>JBBBDQ010000991.1:3662500-4317500 GCA_037127315.1 Ascarosepion bandense
TAGGAAAGTGTTTTCTTTTCTGTTTTTAACAATTATTTCCTTCAATTTTCCTGTCTATGTAGATAGTTTACTCCTACAGAATGGTGATGTCTTGTCCAGTGTTAATATTTCCCGACTCTATTCTGAAGATTTTATGTTAATTTTGGACAAGTACAGAATATCCCGAGATTAGATGGTCTATTATTTCCTGGTATTTGGCACCGAAATTTCATTTTGAATCTAAATTACTAGGTACGATATTTGCCTGTATCATAAGTGAATAAAGAGTCGCTACCGACATTTGAGTTTGAACGCACATCGCCAAAGAGCAAAAATAGTCGACCACATTTTGATATAATTAGAGGAATCGTTCTGGTGGGATCACGTGACTTTTTAAAAAATAATATATATAAGGGTATATAATAAGCATTCGGGAGAGTAAGAAAGAGGTATGACAGTATTCTTCGAAGGCGTTATCTTTTGTACATGTCATGTGTCAAGTAGCCACGAGTATTCGTTTGAATTTAATAATTAAGGAACTAAAAAAGAAAAAAAAGTATCCTACACGGTGTGATAGGATATTCAGTTACTATTTACGACTTCATCAGGAGAGGTCAGACTGCAGAGAAATAACCAGGCGAAATTATTCAAAAATTAATCTACGAAATATTCAGTGCAGTAGAGGAAAATGGAAGAACTAATATCTATCATGATTCAAATGTTAGTGCTACAAAAGCAACAACAAGAACAACAATTACAGCAACAAAACAAAAACATAAATGACAATTACAATTACAACAAAAATAACAGAAGTTTTTTAAAAAATTATTTATAAAAGTACGGAAGAAAAAACATCAAATTTGTTCACTCCATATATTTCTGCTAATTCAAGTAGCGAATTTTCATATAATCCAAAAGAAGTGATAAGCTCAGCTCATCATAGAAGATACAAAAGAAAAATCAAATAGGGATTGTTTTATACTGGAATGATGAGAAGAAGGTTCGTTTTTATTAAGAAAATAGTCCCCTGCTAAGCATGAAATGTATGTAAATTTCATCTTGCTAAAAATAATCAGGTGCGATACATTTTGATGAAACTGTAGTAATACTATCGAACATTTTTGTTGATAGGAGCTCATTATTTAATACAGGCTGGCAATGTCTTGACTTAGTAAAATGTGACGATGAAGATTTTGTCACTTATGCTAGAGTGAACCAAGAATGCGAGAAGTTCAAGTTAAGTGAAAAAACGCAGGGTTTAGTTAAATGACTCATATTCATACAGAGCTTAACTTCTTATATGGAGGCGGATATAAAATCCAGGATAATTGCTAAATTATAATTGGATACTAAACTAACTCTCCAGAAAATAACAGAAGAGTGTCAACGTATTGTGAATTTAAAACTCGATGCCGCAGGGATTGAGGAAAGAGACATTTCACATGTACAGAGTGTATGACCATCAAAGAAAAAGACTATATACGTTTTTCAACTCCTAATAGAACATTAAAAAATGACGATAAATCCGACCTCAATACCTAATACTTGCCTCTGTTGTGGAGGTGTTCATTTCAATAGTAATTGTTTTTTAAGAACAAAAAAAGTTACGAATTTGGGAGAGTAAGACACATAAGTACTTATTGTAATTACAAAAAATGAGAGAAAAATAAACTTGTGTGAACAAGGCAACTACATGGTGTAAATCAAAAATGATAAAGAAACGCCTGGGTCCATCCTGCACATCTATAACTCTACCATCCGCCTGTGTATTGAATACCGCTGCCACATCTGGTCGGGTGCCCCTGCTATTCTCCTCGGTGTTCTTGGCAAAATACAACGGAGAATCTGTAATGTGATCGATGCCGGCTTGGCACCCGGCTGCAGTCGCTCTCTCACTGGCATGATGTGGCTTCCCTGTGCCTCTTCTATAAATACTTTCACGGCTTCTGCTCCGATGAACTTTGTTCACTGGTGCCCCCCTATGTAAGAATTTGCACGAGATACTAGATTTGCAACTACGTCCCACCCTTTTACAGTGAAAGAGATAAAATGCAACCCTAATTTCTACTCTAACAGCTTCTTTTCTCGCACTTCTCACCTGTGGAATTTCCTTCCATATACTTGCTCCCCGACAGCTACAATCTCCCGGTATTTAAATTTAAGGTCAATAGACATCTGTCACACTAACTCTCATCCATTCCCTCAAACACTCTACCCATCTACCCAACCCCCATCCGAGGTATCCTCTTCCGTCTATCACCCTCCTTCCGACATTTCCTCTAACTAATCACTCTTTATCATCACTTACCCTTATGTAATCCTCTGCGCAGTAGTGGCAATGGAATGTTTTGCTTGGGGTGAAATGATTAAAACAAAATTAACAAGACTTCGAACGCGTCTTTAACTGAGTTAAAAACCTCTCGAAAGAAGACATTTGGTTTTATGAAAACTAATAATGTAAAAATAATGCTGCGAATAAATACAGAATCTGATATCGCCATCATAAAGGAACAGATATGAAGAAAATGTGTAAATATAGATTCATTAATTTCTAAAAAGGTTGCCCTTAGATTTTCAGAAAAGAAATTGAAATTTATGATTGAATTTACCTGTAACATTTCTATTGTTGGCGAAATTAAAAAATGCGGTGATATTTGTATTAAAGGATACAACTAATTTATTCGAAACAGATTTGATTGTATTATTTTATCTTTGGAACCTCCCAGTAAACTCTTTCTGCAACAAAATAAATATTGTTGCTTCTAGTCCTAATACGGTAAATGAAAAATTAAAGAATGAATTAAAAAAGAGTTTTCTAGAAATATTTTCAGAAGGACTCGAGACATTCACAAAAACAAAAGCTAAATTTGAAGTAAAAGAGATTGTAATACCCATATTTAAAGAAAAAAGGAGTGTAATATTTGCTACATTAGAACAAATTAATAATGAATTAGAGAGACTAGAAAAAGTAGGTGTGAAACAATCCTGCACATATATAAATCTATCATCTGCCTGTGCATTGAATACTGTTGTTATAACTGTTCGGATGTCCCTGCTATCCACCTAGGGGTCCTTGACAAAATCCAACGGAGAATCTGTAATGTTATCGATCCCGACTTGGCAGCTCAGATACAGTCACATTCTCACCGGCGCAATCTGGCTTCCCTGTGTCTCTTCTGCAAATATTTTCACGGCTTCTGCTCCGATGAACTTAGCTCACTGGTGCCCCTATATAGAAATTTACTCTAGCCACAAGATTAGCAACTAGGTCCCACTCTTATACTGTGAAATCACTAAAATGTAAACGCAAATTCTACTCCATCAGCTTCTTTTCTCGCACTTCCCTCTGTGAAATTCCCTTCTGTTTACTTGCCTCCCCGACAGCTACAATCTCCAAGAATTTAAATGTAAAGTCAATTGTCATCTATCCCACTAACCTGAATCCTCTCTATCATGCTCCTTTCTCCACTCTCATCAGTATTCTCATCCTTCTCTTACCTACTTCCTGACACCCACTATAATCTGTCAGTCTTTCTCATAACTTTCCTCCTATTTAACCCCTTGTAAAACAGTGGCAGTAAAATGTCTTGCTTTGGGCGATATGATTATAATATATATATATCTATATCTATCTATCTATCTATCTATCTATCTATGTATATATATATATATATATATATATATATATATATATAGACTATTCCGAGTGGTAATCACCAAAAGCTTATGTTAAAAGAAAAAATTCGCGTATGTGCTGATTTTTCAACGAGCTTAAATGGAATTTGAACCAATATAACTACACGTTACCAAGTCCCGAAAATTTTGTTGCCAATTTAAATGGTAGTATTTTTTTTCTAAATTCGACCTGTCGGATGCTTACCTACAAGTAATAGTAGATGAAGTGTACTCAAAACTATTAACAGTAAACACTCATAGAGGACTATACAAATTAGACCTACTTCTTTTCGGTATAAAGGCAACACCAATCATCTTCCAGCAGATTATGAATACGATGGTTGGTGGTTTGGGTTGTGCCTAAGCATGTATAGATGATGTACTTATTAAAAGTGAGAACCAAAATCAACATCTAAACTTATTTACAAATGGAACTTTGTCTCTGTGTGTGTATGTGTGTGTGTGTGTGTGTGTGTCCGTTACCTATAGACTCCGAAACGGCTGAATCGATTTTCTTGAAAATTTACACAGTTGTACTATAAGCGTCTGCGAGTATTCTTAGCTAGATTTTTTGTCGAGGTACCTCCGATAAATATCAAAAATCGATAATCGATAAATTCGGGTTATAGAAGAAGTGGTCCGATTTTAATCAAATTTGATACAATCATTGACAAAGACATAAGAAACGATATTCAGAAGTTTCAAGGTTGCAGTTCTACAACAGTGCAGAAAATTGATAATATATATATATATATATATATAAGGCAAGATGTTTGTGTGTGTATCTGTTTATCTGTCTGTATGTCCTTTATACAAATCCACAATTTTTATCCGATTCTCACCAAACATCACACAAATATTCTTTAGGCTGAGTCTGAGCTCCAGGAGCATGGATTAGTTTTAAAGCTTTCATTACACCCGAGCAACGCCGGGCTATACTGCTAGTACGAAATATGTACAAAAAAGTATTTGAGAAAATTAGAATACGGGTTTAAGATCAGTGAAAGAAAATGTGAATTGTTTATGTCCAGAATTAAATATTTAAGACAAATTATCGATGCAAACGGTAGATGACCATATCCTTCAAGGTCAAGCGCAATAAAAAATACATCCGCCCGAACAAATGTAACAAAATTACAATCATTTTTAAGGTTTACTAATTACTATCATGTATACATGCCAATACATGAATTAAGGGCACCCTTAAGTTACCTACCAAAGGAAGATATTAATTAGAATTGGCCAGATAAATATCAAAATGTTTTTGAAAAGATTAAGAAAGTCTTAACGTCGGACTTGTCACGAGCTCATTTTAACCCTAAATTAAAGATTGTGGTTTCATCAGGTGCAAGAGATTCAGGTATTGGAGCGGTGATACTGCACAAATATGAGGACGGAAAAACTAAACCAATGGCTTATGCTTCAAGATCATTAATAACAGCTGAAAAAAAGCTACTGCCGATAGAAAAAGAATCCATCTTCTTCTATGTGACCTGTCCCTTCAGGACGTAGGCGATCATTGTTCTCCACGTCTCCCTAGCCCTTGTATGTTTGCTCCTGTTGCACCTCGCAAACCCCGTTCCGTCATCCACCTGATCAGGCACTGCAAATATGTTGCCTTCCTCTGTCTCTTTTTCCCCCTCTATCTGACCAGTCAGCATCAGGTTCTCCAAGCTCTCCTTCATTATTACATGCCTCAGGAACTTCAGTTGTCTCTTCTTGATGCTCAGTATTAATTTCCTTTTTGTTGCCATTCTTTCCAACACCTCATCGTTGCTTGCATGCTCATTCCACGATATCCGCAGCATCCTTTTGTAGAACCACATTTCCGCTGCTTCAATTTTTGTCCTCATTTTCGATGATATTGTTCAGCATTCACTGCCGTATTGAAAAACTGACATTACATAGCAATCCAGCTCTCTTTTCTTTGTTTCTAGTGAAATTTTCCTGTGTGTTAGTACTTTACTCATCTTCTGGAACGCGTCCTTTGCCATGCCAATTCGCCTTCGGATCTCTGTGTCGCACTTTCCATCTCCTGTTAGAACACTTCCTAGGTATTTAAATTTTTGTACTTGCTTGATTCTGGTATCTTCCACCTGTATTTGGCATTTTGGGTTGCACCTATTGCTGATGACCATGCATTCAGTTTTCTTAAAGTTTATTTGTAGTCCTTTTTTTGTCACTCTCCACCGATACCTTATGTAGGAAGTCTTGTAATTTCCTTTTCGTGTCTGCAATCAGCACTGTCCATATATGTATTAAAAAAGAGGGTTCCAACAGTGATATATCCCGAAAAGGAATACAGTGTAAATAGATGTTGAAGAATAGTACTCAACACTAGGAATAAGGTATAACAGATTTCTTGTACTAAGATACAATAAACAATATACACATATAGGCAAGCAACGGGTTGGAACGGAATAGACTGTCGAATAGTGAATGCCTTCGCCTAAGACCTTCTTCCTTCGTACCGCTCGTTACCATCTTTTATCAGGTAGAGCATTCTAGTCTCGGGGGAGGGCAGGATGTTCCACGATAACAAACACAGACAGCGATAGACTACAGCGCTGGGAAACTATCCTATTAAACTATAATTATAAAATGGAGTTTTTACCATCGAAAACATTGAGTCAGGCGGACAGACTATCTAGACTAATACTAATATTTTGCGAACCACTTAAAACATGCGGTGATAAGGGCCGAAAATAAAATCAATAATGTATTATACAATACAGTAAGAGAACTGCCCATAACATTAGAGGAAATAAGAATAAGTCAGAAAAAGAAGACAGTATAATAAAAATGAAGAAGTAAGTATAATTTAAAGAAAAAATAGGATAGTGAATATTACTAGAAATAATGCAATATTATTATGCAATAATGTACTTATGTACGCAAAAGGAATTGTTATACCTCCATCGTTGCAAAGAACGTATGGTAAACTAACTTCACATAATCCTTAATGAGGTGTTATACGTATAAGCTAAAAATGGATAAAGATATTGGAGATTTGGTAAATTCATACAGAGGTTGTCTTCTGGCAGCGAAGTCAACGCCTGTAAAATTTCAACCTTGGCGAAAACCGATATTCCATGGTCCAGATACATGTAGACTTCGTAGGACCGTTAAACGGGGCATACTATCTCGCGGCAGTCGATAGATACACGTTTTCTGCTATGTGACTTGTTCTTTCAGGGCGTAGGCGATCATAGCCTTTTAAATCTCTCTATTTCTGGTGGCTCTTAGCACGCTTTCTCCTGTAACATCTCGCAACCCCCGTTCTGGCATCCACCTGCGCAGGCCCTTCAAATATGTTACTCGCTGCTTTCCTTGGTCTCCTTTTCACTCTAGCTGGCCTGTTAGTATCAGCCCTCCTTCCTCTTTCCTCAGTGCATGTCCAAGGAACTTCAGCTGTCTCTTCCTGATGATCAGCATTAATTTCCTTTTCGTTTCCATTCTTTCAAACACCTCATCATTGCTCACATGTTCGATCCATGATATCCGCAGCAACCTTCTGTAGAACCACCATTCAGCTAATTCAATTTTTTCCTTCATCTTTGATGATATTGTCCAACACTCACTGCCACCATATAGCAGTCTAGTTCTCTCTTCTTTGTTTCTAGTGAAAGTTTCCTTTGTATTTATACATTACCCAGCTTCTGGAACGCGTCCTTCGCCATGCCAATTTGCCTTTGAATCTCTGTGTCGCAATTTACGTCTTCTGTTAGAACACTTCTCAGATATACAGAAATATCAAAATGTAGAAGACTGACTACCGCGATAACGATAGATATTTTACACGTGATTTTTTCAAGGTTCGGTGTTTCTGACTATTGTTTCAAACAACAGGACACAATTCACGAAAAGGGAATTTAAAGTTGTCTTTAAATAATTAGCAATAGAACACATTACAACGCCCTTTTATTACCAAACATCAAACGGACGAGCCGAACGGTTTGTCGATACATTTGAAAGTGTACTAAAATGTCGGAGGGAGTGGAGTCAAATTAAAGGGGGCTACAACAATTTCTGAGTGTTTTTAGAGTAACAGCAAACCTGAACACTGTGTTTGGAATATCGCTTGCAGAATTTATTGTCACCAAGAAGATTAAGTCAGTTTTTAATAAATTACTATCAGAACGTAAGGCGAGAGCATAAAAAATAACAATATGAGTAAATACTTCAAACCTGGAGATAAATTATTTCTTAAAATGTATCAATGTGGAAAAGAATTCTGTATTTGCCATATTCACATGGGTTCATTTTTCTTCCATTTTTTGTATTTGCAATATGGACTTTTGTGTCTTACTTTTCCACATGTGGAGCATTTTTGGTCTTAAAAAACAATACTATTGAAATGATTACCGCCACAACCATGGCAAGTATTAGGTATGGAGGTGGGGTTTATCGTCTATGTTCAATGTTCAATTGGGAGCTGAAAAAAACGTGTAGTCTTTTTCTCTGATGGTCAGACGCTGTGTACATGTGATACGGTCTCTTTCCTCAATCCATGCGAAATCGAGTTGTAATCTCACAATAGTTTGACACTCAACAGTTATTTTCTGGAGAGTTAATTTGGGATCCAAGTATAATTTAGCAAATATCCTGGATGTTATTGCCGCGTCCTTATAAGAAGTTAACCTCTGTATGAATATTCGCCATTTAAATATATCCGGCGTTTATTTCATTCAACTTGAACTTCTCGCATTCTCGATTCACGCCAGCAGAAGTGACAAAATCTTCATTGTTATAAAAAAAAAAACAGATTAGCAAAACGAAATAAATGTTACAGGGAAAAAGGTGGGGACAAAAGTGACACCTTAATTAAATGCAACGAAGATTCACTGATTTTAAAAATCCCCAATTTAAACTTTCTAACAATTGCCCTTATATATTGTATGCAAATATTGTATGATAATTTTGACGTACTCACAACATCAGAAATTCTTGAACCAAGGTTTTACGGTAAGAGAAAAAGAACAGCAAGATAATTTCTAAATATTGAACCGAAGCTGAAGATATATAGACTCCTGAAGAAGTCATTTCAAAGGAGAGGTGTCATATATGAATAAAGTTTCGCTTGCGACATTTAAGTTTGAACACGGATGGCCAGAGAACAAAAATAGTCGACCTCGGAGGCTTCGTCATGGGTGAAAGCTGGCATTGATGCCTTTATACCTACCAGGAAGTATTGTCTAAAACCTCATTCTGCATATATACAAGTCAACCATTCGTCCGTGCATGGAGTACTGCTGCCATATATGGTCAGGCGCCCCTGCCGTTCCCATCACTGTTCTCGACAGGCTCCAAAGGAGAATCAGTAATGTGATAGGTACTGACTTGGCGGCTCGCCTACAGCACTTCCCCACCGACGAAATATGGCCTCCCTTTGCCTGGTCTATAAATACTTTCATGGCTTCTGCTCGGACGAACTTAAGTCACTGGTGCCTCCTCAACAGGTGTTTACTCGTGCAACCAGATTGTCAACTGTGTCCCACACATTCACAGTTAGGTTAGCCAAATGCAGACGACAATTCTACTCCTGCAGCTTCTTCTCTCGCACTTCCCGCCTGTGGAACTCGCTCCCGTATTCTTGCTTTCCTGACGGCTACAACCTCCAGGAATTTAAATGCAATGTCAATACTCATCTATTAACCACTTGACTCTAGTTCTTTCCCCACCCCGTATATCCTTTCCTTTCTCTCCACCTTTGAAACTGTCATCATACCTGCATTCTCATCTTTCTATTGCTCCTTTCTAACTGGTTCGTCTTCCTCTTCACTCTTCTAATTAATCTTTTTACACTTATGCAGCCCCCTGCATATCAGTGGCATTACCGCCTTGCTGGGAGTGAAACGATTAAAAAAAAACTCGTTTTAAAGTAATTAGATGACTCGTGATGCTGGGATCACGTGACATTCTAAGAGTAAAATATATGTATATATATGGGTACCTAAAAAGCATTTAGGTGAGAAAGAAAGAGGTTTGACAATATTCTTCGAAAGCTTTATTTCAAGCATCAGTCAGTGCCATACGTGATACACGCTTTGGGCGATCATGTCTCGAAAGAGACATGACTGAATGGGCAGAAGATTATCCCTCAGTAGGTTGCCATTGCTTCTTGCGGTAGACTGGTTGCCAGCCAAGAATATAGAACCCATGTCATGTTATTTAACCCATAACTGGACGAAAGAGATGGATTAACACATTTCCCAAAGGTATTTGAGCGTAAGTGAATGCAAGGATTTCAACTGGAATTCGAACTCGGCTCTCCGATTTGTCGTTCTGAGTCGGCATCCACTGACCTAAAACGCACGTTTGTGATTTTAAAAAAGCCTGTTATTTTTATTCTTGTTGCTAGTCTAACCGTGACGTCAAAAGTAAGGGCAACTGTTAGAAAGTTTAAATTGTAAAATGCAATGAAATAAAAGTGTTGAAACAATACAGTGATATTCAATAAAGCAGAGATAATGAAGTCACAAGTAAAATGGAGGTCAATGAACTGTTTATTTAATACATTCCTTTTATACCTTTTAGACGTTCAATGATATCTATGATTTATTGATTACTCTTCGTATTATAAAAATCGATTTTTGCTCAATATCTTTTCCTGTTCAAAAGTTTACGCGTTTAATATAACAGTGAACTGAAAATAGATTTCGGAAGAAAAAGATCTCGGAAGAAAAAGACGATCAACAGAACGAGACAGACGGCGACGACAAATTCTTTTTCACGACCAAGTTGTAGCAAGACGATCACTTAATAAGCAAAGCTAACTGATTGTCTAATATGAAAGTTTAAACAAATACTCTCTAAGCGCTTGTCAGTCAAGAGGTTCGTATCCCCCCATGAACTTCACATGCTCATTCTCGCTTA
Source organism: Ascarosepion bandense (assembly GCA_037127315.1). NCBI lineage: Eukaryota > Metazoa > Mollusca > Cephalopoda > Sepiida > Sepiidae > Ascarosepion > Ascarosepion bandense. Next base: position 3,673,031 of record JBBBDQ010000991.1, read on the forward strand.
CTAACGGCGGTAAATTCTTGTACCTTATTATTCTTATTAAAAACAAAATCAGTGATGTAACTCTTCCAACATTTTCCAAAACTTAAAGAAAAGCTCAATTTAATAAAAGAAAACAGATAAAAATAGACAATACTTACATTATTCGGACCATTGTCCTCCTCTTTGTTGCCATTTGTACGACGTTTCGTTTATATTTAACTAGCAGTATAGCCCGGCGTTGCTCGGGTGTAATGAAAGCTTTAAAACTAATTCATTGTCCTGGGGCTCAGACTCTTTGGACGTTGACACGAAAGACTAAAAAGCAATAGTTGTTTCCAGTTAAATCGAAATCGTAGACTGAAAGAAAAATGAATGGATGTAAGTCAAATTTTGATTTCCTGGTATCGATATCAAATAAGATGTTTTCGTCGTAAACTGAATTTTAAAGGCTAAATAAGTCCTTTGAGTAAATGGTATCATGGCTGAGACTAAGAACTACAATCTAACCCGAAGCAAAAACTAAAATAAAAGACTGAAAAAATACAGACATACAGGCAGGCAATCAGACACACACAAACATATTGCCTTTTATATATATATATATATATATATATATATATATATATATATATATTATCGATTTTCTGCACTATTGTAAGAACTGCAACCTTGAAACTTCTGAATATCGTTTCTTATGTCTTTGTTTATGAGTGTATCAAATTTGATTAAAATCGGACCACTCCTTCTATAATGCGATTTTTTCGATTATCGATTTTCGATATTAATCGGGGATACCTCGACACAAAACCTAGTTAAGAACACTATATATCTGTATATAACATAGTGATGATCCACGTATACTGTCTTAATATGTATAGGAAAAGCTACTAAAAAGTTGTAAGTTTAAAAATGTATTTGTTTCTGATGTAGGACCGAGGACGGTCTGAAATATAACATATAATAATAGAAATAAACAGATACTGTCAAAAAATACATTTTTAAACTTACAACTTTTTAGTAGTTTTTCATATATATATATATATATATATATATATATATGTATCGGTGCTGAGTATATACACTAGTGTTTTGTTAAGAGTAGCAGCTTAGAGTGTATGAGGCAGCAGGAAAAATGACATCACAGAAGCGCGCGCATGTCGCACGTTTGCTCACAATCTCTTCTCGGGTAATATTATGCTGTTGCAAACATGATTGTTGGAAGAATATTGACGCACCAGAATTCTCAAAACACTCTGCTGGTGTCGAGCCGTTTTGTATTTAGATCCCAAAAACAGAAAAAAGCCAATCTAACACTGTCCGAAACCTCAATCACGATGTACTCCGCCCAATCACTGATCATTCTGTTCCTGCCCTTTGTATCCTGTAACTTTTCCTCCCCTTTTCTTTTTTTAAATGACATAATAATATGTATTTTTAATAATAGTCAGGCGTGACTTGTAGCTTATTCGGCCATCTCTCGCTATACGTTCAGAACCAGCGTCATATACACGGGTATAAAGTAATATCATACAACATAATGCGCGTTGTGGTGTAATGGATATCGACTCAGAATGACAAATCGGAGAGCCGAGTTCGAATTCCAGTTGAATTCTTTGCATCCACTTAAGCACAAATAACCTTGGCAAAAGTATTAATCCGTCTCTTCTCTTCCGCAGAAAGCAAAGGCAAGCTATTGCGGGATAATCTTCTGCCTAGTCAGTCATGTCTCTTTTGATACATGATCGCCCAAAGCGTGTATCACGTATGGAATTTAATTAACTAACAACAATATAAGACATGACAATTATCGTTCTAACAAAACTTGCATAAATGATTATACCGGATGTTTGTATAAAAACCAAATTCGGATTATACCAGGTTTTGGTGTAAATATCACCTTTGGATTATACTGTGTGTTAGTCTAAAAACCCCCTTCGGATTATAACGGGTGTTGATGTAAACACCACCTTTGGATTATATCGGGTTTTGGTGTAAACACTACCTTCTTTTTATACCAGGTGTTGGTGTAAACACCACCTTCGTATTATACCGAGTGTTGGTGTAAACACCACTGTCAGATTATGCCGGGTGTTGATGTAAACACCACCTTTGGATGATACCGGGTGTTGGTGTAAACACCACCTTCAGATTATGCCGGGTATTGGTAGCTTCAGTATCCCATAAAGTCGATTTCTCGAGTTGGGTCATTTCATGTAAGTAATTTTATTAGCGTGCCATTCATTATGACAACTGTTGAATGAATACAAAATTGTTCAAAGCCATTGTTTCAGTTCTCTTGTCGTTGTTTGTGGTGGGGGGTGACATTTGCGTTACGGTACAGGGATATTTGGAAGCGTATTTCCGTTTGCTCCATGTAAAAAACTACATAATTTATCCATCAATTTTTTTTTACAAGAATTACTTTGTATATGTTTTCAGTTTGCACTTCAAGCGTACGTATGTGCGCGTACTTGCATGCGTATGTCTGTGTGTGTGTGTGTGGTCTGTTTGAAAGTGCCCGCTGTGCCCTGTGCCAGAACCAAACAGTTTAAGCTTCATTGATTTTATATCCACATTACTATTTGAATCTGAGAAACCATTTCATTTTCTACTATTACTTAAAGTTGTATCGAGTGTGCGTAGGCTTGTCTGTGTGTGTGTGTGTGTCTTTGTATGTGTGTGTGTGTGTGTGTGTCTGTGTGTGTCTGTGTGTGTGTGTGTGTGTCTTTGTCTGTGCGTGTGTGTGTGTGTGTGTGTGTCTTTGTATGTGTGTGTGTCTTTGTATGTGTGTGTGTGTGTGTGTCTTTGTATGTGTGTGTGTGTGTGTGTGTGTCTTTGTATGTATGTGTGTGTGTGTCTTTGTCTGTGTGTGTGTGTGTGTGTGTCTTTGTATGTGTGTGTGTGTGTGTGTCTTTGTATGTGTGTGTGTGTCTTTGTATGTGTATGTGTGTGTGTGTGTGTGTATATATATATATATATGTGTGTGTGATCTTCCTGGAAGTCTCCGCTGTCCCTTGTTTCCAGACCAAACATTTCTTAAGCTCTATTGTTTTACCTCCATATTCTTATTACTATTTGGATCAGAGAATCTATTTCCATTTTTACTATTACCTTAGGCTGTATCGCGTGCGATTCTCTCTCTCTCTCTCTCTCTCTCTCTCTCTCTCTCTCTCTGCGTGTGCGTGTGTGTGTGTGTGTGTGTGTGTGTGTGTGTGAGTGTGATCTGGCTGGATATGCTCGTTGTACCATGTGTCAGAACCAAACATTTTTTAGGCTATATAGCATTTCTCACCATATCGTTAATATTTGGATCCGAGAAGTTATTTCCAAATCTACTATTACTTTTGGTCGTATCGCTTGTGTGAACGCTTTGTGTGCGTGTTTGTGTTAATGTGTCTGTGTGTTTGTGTTTTTGCGTGTGTGATCTGGTTGGGAGTGCGGGCTCTTCCCTGTATCCTCACCAAACTTTTTTTTAAACCCCATTGCTTTTATCCCCATATTATTAATACTATTAGAATCCGAAGAGCTATTTCAATTTCCAAACATATGTGTTGGGATGGGATCAACTTTGTTTGAAATATTCTTAAAAGTAAGTGTTTTTTTGCTTAATTTTAAACTTTTAATGCTTAACTGAACGTTTGATTTTCTTTTTTAACTTGGTAAAAATTTTTCTCTTTTTCTCTGTCGGCTATTAAATTGTTTCTTTCTTTCTTTTTCTCTACCGGCTATTAGAATGTTTCTTTCTTTCTTTTTCTCTGCCGTCTATTAGATTGTTTTTTTCTTTCTTTTTTCTCTACCGGCTATTAGAATGTTTCTTTCTTTCTTTTTCTCTGCCGTCTATTAGATTGTTTTTTTCTTTCTTTTTCTCTACCGGCTATTAGAATGTTTCTTTCTTTCTTTTTCTCTGCCGTCTATTAAATTGTTTCTTTCTTTCTTTTTCTCTGCCGTCTATTACATTGTTTCTTTTTCTTTCTTTTTCTCTGCCACCTATTAGATTCTTTCTTTCTTTCTTTCTTTTTCTCTACCGGCTGTTAGAGTGTTTCTTTCTTTTTTTTTCTCTGCCACCTATTAAATTGTTTCTTTCTTTCTTTTTCTCTACCACCTATTAGATTGTTTCTTTCTTTCTTTTTCTCTACCGGCTATTAGAATGTTTCTTTCTTTCTTTTTCTCTGTCGGCTATTACAGTGTTTCTTTCTTTCTTCTTCCTAGTGGGCTGGTGATTCTAGCTCTTTCTATCCCTCTAAGTCTCAGTCAGATACTGGCTACAGTTGACAACCGACCCTCGCCTCGTATCACTTGAACTGACCAAAAAGTTAAAAAGAATTATTTTTTTTAGCTAACTGGGATTTACATTTGCCGGGACGGTTGCAACTTTGTTATAAATATTCTTAAATGTAACTCTTTTTCTGCTTAATTTTAAACTTTTCATGCTTAATTGAGCGATTCGTTTTCTTTTTTTCTTTTTTCTGCAGAAATTTCTTTGACTGGTGGATTTTTTGTTTCTCTGTTTCTTTTTTCCTAGGTCTCTTTTAGATTCTTTGTTTCAGGCTTTGGGCAGTAATAATTTTCTTCTGCTCTCCTTTGACACGTCACAATATGACATTCCATCATCATAATATCTGACTCATTTTTCGAGTCATCTTCATTTATTTATTTTATTTATCTAGGTAAATATTTCCTTCGTTACCTGAGTCGTTCACACATTCTTCTGAGAGTAGTTGGGATTCTAGGGTTGCCCTTTGTTGTGGACTGTTACCAGTGGGAATTATCCATACCTCAACATTAGCATGAACAATTTAGGGCAGCAAATACATTGTAATAATCAAGAATCTGTATTCGTAGCAAACCGAATTAAATTAGGTAGATATGCAAAAATAGAAAGAGGTGTAAAAAATCCTTTCCCCGGATCTATACAACTTATATAGTGATGAAATTCTGAGAGTACTAGAAGTCCCGCCAGAATTCGTCACTGGCAGCCACAATCAGAACAATATAAGAACCGCAGATGATACAATGGTGATAGCAGACACGGAAAGGAAACTACGAAATCTCTGACAGAAGGGCGTTTAAAAAAGCAAGAAGAAAAGAACTAAACATAAAATGCAAAAAACTAAATGCATCGTCATCAGTAAAAAGAGAAGCCCAAAATACTAACTACAGGTTGGGGATACTAAAATGAATCAGCTACAGAAATTAAATTACCTAAAAGTGTTCTAACAGAGGACGGAAGATGCGACACTGAGATCCAAAGGTGTATTGTATCAAGGATGCGTTCTAAAAGCTAAGCAAAGTATTGAGAGACAGGAAAATTTCGTTAGAAACAAAAAAAAAAAAGGGTGCTGGATTGTAATGTTATGTCTTTCCTTCAATATGGTAGTGAATATTGGATAATCTCATCATAGTTGAAGAAAAGACATAAAGCAACCAAAATGTTGTTCTACAGCACGATGCTGAGGGTAACCGGGACCGAACTTGTGAGCAACGCCGAGATTTTGATGAGGATAGAGGCGAAAAGGAAACATACTTAATATTAGGAAAAGACAGCTGAAGTTTTTAAGATAGGTAACGAGGAAGGAGGCTTTAGAGAATCTGATACTCACAGGACAGATAGAGAGAAAAAGTGACAGGGGAAAACAACGCATGACATACTTAATGAGCTTGAGAAAATAGATGGCAGTGCAGGGGTGTTAAGACTCACAAGGGATAGGTAAATGTGGAGGGCCATGATCGCCTACGTTCTACATACATAGAAGAATAAGAACTTCATATGTCCTATCATTTACGTCGGCTTGCTTTATCAAATTATATCTAGGCGCCTCTATCGAGCGTGACAGTAAGTCTGCGCACACGTTATCCCTACCTAGTGTTTTTCTTCATGTGTCGTATCCATTCAACACGTAGGCGATCATGGACTTCCACTTGGCTCTGTCTATTGTCGCTCTCAGTAATTTTTCTCTTGGTATCTCTTGCAAGCCCTGCTCCGTCAACCATTTGCTTAGACTTTACAAGTACATCTGCTTGTCCTTGTCTCTTGTTCCATTTATCCGACCTGTGAGTAGCAAGTTCTCCAGGTCTTCCTTCCTCACGTGTCCCAGGAACCTCATTTGTCACTTCCTAGTATTTATTATCTGTTTTCTACTCGTTTGTATCCTTTCCAACACTTCATCATTGCACACGTGCTCAGTCCATGGTATCCTCAACATCCTTCTGTTGCCTCAAGCCTCTCCTTCATCTTTGATGAGATCGTCCATGATTCACTTCCATACAGAAGGACAGATATCACGCAGCAATCCAGCACTAAGTACTCTGTTTTGCAGTTGTAGCCTTCTATACTCAAATCCACAAATGGATTTTATTTTTGTCCTGAATGGGAGACTACAAAAGACATTGAATGGGAAACTACAAAAGACACTGTGTAGATATAGAATTTCACACTGTAAATAGCGGTAGAGTTTTTTCAAGGCGTTGTGAATGGTATACGCTTTTTCTTTTCAGTAACTGACCTGCTCCACTGTGTATCACTCAGTTTGTGAGATAAAAAATATCCAGGTTTTACCGTTTCTCTTTTCATTTTTTCATCATAAACCTGCTGAGTTAAGATAGCTCCGATCGCTAAATCCGATGTATCCGTATAAAGTTTATATTCAGTGTTCGAATCTCGGTACGCTAACTTAACACGTTTGGATAGCATATCTTTCAAGCGATCGAAGGAACCCTGACATTTATCATCCTACCTAAAACGCGCATGTTTCTTAGTTAAATCTAATTAACGGCTCCACTAATCTCGATAAATCTTCCGCAGTAGAACCCTATACCGATGAGTCCTCGAACTTGTCTGACAGGAGTGGGAGTAGCTACGTAGCGTACAGCTTTTACTTGATCAGTATCTGGTTGAATCTCCAAGGCACTGATTTTAAACCGTAAATACTGGGTCTCTGATATAAAAACAAAATTCACATTTAGAAAATTTTAACTTAAAATTTAGTTTCTTTAAGCTGCTGAAAACTATCTAAATGTGTTCGAAATCGTTTTTTATGGAATTAGAAAACACTAAAATGTCGTCCACATAGAACAGAGCGTGCTCTTCCTGTCTAGGTAAAACGGTGGATATTAAATACACCGGGAGCATTTGCCAGTCCAAATGGTAAAACTTTAAGATGGAATAAACCCCGATGACATATGAACGCAGTTTTTGCCTTCATTTTCTTCCTGTAGCTTAACCTGACAGTATCCGGATTTTTTTCTTTTTTTTTTTAATCATTTCACCCCGAGCAAGGCGGAAACGCCACTGATGTGCAGAGGGCTACATAAATGTAAAAAGATTAATTAGAAAAGAGTGAGGAGTACAAACAGGTTAGAAAGGAGCAATAGAAAGCTGAGAAAGCAGGTGCAATGACAGATACATAGGTGGAGAGAAAGGGAAGGATATACGGGGGGTGGGGAGAGAGCTAGAGTCCAATGGTTAGTAGATGCCTATTGACTTTGCATTTAAATTTCTGGATGTTGTAGCCACCAGGAAAGCAAGAATACGGGAGCGTGTTCCACAGGCGGGAAGTGCGAGAGAAGAAGCTGCAGGAGTAGAATTGTCGTCTGCATTTGGCTAACCTGACTGTGAATGGGTGGGACCTAGTTGCCAGTACGTCTGAATTGGAAAAGTACCTAAAAATGTTAAGATATCATGAATAACCGGAAGTGTGTATGCATTACTCTTAGTAATTTTATTTATAGTTTGAGTTTGTTTGAGTTTTGTTTAACGGCATGTCAACCTCTGTGCGTTATTTAATGCCCGAAAGGTTGGTTTTAAGTTACTTTTTATTAATGTTTCGTTATAGTGAGATGGTCGATTTAGTCAGATTACCTGGGACCCTAACAAATGCTACTACTCCAGCTCAGGGTGGACTTGAGAACAACAGAAATTAAGAGGCGGTTCCATTCTCCTCACAACCGTCCAATTAGAGGCCTTGCTGCCAGATGCAGTTTATTATCATGCCCAGGACCCAATTTTATTTAGAGACATAAAACCGAAAGAGAATCTCTTACTACCATCTTTCTCTGCTAGCACCACTGGAAAATCTCGAGGACTTCTAGATCTTTTTATAGTCCCCGCATCTAACATTACTTTTAAAGCCTTAGCTACTAGTTTGTTTTTTTGTTTTAGGAGTGTGCGGTATGGGCGTATTTTGATAGGCTCGTATCCGTCGGTGTTGATATCACATTCACTGTAATTTTCAACTCAGATCTTTGTCATTCGTAGTATATAAATCCATATTTATCTTTAGCAGCCTATGTATTGATACCCTAAATTCTTCTGACACTTTCGTCTGTTCTAATTCTTCTTTTCGACGAGGTACAATTTCGCTTCCGATGAGGAGATGATATTTACACTGACCATCTGGTTAAGCCCAGCTATCGAGCACCCTCGTCTCAAAGTAACAGTTTGGTTTCTATTATTTACAATGAGTAAAGGTATTCTGCCCGTCGCACCTACTGTTGCTATTGCACTCACCACCAAAAGGCCACATAGCTTACTAACGAACCCGATTTTAATTTTTCTCTTAAGAGTTCATTAACTTATCATTTCTCAGTCCGACTTTTGACATTCACGTGTACATGAACTTGGACTTAAACGTTACTGGACGAACTATCCAAGCTATGGACTAAATGTGCCTGTCTTCTTTTAATGCTACATACCCAACTCCTAGAAGTTGTGATCCTAGATCAAAATAAATTCTAGCCCCCTTTTGCTGGAGCCAGTTCCGTTATAATATTACAAAATTAAATATAGAGTATTTGGATGTCTTTACTCCTCAGAGTTTTATTTTCATAAGGACATCATAATGGTACCTTCACAAAAATTCGAAGTCGGCAGAACTTTGCTCAGTTAAGTGACATAATTCTCTCTTGTCCACATTATTCATCGAGTTTCGACCCCGGCCAGAAGCAAGTGGATGTGTCTAGCCACACTGATGAGCTGTGATGCAGCGAAACAGGCTTGCATGTGGATGACTAATATATATATATATATAAAGGAAAATTCAACACGTTAGTTCAAGTGGTTATAAACTATAGTTAATTTCTGAGCCAATTAGATCATTTCATCAGACCTTACAATATTCCTTCCATTTGATACAAAAAATTTTACCGGAATAAGCATTTTCTTTAACTGAAGAGAAGGAAAAAAATAAAAATGAAAATAGAATAAAAAATAAAAATACGAAGAAAGAAAGGGGGAGAGGAAAAGAGGAAAAGAGTTCGGAATTAGGCATTGGCGTCAGATCTGTCTGGAATTGCCCAGGGCGTCGTGAAGAGGTTGACCTGTAAAGGAATTTCTAATTCTTTGGATACTGGTGTTTGTTTGACCCCATAAAACTAACCCGTTCATTTATACTAACTCATATCCATATATACATATGTGTATATTCCCAAATATACTTACAAATGTGACTTTGTCCATGTCTACATATATTTACCGTCCTACTCTTTTTCGTATCTACTTACGGACCCGGCGATCGTGTACTCATACATATACATTTCACAAAGACGGAATTTCCACGCGTATAAGTAGTGTTATATATACACACACATACATATAATTGCTAGTAATTCTCACATATATTCCCAAATTACGCCGATATTTTCATACTTCCATACATCCAGTGGATTTACGCATATATGCCTACCCATCCGGATATATGTATATGTATATACAAACATGACTATAATTATATAAGTACACGTGCAACTTTTGTTATCTGTATTCATAAAGAAAATGTACGTCTGAATATATTTAATTCCCAAATGTGGTGGTATATTTTCTTTTCATACGTCTTAATAAAACTTACTCATTTATATCCATATATACCGGCTTACCTCATTCGGATTGTTGATGCTAACCTGTACATTATCTATGAGCATAGTGATCAGTACATGGGGGTATATATACCCCCATGTACTGATCATTTTGTTTTCTTTTTCTTTTATTAAATTGCGGTCTTGGTTAAGTATTATTTTTATTATTTTTATTTTTATTATTATTTTATTATTTATTTATTTTGATTTTCTATTTGTCTTTATTTCTGAGATGAGGTAGTATTTAGAGTATTTACATTATTCGGACTATTGCCCTCATCTTTGTTGCCATTTGTACGACGTTTCTGCCGTACGCTCCGGCCTTTTTCAGGTGCTAGGACCTGAAGAAGGTGCAACAATAATGAGGACAGTAGTACTAATAATGTAAATACTTGATTTTCTATTTGATACAAAGAGTTGCCAAACCTTTCATATGCAACCTAAGGTAACTGAAAGTTTACATTATGGAGTTTTTTGTTAGAGATTATCGAAGCTTGCAAGCAGAACTCATTAGCATAATATTCTGTAATTCGGATAAAGGTAGATCTATGAATTTTCTAAATACACCTGTCTTTAATCCTATTAAGAATTTGTAACGCTTTTACAGCTGAAAAAACATTGGCGCACATTAAATGCCACAGTCTTTGAATTTATATTTCCAGATCAAGCTATTTGAGCATAATATGGCGTAAGGTACGCGGATGTTACAGTGCTGATAGCAGACGCGGAAAGGAAACTAGAAGGCCTCTTACAGAAGTTAGCTGAAGAGAGTGACAAAAAGGACTACAAATAAACTGCAAGAAAACCGAATGCTTGGTTTTCAGCAAAAAGAGCAGCCCATAATGCCAAATACATGTGGGGGGTACTAAAATCAAGCAGGAACAAAAAATTTTATATCTGAGAAGTGTTCTAACAGAAGAAGGGAAGTGCGACGCTGAGATTCGAATGCGAATTGGAATGGCCAAGAACGCGTTTCAGAAGCCGAGTAAAGTATTAAAGCACAGGAAAATTTCATTAGAAACAAAGAAGAGAGTAGGAGATTGCTATGTGATGTCAGTTCTTCAATATGGCAGTGAATACTGGACAATATCAATAAGATGAAGGAAAAATTTGAAACAACTGAAATGCGGTTCTACGGAAGGATTCTGTTGATATCATGGATCGAGCATGTGAGCAATGATGATGTTCTGGAAATGATGGAAACGAAAAGGAAATAAATATTGAGCATCAGAAAAAAACAACTAAAGTTCCTGGGACATGCAATGAGATAGAAGGGCTTGGAGAACCTGATACTAACAGGCCAAATAGAAGGAAAAAGAGACAGAGGAAGGCAGCGGATAACATATTTGAAGGGCCTGAGAATGTGGATGACAGAACTGGGTCTGCGTGGCGTAACAGGAGAAAGCGTGCTAAGAGCCACCAGGGATAGGGAGACATGGAAAGCCATGATCGCCTACGTCCTAAAATGAGAAGCCACATAGAAGTAGAAGATGGCGTAATGGTTAGCAGGATAGTTGTCTGTTTGATCTTCACTGGGTTCCGTATACATTCGGCCTTGTGCCAAATCTAAGCTACGCATAGAAAAATCATTTTATGTGCCCCTCGACGTGGTGTAATAATTAGCATGCTTGTCTCACTAGATGCTCTTACAGCTGAATAGAGTCTTCGTCCCTCAGTCTGTGCTGCATATATTCACATATAAACTTTGCACAGAAAATTATTTTATATGCATCTCGACGTGGTGCAATGGTTAGCAAGCTAGTTTCTTACAACTAAGTTGTGTGTTCGATCATCACGTTTGGCCTTCTGCCTCATCTAAGGTGCGATTAGAAAATTAATATCCTTTCTAATGTTCCACTCGAACATATCTATGTTGAACTCTCCGTCATCCGGTGGAGCAGAACCCTGACGAGGCTATGCCGAAGGGCGGAGTCTCGTCTGGAGAAAAATGACAAAAGACTGTCCCTGCTTATGCAGGGGCTACAATAATCTTTTTCCCCCAAACTGGGGTCAAAACACTATGAAAGTATAAAAATACACCTTTAAAGAAATTTATACATAAAAATAGACTTTTATGGAAAAATATTTATTTTTGAAGGAAAAATATTACCAGCAGTACATTTTCGAAGAAAAATTGTTACTATAACACGTTTTTGAAAGAAAAGAAAATATTCTCAGCAAAACATTTTTGAATACAAAACTAGAAGACATTTTCAGTTTTCTAAAATAAAAAAGAATAAAAACCAAAAATTTTCATTAAAATCTGACTAAATCAACCTTCTCACTATAACCGAACATTAACAAAAACAAAAAAAATCAATCTTAAAACCCAAACTTTTTGGTATTAAATAACCTACAGAGGTTGATATGCCATTAAAGAAAACTCAAACTCAAACTCAGATGAATGCTTGTCGTTATTTTAAGAAGTGGGTAGAAATGAATAGAATTGAATTTGTTAACGTTTTCAATTTCATTGAAACACATTTTACAATTTTGTCTTCCCTTACTTCTTTCTTTCTTTCTTTCTTTCATTCTTTCTTTCATTCTTTCATTTATTCATATATCTTGTTTTCTACGCCAGCAGAACGGAACAGGTCACTATTTATGAGCTATTTGCAGAAGACGTTAAACAATTCTATCTTCCCCTCTTGCTAACCAAATCCTCATCTTAAGGATATTTCCTTTACAATAATTTTAAAATAAATAAGCAGATGATGCAATTTTAGTTATGGTAACTGGTATTTTGGCGATTGCCTTATTCAGTTTCTGTCGTTTGATACCGTGCGTCTGAAAATTGAAATTAGATTTTAGGTCGAGATCAAAACGTAGCATCTGTTCTTATCAGCTCTCTACTTATATCGTCCCTTCCTTCCCTTTCTCACTGAAACCAAGCAATGTCTTTTCCTCTCTTTGCATGCCATCAAACCGTGGAATAGTTTATTAATTATGAGTTATTGACAGGGCGTAACGGTCGTGCGAACTAAGGAAGATTGAATATCAGAAATGATATCATGAAATTTTCCCTAAGATATTATAGAAAAAGAAAACATAGAACAACCTAAGACTACACACATTTTGCATACACAAAGCGCTTCGCATGATGTGAGCTCTACTTGTGAGAATAACCTTTGGTATTTCTTTAAAGTATGGACTGTTAGGGATCTCCTCAGGAAAGAAGAACCCTTTTCAATTAACCCGTGAGCTCCAACTACAGTTAGCTTTATTGATGGCCTCATATATCACATTATTTTTAGATTCATTATAATCATCGACATCATCACAATTCAATGTCAGCTTCATTTCATGATTTATTTTTTCTAAAACTCATAACTTCACTAGTAAATTATTATTATTATTATTATTATTATGTCATTTTTCATCATATTTCGATTTCTGCATTGGTCTCACTACCAACCAAGTCTGCGGGGAGACCTAAGGCAGGTAGTGGCGTGTTGTTATGGCCCCATTTCATGTTTTTCTATCTTCCCTATCATCCCCAGCATTACATAGATAAAGTTTTCCTTAGTGTGTGGGCTGTACTTAATAAGACAATTTTTTGTATGTCTCTTAAGCTGGGGTTTCCAGGGATTCTTTCAATGTGTTGTTTTGTTCCATTTTTTATCATTCCAAGTGCACCTACTATCACTGGCACAACTCTTGTTTTCAATTTCCACATTTTTTCTATTTCAATTTCCAGGTCTTTATATTTTGACAGTTTTTCAAATTCCTTGATTGCTATGTTACAATCCGCTGGACAAGCCAGATCAATTAATAGACAAGTTTTCTCCTTCTGGTTTTTAACAATAATGTCTGGCCTGTTTGCTTCAATTTTTCTGTCTGTGTAGATGGTGTAATCCCATAGAATGGTTACATCTTCTATTTCTGTAACCGGTGCTGGATGATGTTCATACAAGTGTTTGTTTACAGCTTTTCCATAATGTTTGCACATTGTCCAATATTATTATTATTATTGTTATTATTATTATATTTCGATTTCTGCTATGGTCATATTAACTACCAAGTATGTGGGAAGACCCAAGGCAAGTGGTGGTGTCTTGTTATGGCTACATTTTATGATTTGTTTTTCTAATTCTCATAACACCGGCAGTGTTAAATGGACAAAGTTCTCCTTTGTGTGTGGGCTTGTATTTATCAAGATGTTTTTTTTTATTTCTCTTAAGTTTGGCATTTCCAGAGATTATTTCAATTTGTTCTTTTATTATTTTTTTTTATCATTCCGAGCGCACCTACTATCATTGCTCCTATTCTTGTTTTCAATTTCCACATTTTTCTATTTCAATTTCAAGTTCTTTATACTTTGATAGCTTTTAAAATTCTTTGGTTGCGATTTACAGTCGGTTGAGCAAGCCATATCATTTAGTAGACATTTCTTTCTTTTTGGTTTCTAACAATTATCCTCGGCCAATTTGTTTCAATTTCCCTGCTCATAAAGATGGAGTAATTACATAGAATTTGGATGACTTCTATTTCTGTAACCAGCGTTGGGCGATGTACATACCAGTGTTTGTTAACATCTTTTCCAAAGTATTTACACATTTTCTAGTGTAAATAATGTCCCACTCTATAGTGACCATTTTCATATTCATTCGCAGAATGTACAGAATATATTGAGATGGTATACGGTTTCCTGATATTTGTCAAAGAAGCTCCATTTTAATTCCAAATTATTATGTATGACATTTGCCTGAAAATTCTTAGTGAAAATACTCTGGTCTTGCGATGCAAGAATAAAGTCTTCAGTCTCAGACTTTAATCCAGATGCAAGTAACCATGGATGAGTATTAACTTTAGCAACATTAGGTTTATTAGCACGTTCTGGATAATGGCCATGCAGAGGTTAGTCTTGCCAGCGTTGTTTAATCTGTTCAAGAACTTTATCCTTGGCTTTCTTTTCCATATTTTTTGCCCTAATAGTTGGTTCTTGGCTTCTGTTTTGCTTTTCTACAGAATCTACTAAATGTAAATCTTTTTTTTGTATATACTGCCTTCTTTCATAATTGTATATTTTGTTCTTCCTGTTTTCATGTAGTTTGATTAATTGTATCATCCAGTCCTTTGTTGTTTCCATGTCTTAATAAGCCAACAGTTGTTATCATGCATGACAGTTCTAGCTGTATAAGACCTTTCCCACCTTCTTTGCGGACTATGTATAGACAATGTACATCAGCTTTTGAATGATGCATCTTATGCTTAGAAGGAAGCTTTTTGTCTTAGAATCCATTCGTCTGATGTCAATCAGAGTCTAGTGCAAGATGTTGAAATTATATTGGACCACTGGGATGGCAAGGTTATTAATGGCCATAATTCTTTTCTGAGTATTTAATTCAGTTTTTAATATACGTTGATCCTTCTATAGTACTTATTATGCACTATTTCTTTCATTTTCTTACGGTGAATTCTTTCACTCGCATTTAAACCGAGGAGCTTATGAGCTTCTTCACGCTCTAAATATTTTATTATTATACCAAGGTCTAAGCTAAGAGAGGTTGTTTGTTGTAGCGATCCTCGTTAAACTGTAACTTTATTTATCCAAATCGAATTTAATTCCAATGTTTTACTGAAGCATTTTACCGTTTGCAGAAGACTTTCTAGCTCATTGTGATTCTCAGCATACAACTTTAAGTCATCCATCTAAAATAAATGGTTTATTTTCTTTTGAGCTATTTTGAAACTACATTTTGTCTTGTTAATGCTATTAGTTATATGCAAAATAGTAAGAGAGACAAAAAGCCACCTTGAAATATACCTCTGTTGATGTTTATTTCACCAAACTTGATGTTCCATTTATAAAATTGAGGTAAAATGTTGTTTTCCATATCGACATACATTGTTTATGAAACTGAGGATAACGGGTGATACTTTGTACATATTTAAAGACTTTAAGAACCAGGAAAGTGGTAAACTATCGCATGCCTTACGATAATCTCTCTGGGCAATACTAATATTTTTCTTTGCGGTGAAGCAGTTTTCCAAGATCATCCTCTTAAGAATTAATTGATCTTTACATCAGCAGCAGCCATGTTTGCACCCTTTTTGTCATTTCTTTCCAGGAAGAAATATGTCTGTTTTGTTAAAATAAATGTTAGTAGTTTGTATGTTATGGGAAGACATGTAATTGGTCTGTAGTTTTTCGGGTTATTTGTGTCACTATTCTTGGGTAGAAGGATGGTAATTCTTTTGGCTATCCATACAGAAATTTTACTGAGATCGTTAACCATTTCTTGAAGATCTTCGGCTCGTTTTTTATGTGCTGTATTTAAATAATATAGCCAAAAGTTAGGAACTTCATCTATTCCTGAAGATTTCCAGTTGTGTGCTTTTTTCAATGCCCATTTAATATCCTCTTCTGTGATTCTAGCCTATGCCTATTCTGATTTATTTTTTATTTGTTCTATCTTTTGCACAATCCAATCTGCTTCTTTGCTATGTTTTTTAGGACAAGCTCATATGTTTTCCGAGGTTTGTATAACCACTTCTATTTTTTTTTGTTTGTTTGAAGGTGGAACTGTCACTTCAATTCTTTGTTAACCCATTTCCCTGTAAAATTTATTTGCATCGGTTTGAAAGATCATGTTATGTCAGTAGACTCTTGATCTTTTCTCATAGCGTCTTATTCTCTGGGCCTTCAGTTGTATCAGTTATTTCTTCTTTAGTTAATAGAATTTTTATTTCTAATATTGTATTTATTCGACTCTTCTACCTTTTTGAGTTCTCATATTTATTTCTCTTGCCATTTCATCGAGTACTGACATTTCATTTCTGAGCTGTTTCATTTCTTTATCTATTTTTCTTTTCATGTCTGCGAGTCTGCCTTTGTTTTAATTTGATGTTCAGTTTTTTTGTTGCTGCTATTACTGATACACAGATTGCTTCATTGAGATTTATATGAATGTCTTCTTTATCCAGAATTAATTTGAGTTCTTCATTGAAGAGATTAATAGTTTCGAAGTTCTGCTTTGTTGGTTGTAATTTTGGGAGATGTTCTCGTTCCTCCACTGCAATATTTTGTATCTGACTTATATGGCTCTTGATTTCTTCCTTGGTCTCTTGTATATTGATCTTATTTTCCGTAAAATAATTCTTTTCAATGTGTTTTAAATTATTTTTATTGCCGTCTTGTGACCGACTCAGATCACCCCTTTCCAACACTTCTAAACTTTCAGCGTTATCTTCACAGTGATTTGTGTGTATCTCGGTTTTTACTTCTGACCTTTGGCTTGTGTGATGTTACTACTTTTTTCTGATTCCGGTTCTCTTTTATGTCTTGTTGATTAGTCTTGTCTGGTTGCAATGTTTTTTTATTTCTTTAATTTCAGCCTTTATCAATCGCTTATTTCGCATGATGTACCTTCTTACATTGGCTATTGTTTTTTGTCAATGTATTTTCTACTTGTTTGTCCAACCTTTTCTAATTGTTTGTCTAAAATATGTTTGGTGGTGTTTTTTGAGGTTTGAGTAACGCATCGTGAAATGCTGTGTTGGACGCCCGCGCCTATTCAGCTATAATGGACTATTCCATTACTATGTAAAGTAATGGTGGCATCTACGTAGGAGAGGGTGCCGAGCAGCCGATCGACAAGTCAGTCGTAGACTTCCGGTGACGATCCGGAAGTACCCATTGCTCATACTACGTCTTACGACGGTTGTGACGATTAACCCTTTTTCTTGTATTGGATACTAATAACCTTTGTAAATACTATTTTCACGGAATACAACAATTAACCTATTCCTGTTGTTGAGTTATTTATTCTTACTCACGACATAACAAATGCAGACATGACTTTTACTCCTCAAGATACTATTTTATTTTTTCTTTCTTTCTTTAAATGTACGATTATGAATCAAGCTGGAGAATTTGCAGGGCCATCATTAAGATTATTCTGGTTGTGGAACTTGAAGATTCATTCTGTGTGTCGGAATTTGCTTTTATGGCAGATATTTCGACCTCAGATAGGTTCCATTTTGAAGAACAGCCCTACTTGACACTTTTTATTTGTTTTAATTTTCATATGATTTCCCCAAAGACCACCCAAAGTTGCCCGGCATATTCGGCAAAAGTCATTTACAAATAGGGTTCCGAAGCCTGTACGGGATCATCTGCGCCCTCATAACACAGTAGCCATTCACTTCTCGATACGATTAACACGAGTTGCGGGTTGTTGTTCGGAGTTTTCCTTCTCCTAAATGGATTGCCAAGCGACAGTAGACAGAGACGCGACTGGAATTCAATGAGAAAAACGCTGGTTAAAAAAGTCTTGGAAGAAACAGCCGCTCAACGAAACAAAATGTCACTACACGAGAGTATTATGTTAAAAAAAGAAAAAAGAAAAAGAAAGATAGAGAGAGAGAAAGAAAATTATACAAAAGGTATTTTTCTTTTCTTTTTCTTCTCTTTTTCTTCCTCTTTCCCTTTTTTTCTTTTTTACTCTTGATCAGATGATTTGTTAATTAAATAAGTGTTGATACTACCATCTCGAGAACTTGTGTAACGAAAATAATTGTTAAAAAAACAAAATTAAGGCAGAAGAAAAAGTTAACATTCGATTAAGTTTATTACTGCTGTAAAATTTTTAAAAAATAATTTGTTTGCCGATGTGTATATTCAGTTATTTTTTCATTAAAGCCGTCGAAAATAGCGTTATAAAAAAAATAAAATAAAATAAAAAAAAAAAACATAGTTTTTCTATTTCTTTTTCAATTTTTTCAATTTTTCAATTTTTTTTAAAGGTAGATCTTCATGGCTAGAAACTGTCTTTGTTTTATTTTGATGTTTAGTTTTTTGTTGCTGCTATTACTGATGCATATATTGTTCATTGAGATTTATATGAGTGTCTTCTTTATCCAGAATTAATTTGAGTAGAGCTGAATAGTTTCGAAGTTCTGCTTTCTTGGTTGTAATTTTGGAAGTTGTTTTCGTTCCTCCATTGTAATATTTTGCGTCTAACTTATATGGCTCTTGGTTTATTCCTTGGCTTCTTGTATACTGTTCTTATTTTACATAGAAGTTGCACCAAATTGTTTTTTCAATCAAAGTTTTTTTCTTGTCATGCTGTTTTTTTAAGAAAAAATATCGTAGTTTTAAAATATTTCTTTCGAAATATCGACGACTAATGGATATGTGAATAATAAGATTAATCTATCAGAATCATTTAAAGAAGAAACAGACAAATTAAATAATAATACGAAGAAAAATTAATGTTTACGTTAAAATAGTAAAAAATAAAATTTCATTTCAGTTACATTTTCAAGTGCTTCGGACAACTCGTCATCTCGTAATTTCAACCGCGTCTTATTATCATTAATATTATTGATATTAATATTATATTTAATTAATATTAACAAGATAATAATAATATTATTATGTTGTCATTTTTCATCATATTTCTTTTTCTGCTATGATCGCACTACCTACCAAGTCTGCGGGAAAACCTAAGGCAGGTCCTGGTGTGTTGTTATGGCTCCATTTCATGTTTTTTCTATCTTCCCTGTCTTCCCTAGCGTTACATAGACAAAGTTCTTCTTACTGTGTGGACTGTACTTAACAAGACAATTTTTTATATATCTCTTAAGCTGGAGTTTCCAGGGATTCTTTCAATGTATTTTTCAATGTGTTTTTTGTTCCGTTTTTTATCATTCCAAGTGCACCTACTATCACTGGCACTACTCTTGTTTTCAATTTCCACATTTTTTTCTATTTCAATTTCCAGGTTTTATATTTTGCCAGTTCTTCGAATTCCTTGGTTGCTATGTTACGATCCGCTGGGCAAGCCATATCAATTAATTGGCAAGTTTTTTCTTTATGGTTTTTAACAATAATGTCCGGCCTATTTGCTACAATTTTTCTGTCTGTGTAGATGGTGTAATCCCATAGAATAGTGACATCTTCTATTTCTGTAACCGGTGCTGGTTGATGTTCATACCAGTGTTTGTTTACAGATTTTTCATAGTGTTTGCACATTGTCCAATGTAAATATTGCCTCATTCTATCGTGACGATGTTTATACTCATTTGGGGCAAGTACAGAACAGCCTGAGATTAGATGGTCTATTGTTTTTTGGTATTTATCACAGAACCTGTATTTTGGAGCCACATCATTATGTATAATATTTGCCTGAAAGTTCCTAGTGAAAAGACTTTGGTCTTGCGCTGCAAGAATAAAGTCTTCAGTCTCAGACTTTAATACAGATGCACTTAACCATCGATGAGTATTAACTTTTTCAACATTAGATTTATTGGCACGTTCTGGATATTGGCCATGCAGAGGTTTGTCTTGTCAGCGTTGTTTCATCTGTTCAAGAGCTTTATCTTTGGCTTTCATTTTCATATTTTTTGCCGCAATAGTTGGTTCTTGGCTTCTGTTTGGCTTTTCTACAGAATCTACTAAATGTAAATCTTGTTTCTATTTACTGCCTTCTTTTATTATTGAATATTTCTTCTTTCTGTTTTCATGTTGTTTGACTAATTCTATCATCCAATCCTTTGTTGTTTCTATGTATGTTATGAAGCCAATAGTTGTTGTCATGTATGACAATTCTAGCTGAATAAGACTTCTTCCACCTTCTTTACGGGGAATGTATAGACGGTCTACATCAGCATTTGAATGATGCTGCTTATGCTTAGAAAGAAGCATTTTTTGTTTTAGAATCCATTCGCCTGAAGTCGTTTAGAGTCCAGTCTAAGATGTTGAAACTACATTGGACAACTGGGATGGCAAAGCTATTAATGGCCATAATTCTGTTCTGAGAATTCAATTCAGTTGTTAATATCTGTCGTAACCTTCTATAGTACTCTTTACGCACTATTTTTTTCATTTTTTATGGTGAATGTTTTCACTTTCATTTACACCTAGGTATTTATAAGCTTATTCTGGCTTTAATTGTTTTATTGTTATAGCATTGGTCTATTGAGGATGATTGGTGTAGCGATCCACGTAAAACTGTAGCTTTAGCACATCTATTCAAATTAAATTTCATTCGAAAGTCTTCACTGAAGCATTTTACAGTTTGCAGAAGACCTTCCAGCTCGTTATCATTCTTAGCATACAACTTTAAGTCATCCATGTAAAATAGATGACTTATTTTCTTTTGGGCTATTTTATAACCACATTCTGTCTTGTGAAGTTGCCTGGTTAGTGCTATTAATGATATGCAGTAGAGTAAGGGAGACAAAGAGTCACTTTGAAAAATACCTCTTTTGATGTTTATTTCACCAGACTTATAGGTTCCATTTCTATGACATTTATTTGATTAATTTATTATTATTATTATTATGTCATTTTTCATCATATTTCGATTTCTGCTTTGGTCTCACTACCAACCAAGTCTTCGGGGAGACCTAAGGCAGGTAGTGGCGTGTTGTTATGGCTCCATTTCATGTTTTTCTATCTTCCCTATCATCTCCAGCATTACATAGATAAAGTTTTCCTTAGTGTGTGGGCTGTACTTAATAAGACAATTTTTTGTATATCTCTTAAGCTGGGGTTTCCAGGGATTCTTTCAATGTGTTGTTTTGTTCCGTTTTTTATCATTCCAAGTGCACCTACTATCACTGGCACAACTCTTGTTTTCAATTTCCACATATTTTCTATTTCAATTTCCAGGTCTTTATATTTTGACAGTTTTTCAAATTCCTTGATTGCTATGTTACAATCCGCTGGACAAGCCATATCAATTAATAGACAAGTTTTCTCCTTTTGGTTTTTAACAATAATGTCTGGCCTGTTTGCTTCAATTTTTCTGTCTGTGTAGATGGTGTAATCCCATAGAATGGTTACATCTTCTATTTCTGTAACCGGTGCTGGGTGATGTTCATACCAGTGTTTGCCTACAGCTTTTCCATAATGTTTGCATATTGCCCAATGTAAATATTGCCCAACTCTATCGTGGCGATTTTTATATTCATTTGGTGCAAGCACAGAACAGCCTGAGATTAGGTGGTCTATTGTTTCTTGGTGTTTATCACAAAACCTGCATTTTGGATCCATATTATTATGCATAATATTTGCCTGAAAGTTTCTCGTGAAAAGACTTTGGTCTTGTGCTGCAAGAATAAAGCCTTCAGTTTCAGACTTTAATCCAGATGCACGTAACCATCGATGAGTATTAACTTTGTCAACATTTGATTTATTGGCACGTACTGGATATTGGCCATGCAGAGGTTTATCTTGCCAGCGTTGTTTCATCTGTTCAAGAGCTTTATCTTTGGCTTTCATTTTCATATTCTTTGCCGCAATAGCCGACTCTTGGCTTCCGTTCTGCTTTTCTACAGAATCTACTAACTGTAAATCTTGTTTGAATTTACTGCCTTCTTTTATTATTGAATATTTTTTCTTTCTTTCTTCATGTTGCCTTACTAATTGTATCATCCAATCCTTTGTTGTTTCTATGTATGTTAGTAAGCCAATAGTTGTTGTCTTGTATGACAATTCCAGCTGAATAAGACCTCTTCCACCTTCTTTACGGGGTATGTATAGACGGTCTACATCAGCCTTTGGATGATGCATCTTATGCTTAGAAAGAAGCTTTCTTGTTTTAGCATCCATTTGCCTGATGTCGTTTAGAGTCCAGTTTAAGATGTTAAAGCTATATTGGACAACTGGGATTGCAAGGCTATTAATGGCCATAACTCTGTTCTGTGAATTTAATTCAGTTTTTAATATCATTCGTAGCCTTCTATAATACTCTTTACGCACTATTTTTTTCATTTTTTTATGGTGAATGTTTTCACTCTCATTTACACCTAGGTATTTATAAGCTTCTTCTAGTTTCAATTCTTTTATTGTTACAGTAGGGTCTAGGCTAATTGAGGATGTTTCTTGTATTGATCCACGTAAAACTGTAGCTTTAGCACATTTATTCAAATTAAATTTCATTCCAATGTCTTCGCTGAAGCATTTTACAGTTTGCAGAAGACCTTCCAGCTCATTATCATTCTTAGCATATAACTTTAAGTCATCCATGTAAAATGGCTTATTTTCTTTTGGCCTATTTTATAACCACATTCTGTCTTGACTGGTTAAGTTGACTGGTTAGTGCTATTAATGATATGCAGAATAGTAAGGGAGATAAAGAATCACCTTAAAATATACCTCTTTTGATGTTTATTTCATCAGACTTATAGGTTCCATTTATATGATTGAGGTAAAGGGTTGTTTTCCATATAGACATGCACTGTTTGACGAAATTGATGATGACGGGCGATATCTTATATATATTTAAAGTCTTTAAAATCCAGGAATGTGGCACACTATCGAATGTCTTTCGATAATCTATCCAGGCAGTACTAAGATTTTTCTTTGTACTGTAGCAGTTTTCCAGGATCATTTTGTTAATTAGCAATTGGTCTTTACAACCATAACAGCCACGTTTGCACCCTTTTTGTTCAAGCGGTATCATGTCATTTCTTTCTAAGAATAAATATGTCTGTTTTGTTAAAATAGATGTTAATAGTTTATATGTTGTCGGAAGACATGTAATTGGTCTGTAGTTTTTCGGGTTGTTTGTGTCACCATTCTTGGGTAGAAGAAATGTAATTCCTTTGGTCATCCATGCAGGAATTTTAATGGGATCGTCAACCATTTCTTGAAGTTCTTTGGCTAGTTTTTTATGTGCTGCATTTAAATAATATAGCCAAAAGTTAGGAATTTTATCTATTCCTGGGAATTTCCAATTGTGTGCTTTTTTTAGTGCAAATTTAACATCATCTTCTGTAATTCCAGACCATTATTATTATTATTATTATTATTATTATTATTATTATTATCCAGTGAGCCAGAATTATACCAGAAAAGCGACGCTTTTGTACAAATATGCGATACTTTATATATTCATTATGACACCCGGTCTGTTACGAATATTCCCCGCACACGCTGTACGGACAAATGTATACAAAACACTGAAAGTTTTCATGAAAGCAGAACGTAGCTTGTATTGTTTAGTAAATCAGGAGTCCATAATACCAACTCCAAGTCGGGGATAGAGAAATCAACCAGGTACATAAATGAAAGTACCTGGGAAGTGTTCTAACAGAGGACGGAAAGTGCTGAAATCTGATGGCGTATTGGCATCTCAAAGATGCATTCCAAAGACTGAATAGAATGTTGAGAGACAAAAAATTTAGTTAGAAACAAAGAAAAAAAAGTACTGAACTGTCATGGGATGTCTTTTCTTCAATATGGCAGCTAATGCTGAAAATTTTCATTAACCCGAGAACACTAATCATGGGTATATAGTCAGTCAGTCAGTTAAGTGCCATACGTGAGACACGCTTGGGCGATCATGTCTCGAAAGAGACATGACAGACTGGGCAGAAGATTATCCCGCAGTAGGTTGCCATTGCTTTCTGCGGTAGACTGGTTGCCGGCCAAGGCTATAGAACCCAATCTGTCCTGCTATTTAACCCATAACTGGAAGGAAGCGACGGATTAATACCTTTCCCAAGGGTATTTGCGCGTAAGTGAATACAATGGATTCAACTGGAATTCGAACTCGGCTCCCCGGTTTCTCGTTCCGAGCCGATATCCACTGTACCACAACGCACATCCGGGTATATAGTAACTAGCGCAAATGACTCCATTTAAATTACAATTTTACTAAATTTTCAGTACCTGATTTTTTTACCTAACTAATATGTTTTACAGTTCCTATTAATGTTAACTCACAGTAAAAAGTTTGTTGTGTCTGCATGTAAAATATTAAAAATAAAGATTTATATTCAATATTTTTTTATATTTTCAAATCGGGTAAGATATACCCATAGTTAGTAGCGGTGTCATTTTAAATGATGGTCAGTGTTCCATGGTTAAAGATGAAGGAAAAAACTTGAAGCAGCCGAAATGTGAGAAGGATACTGAAAATACCATGTACCGAACATGTTAGCAACGTCATGCTTTTTCGAGAGGATAGAAACGAAAGGGAAACTTATACTTAACATGAAGAAGAGACATCTGAAGTTTCTTGGATATGGAGAATCCGATACTCACAGGCCGAAAAGAGTGACAGGGGAAAGCAACGCCTGACATAGTCATTGAGCAAATGGGTGGCAGATCAGGGTTTGGGAGGACTATCAAGAGAAAGGTTGTTAAGAACTACAGTGGATCGGGAGACGTAGAAAGCCATAGTTGCCTACGTCCTGAAGAATAACTCAGTCGGCAAATAAATAAAAAACTGTTGATATCCGACTATGATGCTTAACATGAGTCACCCTCAATAAAAATAGATAACATTAAATAAATCAAGAAAAATTTTATAGATAGAAAACGAAATGACTTAAGATTGTTTTATAGCTAATTACTCCAATGACACTGGGCAGAATTGGCTGAATCGTAGTGTCGATAATAAAACTATATATGAGAATAGAATCAGTCAGTTAAGTGGCATAGGTGATACATGCTTGGGCGATCATGTTTCGAAAGAGACATGACTGACTGGGCAGAACATTATCCTGCAGTAAGTTGCCATTGCTTTCTGTGGTAAACTGGTTGCCGAGCAAGGCTATAGAACCCAACCTGTCTTGTTATTTAACCCATAACTAGAGGGAAGAGACGGATTAATACCTTTCTCAAGGGCATTTGCGCGTAAGTGAATGCAAGGAATTCAACTAGAATTCGATCTCGGCTCTCCGATTTCTCGATTCAAGCCGATAGACACTGCACCACAACCCACATCCGGAGAATAGAATAGGAGAATAGTAATTCGAAATAATGTTTAATTTTTCTGCAGATTGATGACCGAAACGCCCCTGACACACACACACACTAACATACTCACACATGCACATAGGCACAATCACGAGCATACGTACACAATCACAGACGCAGTGAGCTACGTTCGTCGGAGCAGTAACAATGAAAATATTTGTAGAAGAGACATAGTAAAGCTACATCCCATCGGTGAGAAAGTGGCTGGAGTCGAACAGCCAGGTCTGGTTCAATCACATTACAGATTTGGAGTCAATCGTGAATACTGAGATGAATAGCAGGGGCCCCCGACCAGATATGACAATAGTATTCTATGCAGGGTCGGATGATTGATTTGTATACGTGCAAAATGGACACAGGCGGAAAAATTATATATATATATATATATATATATATATATATATATATATATATATAAACCTATTTATAAATGGAACTTTATCTGTGTGTGTGTGTGTGTGTGTGTGTGTGTGTGTGTGTGTCCCCGTTACCTATAGACTCTAAAACAGCTAAACCGATTTTTTTGAAAATTTATACAGTTGAACTATAAGCGTCTGCGAGTGTTCTTAGCTAGGTTTTGTGTCGAAGTACCCCCAATAAATATCGAAAATCGATAATCGAAAAAATCGGGTTACAGAAGGAGTAGTCTGATTTTAATCAAATTTCATACACTCATAGACAAAGACATAAGAAACGATATTCAGAAGTTTCAAGGTTGCAGTTCTTACAATAGTGCAGAAAATCGAATATATATATATATGTACATTTAGGTCCCCTCTTTTCTAATTATTATATGGCAAATCTAGAAAATAAAATAATTAATGACAACAATAAACCCTCTATATATGTAAGATACATAGATGACATCTTTGTTCTAGCTAAGAATATCGATCAAATTACATATCTTGAAAACAAATTTGAAAGTCACTCCGTCCTCAAATTTACATTAGAATTTAATATTAATAACAAACTCCCATTCCTTGATGTATTCATTGATTCTAGCACACATAAATTTACTACTTCTCTATATAGGAAACCAACTAGCATAAATTCGTGTCTTCTTAATTATAATAGTGAATGCCCCCAACGATATAAGTTAGCTGTT
This sequence comes from Ascarosepion bandense, assembly GCA_037127315.1. Classification (NCBI taxonomy): domain Eukaryota; kingdom Metazoa; phylum Mollusca; class Cephalopoda; order Sepiida; family Sepiidae; genus Ascarosepion; species Ascarosepion bandense. The sequence continues at coordinate 3,699,682 of JBBBDQ010000991.1, forward strand.
ATAAAAAACTTAATTCAACGCACACAAATGATATCTTCTTCCAAATCTATATTTTATAAAGAATTACACAACATAAGCAAACACTAGTCAATAATGGATTTCCTAACTCCGTTATTGATCAACAAATTAAAATGTATCTCAACAAAATTAACAATAGCTCTAACAATAATGATAATATTAATAATAATGGTTTACATCAAAATAAACATAACACTATTAACTTATACTATTGCAACCAAATACATAATAATTATAAACAAGATGAAAAAACTCTCAAAAACATAATACGTAGAAATGTTAAACCCGTGGAAAGTAATAATCAAATTAAACTCATTATATATTATAAAAAGTTTAAAACAATTGACCTCATAGTCTATAATAACCCAACAAGCACTAAACTAAATTCTCTACAAAAAACCAATGTAGTGTACCAATTTACATGCCCATTCAGAGATTGCATCTCTGATACTAATAAAAAACCTAGTACATATATTGGTTTTACTACAACCACGCTCTCCCGTAGACTTACATGTCATCTTTCTGATCAGAGTACTATTAAACAACATTTCTCTGAAAAACATAAACATGTAGGTAATATCAGACAGATTTTGGTCAACAATACGGTGATCCTTATTCATACACACAGTAAGAGGAACCTGCAGATATTGGAGGCCATGTACATCAAATCGAAACAACCAACACTCAATAAAATCAACTTTAAAACAGGAAATAACATATTACATTGTATTTGACTGCATGGTTTTGTTGTCATTTCGCGCTATCCCGCGGTGTGACGTCATAAAACCGCATCGCAAACTTAAGAACTGCGTTTATTATTTTTGGTAACTATTGCCGTTGCCAAGCGAAGTTTTATGTCAACACAAAATAAAATCGTCGGTGATGGTGGATTTTATAATATTTCAGTTTAAACAACCTCTCTGAAGATGGCTTATATGAACCGAAAGCTTAGAAGAAAACCAATAAATAATTATCCAAATGTTGGAGAATTTTTGTCTTTATTTTCTACTGAAATTAAAGCAAAGATACGACGTTTAGAACGGCTCATGATCAAACATAATAGAGATTCATTGTCTCTTACATTCAACAGCATATGTTTAGAAAATTACTTGCTGCCTCGATATACTAAATATGTATATATATATATATATATATAAATAAAAAGCAAGATGTTTGTGTGTGTGTCTGTTTACCTGCCTGTTTGCCTGTATTTTTTTCAGCCCTTTTATTTTAGCTTTTGCTTTGGGTTTGGCTCTAAGTAGGTATAATTGTAGTTCTTAGTCTTAGCCATGATACTATTTACTCAGAGGACTTATTTAGCCTTCAAAATTCAGTTTACGACTAAAAAAACTTATTTGACATCGATACCAGGAAATCAAAATTTGACTTACATCCATTCATTTTTCTTTCAGTCTACGGTTTCACTCTAACTGGAAACAACTATTGCTTTTTAGTTTTTCGTGCCAACGTCCAAAGAGTCTGAGCTCCAGGACCATGGATTAATTTTAAAACTTTCATTACACACGAGCAACGCCGGAGTATGCTGCTATATATATATAATATATATTATTATATATATATAATATGATATGTATATATTAATTCGAGAGATTTTATTAATTAAACATTAGTTTTAGTGGATACCTATATTTGAGTAGACACTCAATTCATTATTAAACTTTTTTTTGTCTACCGTCTTGAATATTCGAGAAATTGTTTTAGAGAACAATGCCGAGGGAGAATTACATTTGTAAGGCCCAGTTTAACTCGACGCTTTGCATCAATGACTGACTGAAATTACGGCGGATCTAACAACGTTTCTCCCTCCATCCAAAGGAGAAGTTCGAATCATGTCACAGAGGGCATAGTTTTTTTCAATAAGATTTCTCGTATATTCAGGATGATAGATGAAAATAAATATATTGTTTATTAAATAATGGTATCCACTTAAAATAACGTTAAAATAATAAAATATGTCAGGTTAATAAAAGAAAAACAATTTTGAAACTTTTTTTGTTTTTAGGAATTGCTTTATTTACGTTAGAATACGACACTGAGCACATATTAATATTTCGAGAGTTTGAGCAGGCTTTGTGTTTATAAGGCACTATCGAACGCCCGTCGAAGATCGGTTTCAATCTGTGGCAGAGACGTTTTGAAAGCACAAGTCTAAAAACGTTTTCCATTGCGAAGTTTGACGCGAGTTCGTACCCTGCTACAATGGACAAGTTTTCTTTTAATAAATATTTCCCAAATGTTCAGATCGGTAGACAAAGATAATAAAATATATTCTTTAATGAATAAAAGGAACCTCTACTCAAGTATGGGTATTCAATTAAAATAACGTTTGTAGACAGATGTGTTACGCTGTATCACATTTCATTAGTACAGTTAGACATCCGATTGCTTCTAGCCAGTATCGAATTAAAACCCGACCGAATTGACATCAGTCGGTGATTCTACCTATGAACTAAGAAGGTAGACTTTTAGCGTGTGATATATCATGTTAACATACGCCAATGGCTAAAAGTGTTCTAATTCATTACTGAATGAACGATGCGTAGTTCCTAGAGTAGCTACTGTTTTTTCACAGCCTATGGAGGTGTGCGTGCGTGCGTGTGTGTGTGTGTGTGTGTGTGTGTGTGTGTGTGTGTGTGTGTGTGTGTGTGTGTGTGCATTTGGGCAGGAACATATCATTTGAATACTTTAATCAATTTTTTTTTTAATGATATCACCCCGAGCAAGGCGGTAATGCCACTGATGTGCAGGGGGCTACGTAAGTGTGAAAAGATTGAAAAAGAGAAAGCCGGAAACCACATCCTAAACAGGGAACAAGGGATGAGCCTCTTCATCTGTTCAATAGACGTGGGTGGAGTGTGAACCGGGCGATAGTTTAGTCTATCTACTCCAATTGAAAAAAGAAAAAAAGAAAAAAGTAAAAAGATTGGAAAAGAGAAAGCCGGAAACCACACCCTAAAGAGGGAACAAGGGATGAGTCTCTTCACCTGTTCAATACAGAAAGAAAGAAAGAGTTGAAAAAGAAAAAATATAGCGATAGAGAATAATGTTATAGAGATAGATCTACTCTTCGGAAAAAAGGACAAGAATTCTGGATTATGAGTTGCCATTGAATCCGTTGAAGAGAAACATTGCCGTAGCATTTCAGTCAGTGTCGTTCTTATTGTTGAAAATCGGGTCAGACTTACTTTTTCGGGCTTCACCGAGATTGTAAGCCTTCACAGTTGGGAAGACGGATGCCAAACAGTCCGGGCCAAAACCGGTTGCTCTCTGCCCGAAGGCAGTGACACCACCAGTTAGGGCAATGTCTATGTCTGTCTGTCTGTCTGTCTGTCTGTCTGTCTCTCTCTCTCTCTCTCTCTCTCTCTCTCATCATCATCATCATCATCATCATTTATCCGTCACACCCAGATGGTGCATAGGGCAGCAACCACTTGTTGCTGTTTCTGTAACAAACTGTTTTTTACGGGGCAGGGTTGTTAGCCCTGTGCCCAACCCCCAAACCTGGAGAACCGTTTACAGCACCTGGTATTCCCAAATGGTCACCCATTTAAGTACTGACCAGGCTTGATCTTGCTTAATATATATATATATATATATATATATATATATATATATATTGTCCGATGTATATAGTCCGGTATATGGAAATGTTTATTTAGTAAACATCTATTTACTAAACGTCCATTAACACATTTGTCAAGTTTATTAAAACGATAGAATATTTTTCAATGTGTGAGAAATCTTTTGACGGTAAATTTTATGATTGTGGATGTGTGCGTGTTTTTGGTCGTTAACGTTAATAAATACGAATGTATATGTGTATGTTTGCGAATCAAATGCCTGTAGATATTTCCTATGAAGTCGTCTCTTGTTTTACATTGAAACGACGTGGGACATAGTTTTTGATTTAACTAATACCAGCTTAATTAAAGAAGAACATTACCCTTGAAGGAAAAATATTCGTAAAACACAATAACTGCATTACTACCAACTATAAACACTCGTTTAAACATTACATTATATCGCCATCTTTATACACATCGATTCCTCATGAATATATGCAGATATATAAATGTGTTTTCCGTTAACATCTCATTCCATCCTCACTCAACCCAAGAAACCCAGACCAGCAGAATATCCTACTGCTATTAAAGAGCAGACTGGGACTCATTCCGCGACTTCCTGTGTGACGTCCCTTGGAACAACGTTTTTAGTCTTCCCGTTGAAGGCTACGCATCCGAGGTCTCCTCTTGGGTTAAGGCTGGCATCAATGCTTTCATCCCAGCCAAGAAATTTCAGCTTAAATCCCGCTCGTGCCCCTGGTTCTTGCCCGCTTGCTCGGCCGCTATTGCTCATCGGAATCATTTTTCCGGCTCTGCCGAAGCCACGCGTCGGACCAAAACAGGCGCCTTTTCGCCTCAGCTCGTAATTAGTGTAAAAGGATACTTAACGAATCTAAGATGTTGTTTGTTGCCAGAATGAAGGAACGCATAGCATCCTGTAATTTTGGCGCCAAAGACTACTGGCGACTCTGTAAAAGCGTGCTTAACAAGAGTAAGACATCAATACCCCACTAATCAATGAATTGGAGGTCCTCACCTCCTCAGCGGACAAGGCTGAATGCTTTGCTCGTAGATTCTCCACCAATTCGAGATTCTGGAGTATCTACACTTGAATTCCCACCTAGAACTGAGGCTCAACTGAATGACGTCCACAATACACACTCGCTGGTATCTAAAATAATTTCAAAACTTGACCCCCACAAAGCAAGCAGAGGGGACGGAGTCCCAATCATAGTCTTGAAGAAATGTGCCCTTAACTCTCCTCTGTCCTCTCTAAGCTCTACAACTTCTTCCTATCTGCTTTCTGCTTTCTTGCCTGTTGGAGGTCTTCCTCTGCAGTTCCTTTATTTAAGAATACTGGAGAACCCTAGGACCCCGGAAATTACCGCCCTGTCAGCCTTCTTCCGATCTTTGGCAAAGTGTTCGAAGCCATTATCAATGCCGAGGTGCTTCAGCATCTCACAGCCCACAGGCCCCTCACGGACAAACAGTATGATTTCCGTTTCACCAGGTCTACTGCTGATATGCTAACAACCATAACCGAGTATACACCAGACTCTCGAACCGTTGTCTTGGATACCTCCAAAGCGTTCGACAGAGTCTGGCATGCTGGCCTCCTACTCAAACTGCTGAGCTATGGTATAACTGGTGCTTGACCTAATCCAGTCATTCCTCTCTAACCGCACATTGAAGGTGGTATTAAATGGACATGCCTCCCAAAACTACCTTACGGACGCGGGTGTCCCTCAAGGCTCTATCCTAGGTCCTACGCTCTTTTGATCTACATTAATGATCTCCCCGATACCATAAGATAGGAATGTACGCCGATTACACCACTGTTTACTCTCGCCTCGATCAAAAATCTGGTGTGGGCGGCAAAGCGAACCTCGCTGCCGAGCTTGAAAAGGACCTCCAATCCGTAGTGGACTGGAGCAAGAAATGGCTCGTAAATTTTAATGCTTCCAAAACGAAGCTGCTATCAATTAACCATCATAGACAAACGCTCCTACCTTCTATTAGCATGGAACAGGCTTGCCTCCCAGTGAGAAAAACACTACGCCTCCTTGGTCTCAGACTTTCAGCGGACCTCAAATGGAATGATTATATCGAATCCATTGCTAAATCCACTGCTATGAAAGTCGGTACTCTGTGCAGGGCCCGGAAGTTTCTCCCGTCTGAATCTATCCTGCACATTTATAAATCTACCATCCGCCCGTGTATTGAAGACTGCTGCCACATCTGGTCGGGTGCCCCTGCTATATACACTCCGGGGTTCTTGACAAAATCAAACGGAGAATCTGTAATGTGACCGATACTGACTTGGCAGACCGGATGCCGTCACTCTCTCACTGGTGTGACCTGGCTTTCCTGTGCCTCTACTATAAATACTTTCACGGCTTCTGCTCCGATCACTGGTGCCCCCTAGGTATGAATTTTCACAAGATACTAGATTAGCTACTAGGTCCCTTGCTTGGCGTGAAAGGATTAAAAACTATAAATATATATAGTCATCCGCAGACAGATCTGTTTCGCTGTATCAAAACTTATCAGTACGGTTAGACAGCCGATTGCCTTTTATCCAGAACTGAAACCCGACCGCATTGGCGTCAGTCAGCGATTCTACCTCTGAGCTACGGGTGTTCGGTAGAAAGGGGCATACTTTTTAGCGTGTATATTATCATTATACAAGCCCAATAGCTGAGAGCATTCTAATTCATTGCTGAATGAACGATGCTTAGATGCCAGACTAACTACTGTTTTTCAAAGTTTACCATTCTTCCAGAGTGCTCAATCAGGGTGTGAGACCGTATATATATATATATATATATATATATATATATATATATATATATATATATATATATATATTGTTTAATTACTTAGTTTCTGGTCATAATAAGATTAGACCAGTGCACATTTGTATTAAAAAGTGTTCAATACAATTATACTGTAGAACTTTTGAATATTTTCCATTTGTAAACGAGTTATTACGCAACCCAGGTTTCTACCATGAGTGGTGTTCTCAGGCGATTTTCAATAATGTGTTCTGGTGCGTCTTAGACCTATCGACAGCGAATGACGCGCTAGATCATATGGTGGCTATCCCCCTATGTTTATAGAGGTCGCGGGTTCGAATTTTGCCGAATGACACACATTTACGTAATAAACATTTATCGTAAAATAATCAGGCCGGTAGAAATAAATATACAATACTGTTTGATTATAAGAAGAATAACTACTTAATTACGAGTATCGATCAAAAATAATTTTCAAACGATTCATTTTAAATTGTTGGTTGTTTATAACCAAGTTTCGTTAATCTTCGTTAAATTCCGTAATATATATGGGATCTCCTTTAGGTCCCCTCTTTATTATATAGTTAATTTAGAAAATAAAATAATTAATGACAACAATAAACCCTCTATATATGTAAGATACATAGATGACATCTTCGTTTTAGCTAAGAATATCGATCAAATTAGACATCTTAAAAACAAATTTAAAATTCCCTCCGTCCTCAAATTTACATTAGAACTTAATATTAATAACAAACTCCCATTCCTTGATGTATTCATTGGTTCTAGCGCACATAGATTTACTACTTCTCTATATAGGAAACCAACTAGCATAAACTCGTGTCTTCTTAATTATAATAGTGAATGCCCCCAACGATATAAGTTAGCTGTTATTAAAAACTTAATTCAACGCACACAAATGATATCTTCTTCCAAATTCATATTTCATAAAGAATTACACAATATTAAGCAAACACTTGTCAATAATGGATTTCCTAACTCCGTTATTGATCAACAAATTAAAATGTGTTCCAACAAACTTAACAATAACTCTAACAATATTGATAATATTAATAATAATGGTTTACATCAAAATAAAAATAACACTTATAACTTATACTATTGCAACCAAATACATAATAATTATAAACAAGATGAAAAAACTCTCAAAAACATAATACGTAGAAATGTTAAACCAATAAATTATAATAATTAAATTAAACTCATTATATATTATAAAAAATTCAAAACAATTGACCTCATAGTCTCTAATACCCTTACAAGCACTCATAGAAATCCTCTACAGAAAACCGATGTAGTGCATCAGTTTGCTGCCTGTTCAGAGATTGTATCTCTGGTACTGATAATAAACCCACTACATATATTGGTTTTACTACAACCACGCTCTTACATAGACTTACCTGTCACCTTTCTGATTAGAGTACAATTAAACAACCGTTTAGCCATGTATGTAATATCAGACAGATTTTAGTCAACAATGCAATAATCCTCACCCATACACACAGTAAAAAAAAACCTTCAGATATTGGAAGCCATCTACATTAAATCCAAACAACGCACACTTAATAAAAGCACGTTTAAATCTGGTCATAACTCATTACATTGCATTTAAATATATGGTTCTGTTATCATTTCGAGCTCTCATGCGGTGTGACGTCATAAAACCGCATTACAAATTTACGAAATGCGTTTGCTATTTTTGGTAACTGTTATCGTTGCTTAGCAAAGTTTTGTGTCAACACAAGATAAAATCGTCGCTGATGATGGATAATTTTATGTTAACGTCTATGTAACCTCTCTGAAGATGGTTCATGTGAGCCAAAGGCTTAGAACCATCTTAATATATATATATATATATATATATATATGAAATAGAATTAAAAAGGATAAGACCTGTTTTATTGTCCATGATCTTAGACGGAAAAATGAGTGAAGTGAAATATAAAACAAACATACCCGACCGGTTTCGCCTCCGCTTCCACTCAACAGAGCCAAAAAACAGTATATTTCAAAAATGACATAAAAATAGTTTAAAATATATACAATTATATGAATAAAGGCGGCACATGATTTAGACTGAAATAACGTTCAGTCCCAACACACACTCCTTCTCTTTACAAAGGGACAGCTGTCTAGACCGAACGTAAATCGTATCTAACATCTTTATATGAAAATTTGACTTAGTAACACTTAAGATGGTAAATAAGTTGATAAATATGTGTTGAAATCAACAGCACAACTTATATTATTTATATAATTATTTTTGTACTTACTTCCTTGACAGCTAAAATATCTAAATGTTTAAGTGCAACGTCAATTGTCATTTTTTATCTTCCTGGTTTCCATCTTTCGCTTATCCGTTCTTCAACACCCTCTGTATCTTGTTATTCCTTTCCTTTTTTTCTTTCACTGTGCACTAGTGGAAACACTGCCTTGCTTGGGGTGAAATGATCATAAAAATATTATTATAATACTATTTTTAATAATGCATACTATTTTAAATAATAAAAAAATCCATCTTCAATGAAAAGTTCTACCCTATTTTGAACACAGCTTCTAAATCCTGATGGGAACGAAGCTAGTGATATTTTTATTCGGATTACGAAAATAGATCCATTTTTCAAATGGCGTTTTCCAAGTCAAAATGGTCGCCACAATGTTTCAAGAGGTGCGCAAGTGCTTTGTGTTTGATTTTCTGTCACTGTTTTTGTCCGAATAAGCTTTCCTTTAAAGTTCTAGCTGTTTCATTAATGTTTATTTTAGTTAGGAGACATTGTTTATATTATTTTAGAAAAACTCATGTTTCTCATGGAATAACAGTACATCAGAAACAGGTGTTTGCCAAATCTGATTTACATCCTATTATAAATGTGCTTGCTTCTCACTTAGTTTGCACGACCGTTACACGCTGCTAATACTTCATATATGATGAACTCCTCACTTTTTATCACGTGGAAAAGCAGAAAACACTACATGGTTTTATAGAGTATACAAAACAAAGAAGTTTTGTAAATCTAGGCCAAGGCTGTCTTGTCGTCTAGATAAAATACAGGCGCTAATATCTAACACTGTTAACCTCCTTTGCCCTATTTTTTTCTTCTATTTTTTTTCTTCTTTCTTTTTTACTTGATTTTTTTCTGGTTAATTTTGACCCATTCATTGCTGTACGAATTTCGTCTGAAAAGCGGTCTATAAGAGCTGCGAAATATAATATTACCAATGGGTTTATAAAAACATCCAACATTATATATATATATATATATATTTTGAAGTTTCTTCAAAATTCTAACGGACAATTTACAAGATTTTCCTTGTCGCCAATCCCCACTAACATCCACATAAAACTTGCGAAATATAAGAAAAGAGGCCTTCCATTCCTTTCCAAACCACCTGATAAGACATTTTAAGTTCAATGTCGAAACAAAATGTACAATTTGTAGTGGATATCTACAAAAAAATTATTCTAAAATATAATATAATATAATATAATATTATTATTATTCTAAAATATAATATAAAATAATATATATATATATAATATATATATATAATTATTACGTTAGAACATGTCACAAACTGCAAACTACTAGAAAATTGTACATTTTGTTTTGGCATTGAAAGAACAATGTCTTATCAGGTAGTTAACAATGATAGTGATAAACGTTTTTATGTATTTATTTAGTTTTACATATCAAAGCATTGCACGAACAACAGAAGCAATAAAGAAAATTAATCAATAATTCCCAACAAATAATTTAGGAATTTGCGACTCAAATTTATACTCTTTAAAATACAAGTTTCGAATTGTGCTAAGACGCATTTCAGATGTTATAGAAACTGTCTTTTAATGAAACCCTTTAAATCTTAAATTGCTAGGTCTTTCTACTGTATACTACGCAGATGACAGTGCTGATAGCATACACGGAAAGAAAAATACAGGAACTTCTACAAGAAGTTGCAAGAGAAAGCGAAAAAGAAAAGACTAAACTTCAAGAAAACTGAATGCATAGTCATTAGCAAAAAAGAACGAGAAATGCCAACTACAGTTCAGGGATACTAAATTGAAACAGGCGCAGAAATGTAAATATATGGGTCTGACAGAAGATTGGAAATACGAAACGGAGATCCGAAGACGCATTGGCATAGCCAAGAACTCATTTCAAAAGCTAATCAGAGTACTGAGAGACAGGCCGATATCATTGAAAACAAAGAAAAGAATCCCAGACTTCTATGTGATATCTGTCCTCCTATATGGCAGCGAATGCTGGCCGATCTCTTCAAGGATGAATGAGAGACGTGAAAGAACAGAAATTTGGTTCTACAGAAGGATTCTGAGGATACCATGTACCGAGCATGTGAGCAAGGTGTTGGAAAGGATGCAAACAAAAAAGAAACTTATGCTTAACATCAGGAAGAGAGAGCTAAGATTTTAGAAACAATTGAGGATGTGCGTTGTGGTGCAGTGGATTTCGGCTCGAAACGAAAAATCGGGGTGACGATTTCGAATTCCGGTTGAATTTCTTGCATTCACTTACGCATAAATGCTCTTGGAAGAGGTATTAATCCGTCTCTTCCCTCCAGTTATGGGTTAAATAATGACACAGATTGGGTTCTGTAGCCTTGGCTAGCAACTAGTCTACCGCAGAAAGCAATAGCAGCCTACCGAGGGATAATCTTCTGCCTAGTCAGTCAGTCATGTCTCTTTCTACACATGATCGCCCAAAGCGTGTATCACTTAACTGACTGAATGAGGAAAGAGGAATTGAGTATAGGGGGAAAGAGAGACAGGGCAAAGAAACAGGGGATAGGGGCAAGTTGAACTCCGTGATCGCCTACGTCGTGAAGGAAAGGCACAAGAAGAAGATTGGTCGGTTGTTTTGTTTTTATGGCATATCAACATCTCGGCGGGTCATTTATTGCTAACTAATTTTTTTTTATTTATTTATGGTAATAACTTTTTCTTTCAACCATTTATTGTTGTTTTTATATAGGTTTTGTGTCTAGTAATACTTTTTTCTTTTCGAGTATCAAGATTCATTGGGATTTGTTTTTAAGGGCAGGGTCCACAAGTCCTACCCTGTTATTTAACCCATAACTGGAGAGAAGGGACGGATTAATACCTTTCACAAGAGTACCAGTGCTTAACTGAATGCAGGGTATTAAACTTCGAACTCGGCTCACCGATTTCTCTTTCCGAGCCGATATCCACTGCACCACAACGCACATCTGTCTCTATACGCTTACAGCACATGGTATTCCCAAGCGGTTACCCATCTAAGTGCTGACCAGGCTCAACGTTGCTTAACTTCAGTGATCGAGCGAGAACCGGTATTCAACGTGATATGGCCGTAAGTCATAGGAAGAAGAACTACAAATCAAAAATCTAGATAAAACATATCGTAGGAGCCTGCTTTACAAATTTGAGGTCCCTTCTTCCTCTCAGGCTATTGATCTGTTCATTTTTTTATCCCCATAAAAACACTGACGATACGTGGGTAAAGCGCAGGTGCATTGCATTACTGAAAATCATTGATTGTAAACCCCCTCTGGAGAGATATGATGAGAAGCCGAGGTCGAACATGTTCAAGTCGTGTTCATCTGTATTGTTTTCACCATAGAAGAAAATCCAAACACTTACCTTTGTTCTCTACGATATTTGCTGTTGCTGCGTTCTCCAAACGTTTCTATTGTTTTATTTGTATGTTTAAAATATTAACTCGTTTTTCGTTTAAATGTAATATTCATTAATTAAACGCTTATTTCTGTGCGAATGTATATGCTGAACTCAAATCAACAATTAGTTATTAAAGTAAACTTATCTTTTTTTGCTTTGAAAGCCCATAAAAAAACGAATTATATATTGTGCTTTTTCTTTCCCGTAAATCTCACGAAGTCATGAGAATGAGGTTCTACGTAGGCAGCAATTTTCTGTCGAATTTTAGTCGATTTTCTTCCTTTACTGAAATTTCCGGCGATGTAATTCCTATTATGAAAGTAATAAGCGTAGACATACAATAGCGCATTACTTTCATCACCGGAAGTACATCACCGGAAGTATCAGTAAATGAAGAAAAATCGACCAAAAATCTGCCAAAATTCGTTGCATACGCAGTACGTCATTCTGCAGTTAATTACATGACTTCGTGAGAGTTACAGGAGAGAAAAAGTGCAAGATATAGTTCGTTTTTTATGGACATTTAGATAAAAAATGTGCGTTTCTTCAATAACTAACAGTTGATTTGAGTTCAGCATATATATTTGTACAGAGATAATGCTATTTTGGATAAATTTGGAGGGGAAAAGCCGTCGGTACTTAAAACGAAAATTTACCCAGTTGTATTAAAAAGTGTTCAATGCAATTGTATTATTGAACTTTTGAATATTCTTCATTTCTAAACGAGTTATTACGCGACCTATGTTTCTATTGATTTTACCTTTCATTTTTTTTGTTATTAAGAATGCTCACGTAACGGTGATTTTTTTAACACTCACGTCACGGGGAATTTTTAAACGCGCATAATTTTTAAAATTACAATAAATTATGACGTTTTCATCGATGGTTGTATGAACCTAATAGGTATTTTATGGTACGGTTACACTTAGTCATAATTTCTGTTCTTTCATGTTTGTTTAGGAATAGCATAATTGCTAAGTTTTCTTCCTGACAAGTCTACATATTTTGTGACCGTTGTAAGGCTTTGCTGTTTTCAAACACCCAAGCCTTACAATTTTATTGGAAATCGCATGAAGACACCATACGGTAGAAACCTAGGTCGTGTAATAATTCATTTAAAAATGAAATATATATACATATATATATAGATTATATATATATATATAGTCTATCGAGGCAGCAGATAATTTTCTAAACATATACTGTTAAATATAAGAGATAATGAATGTCTGTTATGTTTAATCATGAGCCGTTCTAAACATTGCATTTTGGTTTAAATTTCAGGTGAAAATAGAGACAAAAATTTTCCAACGATTTGGATAATTCTTTATTAAGTTGGTTCTAAGCATTCGGTTCAAATAAGCCATCTTCTGAGAGGTTACATGGACGTTAACATAAAAACACCCATCACCAGCGACGATTTTATCTTGTGTTGACATAAAAGTTTGTTAGGCAACGATAACAGTTACCAAAAATAGCAAACGCTGTTCGTAAATTTGTAATGTGGTTCTATGACGTCACACCGCGTGATATATATATATATATATATATATAATAAAGAGAGAGAGAGATAGAGAGACGAAAGACAGAGAGTGATAGTAAGTGTGAGAGATCGTGTTAGTTACATCCCAGAGATCGCTATTTATTAAAAAATATGATTTCTCGAACATTTAGCCAATAAAATATAGCAAAATAAATATATTGTTTAGTAGATAAAGGTACCGTCGACACAAATATGAGTATGTGCCTACAGAGAGAAACTGCGTAAATATATATATATATATATATATATATGTAGTCATCCGCAGACAGAACTTTTTCGCTGTATCACACCTCATCAGTATGGTTAGACATCCGATTGCTTTTAACCCAGGATTGAAACCCGACCGAATTGGCGTCAGTCGGTGATTCTACCTCTGGGCTATGGGCGCTCGGTAGAAGAAGGCAGACTTTTTTTGTATATTATCATAATACACGCCCAATAACCAGAGTGCTCTAATTCATTATTGAATGAACGATTCGTACATGCCAGAGTAGCTACTGTTTTTCAAAGTTTACCATTCTTCCAGAGTGCTCAATTAGGGTGTGAGAGCGCGTATATATATATATATATGTGTGTGTGTGTGTGTGTGTGTGTGTAATTTTTTCTTCAGATTTACCAATTAAGTGTTTTGTGATATCGACAAATTTGAATAAGTTAAAATTTATTTCCATTTCATGTTATTTTTTTCTAAGATACTTTCAAATGTTGAAACATTCGATGTTAAGGACTGCTGTGTGTATATTTACGCAACTGTTTATTATTTATTTATTTCTATTTTTGTGCCCTCGGGCGTCAGTGCTGCTCTGGGTCGTGTGAGCGCCTGCCTGAAGTCCCTATATCTGGCAACAGGACTTTGCTCCACTCCACACAAGTAGAAGAACCAAGTCATAGCTGTCAGACAAGAACTGCATCCATATAACCCCTTACATTTGACCACCTAACTCTTCAGATTGCAGCAATCTTTATTATTTGCTATGAGGAGCAGTTGAGCGAAAGACCAACCAAACTGAAAGCAAGAATTATGGCGGCTTGATTATTATGAGTGAGGCTCATTTGAGCAAAGAATGGAGATTATGGATTATGACAACGATTATCGATTATGGCTAGGTTTGTGATAGGTTTATTATTATGAGTGAGGAGCAATAGAACGAGAGACGAACCAAAGTCTTTGTGACCCCAAATATGAACTGAAAGCAAAGAATATGTCAGCTTTCACAAGGCTTTTTAAACAAAGGCACCGTCAAGAAGAGTTTCAGGAGATTCTGATGTTGTTTGGAGACGTAGTTGAAGCCAGTATTGATTTTACAGAATAAATTTCTTCTTTAGTTCTTCAAGATATTTCTTATGCAATGTTAGTAAATATATCTGCAAAATGAGATTTCAATATTATTTTCGTTTTTCATTTAGATGACAGTTCTATCTATCTATCTATCTATCTATCTATCTATCTATCTATCTATCTATCAAATGTATCTCAGTCTCTTCGTATCTATCTATCTATCTATCTATCTATCTATCTATCTATCTATCTATCTAATGTATCTCAGTCTCTTCGTATCTATCTATCTATCTATCTAATGTATCTCAGTCTCTTCGTATCTATCTATCTATCTATCTATCTATCTATCTATATATGTGTGTGTGTGTGTGTATGTGTGTGTGTGTGTGTGTTTGTGTGTAAATCCATAAACATTGTCTACGGTGGGGAGAGAATCTGGTAAAGATTGTGAATAAATATTTGCCTAATAAAATATTGTATAGGAAACTTATAAACAGTAAGTGACTGCAATAAAAGTTGAAATATTTTAAAGATTCCTCATTAGAGGAGTCAATTCTTCTGGTCTATATATGGAATCATAAGATGTAAACCCGGCTCTGCTATTTGAAGATGCTTTCCACACTAAAGAACACATCAATTCAGCCAGAGTAAAATGTGCGGCTAGAAAAGATATTGCGTTGTCTCAATGAGTTTGTGAAGAATTTGGCCTTGTGTGCTTATCACCAGCTGGGCTCAAAAGTCATATGAGGATTGAAGGTCAAGCATATCATATGAATATGTTCCCGTCAACGCGGGGGACTTGGTTTGTACTTGTGTTCTAAACAATGTAGGGACAAATCTGATCTCACTAGGCATGTGAAGGTAAGTAATATCAATCATTAAAACACTGGACAGGGAATTCGCTTAACATCATTGAAATCTATCTATCTTATTCTAGTTTCATCTATTTCAAAATTTCATCCCGTTTGTATCACTGTATATATCATTTGGCTTCTATCCATTTACGTATCTCATTATATATATATATATATATATATATATATATATATATATATAAAGATGCATAAAGATACATATATATATATATATTATTGTCATCCGCAGACAGAACTGTTTCGCTGTATGTTAGATTCCGATTGCTACACAACCCAGGCTCGAAACCCGACCAATTTGGCGTCAGTCGGCGACTCTACTCCTGGGCCACGGGGCGTTCGGTGGAAGAAGGCAGTCTTTTTAGCGCATATCATAATAAAGATGTTTCGTAAACAAAACGAGTAGAAATATTTTATTAATTTTTGATTTAATTTTACTTACATGTTTTCTTTTTGCTGGAGATAAGGAATGTAAAATGGTTCCAAGAACTTTCAGCATCTTCGGAGGCTATTTTCAAGGAAGTTATTTTTACGGTGTTGTTATTACGTCCTAATGTTTGACTGTAATGTATGTTTTTGTAAATTTGTGTTTTTGAAAAGGAGAGTTCATTAAAGCTATCACGTGATGTCCACGTCTGTGCATCTATTTTTTTTTTTAACTTTCAACACTCCATTTCCACTATTAAATAATGTAATGCTGACAGAAAAAAATGTTTTTATATATATTGCTTCTCTCATAGCGAGGTGCTTTGATATTATGATTTAAATAGTATTTTTGTATCTTCAACTAAAATTTTTCTTAAGAGTTCTTGTAAGTAAAGGGCTAATAAATATTTTATACAGCACTATTATTAACAGATAAGTCGCATGTAAGGCATCTACTCAGAGAAGTGATAGTATGGCCAATGTAGGTTTGTGACAAGAAACACAATCTTGTACAGGGTGTGACACTATATCTCACGGTGATGCTTTCCCTTCTCCCGCAGGGATACTTTCCTTTGGTTGGTTTGAAACAACGGAGAGAAAAATTGATATTAGTGATATTATTAGTGTTTTATTGCGTCACGCGATGTGAGCTTAGGAAAAACATAGTAATTTTAGTACCATCAAGTATTTCTAAAAGCACGGAAACATAAAATAAAGTTATTTTGGATAAATATACATTTCTCGTCTTTCATGATTTTCGCCTCTTTTATGTTCAATATGGATTTCTCTTAGATCTGGAGTGTATTCCGCTAATCTGAAGACGCGTTGACTAAACAAATGTCAAAGTGATTTGATAAGGTCAGCCGAAGGTCAGGTCCGCTGGTGGGTACATCGGGTCCGTGCAAATCGAAAATAGAATCAAGCTCCGATATGAGTTGGCAAAATCTCATTCGTTGAGCTAAAGTCATCCGCAAATCGAGTTGGCGAAGACCGATTTTCATTGGCCGAAGACTGTGAGCCGGTCGGATCCCCAGAGAGGATCGAAATTGGTTATAAAAATAGATGCTCGACACGAAAAGTCCAGTTGGAGAGCTAATTGTTCAGATTTTGGACAGAGCGCCACCGCCGTCAGTACCCCCACACACTCCGCCAGCGGCCGCTCCGATTCGGCACATTCCGTCAGATTCCGTCAAGAACCCGAAAGAAATTTGCTGTTTTAGAAGTACATTTCAACGCTAACAAAACTTAGAGTAAACATTTCAATTAACGATTAGAAGCTTTGATGCTGTTGGTGAACTTTCTTTCTCCGTTGTAAAAATCATTGTATAAACGATTGTATATCATTTTCAACAACTGTATTCTTGGGAAAAGACAGACATTGTTTTTTCTTTATATAAAGGCATTCTACGTAGCTCTCCAGGCGTGTTCGACTTCGTTCATTTATTTGTGCCATGTTTATTTTTTTCAACTCATAAGTGTACACCAGTGTCCGGACTGGCTAAAAGGGACGACTATTGAAATTGCACGACGAGACTTCTGGGATCTAATCACAACGTGGGACAGTGGTCCGTTGTTGCAAAAGACGTGCTGTAGTCCAGCTTTTGTGGCGACATCATCGGACAGGATCACCGCGACCGGGTGGCAGTGTCACAACTGGGATCGTCACGACCGTCATCGAGAACGAGCGTCACATTAGACAGACGGCTAGCCAGGCTGAGGTGTCACATCTAGTGCCGTTTCGACCAGGTTCTTGCTTGAGGGCAGCAGTCAGGCCTGCGGTAGTATCACACAGGGCATTGAAATTCATATTAGTAAATTCACTATATTAGTAATCTCTAGTTTAGATTTGATGGTATTATTATTATTAGAAACAACAATGTTTGCAGTC
Organism: Ascarosepion bandense; assembly: GCA_037127315.1. NCBI lineage: Eukaryota > Metazoa > Mollusca > Cephalopoda > Sepiida > Sepiidae > Ascarosepion > Ascarosepion bandense. The sequence goes on from JBBBDQ010000991.1 coordinate 3,717,782, forward strand.
TTCCATATTCTATAATCTATTATAAATTTTACATGTTTTGGAGGAATTACTACAGAAATATGGTGTTTAATAGATTTTCGTATAGAAAATTCGTCCTGCTTATAATTAATGCACATTTGATTGTATTAAAATATGTTGTTTTCTTGTGTATTATTTTTAATGCTAGCGTCATGTATTTTTGTAAGAATAATTTTATTTGTTTATCAATGATGTAATTTGGGAAAATTATTGTTGACTAATGTTTATTTATGTGTTTTACTTCGCTCAGAAATATTCTTTTGGAAGATGAATTTTGATGTGCTCTATTTGAGAAGATGAACCAGTTAGAAAGGAGCAAGAGAAGGATGGGAATACAGGTGTGATGACAGTTGCAAAGGTGGAGAGAAAGGAAAGGATATACGGGGTGGTGAAAGAACTAGAGAAGTGGTTAATAGATGAGTATTGACATTGCATTTAAATTCCTGGAGGTTGTAGCCGCCAGGAAAGCAAGAATATGGAAGCTAGTTCCACAGGCGGGAAGTGCGAGAGAAGCCGCAGGAGTAGAATTGTCGTCTGCATTTGGTTAATCTAACTGTGAATGGGTGGGACCCAGTTGCCAATCTGTTTGCACGAGTAAACACCTGTTGCAGAGGCATCAGTGACTTAAGTTCGTTGGAGTAGAAGCCATGAAAGTATTTATAGAACAGACAAAGGGAGGCCACATCTCGTCGACAGGGAAGTGGCTGTAGTCGAGTCGCCAAGTCGGTACCTATCACATTACTGATTCTCCTTTGTAGCCTGTCGAGAACACTGAGATGAACAGCAGGGGCGCCTGACCATATATGGAACCAGTATTCCATGCACGGACGGATGGTTGATTTGTATATATGCAGGATGGATTCAGGCGGGAAAAACATCCTGGCTCGACACAGTGACCCAACCTTCTTAGCAGTGGATTTAGCTATGGACTCAATGTAGTGGTTCCATTAGAGATCAGAAGAGAGGGTAAGGCGAGGAGGCGCAGTGTATTGGTTTGGTCCATGCTTATGGGAGGCAGGAGAGGTTGCCTGTTATGATTGACAGACAACAGCTTGGCCTTAGTCGCATTGAAATTGATAAGCCACTTCTTGTCCCAATTCCCCACAGAGTGTAGATCCTGTTCAAGGTCAGCAGAGAGTTTATGTTTGTCCGCCACGACGGGTTTCTTACTGATGCGAGATTAAATTGTAGTGTCATCTGCGTAGATGCCTACTTGGCTCTTGATCTGATCTGGGAGGTCATTTATGAAAATAAGGAAGATCGTCGGGCCCAGGTCTATCCTGAGGGACACCAGCGTTTGTGCTGTAGGATGCAGAGGCTTGCCCATTCAGGACGAACTTCATTTTGCGATTATTTAAAAAAGATTGGATTAGATCAAGCAAGCGTCCGGTAACACCGTAACCCCGTAGCTTGCATAGAAGGCCAGCGTGCCAAATCCTGTCAAAAGCCTTGGGTATGTCCAGAGCAACAGCACGAGCCTCGCCTGACTCATCAAGGGCCTGGAGCATGTACTCCGTAATGGTTGTTAGCATGTCGGCGTTGGACCTGGCAAATCGGAAGCCATGCAGCCTGTCAGAGTAGAGTTTGTGGGCAGTAAGATGTTGAACTATTTCAGCATTAATTATGGCCTCGAACACTTTCCCGAAAATTGGTAGAAGGCTGATAAGGCGATAATTGGATGGGTCCGAGGGTTCACCACAGTTCTTAAATACAGGAACGACTGAAGAGAACTTCCAAGATGCAGGAAAACAGGAAGAAGAAAGACAGTAGTTATACAGTTTAGAGAGGGAGAGTTCAGGACCACATTTCTTAAGGACTATCACCGTAAGACTAACATTACAGATTCTCCGTTGTATTTTGTCAAGAATCCCGAGCAGAATAGCATGGGAACCTGAACAGATGTGGCAGCAGTACACGGGCGGATGGTAGATTTATAAATGTGCAGGATAGATTCAGACGGGAAAAACTTCCAGGCACAAAGAGCCGACTTTCATAGCAGCGTATTTAGTTTTATCAAAACAAATGTCACCGACGTAGCTTGTGTGAATCTCCGGTTATCGGTTGTTTGAACACTTCGTTTTCCATACAGGGCATGAAAAAAATCGAAGAAAGTAAGACCTAATGGGTTTCCCATACTGACATCATTAATTTGTATGCAGATGTTACCATTATGGTCGTAAAATAATGTTTGTGCGGTGCACGCTGTGAGTAGTATCCGAAGAATTGCTGTTTGGATTTTTGGAGGATGGAATAGACAGACAGATGCTTATGCGATGCCCACCTGCGTATATCACATGATAGCTTTAAAGAACTCTCCCTTTCAAAAACACGAAAATTACATTACAGTCAAATATGAGGGCAGAATAACAAAACCGGTAAAGTAAAACCCTTGAAAATGGCCTGCAAATAGACCGAAAACGCTTGGAAAGTAACAAATTATAAGACATTTTTACATTCCTTATCTCCAGTAAAAAGGAAACATACGCAGGGGATTGGCTTATAGACAGGATTTGTTCACGTCTGTTGGGTGATTATTAAGGTTGCTTGTTTAGTTTTAAATATTGGCTTTATTTAATGTTTATGACATTATCTGCATTGTACTTATTGCATATTCGTGTATTTTTTGACAAAAAAAACTATTTTGCAGTTTAATAATTTTTAAAAAATTTTATTCATAGGACTTCATGGTATACTATATTGTATGAATTTTTTTTTTTCATTTTTTTCTTCGCTTACCTAATCTCGCAGTTGCTCTTAACTTTCGCTGACCAGTCGTCAATCGTCTCGTTTCTACTTCCACCGTCGCAGCGCCACTGCCGTCTTTGCCGCTTTCGTCGTAAATGAGAGTTGTGGTGCAGTGGATATCGATCGACTCGGAAGTGGGTTGTCATTGCTTTCTGTGGTAAACTGGTTGCCAGCCAAGGCTATAGAACCCAATCTGTCCTATTATTTAACTCATAACTGGAAGGAAGAGACGGATTAATACCTTTCCCAAGGGTATTTGTGCGCAAGTGAATGCGAGGAATTCATCAAGAATTTGAACTCGGCTCCCCGAATTATCAATATCCACTGCACCACTGCACCGTATGAATGTCAGGATCTGAACATGATTCGAGTTTTCAGTTTTCTAATTGTTTTTCTAGCGATTGGTGGTGTCGTGTGGAGCTATTTTAGAACATGGCTAATGATTTCAGGTTAATTTTTTGATCTTGTAGCAATTGGAAGGGTTTTAGCGAAGCTATTTAACAACATGGCTTGAGTTTTAAGGATTCTTTCTTTCTTTCTGGCGATTTTTTTTTATTTTAATGTTTCTCTTTTGTATTTTTTCTTCATTTACTCTGTCTTTTCCTTCTTTCTTTTTTAGTTACTTACACACACACAAACACGCACACGCGCGCACACACACACACACACACACACACACATATATATATATATATATTGATTGTTTAAAGAAATGGTAAAAGGTAAAATCAGTTATTGAAAATCGCCTGAATACACCACTCATGGTAGAAACCTAGGTCGTGTAATAACTCGTTTACAAATAGAATATATGATACATCATACGCTAAAAGTTTGCCTCCTTCTATAGAGCGCCCATAGCTCAGAGGTAGAATCGCCGACTGACGCCAATTCGGTCGGGTTTCAATCCTGGATTAAAAGCATCGGATGTCTAACCGTACTGATGTGCTCTAATATAGCGAAACAGATCTGTCTGCGGATGAATATATATATATATATTTTAGTCATCCCTATACAAGCCTGATTCGTTGTATTACAGTTTCATCACGCATCCACTTGCCTCGATCGAAATTTGGCATATTTGGTGTCAGTCGGATTGCCTACTTTCTACGCTATCGGTGCATGAGGGAGAAGGAAATTTTAGCTTCTTATATGTATGTGGTGTATACACACGCCATTCACTGGGAAACCTTAGTTCATTACTGAAGAGTAATATGTAAATCGCATAAGTGATAACTGTTTTTAAGAGAGAGCTCAGTCGAAATAAGAGCATAATTTATTAGTCATCCACATACAAGCCAGTTTCGCTCATATCACGACAAATTGGGTCCTATAACTTTGGGTGGTGAACGATCTAGAAGGATAATCTTGAATTCAAAACCTGAAGAGGGTCCTTTGGGGACCTTGAGGCATACAATGCAACATTTCTCTGTATTCGGCTCTTTGAAAAAATGTGGTTGTACACGCCTTAACCTCTATAGTCAAATGATATATTGTGCAAATAGTCTGGCCGTTGTTCTAACAACTTAGCTTCTTGACCCTCATACACCGAAAACGACGGTAGAGTTGTGTATATATATATATATATATATATATATATATGTGTGTGTGTATATATATATATATATATATATATATATATATATATATATATATATATACACACACAAAGAATCTCAAGCTAGCCAAAACCTACCGCGGTTTCACACTACGGCTCGTCAGGGTAAAGGCAAAACCAAAGATTAACCAAATAAATAGACAACCACCAAGACAAGGACTAACCAACCAGTACACAAACCAAGGGGGGGTTAAGGAAAAAAAAAAACACACTAACACACTAAGCAAGAAATTTAATCTTATGGAATTTACATTTGTTTAGGATTTCACTTTATATATATATATATATATATATATATATATGTGTGTGTGTGTGTGTGTGTGTGTGTGTGTGTGTGCGTGCGTGTATGTGTGCGTGTGCGTGTGCATGCATGTGTAGAGATTTTTCATTTTATTTTTTCTTTCATATCCTAATTTTTATTCCGTTATTTTTTTAAAGATTGTTATCTCTTTTTATTTGTTCTTTCCATCACTTCATAAAATTTGACTTTATTTCTTTTTCTTTGTCATTTACTTGCTTCTTTCTTTTCATAAATCGTTTTTGCTTTTAATTTCTATGTTTTCATATTTTTAATCACTTCTTTGTTCAGTGAAATTTATCAATATTTTATCTACTTTCTTTTCCTTTAATCGTCTTTATATTTCCCTTTCTTAGTCTCCCCTTTCCTTACTGCCGTCTTCTTTTCATTTTCAATTTTGAACCCTAATAAAAATTATTTTTGCTTTTATTTCATTGGTTTGCAAAATAGATTTCTTTCTATTCAAAGCGAAAACACCATTTTTGATAAGCGACGCATGCGCACATCTAAAATCGCTTCCACTGGTAAATGTGAACGCCATGGATGTGCACAAATATCGCTGGCGTATATGCATATTTCTCGCCGATTGAAAAGAGTTCAAAGCTATCTACTCGATTGACCAATGTTTGATTGAATTATTACAGACACCGCTCCATTTGCATAACGAACAAGAGTGGGAAAAATTATAAAATCTTTAAAAAAAGGAAGAACATATCTTGTGTATCGAATCGATCTATGCAAATGACAGCATGGTGTGACAAGAAACACTGGAGAAATTACAAAGGACGGAGAAGAATAGCTCAGATCTTTGTTAATTAGCTTTTGGAAATAGAAGGAAGCGCAAAAAAGGCAAAAACCTGTGTCGTAGTAGAAGTGCAGACACACGTGTCTGCTGCGATATTCAAGTGACTAATGCGATAGTATATATATATATATATATATATATATATAGTGCATCCAGGAAGCAGATAATTTTCTAAACATATATTGTTAAATATAACAGACAATGAATGTCTATTATATTTAATCATGAGCCGTTCAAAACATCGTATTTGTGGCTCCAACATCTGAAGTTATTTTTACTGTGTGAGTATGATTGCGTTATCGACTAAAATCTCTCTAATAATACCTACAAGTAATTGAACAGATTTTAGTCGATAACACAATAATACTCATACATACACACAGTAAAAAGAACCTTCAGATATTGGAGGCCATCTACATTAAAGCAAAGCAAACCACACACATTAAACTCACATTTAAATCTGCTCACAATGTATTGCATTTAGGCATATGTTTCTGTTGTTAACGTTTTGGTCTCTCACGTGGTGCGACGTCATAGAACCGCATTACAAACTTACGACCTGTGTCTGCTATTTGGTGATTCTTATCGTCGCAAGCAACGTTTTATGTCAACACAAGATAAAATCATATTTGATGGTGAATATCTTTATGTTAAAGTCCTTGTAACCTCTCTGAAGATGGGTCATGTGAGCCAAAAGCTTAAAACCAGCATAATAAAAAATATCCAAATGTTGGATAATTTTCGTCTTTATTTTTACCTGAAATTAAAGACAATATACGATTTTTAGAACGGCTCATTATTAAACATAATAAACATTCAGTGTCTGTTATATATATATATATATATATATATATATGCACATATTTTAAATGGTTTTTATCTGATATTATTTATTATTACAATGAACGTCATTTTTAATAGCTTCACGTATCGGAGTTGGTATTCCAGCTTTTTTTTAAAGTGATATTAATAATAATATCTAATAACTGGCCTAGATTGGGAAAGAAATACCACTAAAAAAACGTTTTTACCTCTGACAAAAATTTTCTTGATGAAATGGGATGCAGGCTCGATTCATTTCGAAGACCCGATTTGTTCTTAGTAGGTTTTCTCAATCTAGGCTGTTTGTTATTAATTTTATTCTTTAAGAAAATGAAAGAAAAACATGGATAGCAACTCAAAATAGCCGTTATAGTAATATATATATATTGTAATGGTTGTTACAATGGTTTATAGAAAGCATAGTATTACCACACAAACATATTCGCGTTTCGGATCTACGTTTGCTCCTCAGCTGGTGATCAGTTGAAATAAAAAATAAATGGTGAAAACTATTTATTTTTGGTAATATGATATGTAAGTGAATGTGGTGGGCGTGTAGTACGATTTAGCCGGCAGTTTATAGCCATAGTGATACAGCCTTGAGTTATGAGAGAGGTGCGGAGTTATGAGAGAGGTAGCTTAGTTTTGGACAGGTCAATTTTTAGTTTTGTCTGGGTAATTCTTATATTGGGATGTAAGGTTTTATAAGAAAGGGTAGATACATTTTATTTTACTACCATCTATGAGTGGATGGAATAAAGTTGCTATTAATGTTGTTTGAGTTTATTTATTTTCCTTTTATTTATATGATGTTCGTTTTTTATTTTGAGGATTAAACTTGGGTATTAATTACCTTTTTGGAGGGGTTTATTTTATGTGAATGAATTATATTTTGGTCAATTATATATATATATATATATATATATATTAAACAATTTGTGTTAAACGATAGAGACAACATAGTTTTATATATTTCCTTTTGAAGTTTTTCATATTTTCTGATTAGACTTTATATTTCCGAATTATATTTGTACAAGATTTTACAAAGTTTGTCCTAGTACTTACGAACGTCATCGTTCATCATCAGGGACTATATTACAGTTTAAAAATCAAATATTGCATTGTAGCAGGAAAAGTGATATAACATTTTAAAAGAAAATAAATAAACGTTGTGGCCTTGTGCCACATTTTGTCTCAAGATGGGAGGCAGCTAAATACCCATATTGTTGTCTAGCGATTAACGTCGCTCAGACGCAGTTTAGGCATTGAAGGACTCTCTGCCTTCTGACGGAGAGTTAACCAGACGATGCTCCGCGGAAGGGTAAAGTCCCGTCTGGTAAAAAGTAGTCAAAAAATTTTTTCCCGAGCTATATGGCTCAGGTTCTTCTTCTTCTATGTGCCCAGTCCCTTCAGGACGTTCGTGATCTTTGCTTTCCACATCTCCCTATCCCTGGTGGCTCTTGGCACGCCTTCTCCTGTTACACCGTGCAACCCTAGTTCCACATCCACCTGATTAGGTCCTTCAAATATGTTATTCGTTGCTTTCCCCTGTCTGTTTTTCCCTCTATTTTTCCCTCTGTCTGCTCTGTTAGTATCAGGTTCTCCAAGCCCTCCTTCCTCAGTGCATGTCCCAGGAACTTTAGCTGTCTCTTTCTGATGCTCAGCATTAATTTCCTTTTTGTTTCCATCATTTCTAGTACCTCATCATTGCTCACATGCTCGATCCATGGTATTCGCAGTATCCTTCTGTAGAACCACATTTCTGTTGCTTCAAGTTTTTCCTTCATCTTTGATGATATTGTCCAGCATCACTGCCATATTGAAGAACTGACAACACATAGCAATTCAGTAATATCTTCCTTGGTTCTAGCAAAATTGTCCCGTTTCTTAAGACTCAACTTCTGGAATGCTTCCTTTGCCATGCCAATACGCCTTCGGATCTCTGTGTCGCACTTTCTGTCTTCTTTTAGAACGTTTCCCAGGTATTTACATTTTTGTACCTGCTTGATTCTAAAATCTCCGACCTGTATTTGGCATATTGGGCTGCCCTTTTTACTGATGACCATGCATTCGGTTTTCTTGCAGTTTGTTTGTAGTCCTTTCTTATCACTCTCTTCAGCTACCTGTAGGAGGTCTTGTAGTTTTTTCTGTGTCTGCTATCAGCACTGTATCATCTGCGTACCTTAGATTGTTTAAATTGTAGCCTCCGATGACAAATCCAGACATAATTTCTAGGGTCCTCAAAATATTCTCGCTGTACAAGTTTAACAGTTGTACCACATTTTGTCTCAAGTGAGGAAGCAGCTAAATACCCATATTACTGTCTAGCAGTTCACGACTAACAGTGGTTATCTACTTCACGCAGCTGGTAAATATTTTACTTTGTTGATATTATAATCATTACTAGTAGTATAAACAGGCGTTGCTCGGGTGTAATGAAACCTTTAAAAACATCCATGGTCCTGGAGCTCAGACTCAGCCTAAAGAATATTTGTGTGAAATTTGGTGAGAATCGGATAAAAATTGTGGATTTGTATAAAGGGTATACAGACAGATAAACAGACACACACACAAACATCTTGACTTATATATATATATATATATATATATATATATATATTATCGATTTTCTGCACTATTGCAAGAACTGCAACCTTGAAACTTCTGAATAACGTTTCGTATGTCTTTGTCTATGATTAAAATCGGACCACTCCTTCTATAACCCAATTTTTTCAATTATCGATTTTCCATATTTATGGGGGGGTACCTCGACACAAAACCTAGCTAAGAACACTCGCAGACGCTTATATTACAACTGTATAAATTTTCAAGAAAATCGGTTCAGCCGTTTCAGAGTCTATATGTAACGGACACACACACACACGCATAGACACCCCCCCCACACACACAGAGACAAAGTTCCATTTATAAATAAGTTTAGATAATTTCATTTTCCAAACTCCGTTTTAGTTATTTCTCATTCAGTAACCTTTTTAAGTTACAAAAAGTTACCAACAAGCTTTCACAGTGTATATTTTGAAATTTCTTTCCACAAGGAATAAACTTTCGAATTTCAAATGGAGTAGTAATTTCTTATCGATAACGCTTATCAACTAAGAGACTTGCCCCTCCAAAGGAAACAATAATAATACATGAACTTTGCTTAATTTTCTTCCTTGATTAATATCTGACATTTATTTAGGAACGATTGGCTTGTAACATTCAATACTTCCAAATTTAAGCTATTAACGAGTCATCCCCGAGCAGACACTAAATTTTCTCCAGTTCTGATGAACTGTTTTATTATCAGTGAATATCCTTGTTTTGAACATCTACTGAGACACAAGCTCACTCCAGACCTCAAATGTTACACGTATATAAAACCCATCGCTAAAGCAGCTTGAAAGTGGTTGGTTCTTTGAACCGATCTAAAAGCTACCTGATCCCTGTTAAGATCACAATTCATCGACACTGAGCAGACCTTAAGTTTTCTCTAGTCCGAATGAACGGATGTATTTTTCAATAAGACCCCTTGCCTTTAACATCAACTGGGGTCCAAACTCTCTCCAGGCTTCAAGTTTAACGCGTATATAAGACTAATTGCTAAAAGTACTTAAAAGGAGTTGATCCCTTGAAGCACTCCAAAAGTTACCTGACATATTTCGTTCAAAATCGTTGTTCATCGCCAATAAGCAGAACATAAATTTTCTCCAGTTCTGATGAATGGTTTTATTCTCAATGAAGATCCTTACCTGGAATGATTATTTGAAAACAAGCCCACGCCGGACTTCAAGCAAGGCTTTGTATATCCTATCCCTTGCTGAAGATGCTAGAAACATTCTCAGTTCTTTGTACTGCATCAAAAAGTACCTGACTTCTGTCTTGATCGACTCAGAATGACAAATCGGGGAGCCGAATTCCAATTGCAGTTGAATTTCTTGCATTCACTTACGCACAAATACCCTTGGGAAAGGTATTAATCCGTCTCTTTCCTCCAGTTATGGGTTAAATCTTAGGACAGATTGGGTCCTATAGCCTTGGCTGGCAAGCAGTCTACCGCAGAAAGCAATGGCAATCTACTGCGGGATAATCTTCTGTCCAGTCAGTGATGTCTCTTTTGAGATATGATCGCCCAAAGCGTTTACCATGTATGGCACTTAACTGACGTCCTAATCACAGCCGGATCACACAAAATGAAATATTACTTCCATATAAAAGCGGGGGCGGGGGCTCAATCTTAACTTTTCAGCCATGGCAGAATCGAAAGGCGTTTACAAACTGTTTTCCAACCTATCTACTTCTGTCGAAAGTAAATAAAATAGTAAATAAAATTCAAGTTCAAACGGAAACTTTAGAATTATCGAGTTAAGTAGACTGTAGAAAGGACCGGAAACCAACACTAAAGAGAAAACCAGGTATCAATCTTAAACTTCTATAAAAATTACAAGGGAGGAGAGTGATCTTGGCGTAATATTTTAGATATAACCACCATATCATCATCTCTTTATGTGTTTAACACAACTATACACTCGTGATAGAATTTTGGCAAATCATCAATGCTCTAATCAGGATATGATTTGGCAAGTAATCATAACGCAAACGGAACAATTTAAATTTACTCCACTCCTGATATGGTCCATACGAGGGTAAAATGCATCCGGTAGCAAGGTCTCTGATTGGGAGTTTATGAGAAGCATGGAACAACATCTTAATTGCTGTTGTTCCCAGGCCCACCCTAATCCGGACTGGTAGCACCTGTTAAGGTTTTGCTATGGGCAAATAGTTAACTCTCAAACTGGGGTCAAAACACGATAAAAGTATGAAAATATACTTTTATAGAAAAATATACATTTTTGAAGAAAAAAACATTATTAACATAACACATTTTTGAAGGAAAAAAAATTCCATAATAAATTTTTGAAGGAAAAAGTTATTACCATAATACATTTTTGAAGGAAAAAAAATATCACTAGTAATACATTTGTAATACAAAACTAGAAAACATCTTCAGTTTTCTAAAATAAAAAAAGATTAATCAAAATATGACTAAATTAACTTTCTCACTAAAACCGAACATTAAAAAATAACTTAAAATCCCACCTTTTTGACATTAAATAACACATAGAGGTTAATATGCCGTTAAACAAAACCCAAAATCAAACTCACTCCCGATATCCCTATATGAGACACGATTATACTCACAATGAGGTCACGTGGCTTGAGTTTTAGTTTGAGTTTTGTTTAACAGCATATCCTATGTGGGCTATTTAATGCCAAAAAATGTGGGGTTTAAGGTATTTTTTAATGTTCATTTACAGTGAGAAGGTTGATTTAGTCAGATTTTAATGAAAATATTTTATTTTTATTCTTTTTTATTTTATTTTTATTTTATTTTTAATCATTTCACCCCGAGCAAGGCGGAAATGCCACTGATGTGCAAGGGGCTACATAACTGTAAAAAGATTAATTAGAAAAGAGTGAGAAGTACAAACGAAAGGAGAAAGGTTAGAAAGGAGCAATAGAAAGCTGAGAATGCAGGTGTGATGACAGATACATAGGTGGAGAGAAAGGGAAGGTTATACGGGGGTGAGGAGAGAGCTAGAGTCCAGTGGTTAGTAGATGAGTATTGACTTTGCATTTAAATTTCTGGAGGTTGTAGCCGTCAGGAAAGCAAGAATACGGGAGCGAGTTCCACAGGCGGGAAGTGCGAGAGAAGAAGCTGCAGGAGTAGAATTGTCGTCTGCATTTGGCTAACCTAACTGTGGATGGGTGGGACCCAGTTGCCAGCCTGGTTGCACGAGTAAACACCTGTTGAGGAGGCATCAGTGACTTAAGTTCGTCCGAACAGAAGCCATGAAAGTATTTATAGAACAGACAAAGGGAGGCCACATTTCGACGGTGGGGAGTGGCTGCAGTCGAGCCGCCAGATCAGTACCTATCACATTACAGACTCTCCTTTAGAGCCTGTCAAGAACACTGAGGAGAACGGCAGGGGCGCCTGACCATAAATGGCAGCAGTACTCCGTGCACGGACGGATGGTTGACTTGTATATATTCAGGATGGATTCAGGCGGAAAAAACATCCTGGATCGACATAGTGACCCAACCTTCTTAGCAGTAGATTTAGAAAACTGAAAATGTCTTCTAGTTTTGTATTAAAAAATGTCATGCTGTATATGTTTATCTTTCTTTCAAAAATGTATATTTTTCTATAAAAGACTATTTTTACGAATATATTGCTATAAAAGTGTATTTTAATACTTACAACGTGTTTTGACCCCAGTTTGAGGGTTTAACTATTCGCCCATAACTGGGACTCTAAGAGGTGCTACCACTCCGGGTAAGGGTGGACCTGGGAACATCAGCAATTAAGATGTGGTTTCTTGCTCTACACAACCTCAAAATCAGAGGCCTTGCTGCTGGATGCAGTTTACTGTCATACCCAGGACCACCCGTGTCTTGAACGTATTTCAGGACTCAAGCTCAATCCAGACCCCAAGTGTAAATCATGTGTCCCACTGTATATTTTATACAGAATCGGCTACAGAAGGTTTCGATGTTTCGCTGCAGTTTCAGTATTTTTTCCTTGCTGTTTTCTTTTTATTCATATTTTTTCTAGTATTTATTAAAGAATTCTTTCTATATATTGGGCATTTTACCTGGGAAAGGTATTTATCAGAAGATCGAAATTAGTCAAAATATAAGGCTTATCGATATGTCCCATTGAAACATCGGTTCCCGTACGATCACCGAAGTTGACCAAATGGTCTGTACTACTCCATCAGCTTCTTTTCTTGCACTTCCGCCGGTGGAACTCCCTTCCATATACTTGCTTTCGTAACGGCTACAACGTCCAGGAATTTAAATGCAATGTCAATACCCATCTCTTATCCCACTTGACTTCAGTTCTTTATCACATTGTATATCTTGTTCTTTCTTTCTACCTTTGCAACTGTTTTCATACCTGTGTTCCCATCCATCTCTTGCCCTTTCTCTCACACCCGCTATAACTGGTCCGTCTTTCTCTTCACACTCCTGCTTAAACTTTTATTCTTATGTAGCCACTTGCGCATCAGTGGCAATACAGCCTTGATTGGGGTGAAACGATTAAAAAACTAGACAGGTGACAGCGTGGGTATACCAGGTGCTACAAGCTTGGATGGGCGGGTGGTGTAATTGATAATGGTTCGGAATTGTTAAATGAATTGACAAGTTCTAATTTCAGTTGAGTTCTTTAGATTCGCAAGCGCAAATACCCTTAGTAAAGCTGTAAACCCACCTCTTATCCCCACAGTTATGGATTAACAAGTAAAACTTGTATAACTAAATCATTATTATCTAAAAAAATCTTAAAATCGAAAAAAAATGTTCAATCTTTAAATAACTTGCAAATGGATGATACGCTGTACAAAACGAATCAATCATTCAATCAATAAGCAAAATACACCGAATTGAACGGAAAATAGCGTCGAAATATCTGCAGAATATAAAATTCAAAGATAGAATATTACTTGCATATACATTGTCTTTTTATACACATTTTACTTTTTATTTCCTACGTTTTTTTATTTTCATTTATTTTCAACTTCTTTTTTTCCAAACTGGCAAACCTGTATGTATAGTTTTTGGTTTAATATTATCCTGAAAGTTTCTAATCCTCAGTGGAATATTCATTTGCATGTAGCTAGGCAGATTAACAATAATGAAAGGTTTCGATTTTATTCTTTCACTTTCCAGTTTATTGATTTATTAATACAGAAGTATTCGTTCTGTTTCTTGCCATCTTTGTGAATATCACTTCGCAATCTAATGGCGCTGATGCAACGCACAAAACCCCTCTTAAAACCAAAGTGTAAAAAAAAAAAATAATTAAAACAGAAAAAAACATTATGAATATAAATAAACCAAACAAAAAATAAAGAAATCCAAAAAAAGGAACAACAGATCTTTTTAAAGCGCTTCACGCAATGGGTGTTTCCTTCGATTTTTTATGTGTGCTGGAGAAGAAGGAATTAATTTTAACATTTATACTGTTTGGAAACCTTTTCATAAAAAAATGTCCGCCATTCCTGCAACATGGGACAATTCGAACATTACCAGCTTGTCCAAATTTGATCGTTGTCTTGAATCAGGATTACCTGAATCCGTAATAATGACAAAATTAATTTGAAGAATATCTGCAAGAAGAAATTATTACAGAGTAGAAAAGAATAGAAATGGCCAACGATTCTTTGTAAGGGTAGACGAACATAGTTTAGTCGGACATAAGGATCCATGCGTAAATCAAGCAATTAGAAGTGAGCTTACTACAGAATTACAACTCTCCGAAACCATTCATGATAACATTTTCTCTATGGCAACGTGTTAATATCTACAAATGTTAAACTAGCCTGACCCAAAGTCAAGAGTATAGTTAACTCAGGGTGAAACATAATAGGATTAGGGTGTTCCGAAAGGATTTTGATAAGAATTGCTCTAGAGTAGTGTTAATATCTACAAAAGATATTACAACGTTAATAGCTGGTAAAGTTCGAATTGTCGCATGTTGCAAGAATGACGGATATTTTTTATGAAAAGGTTTCCAAACAGTATAAATGTGAAAATTAATTCTTTCTTCTCCAGAGCAAACGTAAATAGTCCAGGTTAATCAATTAGGATAAAACTTACTATAGAATTTTGACTCTTCGATGAGATTGTGATAAAAAATACACTTTAACAATGAGTTAATATCTACAAATGTTAGACTTGTCTGACATGAAGGCAATATTATTTTACACAAATAGGTTAAAGCCTACTCTAGAATTATGGCACACAGATACCGATGTGGTAACACAGCATCTTTGGCAACTTGTTAATGTTTACAAAATATAGACTAGACTGTTACAAAGCCAATAATATACTTAATTAAGATAGGATGAAACATGGAATTATAATTCTCCAAAACAATTGTGGTAACATATGGTCTCCAGCAACGTGATTATATCTACAAAAGTAAGACAAATCTGACACAAGGCCAATTATATAGGTCATTATTAATATAAAACTTACCATAGAATTACGACTCACCTATACTAATGTTATAACTCTATATCATCGTGTTAATATTTGCGAAGTTCAGTTCAAAGAGAAACAAGGTCAATATTTTACGGTACCAAATTATGATTGTATTTACGACACTCCCATGCCGGTGTACCGATTCTTGATCTATAACTACGTGCACATAATTACGGATGTTAACCAATTTTGACACGAAGCCAATAAAGTAAGTGACAGAATTAGGACTGAATTTCCTAAAGAAGTACGTCAGTTCCATGCCAATGGGATCATTCATGTTCCATAACTCTGTGAATATAATAACAAATATTAGTCTAGTCTGACACAAACCTACTAATTTGGGACTCCATATTAGAATAAAACTTACTTGAGAAATATGATTCTCCAAGGCCAGTGTGATAACTCCTGCTTCATACGCGCAAATATTTACGTGGTTTTAGTCTTAGACAAGGGCAGTAGAGTAACCTGTCATATCAATCCGATAACTCCAGGTTCATGGCAATCCGCACTTATTTGGGAACTTTATCTTACACAGACAATAGTTTAAGGCGTTAGACTAGGATGGAACTTACTATAAATGATTCTTCTTCTTCTTATTATTATTATTATTATTCTATGATCCAAGTCACTTTCGGGACGTTGGTGATCATGGCTTTCTGCAATTTTCTGTCATTTGTAGCATTTAAAAACTTCCGTCTTTTTGCAATATCTCCCAAAATCTGCTCCACCATCCATTCGCTCACACTCGCGAGTTTGGTTATACTCTGTTGTTCCCGGTCTCTCTTCACATTCTTGGGCACCTCAACGTCGTGTAATGGTTAGCAATCTTGTCTGACTAGATTCATTACAACTGAATAGTGAGTTCGATCTTCACTTCGTGCCTCAAACCTTCGGTCTTGTGCCACATCAAAGATGTGCTTAGAAAATCAACTGTGTTTATCTTGCCGTCAATCTCTCCAGTAAATTTCGAATTTTCTCTGCCCTCTTTCCTCATCATGTACCCTAGAAATTTCATCTGCCTCTTTTCGATGTTAGATGTAAGTGTCCCTTTTGTTTCCATTTTCTTTAGAACAACACATGTTTGGTCCCTGCTGTTGTCAGCATCGGTCTGTTGAACCAAATTTTCTGTTTCTTCTTTTGAGACTGTCATATAGGAGGCCTAATACTACATACCAGTTCAGTAATCTTATATTTGTTTGTAACGATATTTTCTGTTTTTAATTACTTGGCCTAACTTTTAGAATACTACATAACAGTTCAGTACTTTTACATTTGTTTGTAACGATTCTTTCTGTTTTTAATTATTTTACCTAACTTTTGGAATATAACTTTCTCTATACCATTTCACTTCTCAGATATCTAAATTGTTACACCAGTTTGATCTTGATATCTCTGATTAGGGATTTACATGCAGAACACTTCCTTTTGCTGACACCCATGCACGCAGTCTTTTTGCAACTGATGTTTAGTTTTTTCTAATCCATTTCCCCCACTACATTTTGTAGACGTTTCCTTTCCGTGTCAGTTGTCAAAACTAACCGGTATGATAATATGAAATTACTCGGCATATACATATTTGCTGACTCTGGATTAAGTGTAGCACTAGTATATATATGTAGGACACCTCCTTAAATAAAACCGTATAGAAAAGAACGATTCCTTCGTGCTAATCTCTTCTGTCAACACATACATAATTACTAATATTATCCTAGTCTGCCAAAAAGACATAAATCTTGGGAAAGCAATGGACATTAAACTCAAACACAAAGTTCTTTAATATACTACAGAGGATATATATATATATATATGTGTGTGTGTGTGTGTGTGTGTGTGTGTGTGTGTGTGTGTGTGTGTGTGTATATATATATATATATATATATATATATATATATATATATATATATATGTGTGTGTGTGTGTGTGTGGCACATCTTAGACCTTTCGACCCCGAATGACCATTAGTCTACACGAGGTTTTAATAAAGCCTATATAACACAGTTTTCAATTTATCGCAATAACCATATTTGCTCTGAAATTTATCGTAATGTCAACAAATGTAAACATGTTACGGAAATTAACGAAGATTAACGAAAGTTGGTTATAAACAACCGACAATTTGAAACAATTTGTTTGAACGAGTATCGAGAAATAAAAAAATAAAAAAATATTGATCAAACAAATCATTTCAAATTGTCGGTTGTTCATAACCAAGTTTCGTTAATCTTCGTTAATTTCCGTAACATGCCTTACATTTGTTGACATTACGATACATTTCAGAGCAGATATGGTTATTGCGATAAATCGAAAACTGTGTTATATAGGCTTGATTAATATATATATATATATATATATATATATATATATATATATATATATATATGTCACGGCGTCTGACGTTGCACTTAAATGAAAATTCAAATATATTCCGTCATTTAGAACAACACGGTTATCAACGCACACTTCTGAGAAAAACGCTTGTTGATAACACGTACATACTCAAACAAGAAAATAATAAGCAGAAACTAAAAATCCTCGAAGCACTCTACATTAAACAATTTAAACCTGGTTTGAATACAATCAATTTCGATATTTCCAATAACGTACTCAAATGTCTGTAATCAGACCAGGGACCACAACACCACTATTTTGTCACTGTCTTCGGCCATCCGCCATGGTAGGGATGGACTTATATTTTATATATTTCAATTCAATTCTCTTTATTGTTAATAGCTTAAATGTTCTATGCTTACTGTGTGTTAATATTTACTCTTTGATAATGGCTTATGTGAGCCGAAAGCTTAGACCCGATAAAAAATTCAACAAATACTGTGATTTTTTGTTGTCTTTCAACGACATCACCATCAAGTATATCAGACGGTATGAACGGATCCTACACAAAATTAATAGACAAAACTTTTCTATATTATTCAATGAAACCTGCATTAATGAAAAAATGCTGCCAAAATACACACAATTTAAAAATATATATATATATATATATATATATATATATATATATATATATATATATATAATGGGAGATAAGCTCAAGTGACACAATAGTGAATAAGACTGATGAGTATGAATTGATATGAAATATTCCCTAAGCATAGTTCCCTCGCAGTTGTGAGATCAATCCCTGGCGCAACTAGTGCTGATATGTCATATACGCTGGTTCAGTAGAAATAGTTACTGAAGGTTTGGACAATGCACATCTTTGAATGCAGTTTCTACATTTTCATTGAAATGGAATGTCTTTTGGCTTAAAGACTGGCAAGATGCTTTAGAAATCAATGAACTTCTGCAGTCAATATGTGACCGGGTATTGCAGGTAGTATGTGGCCAAGTATTGTCATGAAGTACAATTAGAACTTTCTTCGATTAACCAGTGCCGGCAGTATTTTGCTTCATCGAACGCGAATTTCATCCATCATCGATTTGCTTGACAGTAAACTTTCGGCGTTATTTATTACAGAAATCTGTAATGAATAAAACCAATGGCGGACCACCAGACAGTCACCATAATCCTCTCTTGGCGAAAATATTGATTCTGGAAAATGTTTGGTTGATTCGTCAATATCAATCCATTTAGCTGTTCGTTTACGATTGTCAAAATGGATGTATCTCTCCTGACAACTGACTATTTGATCAAGAAATGATACATTCGAATTTCAGAGATGCGGTATCGAACATACTTCAAAACGTCGTGCTCTTTAACTAATTGCAGATGGATGTTCTATACCGCCTAGATCTTCAACATTTTATCCATGCTGTGGAACTTTAGGGACCAGCTGACGTACTGTCCGATCACGAGTGGCAGCAGTTTCGAAAGCATTATCACCAAGCTTTAAGTTTTGGAAAAAAAGTAAATGCTTCTTTTCCAGTTTAAGAGGAGAAGGTATAAAATGTGTTACGTTAAATTATGAAAGAGAATGATATAAAATTAAGAGGCTGCTTAAATCATTAGTATCAGTAATATATTTTTGAGCAAATACCATAACAATATATTCAGTCAGTCAAGTGCCATACGTGATACACGCTTGGGCGATCATGTTTCTTTTGAGTGACTCGGCAGAAGATTATCCCGCAGTAGGTCGCGATTAGCGTTCTGCGGTAGACTGGTTGTCGACCAAGGCTATAGATCCAAATCTGTCTTATGATTTAACCCATAACTGGAGGGAATAGACGGATTAATACCTTGCACAAGGGTATTTGCGAGCAAGTGAAGCAAGGAATTCAACTGAAATTCGATCTCGGCACCCCCCGATTTGTCGTTCCGAGTCGATATCCACTGCACCACAACATATTAGAAAGCAATTAAAAAAGTTTATTCTAAAATCGGATCAACCTAATAATATATTAGAACACAAAAGTTTCATTCCAAAATCGGAGATTATTTTCCGAACAACCTAGTAGTACATTACAATGCGATTAAAAGGTTTATTCCTAAATCGGAGATGATTTTCCGAACAACCTAGTAGTACATTACAATGCGATTAAAAGGTTTATTCATAAATCGGAGATTATTTTCCGAACAACCTAGTGATGTATTAGAATGCAATTAAAAGTTTATTTTAAAATGGGACATTATTTTTCGAACAACCTAGTCGTATATTATAACATAGTTAAAAGTTTTAATCTAAAATCGGAGATTATTTTCTGAAGAAATTTGTAATATATTAGAACACAATTAAAATGTTTATTCGAAAATCAGACCTAGTAGAATATTAAAACACATTTATAAGGTTTATTCGAAAATCGAACATTATTTTACGAACGACCTTGTAAAATATCAGAATACAAAAGTATATTCTAAAATTTAAGATTAATTTTCGAATAAGTTATAAGCATATTAGAACAAAATGTTTATTCTAAAATCGGACATTATTTTCCGAACAATCTACTAAGAGAACCCAAAATGTTTATTCTAAAATCGGACATTATTTTCCGAACAGTCTACTAAGAGAACCCAAAATGTTTATTCTAAAATCGGACATTATTTTCCGAACAGTTTGCTAAGAGAACCCAAAATGTTTATTCTAACATCGGACATTATTTTCCGAACAGTCTACTAAGAGAACCCAAAATATTTATTCTAACATCGGACATTATTTTCCGAACAGTCTACTAAGAGAACCCAAAATGTTTATTCTAAAATCGGACATTATTTTCCGAACAGTCTGCTAAGAGAACCCAAAATGTTTATTCTAAAATCGGACATTATTTTCCGAACAGTCTGCTAAGAGAACCCAAAATGTTTATTCTAAAATCGGACATTATTTTCCGAACAGTCTGCTAAGAGAACCCAAAATGTTTATTCTAAAATCGGACATTATTTTCCGAACAGTCTACTAAGAGAACCCAAAATGTTTATTCTAAAATCGAACATTATTTTCCGAACAGTCTGCTAAGAGAACCCAAAATGTTTATTCTAAAATCGGACATTATTTTCCGAACAGTCTGCTAAGAGAACCCAAAATGTTTATTCTAAAATCGGACATTATTTTCCGAACAGTCTGCTAAGAGAACCCAAAATGTTTATTCTAAAATCGGACATTATTTTCCGAACAGTCTACTAAGAGAACCCAAAATGTTTATTCTAAAATCGAACATTATTTTCCGAACAGTCTGCTAAGAGAACCCAAAATGTTTATTCTAAAATCGGACATTATTTTCCGAACAGTCTGCTAAGAGAACCCAAAATGTTTATTCTAAAATCGGACATTATTTTCCGAACAGTCTGCTAAGAGAACCCAAAATGTTTATTCTAAAATCGGACATTATTTTCCGAACAGTCTGCTAAGAGAACCCAAAATGTTTATTCTAAAATCGGACATTATTTTCCGAACAGTCTGCTAAGAGAACCCAAAATGTTTATTCTAAAATCGGACATTATTTTCCGAACAGTCTGCTAAGAGAACCCAAAATGTTTATTCTAAAATCGGACATTAGTTTCCGAACAGTCTGCTAAGAGAACCCAAAATGTTTATTCTAAAATCGAACATTATTTTCCGAACAGTCTGCTAAGAGAACCCAAAATGTTTATTCTAAAATCGGACATTATTTTCCGAACAGTCTGCTAAGAGAACCCAAAATGTTTATTCTAAAATCGGACATTATTTTCCGAACAGTCTGCTAAGAGAACCCAAAATGTTTATTCTAAAATCGGACATTATTTTCCGAACAGTCTGCTAAGAGAACCCAAAATGTTTATTCTAAAATCGGACATTATTTTCCGAACAGTCTGCTAAGAGAACCCAAAATGTTTATTCTAAAATCGGACATTATTTTCCGAACAGTCTGCTAAGAGAACCCAAAATGTTTATTCTAAAATCGGACAATATTTTCCGAACAGTCTACTAAGAGAACCCAAAATGTTTATTCTAAAATCGAACATTATTTTCCGAACAGTCTGCTAAGAGAACCCAAAATGTTTATTCTAAAATCGGACATTATTTTCCGAACAGTTTGCTAAGAGAACCCAAAATGTTTATTCTAAAATCGGACATTATTTTCCGAACAGTCTGCTATGAGAACCCAAAATCTTTATTCTAAAATCGGACATTATTTTCCGAACAGTCTGCTAAGAGAACCCAAAATGTTTATTCTAAAATCGGACATTATTTTCCGAACAGTCTACTAAGAGAACCCAAAATGTTTATTCTAAAATCGAACATTATTTTCCGAAGTCTGCTAAGAGAACCCAAAATGTTTATTCTAAAATCGGACATTATTTTCCGAACAGTCTGCTAAGAGAACCCAAAATGTTTATTCTAAAATCGGACATTATTTTCCGAACAGTCTGCTAAGAGAACCCAAAATGTTTATTCTAAAATCGGACATTATTTTCCGAACAGTTTGCTAAGAGAACCCAAAATGTTTATTCTAAAATCGAACATTATTTTCCGAACAGTCTGCTAAGAGAACCCAAAATGTTTATTCTAAAATCGGACATTATTTTCCGAACAGTCTGCTAAGAGAACCCAAAATGTTTATTCTAAAATCGGACATTATTTTCCGAACAGTCTGCTAAGAGAACCCAAAATGTTTATTCTAAAATCGGACATTATTTTCCGAACAGTCTGCTAAGAGAACCCAAAATGTTTATTCTAAAATCGGACATTATTTTCCGAACAGTCTGCTAAGAGAACCCAAAATGTTTATTCTAAAATCGGACATTATTTTCCGAACAGTCTGCTAAGAGAACCCAAAATGTTTATTCTAAAATCGGACATTATTTTCCGAACAGTCTGCTAAGAGAACCCAAAATGTTTATTCTAAAATCGAACATTATTTTCCGAACAGTCTGCTAAGAGAACCCAAAATGTTTATTCTAAAATCGAACATTATTTTCCGAACAGTCTGCTAAGAGAACCCAAAATGTTTATTCTAAAATCGGACATTATTTTCCGAACAGTCTGCTAAGAGAACCCAAAATGTTTATTCTAAAATCGGACATTATTTTCCGAACAGTCTGCTAAGAGAACCCAAAATGTTTATTCTAAAACCGGACATTATTTTCCGAACAGTCTGCTAAGAGAACCCAAAATGTTTATTCTAAAATCGGACATTATTTTCCGAACAGTCTGCTAAGAGAACCCAAAATGTTTATTCTAAAATCGGACATTATTTTCCGAACAGTCTGCTAAGAGAACCCAAAATGTTTATTCTAAAATCGGACATTATTTTCCGAACAGTCTACTAAGAGAACCCAAAATGTTTATTCTAACATCGGACATTATTTTCCAAACAAGCTAATACAGCAGTGAAAATTTCTCTGGAAATTATCTCAATATCATTACCGGTGTTTGCACTGGCTTCTGTGGAAACTAAATTAGTCTGGCCTCGTAGTGCTGCCCGTAGTAATATTCAAATTTACTAACTTCATTGGTGAACAAAAATGTGAACGACTAAATTAATTTGTCTATTCAAGACGTCGGTGATCATAGCTCTCCACAACATCCTATATTTTGCTGTTCGAAATATTGCTTCGTAGTGTATATATGGAGGTGCGTTATGATACAGTGGACATCGGCTTGACATCGGCTTGAAACGAGTAATTGGGGAGCAGAGTTCGAATTCCAGTTGAATTCATTACATTCATTTGCGCACAAACACCCTTAGGAAAGGTATTAATCCGTCACTTCCCTCCAGCTATGGATCAAATAACAAGACAGATTAGGTTCTATAGCCTTGGTTGGCAATCAGTCTACCGAAGTAAGTAATGGCAATCTAATGCGGAAAATCTTGTGCCTAGTCAGCCATGTCTCTTTCCAGACATGATCGCCCAAGCGTGTATCACGTATGGCGTTTAGCTGACTGAGTGTATCTGTATTCATGTCTGTAATGCAAATTGTCGTATTTACACTGATATGGTTTTCTTTTATGTATCATGTTCCTTCAATACGTGGGTGATCATGACTCTCCACAATTTCTTTTTTCTGCTCTAAATTACTATTAGTAGCATGTATCATCATTTAAAACTCTAAGGCAAACTGTCATATTCGCATTGACATAGCTTTTTTGTATGTATGATTTCTCAAAATGTGGATGGCCATGGCTCTCCACGATATTCTATATGTTTTGCTTGAAATAGCTTTTCGTTGTATCGAATCATTCAGGACTGTACTGCAAATTATTGTATTTGCATTAACACGGTTTTCCTTTGCCTATCATGTTCTTTCAATACCTGGGTGTTCATGGATCTCCACATCTTGTATTTTCTGCTCTAAATAACCATTATTAGTATGTGCCATCAATCAAAACTGACAGATTTCTTCTAAGTGCAATTTTTCTTCAAAACCTGTATAATTGCGGCTCTCCACAATATCCTGTCTGTTATTACTGTAAGTGTCGATAGTTTGAGCGATCATTCAGAACTGTACTGAAAATTGATTCATTTTCATTGAGAAATGTTTTTCTTAGTATTTGTGATATCGTTTCAAAATGTTGGGGATCATAGCTCTCCACAATCTTCTGTCTTGTTGCTTTAAGTAACTCTTACGCTTCAGTATCCTTCTTTGTCATTGCACTGCCATCTGTTTACAGAAACTCATTATGTTTCCTCTTGCTGTGCTTCCTTTTAGTATGACCTGTGAGTGTTATATTCTCTGCTTCTTCTTTCCTTAATATGTGCTTTATAAATCTCAACTGATTGTAAGTTTATGCTTGCTTGTATTTCTTATTCTTCTTAGAATGTTTTGGTTATTGGCATATTCAGAGAATGTTAGGGTTAGCATTAATCGGTAGAACCGCATTTCTATTGCTTGGAGATTCTAATTTATCTTTGAGAAGATTGTCCATAATTCACTGTCACATAGAAGATTAGACATTAAAGTGCACTTCAGTTTTGTTCTCTTTGTAATGATATTTTCCAATCTAACATCGGACATTATTTTCTGAACAGTCTGCTAAGAGAACCCATGTCATCGGTAAAGGCCAATCTAAACTTAATTATGAATGGAACTTTGTCATTGTGTATGTATGTGTGTGTGTGTCTGTGTGTGTCCGTTACTTATAGACTCCGAAACGACTGAACCGATTTTCTTGAAAATTTACACAGTTGTACTAAAAGCGTCTGCGAGTGTTCTTAGCTAGGTTTTGTGTCCAGGTACCCCCGATAAATATCGAAAATCGATAATCGAAAAAATCGGGTTATAGAAGGAGTGGTCCGATTTTAATCAAATTGGATACACTCATAGACAAAGACATAAGAAACTATATTCAGAAGTTTCAAGGTTGCGGTTCTTACAATAGTGCAAAAAATCGGTAATATATATATATAAAAGGCAAGATGTTTGTGTGTGTGTCTATTTATGTCCTTTATACAATTTGCCCTTTATACAAATCCACAATTTTTATCCGATTCTCACCAAACTTCGCACAAATATTCTTTTGAATTAGTCTTTGCTCCAGAATCATGGATTTTTAAAAAGGTTTCATTACACCCGAGCAAAGCCGGGCTATACTGCTTGTCTGAAAAAAAAACAGGCAAACGTAACCAGCCACTCGAAGAAATATAGCCTTGAATTTCTTTAAATATTTAGAACGATAAATCAAATATATTTCTTTTAAGATAGGCAATTTATTTATTTTGTTTGAACCTGTAGTTTTTCTTTGATTTGGTTGACTGTTTGTTTTCAATGTATAAAACGCGTTTCTTTTATTATTTTGTTATTCTTGTTGTTTTTCTCTATTAAGTGATTAAAAACAGAATCTCGTCAAAGAATCATTCACTTGAGAGTTGAGACGAATTCCGGGCAACTCTATATAAACATCGATGTTTCTCGGAACGAGCACTATCGCTGTTCTAATCAACATTCAGAAAACACATTTTCTCCGATCTGACGCCATCTTATCTTATTCAAACATCGATTTTTAACGTCACTCTTCAGCGCATTTTATTTTATTTTTACCGGTCACTTTTTAAAAGATTATTTCTGTCTCTTTGCATAGAATTCTTTAAGCGTTCATTTGTGTAAATAAAAAAAAAAAGAAAAATTTTTTCATGACAAACATTTTGTAAAAATAAATCAAATTTATTTACCATTTTATGGATTATCCTGTTTACTAGAGACGCACTAGGTGCTTTTTTTCCAAATATTTTCACTAATAAATTTAGTTGGTTGGTTGGTTGGTTTTTATTGGATATCAACCTCGGCGGGTCATTTATTGCCAACTAAATTTTTATTTATTTATTGCTGGTAATACATTTTCTTTCAACAATTTATTGTTTTTATATCAGTTTTGTGTCTAGTAATATTTTTTCTTTTCGAGTATCAAGATTTATTGGGATTTGTTTATAAAGGAAAGGGTCCCCAAAACCTACCCTGTTATTTAACCCATAACTTGAGGGAAGGGAAATAAATTTAGTAATATTCATTTCTTTTACTTCTTTCGCGCTAAGCAAGGCAAGACAGCCACTAGTGAGCAGTGGTTATATTGAGAGAAAAACTGGATACAGGGGGCGTCGAAGAAAGAATAAAAGATGGATGGAATTCAAGGAAATAAAAGATGGCAATTGACGTTGCATTTGAATTTTCAGAGTTTGTAGCAATCAACGAAGCAAGTAAGCGGGGGAAGTTCCGTTGACAGGAAGTTCTAGAAAAGAAACCGTTATAGTACAAGAGTCAGTTACATTTAACTATTCCGATATTATAAGGGTGTGACCTACATGCCTATCTAGGAGCACGGTTAAATTCATGTAGTCTTGGTACCTGAAAAAGAAGCTCATCAAAGCAGTTGTCATGAAAATATTCGTAAAAAAAGATAGAGGGAGGCCACGTTATGTCGGTGAAAAAGTACCTGTACCTGTTTCGGCATTCACCCTGGTTGAGTTGAGCCGGCTTCCTCCCAAGCGATGAAGAAAGATTCGTTGGGATTTGTTTAAGGGCAGGGTCACAAATCCTACCCTACCCGGTGAGAAAGTAACTGAAAGTCAAGTCAGGATTTATTACATTTCAGATACCTCACTGGATATTGTCGAGAAGAGGAACACCAGACCAGATATGGCCACAGTATTCAATTACTGGTATCATAAAAGACAGCATTGGAAAATAACTGTAATCTCCTAATTAGTTCGTCCGCTATCTATATGAGAATAAACACATGCAGGATAATTTATCATGCAGCATTGCAAATTTTCACTTATGACTATTTCTCCAGCTCTAATAAGCAGTTTCTAGAATAAGTTTTTTTTTTTTTTTTTTTTATAAGCGTTTCACCCCGAGCAAGGCATGTCACTGCCACTACTGTGCAGGGGGCTACGTAGAGTGGAGAAAGGCTGATTAAATATAGGAAATGACAGAGGGTGGGTGAGAGGCGGGTAAGGATACCGAGAATGAGGGTTGGGTAGATGAGAGTGTTGTGAGAATAGTTGGGAGTTAGTGTGATAGGAGGTGTCTATTGACCCTACATTTAAACACCTGGAGATTGTAACTGTCGGGAAAGCAGACTTGTGGAAGGGAGTTCCACAGACGGGAAGCGTGAGAAAAGAAGCTGTTAGAGTAGAATTTAGGGTTACATCTTATTTGTTTAACTGTAAAAGGGTGGGACCTAGTTGCTAATCTAGTATCTCGTGTAAATTCGTGCTTAGGCGGCACCAGTGATCTAAGCTCATCGGAGCAGAAGCCATGAAAGTATTGTAGAAGAGGCACAGGGAAGCCACATCACGCCGGTGTGAGAGCGGCTGCAGCCGGTCTGCCAAGTCAGTATCAACCACGTTACAGATCCTCCTTTGTATTTTGTCAAGAAGCCCAAGGAGAGCAGCAGGGGCACCCGACCAGATATGGCAGCAATATTTCATACACGGGCGGATGGTAGTAGTACACAACACTAAACTATAGCCAGCAACGATCTCATCTATTTAAAAACTAACGCTGGCATAATATTTTCATTACAATGAGACTAATGCTTAACATATAAGAAAATATGTTCTACAATTAAGCAGACTCTCAATGACTTATTTATTTTTTTCTTTTTCGCTGTTTGTTTACAATTCAAGTTCCGGGAGCTTTATAACTTTCATTTGTTTTCACCAAACCTGTATATCTAAGCTATAACATAGCTTAGATATACAATCGAGAGCTCTCCTCCCTTTTTAGTTGTAAACTGATTTTGTGCTTGTGTGTATGTATATGTCTATATGAGTATGTCTATTTGTATTTATGTGTGTGTGCAAAAGAGCGAGAGAGAAAGAGTCGGTTATCTGTTTCCAGAGAATATATAATATACACTATTTCTGTGTAATTTTTCTGAGATACCTATGTATCTTACTGTAGCTTGATGTATTAAGTTGCTTTGTATGTATTCACTGTTTAGAGGGTATTCGAATTTTGGACTGCAGTTATATGTTGTATTTATTAAAATTTGTTGTGAACTGATAATTATTCTACGTGTTTTTAGGGTTTGTCGCATATTGTCAGATCAGTTATAATAAGGATTTAGAGTATTTCTTTTGTATATTTTTGTGCAGTTACTCAATTTAGGATAATTTTTTATCGTTTGATTAGATGAACAAATTACCTATACTTGTTTTTACAGTAAGTTGTACAATATGATGATTCTTTTTCTGTTCCAGTCTTTTTTGTTACCTTCGGTTTGAATGTTTGCCAAAAAGGCGTTTTTACTGCTTCTTCTTCTTCTTCTTCTTCTTCTTCTTCTTCTATGTGCCTTGTCCTTTCAGGACGTAGGCGATCATGGCTTTCCAAGTCTCCCTATCCCTGGTGGCTCTTAGCACGCTTTCTCCTGTTACACAACGCAACCCCTGTTCTGCAATCCACCTAATCAGGCCCTTCAAATATGTTATTCCCCTGTCTCTTTTTCCCTGTATCTTGCCTGTTAGTATCAGGTTCTTCAAGCCCTCCTTCCTCATTTCACTTTTCCTGGTGCTCAGTATTAATTTTCTATTCGTTTCTATCCTTTCCAGAACCCCATCATAGCTCATATGCTCGATCCATGATATCCGCAGCATCCTTCTGCAGAACCACATTTCAGTTGCTTCAGGTTTTTCCTTCATCTTTGATGATATTGTCCAGCATTCACTGCCATATTGAAGAACTTACATCAAATAGCAGTCTAGTACTCTCTTCTTTGTTTCTAGTGAAATTTTCCTATTTCTTAATACTCTACTCCGCTTCGTGAACGCGTCCTTTTCCATGCCAATTCATCGTCGGATCTCTGTGTCAGACTTTCAGTCTTCCGTTAGAACACTTCCCAGATATTTAAATTTTTGTACCTTCCTGATTCTGGTATCCCCAACCTGTATTTACTTTTTCTTAATCGTTGTTCGCTTCGTGGAATTTGTTTACGCTTGATGTCTCGTATGGTAATGAGTGGCGACTGGATTTTATTTTCTACCAAGGTGAGTGAATATTCCAAAGAGGTGTGTTCGGAAAGCCTGTCTCCCCTTACTTTTCTAAATGACTGCTAGATATTTGTGGAGCGTTGAATTCGCATCAGTGAATTCTGCATCTTTCGTATCGCTTCTCAATCACGGCGCTTAAATAATTTCAAGTTGCATAGACTTAACTGTATTTAAATCATAGATGTTTTTTTGTTTTTTTGTTTTTTTACTTTTTGCCAAATAAAACATATCAAACTTTTTTTATTTTCGAGACTAAACCGATCACATTAAAAAAATGAAAAAAACATATTACCAATAAATATTAATAACCAGCAGTATAGCCCGGCCCTGCTCGGGTGTAGTGAAAGCTTTAAAACTAATCCATGGTTCTGGAGCTCAGACTATTTGGACGTTGGCACAAAAGTCTAAAAAGCAATAGTTGTTTCTAGTTAAAGCGAAGCCGTAGACTGAACAAAAATGAATGGATGTAAGTCAAATTTTGATTTCCTGGTATCGATATCAAATAATTTTTTTCGTCGTAAACTGAATTTTGAAGGCTAAATAATTTCTCTGAGTAAATGGTATCATGGCTGAGACTATGAACTACAATTATACTTACTTAGAAACAAACCCGAAGCAAAAACTAAAAGAAAAGGGCTGAGAAAATACATAGATACAGGCAGATAAACAGACACACACACACACACACACAAACATTTTGCCTTTTATATATATATATATATATATATATATATATTATCGATTTTCTGCACTATTGTAAGAATTTCAGCCTTGAAACTTCTGAATATCGTTTCTTATGTCTTTGTCTATGGGTGTATTAAATTTGATTAAAATCGGACCATTCCTTCTATAACCCGATTTTTTCGATTTTCGATATTTATCGGAGGTACCTTGACATAAAATCTAGCTAAGAACACTCGCAGACGCTTATAGTACAACTGTGTAAGTTTTCAAAAAAATCGGTTTAGCCGTTTCAGAGTCTATAGGTAACGGACACACAAACACAGACACACACAGACAAAGTTACATTTATAAATAAGTTTAGATATTGATCGAATCCAACGTGTGACACGATAACTAGGCATATATGTATTTTATTATAATAGATTAGAATAGAAAATAGTTTAAAAACATATTTAACAAAAGTGAAAAAGAAGAGCAAAAATAAATAAATAAATAAATTCTTTTTCTTTTATGAGGAAAATTGTGGAAGAGACAAGAAGAGTATCCGAATATTGTTTTAAATCCTACCACTCCTCCTGTAAATATTTGACTCTTGACTCAGTGATTTAATGTGATAAAGAGATAAGTTCAGGAGATAAAGTTCAGGAGGTTGGTTTTCGAATGACCAGGTCAAAGGCTATCTTTTACTGTATCTTGACCACACATTAAGAATTTTCCGGCGGAAGCTTTATTAAGATAAAAAAAAAGATAACTGAAATTTCAGACTTACAGTCGCCAATGTTTATCACCGGTGGTTTAAAGCATTTCCGGATTTCCGGATTTCCGGATTCATTTTAAATAAATAGAAGTTTGTTAGTGAGTTTAAAGGGAGTTCAGCCGGGCGCGAGCTTGAAGTAAGAATCTCCGTTCGTCTTGTTTCGGTCAGCTCGGATTTGTTGATCCCCATTAATTAGTTAGAGCTGTGTGTCACATTCGCCTGCCCCAACCGAAAAGGCTAACTCTAAACGAAATAAAGCATCCTTTCAACTCATCCAAGTAGTGGAAGTTCGTTTCTTATAGTTCAATCTTGAGGCTCCGACATTTTCAACAAACTCCCGGCAAACATCATACCGAGGAGAACGGCCGCCGGAGAAAATTGTTCGGACGGTCTGTTGGGGTGTAACAAACGCATCAAAAGTATTACCAAATCTCTTGCTCCTACTCTTCGACCAGTATGATTCTTTTGACTTCGGCGACTGAACGTTTAAAATTCTCATTTTCACCGACAATAAGCAGCAGTTGGGTGTTGTATTATTTTTACATTATTTTTCTTCTAAGGAATCTTTACACGCAAATACGTACACACCACTATATTAAAGGAACCTTATCATAATTAACACTACTTAAATTTAGTGGTGCACTCGTAGAAAATAGAGAAAATATTTAGGAAAAATCGTTTTTGTTTTTCATTAGACATGTACAATATTTATTAAAATAAAATAAAAAATATATTGATTTTCATCAATTTAAACGGTTAAGCTTTTTGGTTCGTAACATAAATGCCATGTCAAATAGATCCCCGATTCTTAAAAGATATCTGCACTTCGTTATAATTTCCAGTTGTTTTTTTTTGTTTTTTTTAATCATATCACCCCAAGCAAGGCGGTAACGCCACTGATGCGCAGGGGGCTACGTAAGGGTAAAAAGAATGGAAAAGAGAAAACCGGAAACCGCATCCTAAACAGGAAACAAGGGATGAGCCTCTTCACCTGTTCAATAGATGTGGGTGGAGTGTGAACCGGGCGATAGTTTAGTCTATCTACTCCAATTGAAAAAAAATAAAAATAAAAAATAAAAAAATAAAAAAAATAAAAAATATTAAAAATCGCGCTCACCTTATTGATAACTGCTTATTTTTTTATGTAAATAAATATAAGCAGACTTCTGTTTTGATCAGAACTAACAGGCTGGAACATCCGTAAGGGATTCCTGTAGACCATAACTTTCGAACAGGCCAGTGTGAATCAAAAAGACATTTTGAAAACCTTTTTTTTAGAAACATCGAAAACCTGTGAGTAAGCCATATGAATTATTTGACAGGTTATATTAAAAAAATATTTTATGTTATTATTTCCTCCATTTTAAAGTATTGTATTCGGTCGCGTTTGTCTGTTTGTTTGTCTGTCTGTCTGTTTGTCTGTCTGTGGTCAAGGTATCTCAAGACCCGCTTGATAGATTCTGATGTTTAATCTCATGACTGCCCCAAACCGAAAAACATTTTGGGTTTGATCCTGTAAGGGATAAAATTTCTAGATTTTTCCCCGGTTTTATTAGTAAAATTTAATTTCTGCATTTCAAATGACAAATACTGAATTATCGGTTCTAGATCTTTTTAAACACTGAATTACCACACTGTTTCATTTTTAGTGTGCCTTTAATTTGAGAGTGGTCAAATTCATTGCACTTATTCTTTCTTTATGATGTCGGTACTTCCTTGGCGGAGGTTTGCAGTTTTTGACTTCTCTTTATATTCATTATTATTATTATTATTATTATTATTATTATTATTATTATTATTCACAATAATATACACATTAGAAAATTATTCAGAGGTTTCTCTCAGGGTCAGTTCTATGTAGCTACGTCTAGAGTAGAAACTTCTTATGGACATAGCATAATACCAAAAAGAAGTTTAGAAAATAGACGCCATGTTGAAACTGTTGTTTATACAGACATTTTCTGAAGGTAAGGAAACTTGTATGACAGCCTTTCTCTTTTCATAGAACGGTTATTTGGCTAGAATGTAAAATCTACTGTGGGATAATATATGAAAGAAATGGCATTAGATTCTAAGTCAAGAAAAACTATTTATGAATAATAGATCATGTTTCAGACATCTTTGCATGTTTTTAAAGCGAGCATCACGTTATTCTAAACCCAACGAGCCAGATTCACTTTGAGATAAACACGAAACAATATTGATTACGGATACAACAATAAGATCGAATCAAAGGCAAACAACCCTATTGGAGTTACGATCGATTTGTCCCTCTTTTTTCTTATTAATCTCTTGTGAGTACATACCATTAATAAGTAGGTTTTGGGTAATATTTTCAGTTGGATAGATATTCACTTAAACCATTTATATATATATATATATATATATATATATATATATATATATATATTTGTGTGTGTATGTGTGTGTGCATTGATATTTTGTTTTGAAACCGATAACCATTTATGAATGTTTTTTATATATATATATATAGAATATCATTATGAATATGCCTTACTAAAGATAATGGTTAAAGTCCTTTTCGTTTTCAGCTCATTGATTAAATAATAATGGAAGGCTGCTCAGTTCAGAATTCTATAAATGCTAGGGCGGCTAGGCAATCCCGGTTGCAGAGGTCCGCTCAGTCACATTTGTATTTAGTTAACACACACGTAGACCAGTTGAGGTTAATAGATCGAATATTCTGGACGGATCTTAGTCACCGTTTGGCGTGATCAACTGTTTGAACAAGGAGACATACCCAAGTACTCGGTCATGATGACACGTGACCTCGAGTTAGAGCATCAGTTGATGGAATCCGAACATGTTCGTTTAAACAGATTCCTTTAAAAGGCTTGGTTCAAATTGTGATACGATTTTCGGGTACTTCATAAATTCACCGCACTCAGGGATCATCTCCCCAGTCTGATAAGATTAAATTTGACTTTTCTGAAAAAAGATCATTGTCAATTTCGATCTGTTTTTTTATAATCATATGACCCTCGCAGAAGTCTTTATACCAAAAAATTCACCTTATTTATTGAATGACTCCCGCAGATTTCTTTATACCAAAAAGTTCACCTTATTTATTGAATTACCC
The DNA here is from genome assembly GCA_037127315.1 of Ascarosepion bandense. Taxonomy (NCBI): domain Eukaryota; kingdom Metazoa; phylum Mollusca; class Cephalopoda; order Sepiida; family Sepiidae; genus Ascarosepion; species Ascarosepion bandense. The sequence continues at coordinate 3,751,544 of JBBBDQ010000991.1, forward strand.
TCGTATGTGCAGGATTGTTTCAGGCGAAAAAAACTTCCTGGCCCTACACAGAGAACCGACGTTCTTAGCAGTGGATTTAACTATGGATTCTATATAGTCATTCCACTTGTGGTCACTTGTGAGAGTTAAGCCAAGGGGGGGCAGTATTTTGCTTTTTGTTTTTATCTCTATTCACATGTCATATTTATTGAGTAAAGGGAGAAAATCTGTGAGAACAAAATGAAGCTTAGAGACCTTGTCAGGTTCGTAAGTTATTCAAGGACATGTCAATGTGCGCCTGAAGTTAATTGTTAATCAATACGCTTTTAACTTTCCAGAGTATCAATGGTGAACTATCATCTAATGCAGCGGTCGGCAACCCTCGGCCCACGGGCGACATCCCGCCCTTAAGTAAATCTTGTCCGGCTCGCTACCTTACACTGGACACGATATAAATATAGATAGTCTGAATATATTGAGTCAAAATTAAAGAAAATTGTTTCTTCTTACCTGAACGTGTTGTACTATCATTTTTTATTTGTAGGGATCACCAAATTGAGCGTGCTTCCTAATTTCACATTTTCTGTGCAGTATAAAAAAACGGTTACTACTACTTTTCCCACATAATTTCTCTTCTCACCCACCCCTAATCTAAATGGGCCTGCTTGATTGGCTAAGACGATTTTTCATGACCAGTCAGTGGACACACAATTTTGGCGGGCTCAATGCAAAAATCCTTCTATCTTCCTCTTTTTTCAAATGTTCTAGCAATGAACAACAGGTAGGAAATTTCCTCTCCATATTTGAGGATACTTTGAACATTCTAAGAGCCTATTATATTATAGAGCCTATTTCGTAGTCGGACTAAAGCCGCAAGCACAACTAGTTTTGCAAGGACTTTTCTTCTCAGTTATTGCCTTAATAATTAATACTTGTTTCTTTATCCCTGTCTTGCGTCTTTTGTATTCCTTTTTTTCAGCAATTTCAACTAAATTCACCTTAAAAATTGATTTGCATGCGGGCACTTTTAAATGAATATAAAATAGTGTTTTCAACCGATTTTAATGGAATTATTTTTCAGTACTGATTTTGAAACATTTATTTTTAAGATGTAATATTTTTTTAACAAAATTCCCGTCAGATATTAAATTATATTGAATCCTTGCTTTCTTCAAACACATAGAAAATTTATTCACATACTTAAGAACATGGTTCTTCTCTATGACACTGGAGCCATAGCTGTTTGGCTCTCCTCAATGATTCTACATAGCTTTTTAGCCCTCACTCTTTAAAAGGTTGCCAACCCCTGATCTAATGCATGACATGGAATGGCAAGCTGTAATTGATGCTGAGATTGCGCGTCACCAGGTCCTTTGTGTACGAAATTCGAAAAAAATTGGAAGCCTTCAACGAGGATGTATCGGTAGTAGAATATATTCACACTGTATCAGGACACCATAGTTCGTAAAGTGGGTGAAAAACATTGGCCATGCGAATCCCGGAACAAGAATGGAGAGGGGGGCGTTGCCGGACAATATAGTCCATAAAGACATCTGTTACTAGTCATAGGCGATGAGGAAACGGGAGTACATACCTGCACACACACAAGAATGACGGTTTCTCTCAACAAAACGATTCAGTCACTCAGTTAATTGCCATACATGATACTCTCTTAAGCGATCATGACTCAAAAGAGACATGACTGGGCAGATGATTATCCTGCAGTAGGTTGTCATTGCTTTCTGTGGTAGACTGGTTGCCGACCAAGGCTAGAGAACACAATCTCTCCTGTTATTTAACCCATAACTGGATGGAAGAGAACGGATTAATACCTTTCCTAAGAGTATTTGCGCGTAAGTGAATGTAAGGAATTGAACTGGAATTCGAACTCGGCTACCTGATTTCTTGTTCCGAGTCGATATCCACTGCCCCACAACGCACATCCACACTGTATCAGAACGATTACTGAACAATTTAAAACAACCTAAAGAACCTGTTATGATCTTATTTATTTAAAACCAGGGCTTTCCAATCTTTTTGTTCTTTCTACCCATTGGCATATTTATAGATTCCTGTGTACTGCTAAAAACTGAGGATAAAAAAATGAAGTCTTTTTGGGCAGACTCTTTGGACGTTGGCACGAAAGACTAAAAAGCATTAGTTGTTTCTAGTTAAAGCGAAATCGTAGAATGAACGAAAAATGAATGGATGTAAGTCAAATTTTGATTTCCTGGTATCGATATCAAATAGTTTGTTTTCATCGTAAACTGAATTTTGAAGGCTAATTAAGTTCTCTGAGTAAATGATATCATGGCTGAGACTAAGAACTACAATTATACCAACTTAGAGCCAAACCCGAAAGAAAAACTAAAATAAAAGGAATGAAAAAATACAGACATACAGGCAGATAAACAGACACATACACACAAACATATTGCCTTATATATATATATATATATTAACGAAACTTGGTTATAGGCAACCGACAATTTGTAATGAATTATTTTGAACATTATTTTTACCGATACTCGTATTTAAGTAGATATTCTGTTTTTAATTAAACAGTATTTTTTATATTTATATCTACCGGCCTGATTATTTACGATAAATTTTTATTACGAAAATGTGTCCTACCTGCAGGAGTCGAACCTGCTGGGTAACACACATTTTCGTAATAAAAATTTATCGTAAATAATCAGGCCGGTAGATATAAATATAAAAAATACTGTTTAATTAAAAACAGAATATCTACTTAAATACGAGTATCGGTAAAAATAATGTTCAAAATAATTCATTACATATATATATTATCGATTTTGTGCACTATTGTACGAACTGCAACCTTGAAACTTGTGAATATCGTTTTTGATGTCTTTGTCTATGAGTGTATCAAATTTGATTAAAATCGGACCATTCCTTCTATAACACAACTTTTTCGATAATCGATTTTCGATATTTATCGAGGGTACCTCGACACAAAACCTAGCTAAGAACACTCGCAGATGCTTATAGTACAGCTGTGTAAGTTTTCAAGAAAATCGGTTCAGCCGTTTCGGAGTCTATAGGTAATGGACACACTCACACAGACACACACACACACACACAGAGTTCCATTTATAAATAAGTTTAGATAACGTCAGTGAATTAATGCAGGCAATTTATAAAATTGTTTGATCCTTCATACATATTTTTTAATTATCTATAATGATCATTCAGTCAGTCAGTTAATTGCCATACGTGATACACGCTTTGGGCAATCATGTCTCGAAAGAAATATTCCGTCTATTCCGGAGACAGCCAACTGATCACAATAGGCGCCTGTTCACATCTGCTCGCAGTGAGTGCAAGAGAACCCTAAATGACGCCAAACAGTTGTTTGCTGAGAGAATGCGACAGCACATAGCTGACCGCAAGTTCGGCTCCAAGGACTATTGGAGAATTTGTAAACGAGTGCTCAACAATAGGAAACCCTCAACACCTTCTTTAATCCATGGATTTGATGTTCTCACGTCATCTGCGGACAAAGCTTTGCCCGCAGATTCTCATCCAACTCCACATTCGACTCGTACGGAGTGCACCCACCCGACTTCCCTATTAGAACTGAGGCCAAACTGCACGACGTATATATTACCCCGACAGTAGTATCCAGAGTAATTTCAAAACTCTACCCCCATAAGGCGTGTGGAGACGATGGAATACCGGTGATAGTCCTTAAGAGGTGTGCCCCTGAACTTTCCCCTGTCCTCTCTAAACTGTTTAACTACTGCCTTTCTGCTTCCTGCTTTCCTGCATGCTGGAAATTCTCCTCAGTCGTTCCTGTCTTTAAGAATTGTGGTGAACACTCGGACCCATCAAACTATCGCCCTATCAGTCTTCTGCCGATATTCGGGAAAGTATTCGAGGCTATAATCAATGCTGAAATAGGTCATCATCTCACCGCCCACAAACTGTTCTCCGACAGGCAATATGGATTCCGCTTTGACAGGTCCACAGCCGACCTGCTAACAACTGTAACGGAGTACATGCTACAGGACCGTGATGAGTCTGACGAGGCTCGCGCGGTTGCTCTGGACATCTCCAAGGCTTTCGACAGGGTTTGGCACCCTGGCCTCCTATGCAAACTACGCGGTTATGGTATTACCGGTCGCCTGCTTGACCTAATCCAATCTTTCTTAAATAACCGCAAAATGAATGTCGTTCTGAATGGGCGTGCCTCTTCGTCCTACAGCACGAATGCTGGTGTCACACAAGGCTCTACCCTGGGCCCGACGCTCTTCCTTATTTTCATTAACGACCTCCCAGATGAGATCAAGTCCCAAGTAGGCATCTACGCAGATGACACTACAATATACTCCCGCTCCAGTAAGAAACCTGTCGTGGCGGACAGACATAATCTCGCTGCTGACCTTGAGCGGGATCTACACTCTGTGGTGAACTGGGGCAAGAAGTGGCTTGTCAACTTCAATTCCTCTAAGACAAAACTGTTGTCTGTCAACCATTACAGGCAACCTCTTCTGCCTCCCATAAGCATGGACCAGATGATTCTCCCGGAGAGTAATACACTACGCCTCCTCGGACTTACCCTGTCCTCAGACCTCAAATGGAACCACTATATTGAATTCATAGCAAAATCTACTGCTAAGAAGATTGGATCACTATGTCGATCCAGGATGTTTTTTCCACCTGAATCCATCCTGCATATATACAAGTCAACCATCCGTCCGTGCATGGAGTACTGCTGCCATTTATGGTCAGGTGCCCCTGCCGTTCTCCTCAGTGTTCTTGACAAGCTCCAAAGGAGAGTCTGTAATGTGATAGGTACTGATCTGGCGACTCGACTGCAGCCACTTTCCCATCGTCGAAATGTGGCCTCTCTCTGTCTCTTCTATAAATACTTTCATGGTTTCTCCTCGGATGAGCTTAAGTCACTGATGCCTCCTCAACAGGTGTTTACCCGTGCAATCAGACTGGCAACTGGGTCCCACCCATTCACAGTCAGGCTAGCCAAATGCAGACGACAATTCTACTCCTGCAGCTTCCTCTCTCGCACTTCCCGCCTGTGGAACTCACTCCCGTATTCTTGCTTTCCTGATGGCTACAACCTCCAGAAATTCAAATGCAAAGTTAATACTCATCTACTAACCATTGGACTTTTGCTCTCTCCCCTCCCCTGTATAACCTTCACTTTCTCTCCACCTATGTATCTGTCATCGCACCTGCTTTCTCAGCTTTTTATTGTTCCTTTCTAACTAGCTTGTACTCCTCACTCTTTTCTAATTAATCTTTTTACATTTATGTAACCCCCTGCAAATCAGTGGCGTTCCTGCCTTGCTCGGGTTGAAATGATTAAAAAAAAAATGACTGACTGGGTAGAAGATTATCCCACAGTAGGTTGCCATTGCTTTCTGCGGTAGACTGGTTGCCAGACAAGGCTAAAGAACCCAATCCGTTTTATTACTTAACCCATAACTTCGGGGAAGAAGACAGATTAATACCTTTCCCAGTGGTATTTGCACATAAGTGAATGCAAGAAATTCAACTGGAATTCGAACTCGGCTCTCCGATTTGTCGTTCCGAATCGATATCCACTGCACCACAACGCACATTCGTAATGATCATTATTAAGTAAAAATACACAAAACTATTGAAATATTTAAAACTATACACTGATAGCCAAAAGTAAGCAATAAAAATGAGATGGATGGGATATATATATATTTTTTTGCAACAAGCTCATTTATTCAAAAGGTTACTTTAGCAATAGCACAACGAAGATCGTGCTCAAGAGATTTGAGTTTTGACTCTATTCTGATTTGATTCCTTACACTGAAAATGATGACCCACAATGCCATGTTGCTGGGAATGACAACAGTGCACAAATAGCGGGTTTAGCAATCTGTCTGTATGAATTTCGCATCTTGAACCGAAGCATCACATAATTTTTTCTCAAAGTACAAATCACGGGCAGAATTACTATTCTAGAGCTCTACCAGTCTCTCTTGAAATCTGGATGAAAATTACATCATGTGTTGTATTGTAGTGGTTATTTTCTCGGAGTGAATGTACCCACTTAAGAGTAAAAATATACCACTGAGACTACATGTACCCCAGTTTTAGACGAAAATAATTTCGACCAGTATCAAAAAGTGGACAGGACAAACAATAGATTACTATATGCAGATCTTCCTGGTGTTCTCTACCCTCATGTTATGGCATACCAATTTACCCACTTCCAACATGGTTTTATGGGTGGTGATTAGTGAAGAACTCGTCATGTCACGTTAATTTTTCTACGGGGTTTTCGGTTGAATACTGCCTGCTACTCTGGGATGATGGAAACAGTTGCGAAGCCCTGTATGGCATGGAAATCTGTGGTGACCCAATATTGGAGAGTTGCCAATCTGCATGACCACATTATACCAAACATATGGCCACTTAATTAACCAGATCTAAGTCTCCTTGATTACGATGGGAAGCTGTTGAACGGAAGACTAATCAACATTCTCACAATACGATTGATTCTCTGAAAGCCGTCATTACCTGAGTAATGTCTAATATTAATACAGACCGTGTGATGCGTGCTTGTCCACGAATCAAATCCTGCATTTAATCCAGTGTTGCGACTGAAGGCGGTTGCATGGAATAAACGTTTAATCCAATCTTTACTGCATCTTTGTAAGTTCTGTATCAATAAATTTAGTTGTCTGTAAGATGTTATTGTTTGTCTTACAGTCTTCAATGTGTCCTGAAATGCTTTACGCACCCTCTGTGTTGTTTCATAAGTAGAAAAGTGTAAAAGCAATTAAAGGGGGCGCTATCAGGCAATCGTACCCGCAAATTCTAAGCACCTCTCTCCTCTCTGTTTTTATTGCTTATCAACATTCTCAAAAATTATTAAACCTCAATGCAGATGATACTGCCATTACTTTTTAAAATCATTTTACCCCCAAGTAAGGCGACAAAACCACTAAGACACAAGAAGGACGCTATGTATGAGAGAATACAAGAAAAACAAATACATTACTAAACAGGAAGAAAATTAATGAACAAAAATTAGGAAAACAAAAGATAATCTTTTATTTGAATTTCAGAAGTTCAAACTCGACTGCAAAGAAAGATGACGCAAGAGAGATATTCATAAGCGAGAAGTGGGAGAGAAAAATGTTAGCACAGAATTACGGTTACATGTATTTCTTTTATGTGTCGTGTCTCTTTACGACGTAGGCGATTATGGCCATCCACATCTTCCTTTCCTTTATAGCTCTTAATACAGTTTGTTTTGTTATTTCTCCAAAACCTTGCTCTGCCAATCATTTGCTCAAGAGCATCATATATGTTTTCCCCTGACTCTCTTTCCCTCTATCCGCCCTGTGAGTATCAGATTCTCTAAGCCCTCTTCCCTCGTTACTTGTCCGAGAGACTTCAACTGTCTCTTCCTAATGATAAGTATAGGTTTCCTTTGCGTTTCAATTTTCTCCAAAACCACGTCGTTGCTCAAATATTCTGTCCATCGTATACTCAGTAATCTTCTGTAAAAACACATTATGTTGCTTTGAGTCTTTCCTTCATTTTTGATGAGATTGTTCATCATTCGCTGCCAAATAGCAGGACAGATATTCATTTCAACTGTCAAATTATGTGACCTAGATGCCAATCTAGTATGGCACTTAAATACATAAAGTGTAGGTGCCATAGAGTGAAGATCATCTTAACAATTAGCATGAAAGTATTTATAGAAAAACCAGAGGTAAGCGGTGGGAAAGTAACTGAAACCAAGGTGCCAGGTCACAACCAATGACATTGCAGATTCTTGCTTACATTTTATTAATGATATATAAATTTATAGCAGGAGCAGCAGATCATATGTAGCAGCAATATTCAAGTTATGATATATATATATATATATATATATATATATATATATATATATATAGTCATCCGCAGACAGATCTGTTTCGCTGTATCACAGCTCATCAGTACGGTTAAACAGCCGATTGCTTTTTACCCAGGTTTGAACCCCGACCGAATTGGCGTCAGTCGGAGATTCTACCTCTGAGCTATGGACGCTAGGTAGAAGGAAGCAGACTTTTTAGCGTGTATATTATCATTATAACATGTAATTTTATGCATGTGTTCCAGTGTAAATAGTTATAAATAACTATTAAAATATTTTATCATTTTGGTACTTTTGTATTCTATCAATTATTAAAATATAGGAAAAGAAAGTTATCACTGATAATAGACTGACTTCCAACCCGCGGTTATCTCCCTTTAAATCTATCCCGATTTTTTTAATCTACTTTTTTATTACCTAAAACTTGGTGAGGCGCAAGCAAATTTTAATCTCGAAAACAAAGGAATTTGGAAATTACTGCTGTTGAAGTTTAGGAGTATTGAGTTTGATGTTTACGGGAGAGTCTAGTGCTTGTCACTGTGATAAAATAAACTAAACTTAGAAAACAAAGAGGAGGAAGAGGAGGAGGAGGAGGAGATGGAGAAGAAGAAGAAGAAGAAAATGATGATGCTGAAGAAGAAGATGAAGAGGGAAAAGAAAAACGGAACAAGAAAATATTAAAGCGAAGTGATGAATAAAAGAACATGTTTTAAAGAGTGTAAGAAAGAAGAAGAAGAAGAAGAAGAAGAAGAAGAAGAAGAAGAAGAAAAAGAAGAAGAAGAAGAAGAAAATGATGATGATGAAGAAGAAGAAGAGGGAAAAGAAAAACGGAACAAGAAAATATTAAAGCGAAGTGATGAATAAAAGAACATGTTTAAAAGAGTGTAGAAAGAAGAAGAAGAAGAAAAAGCAGAAGAAGAAAAAGAAGAAGAAGAAGGAGGAGAAGAAGAAGAAGAAGAAAAAGGAAATGATGATAATGAAGAAGAAGAAGAGGGAAAAGAAAAACGGAACAAGAAAATATTAAAGCGAAACGATAAATAAAAGAACATATTTAAAAGAGTGTAAGAAGAAAAATAAAAGAAGAAGAAGAAGAAGAAAAAGAAGAAGGAAGAATAAAAAATGAAATTGACGCAAAGAATTAGAACAATGGAAATTGTGTCAGACAAGAAAGAAAAGAAGGAAATTGAATAGAAGAAAAGAACGAAACTGACTAAAAAAAGAAAAAAGAAGAATTGAAAGGGAATACAAATAAAAAAATGCCACAATGGAAAAATGGAACAGTGTTGTGGGGCGTTACCCATGGACTCTTCCTACCAGTATATTAACTGAGAGTTAATCACTCTCGTGGCTTCAGTCAGCTCAGCACCGTCTGTCTATCTGTCAGTCACTAGTAAGCCAAGCCTCTATTTATTGTTTTCTCTTGTACCTATTTTTGACTTAATATATGTTGTTAACCTTACCACCGGGTTTTGTTTCGAGTTATCATTTCCTGGTCCCTTACTGGTCCACACCAACTGGCGACGAGGATTTCGAACATCAAGGAATACCTGCCTCATCAACTGGCGAATGGAAACTTCGAAAAACAAAAAACAAAAAAAAAAAAACAATTTTCAGATCCACAGCAACGAACGAAGATTCTAGCTACTGACCAAGTGATAACAACCCCTCACATTAACCATGTCGACAAACTTCGAAGTACCAAAAAATACCCCAGCTAAATCAACCTGCAACTGTTCTAAAAACAGAAAAATAAAAATTAAAACAACTTCGAACGAATTCAAGTCAAAACGCCACATCAGGAAATAATCTACAAGTCCCTTCTAAAATTTTGGCGACGTAAAAAAATAAGTGTGGGAAAATTCAATAATTAAGTGTCTCATGAAAAATCTTCTACAAGCTCGACTAAGTGTATTTGACAAAATTAAAGAATACGGCTTCAAAGTCAAGGAGGCTAAATGTGATTTTTATTTGACGCAAATAAAATATTTAGGGTATATTATTAACGGTCGACGGCCGGATCCAGACAGGGCTACGGCGATCCAGGACATGCCTGCCCCGGATAACGTGCAAGCACTACAAAGCTTCCTAGGCTTAGCTAATTTTGACCAGGTGTTCATCAAAAACATGTGTGACACTATCTCCTGCGGGGATACTTTCGTTTGTCTGGTTTACTACAGCAGAGAGAGAGGAATTACTATTAGTACTATTATTGTTTGTGCTTTATTATAATTCGCGATGTGAGCTTATGTAAAAAAAAACTATTTTAATACTATCATATACTTGTAAAAGTCCGGGGAATAGAAAAATTAGCTATTTTAATATTATCATGTACTTGTAAAATACGGGCAATAGATAAGTTAGCTGACAATTTGAGGGAAAGAGAGAAATATGATTTTCTTTCTTTGCCATATACGATACGCATTATTTTGGACCAGGTGGAAGTTTTACGAAATGGTCGCAGTCATAATAAAATGTCAGGATTATTTGATGGGGTCAGGCGGGGTTAAAGTCCCTCAACAGATATTTCCTGAGAGCAGAAAGTTATGGGAATTAAATATTTTCAGTTTCAGGATTATACCTCATTCGTTGAGCCACAAATCGTGTTGGTGGAAATAATCTCATTGGTTAAAAGCTTCGAGTCGGCTAGATCCCCCGAGAGGAATGAAAAAATCCTGACTCTGCGAGAAAAATCATTTTTTGTTGTCAGCAGCTGTGAGAAGCTGGGAAGTTTTCAGCTGAGTAGCTGAAATGTAACGACTGTGGAAAAAAGTTCCCAACCTGGGGGTCATGACCCACGGCTGGACGCCTACCACAGAATTTATGGCTAAAGAGTTAACGTGGAATGAAGCCTGCCGCCGATTAATTTAAAGAATTAATTTGGAATAATGCGCTTTCGATATGAATCCCGAAAGAACATTATTGTTTTTTTTGTTTTTTATCACGGGAGAATAAAAAATTCCGATTCTTCGTTCGCTCTACTCCGGTAATCACCGTTAAACTCCGTAAAGTTCTGACAAGAACCCGAAAGAACTTTGTTATTTTTTTAACATCACCTAGAAAACGGACAGCATCAATTTTAGAGAATACGAAAAAGACTTTAGCGAAAATTTGAAGAGCTGTGTCTGCTTTAACGAAATTTAGAAAAGACATTTCTATTTAAGGATTGAAAGCTCTGAGATTTTTAAACTCTCTCTCTCTCTCTCTCTCTCTCTCTCTCTCTCTCTCTCTCTCTCTCTCTCTGTTGTAAACTAACATTCCGACAACTGTATTATCTGCTACTGTAAAAAAAAAAGAACATTCAGAACTCTCTCTCTCTCACTCACTATGACCCAAAGTTGGACATCATAGTAGCTAGCGATGCCAGCTCTTATGAGATCGGCGCTTACATTTTACACAAACCTCCGGATGGAACGAGGAAACCCATCGCGCATGTGTCTCAAAACTTTGCTGCCTGTGGAAAAGCAATATTCGCATATCGAAAAGGAGGCGTTATGTATAATCGTTACCAAGTTTCACAGATATCTACATGGCAGATATTTTACGTTACAGACTGACCACAAACAGTTGCTGACTATATACGGATCTAAGAAGGGGCTACCGGTGTACACCACGAATAGACTTATACGGTGGGGTACAATTCTGCTGAACTATAATTTTAAGATTGATTACCTGTCCTTCAAGAACATCTACCACGCTGACGGTTTGTCTAGACTCGTTTCAAAAAACAAAGAAATATTCGAAGACTCGATAATCGCGACCTTAAGAACGAACTGCGAGATAAAGAATATGATTGCGAACACCGTGAGAGAACTTCCAGTAACATTATCAGACATCAAAAGAGAGGCTCTAAAAGACGAGTTTGTCCGTACTAACAAGAACAAATTTTACAATAAAGACTCGAGTGTGCCTGAGGTTTTTTCGCTATGTGACGATGTATTGTTGTATAATGAAAGAGTGGTGATACCTAAAAATTTGCAAAAGAAAATTCTGCGGAACTTTCATGTGGGACATCCCGGAAAAAAAAACGTACAAAAGTCTCATGCATTATTACGTCTACTGGCCAAAGATGGACAGAGACATAGCTGACATGATTGAGGCATGCCAAGGGTACGCGTTCGCAGCTAAAACACCACCAGCTATGTGCAAACCATGGCCGAAGACTGACCATACGTGACAGAGGATTCACCTCGATTTTTCAGGTCCATTGAAGGACCATTGCTAACTCATAGTCGTCGATAGCCACACTAAATAGCCGGAGGTTCTTAGATGCAGAAGACCAACCACGGGTGCACAATAGCTTTCCTTCATGAACTGTTCGCGCGTTTTGGCGTAGTGGATTGCGTCGTGACGGATAAGGGAACGCAGTTCACGTCTGGTTAAATAAAAGTGTTTTATGAAACGTTCCGGGTGAAACACATTACGACCCCCGCCATATCACCCTAGGTCAAAAGGACAGGCGGAGCGATTCGTGGACACCTTAAAACGAGGACTTTAAAAAGCGCAGGACACATCTACTGATAAAGCGCTGCAACATTTTCTACAGGTGTATAGAATTACACCAAACTCCAATACGCCAACGGGATTTTCACCTGCAGAAACGATGTTAGGAAGTAGAATAAGATCAGTATTTGATAAGCTCATTTAAAAACAGGCAAAATTTAAAAATACAGTTACCATCCCCAGAAAACGTTACTCCTGCGGTGAGAAAATATTGTTCAAAGCCTATCAAAACAACATGAAGTAGGCACAGTAAAGCAAGGAGTAGGAGATCTCGTATATATAATTCAATACCCCAAGAATACACACAAACGCCATCAGAACCAATTGAGAAAATGTCGGGCAACCGACATTAATGAATCACCACAGACCAATGAAGAGCCGATAGACACCAACTTCGAGAGTTTCGATCTCAAAGTACCACAAGGTTTACCCGAAATAATGTGATCTAGAAGAAAATGAAAATTTACGGATCCTTTGATCGTTGATCCAAAATAGAAGAAATATTAAACAGCTTTTTGGGGAAAAGCTCTTGGAAGTGGGTGTTGTGGGGCGTTACTCACTTACCTATGGACTCTTCCTACCAGTATATTAACTGAGAGTTAATCACTCTCGTGGCTTCAGTCAGCTCAGCACCGTCTGTCTGTCTGTCTGTCAGTCACTAGTAAGCCAAGCCTCTATTTACTCTTTTCTCTTGTATCTATTACTTAATATATATTGTTAACATTATCACCGTGTTTCGAGTTATCATTTCGTGGTCCCATTACCGGTCTACATCAAACAGAAAATTATGTCAAAGAAGAAAAGGATAAAATGAAGTTAAATGGAAGAAGAAAAAAACGAAATTGACTTGAAAATAAAGAAGAAGAAGAAGAAGAAGAAGAAGAAGAAGAGGAAGAAGGAATATAAATTGAAATTGACACGAAAATGTAGAACAAGGGAAATTGCGTCAGACAAGAAAGAAAAGGAAAGAAATTGAATAGAAGAAGAAAAGAAGGAAATTGAGAAGAAAACAGAAGAAAAAAAAGGAGAAGAATTGAAGGGGAATAAAAATGAAACTGCCAACAATGGAAATATGGAACAGAAAATTACATCAAAAAAGAAAAGGATAAAAAGAACTTGAATGGAAGAAAAAGAAATTGACTTGAAGAAGAAGAAGAAGAAAAAGAAAAAGAAGAAGAAAGGAAGAAAAAGAAGAAGAAGAAGAAGAAGAAGAAGAAGAAAATACAAAGTTAATATGGCACGAGGAAGAAGTAGAAGAACAAAGAGTCGATATAAGTCGAAGAAGAAAATAAAGGAAATTGACTAGAAAAAGGATGAAAATAAAGATCTCAATAAAAAAGAAAACATCAGAAAGTATAAGTTGAAAAAGAAAAAGAGAGGGGAGAAAACAAAAATCTGAATTAAGAAGGAAAAAGAAAAGAAGAAATTGAAAGAAGAAAAAAATTAAGAAAAAAATTAAGTAAAAATAAAAAAATATAAATATAAAAAAAATATAAATATAAAAAAAGAAAAAAATTAAGAAAAGCAGAATTAAAAAAATTAAGAAAAAAATTAAGTAAAAATAAAAAAATATAAATATAAAAAAAATATAAATATAAAAAAGAAAAAAATTAAGAAAAGCAGAATTAAAAAGAAAAAAGAGCACAGAACAAAAGAAAATAAGAAATTGATGAAATAAACAAAAAAAAATGAAAAGAATAAGAGTAAAAAAAGCAGTATTAAAAAGAAAAAAACATAAAAAAGCAAAAAAGTAGGTATGACAAAAAAGGCAAAACAATAAAAAATAAAGAAAATCAATGAAGAATAAACGAATTACGAAATAAAACGTAAAGAAAAAAAATGTAGACGTTATAAGAATGAAGTAACAGAAGAAGGATTAGAAAAGAAAAAAAAACAAAATAGCTTAAAACATTTTTGGGGAGGAACGAGTTGGGTGAGACAACGAAAGAGAGAAAACAAAAATAAGTTATTGGAAACTTATCAAAGGAAACAAAGAAAAAGAAAGGAAGAATACATGAGGCAGGAGAGACCCAAAACGAAGTAAAAGAATGGAGAAAAATGGAATAAAAGCTGGTGTTAGAATTGGAAAAGAATAAAGACAAAAGGAAAAGAAAAGAAACAGAAACAAAGATGAAAGAACTAGTAACAATGGAAAAGGAAAAAAAAGGAAAAAAGAAAGACTAAAAGCAAATCAAAATGGGAAGAAGAAATAAAAAAGAACGATAAAAATAATGAATTTGAAGATAAAAGTGTGCGAGGGAGGGAGAATAAAAAGAAAAATATCGAACCAGAACAAGAAAGATTTAAGAGAAATAAAGAGCGTAAAAGTTGGACGAAATTAAGAGTTGGGAGAGCTAAACAAAAAAAGAAGAAAAAAAGAACAAGTTACGGGTAAGTACATAAAGAAAACAAAGAAACAGAAAAAGAGAGAGATAGAGAGAGGGGGGATAAACAAAGTATGGGTTAAAGTGTAGATAGAGAAAAAAGAAGAAACAGAAAGGAGAAAAATACTATAAAGACACAAGCCAGACAAAGGAAAAGAAGAAAACGTAAAACAGAGAAAGAAAGAAAGAAGCAAAGAAAAATGAGTTCAAGGAGAAACGTTGAGGGAAGGATGCAATGATGAAAGTATGGGATAAAGTGTAGATAGAGAAAAAAAGAAGAAACAGAAAGGAGAAAAAGTAAAACAGAGAAAGAAAGAAAGAAGCAAAGAAAAATGAGTTCAAGGAGAAACGTTGAGGGAAGGATGCAATGATGAAAGAAAATCGAATCAAATCAAGAAACAGAAAAAAAGAAAGATAAATAGATATAAAGAACGTAGGCGGAAGTATGAGAAAAGCTGAGTTTAAACGCCATAAGGTGCTCAATCGGATACTTTCCGACACTAAGAAAATCGATAAACGGGAGTTGCCTTCAGATTAGACCATGACAAATGTTTGCGATAACACAAGTTTCATCGCCAGCACATCCATCATAGTAATGGGAACATCGACATTTCTGCTGCTCAAAAGTTTTAAAAAATGCCATGCGCATTTAAACTCGAAACAAGGGCGGGAAAGGAACGGTCATATTCATGAGAAGAAAACAATTGTCAGACTCACCGTCCCCGTAACCATTAAGGTTGGGTAGGAGATAATCAACAAGTCAAGAGGTTAATCCCTATTCAGTTCAGTGAGTTAAATCTATGTTAAATAGCACTCAATTTTAACCTTTTGCCTCACTAAAGAAAAAACTAAGCAATAGGAAAAAAAATCTTAGAAGTAAACAAACACAAAAAAGCCTGTTGAACAGCTAAGTAATATTAATCATAATAGACGGCAATGAATGCGGGACAATTGTTCCCCACCAGATGAAGACGAAGTTTAAGGGAGTTGTGGCTTACAGAAAAAGGCTAACGAATTCATGGATAAACACTTGAAAACCGAGAAAGTTTGAAAGAAAATACCAAGAGGCCCTACTAAATAGCAATACATATATTTGACAGTATTTACATTATTCGGACTATTGTCCTCATCTTTGCTGCCATTTGTATGACGTTTCGATAGTTGTACGCTTCGGCCTTCTTCAGGAGCTAGGAATTTCGAACCGAATTTTTATTACAATCACTGGAGTATATAATTCTTATTTTCTTGCTTAGGGATTCTTCTGGTAGTCATGAGTTATCTCCCTCTAACCCTGTGAGTTACTTGTTCACCACTTGTTCAGTGAATATAGACGTTGGTTAGTTCCTGTGACTCGACCCAAAGGGCTGTGAGTTCAATACCAGGCTACAGCAGTGGTGAACAAGTAACTTTTAAAGTAATAATAATAATAATAATAATAATAATAATAATAATAATAATAATAATATGGCTGAACAATTGTAGATGGTTTAAAATTTACTAATAGAATCAAATAAAATTGGTATAATATTATAACAGGTCTAAATTGAGAAATTCGCAAATAAAGACCAAATTTTTGCGTTTGATCATTGCTGAAGAAGCGAGATTTTTCTCGCTGAATTAGCTATTCAACATATGTAAATTTCGGAATTTTTAGATATAATATATATATATATATATATATATATATATATATATATAGAGAGAGAGAGAGAGAGAGAGAGAGAAAGAGAGAGAGAAAGAGAAAAAGGGAGCGAGGGATAATAACATCTTTTATGAAACATTCTGTGAAATACAATAAACATTACACAAACAGACTTTGATTAACAAAACTTATTTACGTTTTGATCTACACACACACACAGAAGCATACACAGTATTTATGGAGCATCATATACTACACTCTGATCATGTGTAATGTGTAATGCATTGATTGTAGGCAGAAGACTCAGAAACAGAAGTGCCAATCCATACGAAAATAATTCCATCTTTTTTTGCAGATGTTAAACTAATAATAATATTAATAAACAAATATTTGCTGTAGAATGTAACCGCTTTTTAGAGAAGCCTTTCTTTTGATTCGGAATAATTTTATCTCAAAACCTCATTTACCCCTAATTTACAGGCAGCCAGTAATTTGCTTTAAAATAGGACCAACAAACCGTCGAGAAAGCGTGATAACGGGAAAAGGATGCGCTAATTTTGGATTCGTTACCTTCGCTAATTAAAACCTTTGAACCAGCTGCATGCCACCGATAGACCATATATATATATATATGTTCGTCATCTACATACAATCGTGTTTCGCTATATCACAGCTCATCAGTGTGACTGGACATCCACTTGCTTCTGGCCTGAATCGAAACTCAACCGATTTAGTGACACTCGGAGTCGCTAACTCCTAAGCCATGGAATCAGAGAAGGAAAATTTTAGCGTGTTATATATAAGCAGTGTATACACACGACAATCACCGAAAGAACTCAATTCATTGCTGAGGAGTAATGCATGATATATATATATATATATATATACAGAGAGAGAGAGAGAGAAAGAGAGAGAGATAGTTAATATCTTATATATATATATATATATGTATGTATGTATGTATGTATAAGCTATTCACTTTCTTTTTTCAAAAGCTAGAGATAAAATAGTTTACATCTTGTTAATTTATACCATATCTATACTATTTACATTGTTCGGACAGACAGTAATCATCGTCTTTATTGTCATATTCACGGCTTTTCGTCCGTTGTACGCACCGGCATTTTTCAGGTGATATACCTTAGAATTTCGTACCGAACCCTTCGTTTCATTCATTAGGTCTACTTACACGTGCAATGACTTTTCTGGATATCGCAGTTTCACTCTATGTCCACCTAGTAACAACTCTCCAAGTTTTTGCACACCTTTGCTGTGACCAAGTATTTGGGGAAGTCACTGGATGCTATCAACCAACGCTTTTATCTACCGGACCATGTATTTTTGGGGACAGTTATTGTTTTTATTTCCTCCTTCAATAATAGACAATTGCCATCGCTAGCTCTCCTACACTTACGATAAGATAATATTGAATGCAACGGAAATAGTGAATGCTGATGCACACACGAGCAAATCCTGCTTTTCTTAGTGGGTATTTTAGGCCTCATATGTGCGTTGTGGTGCAGGATATACGTTGTGGTGCAGTGGATATCGGCTCGAAACCAAAATCGGGGAGCCACGTTCGAATACCAGTTGAATTCCTCGCAATCACTTACGCACAAATACACTTGAGAAAGGTATTAATCTGTCTCTTCCTTCTAGTTATGGGTTAAATAGTAGGACAGATTGGGTTCTATAGCATTAACTGGCAACCAGTCTACCGCAGAAAGCAACGGCAAACTCTTGCGGGATAATCTTCTGCCTAGTCAGTCATGTCTCTTCCGAGACATGATCGCCTAAAGCGTGTATCAGGTATGGCACTTAACTAATTAACTACGTTAGACCAGCGGGTTGTTTATTTTTCGGCCAGAGACCCAATTAGTACTCCACAGAAGTTCACAAGAACTGCGGACTTTAAGCTTGTTCATTTGTAAAATTGATCGATGCTTCAATTTGCAATGTTTTTTTTATTCCTGCGTATTATATATAGGCTTTGTATATGCTATTTTTAGGCAGAATTCGCTGAGATTTTGTATGAAATATTTGAATAGAGGAAATCAATTTTATTTTTTTCAAAAGTCTCACCGGCGCAAGGTGTCTCCTCGTGTCTCTTCTTCAAATACTTTCACGGCTTCTGCTCCGATGGACATAGCTCTCTGGTGCCTCCAATATACGAATTTACTCCAGCAACAAGATTAACAACTAGGTCCCACCATTTTACTGTGAAACCAATAGAATGTAAACGGAAGCTCCACTCCACCAGTTTCTTTTCTCGCACTTCCCGCCTGTGGAATTCCTTTCCCTTTACTTGCTTCCCCGACAGTTATAATCTCCAAGAATTGATTGTAAAGTCAATAGTTATCGCCTATCTCATTAACTTGCATCCTCTTTTTCATGCTCCTTTCTCTGTCCACTCCACTCTCATCAGTATCTCTTTCTTACCAAAATCCTGACACCCCCTATAATCTGTCACTCTTTCTCATAACTTTCTTCCTATGTAACCCCCTGCACAACAGTGGCAGTAAACTGCCTTACTTGGGGCGATATGATTATAAAAGATATGCCGAGGAATCAGGGTTGAAGTGAGAGGTTTCGTCACATTAGGTTTTGATTTGAAGAACTCAACTCAATTGAAGTTCTACGGAGTTTCTGATTTGAAGAACTCAAATTTCAGGTTGAATTGGAATTTCATCTCAAATCAGACTTTCAGCCCAAATCTCATTTTTCTTTTTGGATTGGAATTGGACTTTTAACCCGAATCTAAGTTGGTTATGGGTATGACGGTAAACTTCATCCGGCAGCAAGACTTCTGATTGGAAGGTTGTGAGGAGCATTAATTACCGTTTTCCCAAGTCTATCCTGACCCGGAGTGGTAGCACTTGTTTGGGTCCCAGATATGGGCAAATAGTTATCCTCCGAACTGGGGTCAAAACACCATGAAAGGCTTTTATAGAAATTATTACATAAAATAGACTTTTAAAGAAAAATATAAATTTTTGAAAGAAAAATATTACTTTCTGAAGAAAAAGATTATTACCATAAAACATTTTTGAAGAAAAAAAAGTGTTGCCATAATACAGTTTTGAAACAAAAATATTATCAGGAATACATTTTTAAGTAAAAAACTAGAAGACATCTTCAGTTTTCTAAGATAAAAAATAAAAATAATTTTTTTCATCAAAATCTGATGAAGTCAACCTTCACACTATAACCGAACATTAAAAATACCTTAAAACCCTACTTTTTGGCATTAAATAACCGACAGAGGTTGATATGCCGTTTAACAAAACTCAAACCCAAAAAACCCGAACCAGAGTTAAAGTGACGTTTTGAAGTTACGTGATGTGAATCAAGAAATCCAAAGTATTAAATAAAATAAAACTGTAAAGATCCATGATCACAAAGCGGGACATAGATTTCTAAAATATCGCCAATAAAGAATAAGATTTAGGGGTGATAAAATTCAGAATCTCCTGGACTACAGATCTAGAGAAATTGATCGAGTTACTTACCTCTACTATTGCTTATATAGGCAAGTAAATGAGAAATGGCCCAACGAAAAATGTACAGAAATAGAAAAAAAGAGTATCACAGATGAATCAGATATGGAGAATAAAATAAACGAACAAACAGGACGAAATACATGCTCATAAACAGAATGCATAACACCAATATTAGATAAATAAAAATCTACTTCAGAAGTAGAACGAGTATATTAAAGAAGGGGGATGTGCTTTGTGGGGCAGTGGATACCGGCTAAAGATCGTGGAACCGAGTTCAAATTCTAGTTGAAATTCTTTGCATTCTCTTATGCAAATACCATTGAGAAAGATATTAATTCCTTTCTTTCCTCCAGTTATGGGTTAAATATTAAGACAGATTGAGTTCTAAAGCCTTGGTTGGCAACCAGCCTACCGCAGAAAGTAATGGCAACCTACTGCAGGATAATCTACTACCCAGTCGAAAGAGACATGATCGCTCAATTGTGTATCACGTATGACCCCTAACTGACTGGCTGACATTGGAGAAGTCTTACACGACGAAAGAGAACAACTGTCAATGCACAGAATTACCAACGGACCGGAACAATTAAAATCTAAATTGGAGCGTTCACTGGCTAAATTAAATAGAAACAAAGCGGCAGGCTCAGGGTTTGGTTTAGAGTTGTTGGTTGTTTTACATAAGTTCAGCATTGATGAGATTACAAACATAATAAATGAAATTTATAAAAGTGGCGCTGTTGCGGAAGAGTAAAATAGATTTATTGTCACTTTCGCGCAAATACCCTTGAAAAAAGTATTAATCCGTCTCTTCCTTCCAGTTATGGGTTAAATAACAGGACAGACTGGGTTCTGTAGCCTTGGTCGGCAACCAGTCTATCGCAGAAAGCAATGGCAACCTACTGCGGGATAACCTTCTGCCCAGTCAGTCATGTCTCTTTCGAGACATGATTGCCCAAGCGTTTATCACGTATGGCACTTAACTGACTGAGTGCCTTAGAAGCCAGCTGCAAATGAATTTGAACTGCATCGGGCAATCAATCTAATGAGACATATAACAAAACTCATCGTACTAATTCTGACGAAAAGAGAGTACAACACAATTAGGCAGTAAATAAAAACACTGGAATAAGGAACGCGACATTTAAGCTCAAAATGGTACCAGACCTTTGAACTTAGAACTGCTTAGCATCATTAAACGTATTTTGGAAGGATATTCGAATAATCAAGAACTTACCCAGCAGCAAACCGCCTGCATCCAGATAAAAAAATAAGTGAAGCAGATATACAACAATAGAAAGAGGATATGTCTCCTCACCAAAATTCTTCAACATATACACTGAGGAAATACCGAGAGAATTCGACATATTTGGGAAAGACATAAGAGTAATGAAGAATCTCTACTGGAAGTAAACCGCCTGCATACGGACAGGTAACGAATTCAGCAGATATACAAAGATAGAAATGGGCGTAAGACAAGGATGTGTCTTTTCAACCGATTTTTTCAACTTGTACAGTGATACTATTCTAAGAACCCTAGATGTTATGTCAGCATTCCTCGTCGGAGGCCACAATTTGAACAACATAAGGATAGTAGACACGGAAAGGAAACCACAAGACCTCTTACAGAAGGTGACTAAAGAAAGGACTATAAGTAAACTTAAAGAAGAAAAGTCATAGTCATCAGCAAAAAGAGCAACCGAAAATAACAAATACAGGTAGGGGATACTAAACGCAAGCAGGTACAGAAGTTTAAATATTTGGGAAGTGTTCCAACAGAAGACGGAAAATGCGACACAAAGATCCGAATTGGCATAGCAAACGAAGCATTCCAGAAGCTGAATAGAATATTGAGACACAGGAAAATTTCGCGAGAAACAAAGAAGAGAGTACTGGATTGCTATATGATGTCAGTTTTTTCAATATGGCAGTGAATGCTGGACAATATCATCAAAGATGATGGAAAAACTTAAACAACTGAAATGTGGTTCTAAAAATGGAAACGAAAAGGAAATTAATACTGAGTATCAGGAATAAGCAGCTAAAGTTCCTGGGATATGCAATGAAGAAGGAAGGCTTGGAGAACCTGATACTAACAGGCCACATAGAGGGAAAAAAAGACAGAGGAAAGCAGCGGATAACATATTTGAAGGGCCTTAGCGGGTGGATGACAAAACGGGGGTTGCGCGGTGAAACAGGATAAAGCGTGCTAAGAGCCAGAAGAGATAGGGAGACTTGGAAAAGCATGATTGCCTGAAAGGACAAGGCACATATAAGAAGAAGAAGACTGGAATTCAGTATTGTCAGCTACAATGCTAACAACATAAGATATGCAGATTATATAGTGTTGATTGCATACACGGAAAAACAACTACATAAACTTATACGGAAGATACTCAAGCGAGAAGGAAGGGAATGCAAGAATTTTAAATTGAAAACTGGAAACACCAAAATAAACAAATACAAAAATTTAAAGTGTTTTAAAAGAAGAGGAAAATGTCAAATTTGAAATCCGAAGTCGCATCGGGATAGCCAAACATGCCTTCCAAATGCTAAGCAGATTATTAAGAAACAGAAAAATCGTTAGAAACAAAGGAAAGAGTATTGAACTCTTATGTGATATCTATCCCCCCTATACGGCAGTGAATGCTAGACAGTCTCCTCAAGGATGAAGAAAAGAATCGAAGCAACAGGAATGTGGTTCTACTGAAGAATTCTGAGGATACTTTGGACCGGAAACGTGAACAATAACAAAGTGTTCGAGAAAATGGAATCAAAACAGAAGCTTATATTTAACATCAGGAAAAGACAGTTGAAATTTCTAGGGCACATAATGAGGAAAGAGGGCTTGGAAAATCTGATGCTCACATGACAGATTGTAGGCAAGAGAAGCAGAGGTAAACAACGTAAAATTACTTAGTTGGCTTGAGTATGGATGGCGGACCAAAGTTTAGTTAAAATATCAAAAAGACAAAACTTATTAAGAACTACGAATTAGAGGAAACTGTGGAGAGCTACGACCACCTACGTCCTGAAAGCACACGGTACATAAACACTCCATGTTCTTTATCTGTGTTGTATTTAGTCCTCCGTCCATTTGCCAAGATCTGTCCAGTAGATTTATAACTGCATTCCTCTGTGCTTTTTGCCTTTAATATTCGATGTGAGTGATAAGTTTTCCAAAACTTCTTTCCTCTTTATTTGTCCCAAACCTTGCCTAGCGGTTATTACACTTTCATTTCCATCACTACAATGTCGTCTATGCATGTTGCTTACTTTACATCCGCAGATAAAATGCTGATAGTTTTTCTAATCATCTTTAGATTGCCTCGCACTACACGGTAAATAAATCCGCGGAAAGAACAAATCGTTAGTTTAACTGCCATATTGATTGTTTAAAGGCTAGATTTGAGTTGCTCTTTTCTGTCGATTTCCAGCGAATAAGGAGGAAAACAGAGGAAAATCTGTTCGCATTGTTAATTAAGCCCACGCATTCCAGGCTAAATGCATTGACTTGGCTGGAATTTGCTTAAGTTTCCAACGCGAGCTGAAGTCTTAATCCGTGCATTATTTCAAAGGGGAAAAAAGCGCGATATTTAACGATTTCTCGTTTGCCTCCGCTGATGTCGACAAGAAATTCTTGATTATGATTGTTCTAGTGTATCTCTTCCAGTTCATATATTGAATCCGTTGTAAGCGTGTATCTACGTGACAAAATAAATATATCTTATTAATATACAGGGTGAGTAAGAAACCTGACACGACGGACAGACATAATCTCGCTGCTGACCTTAAACGGGATCTACAGTCTGTGGTGAATTGGGGCAAGAAGTGGCTTGGTCCAAGACCAAGCTGTTGTCTGTCAACCATCACAGGCAACCTCTCCTGCCTCCCATAAGCATGGACCAAGCGATTCTCCCTGAGTGCAATACACTGCGCCTCCTCGGCCTTACCCTCTCTTCTGATCTCAAATGGAACCGCTACATCGAATCCCATAGCTAAATCCACTGCTAAGAAGGTTGGGTCACTGTGTCGATCCAGGATGTTCTTTCCTCCTGAATCCATCCTGCATATATACAAGTCTACCATTCGAACCTGCATGGAGTACTGCTATTCACCTCAGTGTTCTCGACAGGCTCCAAGGGAGAGTTAGTAACATGATAGGTGCTGACTTGACGGCTCGACTACAAACACTTCCCCACTGACGAAATGTGGCCTCCCTTTGTCTGTTCTATAAGTACTTTCATGGGTTCTGCTCAGACGAACTTAAGTCACTGGTGCCTCCTCAACAGGTGTTTACTCGTGCAACCAGAATGGCAACTGGGTCCCACCCATTCACAGTTAGGTTAGCCAAATGCAGACAACAATTCTACTCCTGCAGCTTCTTCTCTCGCACTTCCCGCCTGTGGAACTCGCTCCCATATTCTTGCTTTCCTGACAGCTACAACCACCAGAAATTTAAATGCAATGTCAATACTCATCTACTAACCACTTGACTCTAGCCCTTCCCCCACCCCGTATATCCTTCCCTTTCTCTCCCCCTTGCAACTGTCATGACACTTGCATTTTCATCTTTCTATTGCTTCTTTCTAATTGGTTTGTAATTCTCTTCTCTCTCCTCTAATTAATTTCCTTTCAGTTATGCAGCCCCCCGCACATCAGTGGCATTTACGCCTTGCCCGGGGTGAAATGATTAAAAAAAAAAAGAAAAAGATCACGGGAAACGGATATTTTAAGGAAAGCAAAACTCTGCGAATATTTCAACAGTAACTTTATAATGTATATAAAACATTTACTAAACAATGACATTATGGAATGTTTATGAGCGCCAAGTGGCGTCTGACAAATGATGGCCATTTTCACGAGCACATATTTGAAGCCGCTTTCTAAAGTTAGCCTCCAATCTTGCAAAAGTTTCTTCACCGATTTCTAAGATATTTTCACGTATTGTAGCCTTCAATTCTCCAAGCGCGCGGAGATTTTCTTCATAGACGTGTGATTTCAAAAATCTCCACAGAAAAACATCGCACATAGTTGCTTGGTTGGTTGATTGTTTTGTTTTTATGGCATATCAACCTCGGCAGGTTTTTTATTTATTTATTGCTGGTAATACCTTTTTCTTTCAACAATTTATTATTGTTTTTATATAAGTTTTGTGTATAGTAATACTTTTTTCCTTTTCGATTATCAAGATTCATTGGGATTTGTTTTTAAGGGCAGGGTCCCCATGTCCTACCCTGTTATTTATCTCATAACTGGAGGGAAGGGACGGATTAATACCTTTACCAAGGATACCAGTGCTTAATTGAATGCAGGGTATTCAACTGGAATTCGAACTGGGCTCATCGATTTCTCTTTCCGAGCCGATATACACTGCACCACAACATCTCACATGGAAAGATCGGGTGAACGCGAGGTCCACGCAAGATCTCCAAAGCGTGAAATCACATGATTAGGGAAATGCAGTTCGAACAGCAACCATAACGAACGATGTTGAATCTTCGCCTGAAGAGACGTTGGGTTTTTATCACTGATTCACTATTTTTTCACGTAAGTGTCTTAAGCAAACACACATTGTTCTTTACTCCACGGTGGCATGATGAGTACTAACTGAAAAGAAAAACAAAATAACAAAAGCCAAAAAATCTAACAATAAAGTAAAACAAATAGCAACCAACTAAATGGAATCTTAAGCGGGTTTAAATACTACATTACTCACCCCCAATCCCCCACTCAATGGAGTAAAGGAGCGTTCCAGAAACATCTGTTTCCCGTGACTCATCCTATATATATATATATATATATATATATATATATATATATATAGTGTGTGTGTGATGGTTGTTACAATGGTTTATAAAAGCATAGTATCACTACACAAAAATTTTCGCGTTTCGGAGCTACGTTTGCCCCTCTTCTGGTGATCAGTTGAAAAAAAATATAAACCATTTTAACAACCTTCACAATACACTATATATATATATATATATATATATATATATATATATATATAATGAATTAGAGCTATTGGGCGCGTATAATGATAATATATGCGCTAAAATGTCTGCCTCCTTCCACCGATCGCCCATAGCCCAGAGGTAGAATCGCCGACTGACGACAATTCGGTCGGTTTTCAATCCTGGGTTTGGGAGCAATCGGTGTCTAACCGCACTGATGAGCTGTGAGACAGCAAAACAGATCTGTCTGAGGATGACAATATATATATATATATATGTGTGTGTGTGTGGTGACGATGCTTCTTACAAAGACTGTTTTATGTTTCAGTGGTTTACTAATAAAAAGATATTTTGGCAAGTAGGTCTTTTTTGTCGAAGAGTGCTCTATTTTGAGATACAGATGCGACTTAAATAAGATTAATGTGGTGAAGATTGAAAAAAAGCCTTGGGGACTGGGGACAACATAAAATCATAATGGTGCGTCCATGAAACTCTGAAGCCGGCATGATTGCTTAGTTTAATGACAAACTTCGTCACATTAATCCCACTCACTAATATATATATATATATATATATATATATTTTAATTCAGATACTTCAATCCAAGGGAAAAAAGCAGGAAGGTAAATTCAAAAAAAACCCGATCCTAATTAATATTAAAAATTTATTTTAATATTAAAAAATGATACAGGAAGAGAGCTCCATGTAATAAAATATTACAGAGTAAATATATATTAAAAAAGGATTAATTCAAAGATGTTGAATGGCCATTTCGATATGAAGATCCCAACGGGGGACGACACATCACCTCAGCAACAGAAAAAACCTTTCAGAAACTGGAGAAAAATTAGTCTACTTTTCCTTTTTAAATAGATTGCAAAGAAATTAAAAAATAAATAATAAAATAAAATAAAATAAAAATAAAAATAAAGGGAAAGAAAAAGAAAACGAAAAAGAAAAAGAAAAAGATAGAATAAAATCAAATTAATAAGAAAAGAAAAAAATTGACATCGTCTGGGTTCGCAAAAAAAAAGGGAGAATGTAACTAAAAATTAACAGACAGCCGTGTTAAATCGACATAAGTTTAAGCAACACGGAAAAAAGGTGGTAAGAGAGATAAAAGAAGGAAGGGAGGGAAAAAGAAAGAAACTAAAGAAAAAAAATTTTTTTAAATATTACAGACGCTGGACAAATTCAAAAACCTAATTTCCCCAAAACGTTGAAGTATTAGAAAAAGGCCTTTACTTAAAAAGGCATAATTATTAATAAAAGGGAATAAAAAGATATAGGATTTAAAATAAAATTATTTTTAAAAAAATTAGGTCATTTGAAATTAAACTAAATAAAGACAATTAAATTTTTTTTTTTTTTTTTTAAATATTAAAAAAATTATAGAAAAATTTAGAATTTAAAAATAAAAAATTAGAAGTTAAATTTTAAAATCCGCCCTATGGCGGCACTTGTTTATAAATTCCCTCCTAAAGTTCAAAAGTATTTTTTATTTTTATTTTTTATTTTTTATGTATATGTGTATGTTTGTGTGTGGATGTGCATATTTGTATATATATGTATATATATGTATATATGTATTTATGTATGTGGGCTATATGTAATTTTGAAAAAAAATTTTTAGCTATTTAAATGCTCCTTTTCATAATATTCATTAATATGTATGTGTGTGAGTGCATATGGAATATATATATATATATATATATATATATATATATATATATATATGTGTGTGTGTGTGTGCGTGTGTGTGTGTATATGTGTGCATGTATGTGTACACATGTATATTATGTGTATATGAATTTTTTGTATATAGGTGTGTACACACATATGTATGTGTGTATGCGCATGTATATGTATATAAGTGTGTAATAAATTGAATGTATGTGTGTGTATGTGTATGTATATATGTATTCTTATTCGTAGAATTGTGTGTGTATATATATGTATGTATGTGTGTACTTCTATAGGTATGTATATAATAATTGTAATTAATTTTTTTTTTTTAACCTAGTGTTGTCTTTATTTAGTTTAATTTCAAATGGCCTAATTTTTTTTAAAAATAATTTTATTTTAAATCCTATATCTTATTATTCCCTTTTATTAATAATTATGCCTTTTTAAGTAAAGGCCTTTTTCTAATACCTCAACGTTTTGGGGAAATTAGGTTTTTGAATTTGTCCAGCGTCTGTAATATTTAAAAAAATTTTTTTTCTTTAGTTTCTTTCTTTTTCCCTCCCTTCCTTCTTTTATCTCTCTTACCACCTTTTTTCCGTGTTGCTTAAACTTATGTCGATTTAACACGGCTGTCTGTTAATTTTTAGTTACATTCTCCCTTTTTTTTTTGCGAACCCAGACGATGTCAATTTTTTTCTTTTCTTATTAATTTGATTTTATTCTATCTTTTTCTTTTTTCTTTTTCGTTTTCTTTTTTCTTTCCCTTTATTTTTATTTTTATTTTATTTTATTTTATTATTTATTTTTTAATTTCTTTGCAATCTATTTAAAAAGGAAAAGTAGACTAATTTTTCTCCAGTTTCTGAAAGGTTTTTTCTGTTGCTGAGATGATGTGTCGTCCCCCGTGGGGATCTTCATATCGAAATGGCCATTCAACATCTTTGAATTAATCCTTTTTTAATATATATATATATATATATATATATATATATATATATATATATATATAGGGCGAGTTACACTGATAAGCAGGTGTAGTCTCTCATAACGCGGGTGACAACACTATAAATATACAAGCTGACCTTTTTTAGGTTTAGTCAGGCGCTATACGCGATATACGTTTAGGCGATCATGTCTTGAAAATACATGACTGGATAGTCAAAAGATTTATCCCTCAGTAAGTTGCCAGTTCGAATTCTAGTTGAATTCCTTGTATTCACATACGCGCAAATACCTTTGGGAAAGGTATTAATCCGTATCTTCCCTCTAGTTATGGGTTAAATAACAGGACAGTTTGGGTTCTATATCCTTGGCTGGTAACCAGTCTACCGCAGAAAGTAATGGAAACCTACTGCGGGATAATGTTCTGCCCAGTTAGTCATGTCTCGAAAGAGACATGATCGTCCAAACACTTAACTGACTGAAGTTACCATCTCTTTCTGTAGTAGACTGGTTTCCATCCAAAGGTAAATAACCCAAATAAGCCAAATCTGTACTGATATTTAACCCATAGCTGAAGGAAAATAATGGTATTTGCGCGTAAATGAATGCAATGAATTCATCTGGAATTCGAACACAGCTCCCTGATTTATTCTTTCGATCCATTACACCACACCGAACATCCTTTACAACTCACAACCATACCGCAGCAATTTCGACTACAGGTCATAGGCGTAAGAAGAAAAATGGGGAAAATTCGATACTTTTTTCTTTAAAGGAAATATTATTTCCGCAATAAAAAAAACAACAACTGGACCCTACCATATTGTCACTGATGACAAGTTTGATTGACAGATTTTGATGTGTGTAATTTGTTTATGTATTTATTCAAGTATTTAAAATATTTGAAAAAAACATATATTTTCTTCAGTGAAAGGTATTATGAACCTTTCCTGTTTCTACAGTATTTACATTATTCGGATTAATGTCCGATCTTTGTTGCCATTTGTATGACGTTTCGATCATTCTACGCTCCGACCTTCTTCAGGTGCTAGGAATTTCAAACCGAACTCTTTATATCAATCACTGGGATATATGGCAGGATGAGAATGCTGGTGGGAAGAGAGCTGATGAGAGTAGAGTTGACGGGTAGGATTTCTAATTCTCTCAATATCCATTCATTGTGTATGTTGAATAATTCTAGCAAGAAGAGACATCCTTGTCTTACAGCTCTTTCTATTTTGTATATCTGATGCACTCATTTTCTGTCCGGATGCAGGCGGTTTGCATCCAATGTAAATCCTTGATTATTCTAATCAGTCATTCAGTTGAGGCTGAATGCTTTGCTCGTAGATTCTCCACCAATTCGACACTGGACTCGTCAGGAGTGCCTACACCCGACTTCCCACCTAGAACTAAGGCTCAACTGAATAACGTCCACATTACACCCTCGCTGGTCTCTAAGATAATTTCAAAACTTGACCCTCACAAAGCGAGCGGTGGGGACGGAATCCCAATCATAGTCCTGAAGAAATGTGCCCCAGAACTCTCCTCTGTCCTCTTTAAACTCTATAACTTCTGCGTATCTGCTTCCTGCTTTCCTGACTGTTGGAAGTCCTCCTCTGTAGTTCCTATATTTAAGAATACTGGCGAACACTCGGACCCCGCAAATTACCGCCCTATCAGTCTCCTTCCGATCTTTGTCAAAGTGCTCGAAGTCATTATCAACGCCGAGGTGATTCAGCATCTCACGGCCCTCAGGCTTCTCTCGGACAAACAGAAGGTTTCCGCTTCACCAGGTCTAATGCTGATATGCTAACGACCATTACCGAGTACATACACCAGGCTCTCGACAAGAATGGCGAAGCCCGAACCGTTGCCTTGGATATCTCCAAAGCGTTCAACAGAGTCTGGCATGCTGGCCTTTTATGCAAACTGCTGAGCGACGGTATAACTGGACATTTGTTTGACCTAATCCAGTCATTCCTCTCTAACCGCACATAGAAGGTAGTATTAAACGGACATGACTCCCAAAACTATCATACGAACGCGGGCATCCCTCAAGGCTCTATCCTAGAACCCACGCTCTTTCTGAGCTACATTAATGATCTCCCCGATACCATTAGATCCCAAGTAGGCATGTACGCCGATGACACCACAGTTTACTCTCGCCTCGATCACAAACCCAGTGTGGGCGACAAAGCGAACCTCACTGCTGAACTTGAAAAGGACCTCCAATCCGTAGTGGACTGGGGTAGGAAATGGCTCGTAAATGTCAATGCTTGCAAAACGAAGCTGCTATCAATTAACCACCATAGACAATCGCACCTACCTCCCATTAGCATGGAACAGGCTTGCCTCCCAGAGAGTAAAACACTACGCCTCCTTGGCTTTACACTCTCGGCGGACCTCAAATGGAATGACTATATCGAATCCATTGCTCAATCCGCTGCTATGAAAGTCGGTTCTCTGTGCAGGGCCCGGAAATTTTTCCCGTCTGAATCTATCCTGCGCATATATAAATCTACCATCCGCCCGTGTATTGAATACTGCTGCCACAACTGGGCGGGTGTCCGTGCTACTCTCCTCGGGCTTCTTGACAAAATACAACGGAGAATCTGTAACGTGATCGATACTGACTTGGCAGACCGGCTGCAACCATTCTCTCACCGGCGTGACGTGGCTTCCCTGTGCCTCTTCTATAAATACTTTCACGGCTTCTGGTTTGATGAACTTAGATCATTGGTGCCGCCTAGGTACGAATTTACACGAGATACTAGATTAGCAACTAGGTCCCACCCTTTTACAGTAAAACAGATAAGATGTAACCGTAATTTCTACTCCAACAGCCTCTTTTCTCGCGCTTCCCGTCTGTGGAAATCCCTTCCACGTGCCTGCTTTCCCGACAGATACAATCTCTAGGAGTTTAAATGTAAGGTCAATAGACACCTCCTATCGCACTAACTTGCATCTTTTCTCCCAACACTCTCACCATCTACCCAACCCTCATTCTCGGTATCCTTACCGTCTATAACTCTCCTTCTGACATTTCCTATATCTAACCATCCTTTCTCATCACTTTCCCCCCTATTTAACCCCTGCGCAAGAGCGGCAGTGGAATGCCTTGCTCGGGATGAAAAGATTATAAACAACAACAAAAAAAAATGTGCCAGACGTGACACACGCTTAGTCGATCAAGTTTCGAAAGAGACATGACTGACTTGGCAAAAGATTATCCCGGAGTAGGTTGCTATTAATTCGTACGGTAGACTGGTTGCCAACCAAGGCTAGACAACGCAATCTGTTCTGTTAGTTAACCCATAACTAGAGGAAAGAGGCGTATTAATACCTTTCCAAGGGGTATTTGCGCGTAAGTGAATGTGGGGAATTAAACTGGAATTCGAACTCGGCTCCCCGATATCTCGTTCCGAGCCGTCATCCACTGCACCAGAGCACACATCCGCGATTATTCTAATATCCTTCCAAAATATGTCAAGGATGTTAAGCAGTTCTAAGAGATCTTTCTGGTATCATTTTCAGCTTAAATATAGCGTTCCTTATTCCAGTGTTTTTAAAGAAACTGCACTGTTCTTATCCTATTCACGGCCTGATTCTGCTACACCTTTTATTCGTCTGAATTAAGATGATAAGTTTTGTTGTATGCCGCATTAGGCTGATTATCCGATAGAGTTCACATTTCTTTGTACGACAGACATAGTGCTACAGGTTTGAATTGAAATGAAATAAAATTATGTCGATTTTGGCATTAAATATCCCATACAGATTGATATGTCGCTAAACAAAATTAGCCACACAATAAACATGGAAGAAATCTTTCAGGACATCTAGTCAGTTAAGTGCTATACGTGATACACGATTTAGGCGATCATGTATCAAAAGAGACATGACTGACTGGAAGAAGATTATCCCACAGTAGGTTGCCATTACTTTTTGCAGTAGACTGACTGTTTGCCAGCCAAGGCTAGAGAACACAATCTGTCCTGTTATTTAAACCATAACTGGAGGGAAGAGACGGATTGATACCTTTCCCAAGGATATTTGCATGTAAGTGAATGCAAGGAATTCAACTGAAATTCGAACTCGGCTCCTTCATTTCTGGTTACGAGATGATAATCACTGCACATCAACGCACATAAGGACATTAGTCTATATAATATCCTACACTTTCTTGAAGAAATCAAAACATCAAACACAAACATCACCGCCTCTAGTAATTATGTCTACATAAATATTTATATTCATAAAAGCTGAATATTATCTACCATGTATTCAACTGCGAAAGCAGAATAACGTATATCATATTTTTATTATTTCGAAACTCTCGAGAAAATCCAAATTTAGCATTAAATTACAGATAAGGTTTTGTTATGACGTTAAACATACAAATCAAATAACTAACATATCATTTTTATAGAGATTTAATAATCGTAGCTTAGATTTGACACAAGAAAGAATGTATAGAGCACCTCTGGATTATCAAAGTCACTGCACAATCTGATCAAATAAAACAAGTTTGATAATCACGCCGAATTGATTACTCCGTTGTATAAATTCGATTTATTGTCACTCAGTCGATTACGTCTCTTTCGATTAATGAATGACTTAACAGTAGATTTTCCGCAGTATTTTACCATTTCCTCTTATGGCAGACTGGTTTTCAACCAAGGTCGGTCGTGCTAATCAACCCGTAGCTGAGAAAAGAGATAGGTTTATGGCGAATAGGAAATTGAGAATTAAAATCAACCTTCTTCATTTTTACAAAAAATCACAATGACGTATGAAATCCTGGTTTTGCCGTATAGAAAAAGGACTGACCTCGTGCTTACAGAAAAAGTCGTAACCGGATTTAGCGAGTAGATATTAAATTGATTTTCTGACCAACTGCAAGACTAAAAAAAAACTTCGTGATTCAGTGCAAAAAATCAAAAGGTCTATATAAATGATTTTGACCAGCGTCAGTCAGTCACATGGAAGCAGGAGAAATGACAAGCTAAAATGTAACAAGACAGAAACTTCAAGTCGACCCTGACATATGGTCGCGTTGTACATCATCTTCTTTCTCCTTTCTCTTGTGCAGATTCCTTTTACTTCTTCTTCTCCATTTAAAGACACTCCTACCAAAGAAACGCCTATACATACATACGTACGCATATACTCTTTCCAACAAATTACTACTACGAACATTTCTTGATACCCTTAACATTCTCATTGAACATTAATTTCTACCACAATTCATGTTCTCCTTTTCATTAATAAATTTCTATTTTAACATGAAAAATTTATATTTTATTATTCCACACAAATACACATAATCTCTAATCTTCTGCTGTTAACCAACTTTCTAATGAAAACCTGATAATTCTGCATAAAATAGGTAAGCTGTAGGGAGTTCGGTTATGTATGACACAAGGTCGAATTAATAAAAATTAACCATCTCCCTACTTCTACAATACTTTTCCTAAGGATATTTATTCGTAAGTGAATGAAACGAACCAGACATGAATTCGAACTTGGATCTCCGCGTTCTCATTCCGAGGCGTTAATTAATTAATTATCTACCTCGTGTGTAATCCACTCTAGTTTGACAACCTAATTTAACTTAAAATTAGGACATTAAAATAACAAATTTTTAATTCCATTTTTTTTTTTTTTTACATATGCGAGAAAATTGAGAAAAATTAATCTAAAATTAATCTCACAGCATTTAATTACCAATCAGCCGGAGGCTTTTTGCGTTAAATCTAGTATTTACGATAAACTGTTTATGCAACGCGTGACAGAATGGGTGGGACTCATTAATCAGTCAGTCAAGTGCCATACGGGATATACGCTTTGGGCGATCATGACTCAAAAAAGACATGACTGACTGGGCAGAAGATAATCCCGCAGTAAGTTGCCATCGCATTCTGCGGTAGACTGGTCACCAGCCAAGGCTATAGGACCCAATCTATCCTATTATTTAAAGAATAACTGGAGAGAAGAAATTGATTAATACCTTTCCCAAGGGTATTTGTGCGTAAGTGAATGCAACGAATTCAAGTGTAATTTGAACTCGGCACCCCGATTTCTCGTTCCGAGTCAATATCCACAGCACCACAATACATATCCTACATTAATCAAATATGTTAAATTTTCATTCAATGGGTGGATTACGTATACAGTTACAAAGGAAATAATTGTAAATTATTTTAATTAATAATGGACTTCACTGGAAAGAAACTGATTTTTACCACAGAAATACGTTAGAAACTATTTCATTAAATGAAAGCATTATATATTGTTAGGGTCATGAATATATCGACTATGTCCAATCAGTAAAGAAAACCCCCACCAAAAAAAATGGCCTTCGGATAACGGTTGATATGTTTATTTTTTCACTTTTGTAAAAAACTATGAATTCATATACGAAATAAATCGACGTGAATTAACCTGAAAAGAATAAATAATTCATAAAAGACAAAAGACAACAGTTTAAACTGAAATATTGAATATTACTGAATTCTATATATACATTTCAATACTGCACGCATTGGATAGCAGATTAGTAAAATATATTTTGTTTATTTTAATATGAAATTAAGAGCAACAACTATGACCTGCAAAGATTTAAAAGCGATGTTAATCATTATATTTTGTCCCCTTAAAAGCTGTCCATTTATTGAACTATTGATTTCTTTCACCCTCAGTAACCTCAAGTGATTTCTCTTGACTTCATTGGCATAAAATTTGTTTTCTGATATCAGTGAAACAGTATTCGATATAATGATAACTGAACTATTAAATATATAATAATGAACATCCATAGTATCCTACGTCTGTAGCACGACTCGGAATTTATACATTTTGCAATCATTGGTCAGTTCATAATAAGCACCTGATGACTGCATAATGTATGAAACTCATAGTCATGTTACAGATGTAGAGTAATATGTATATTTCATAATATATATATATATATATATATATATATATATATATATATATATATATATGTAATGAATTATTTTGAACATTATTTTTACCGATACTCGTATTTAAGTAGATATTCTGTTTTTAATTAAATAGTATTTTATATTTATATCTACCGGCCTGATTATTTCACGATAAATTTTTATGACGAAAATGTGTGCTACCCAGCAGGATTCGAATCTGCGACCCCTATTTACATAGGGTAAGCTACCATTTGATCTTGTAGTGTCTTAACCACTCGACCATGAATAGCCTCTTGATCAGACGAGGTTTTTATCATGCTTATATAACACAATTTATTTATATATATATATATATATATATATATACAAACCATCCACAAACAGGCCTGTTTCGCCGGATCAAATCTCTTCACTGCGGCCAGATTAAACGTATACCTTAAGTTGGGATTGAAATATATATATATATAGTTTTATGGTTAAACTTGACTCAATCAAACGTCCACCCATAAGCACACAGTAGCACGCAGTTACGTTATCTCTTTCTCTCTTCCTCACTCACTCTGAAATACATAGACATAAAAACACACATACACACACACACCCACAGTATATATAATCATCCGCAGACAGATCTGTTTCGCTGTATCACAGCTCATCAGTACGGTTAGACTACGATTGCTTTTAACCCAGGATTGAAACCCGACCGAATTGGCGTCAGTCGGCGATTCTACCTATGGACTATGAGCGCCCGGTAGAAGAAGGCAGACATTTTAGCATGTATATTATCATTATACACGCCCAGTGGTGATCTAATTCATTAGTGAATGAGCGATGCGTACATGCCAGGGTAGGTACTGTTTTTCAAAGTCTACCATTCTTCCAGAGTGCTCAATCAGTGTGTGAGAGCGTATATATACATACACACATACATACATACATGCATACATACATACATACATGCATACATACACACATTCATACATGTATACATACATATATACATGCATACATGAATACATACATACATACATAAATACATACACACATACATACATACATGCATACTCACATACATACATGCATACATACATGCATACATGCATACATACATACATACATACATTTATTCCAGACTAAAACTTTTTAAACATTAATCGCGTTAAAAAATTCAATAACATTATTTACTCACACTTATTAGACATTGAATTACGTCACTTAGTATCTTCATCCAGAAAGAGACTGCTGATGTTTCTGAGGAACGTAATAAGGAAGAAAGGCTATGAGAATCTAATACTCACAAGTCGGATAGAGGGAAAAGGAGACATACTTGATAGGCTTGAGCGAGTAGATGGCTGAACAGGGTTGTGTTGAGATACCTAGGTTTTGGAGAGTATGCAAATAAAATATAAACTTATACTTTGCGCCAGGAAGAGACAGCTGAGGTTTCTGGAACATGTAATGAGGAAGGAGGGCTTGAAGAATCTAATACTCACAGAGTGACTAGAGAAAAAGTGAGATAAGGGAAAGAAGTAGATTTGAGTTTGGGAGAGATAGATGAGAGAAGTAGAGCAAGGTTTGGGAGAGATACCAAGAAGAAAATTGTTAAGAGTGACAAGGGATATTTGAAGTACATTATTTTTTTCATAACCGTGTCGCCCCAAGCAAGGCATTTTATCGCCACTGTTACATAGGTTACAGGAGGTTACATAGGAGGAGTGTTATGAGAAGGAATGAGAGGTTGTAGGGGGTGTCAGGAAGAGAGTAGGAGAAGGAAGAGAATACGGATGTGAGTGGGGTGGACTAAGAAAAAGCATGAGAGAGAGAATTTAAGTTAGTGAGACAGGAGATGACTATTGACTTTACATTTAAATTCTTGGAGATTATAGCTGTCGGGAACGCAAGTATGCGGAAGGGAATTCCACAGACGGAAAATGCGAGAAAAGAAGCTGATGGAATAGAATTTGCGTTTACAATTTATTGGTTTCACAGTAAAAGGTTGGGACCTAGTTAATAATCTTGTGGCTCGAGGAAATTCATATATAGAAGGTACCAATGAGCTAAGTTCATCGGAGCAGAAGCCGTGAAAGTATTAGCAGAAGAATCACAGAGAATCCCCACTGCGTCAGTGAGAAAGCGACTGTATCCTAGCTGACAAGTCGAGATCTATCACATTAGATTCTCCGTTGGATTTGGTTGAGGACACCCAGGTGGATAGCAGGAGCACCCGACCAGATATGGCAGCAGTATTCAATACACGGGGAGATGGT
The DNA here is from genome assembly GCA_037127315.1 of Ascarosepion bandense. Taxonomy (NCBI): domain Eukaryota; kingdom Metazoa; phylum Mollusca; class Cephalopoda; order Sepiida; family Sepiidae; genus Ascarosepion; species Ascarosepion bandense. Next base: position 3,789,242 of record JBBBDQ010000991.1, read on the forward strand.
AGATTTATATATGTGCAGGATTGTTTCGGACGGGAAAAAACTTCCAGGCCCTACACAGAGAACCGACTTTCTTAGCGGCGGATTTGGTTATGGATTCTATATAGTTATTCCACGTGAGGTCTGATGTGAGAGTTAATTCGAGGGGACGCAGCGTTTTACTTTCAGGGAGTGAAGCCTGATCCATGTGTTAATGGGCAGGAGGAACGATTGTCTGTGGTGGTTATTAGATAGCAGCTTCATTTTGGAAGCATTAAAATTTAACGAGCCATTACTTACCCCACTCCACCACGGATTGGAGGTCTTTTTCAAGCTCGGTAGCGAGATTTGCTTTGTCAGCCTTGGTAGATTTTTGATGGAGACGAGAGTAAACCGTAGCGTCGTCAGCATATATGCCCACTTGGGATCTTATTACATCAGGGAGATCATTGATATAGATAAGGAAAAGCATGGGACCTAGAATAGAGACTTGAGGGACACCCGCATTCATGTGATAGTATTGTACGGTTTGAAAGGAAGGACTGGATTAGGTCAAACAATTGTCCAGTTATACCAAAGCCCTGCAGTTTGCATAGAAGGACAGCATGCCAGACTCCGTCAAACACTTCGGAGATGTCAAGGGCAAGAGTTCGGGCTTCGCCGTTTTTGTCGAGGGCCTGGTGTATATACTCAGTGATGGTCGTAAGCATATCAGCAGTAGACCTGGTGAAGCGGAAGCCATACTGTTTGTCCGAGAAGAGTCCATGGGCTGTGAGGTGTTGTCCCACCTCGGCGTTGAGGATGGCTTCTAAAACTTTGCCAAAGAGCGGCAGGAGGCTGGCTGATAGGGCGATAATTAGCGTAGTCATAGGGTTCTCCAATGTTTTTATATATAGGAAACACGAAGGAGGATTTCCAGCAGGCAGGAAAGCAAGAAGCAGAAAGGCAGTAGTTATAGAGTTTAGAGAGAACAGAGGAGAGTTCAGGAGAACATTTCTTTAGGACAATGATGGGTAATCCGTCAAGCTTAGAAATTATTTTGGAGAACACCGAGGGGGTAATTAGTCTGTCAGTCAGTTGGTCCTGGGTTCGGAGAGGGAAGTCTGGTACAGATACTCCAGACAAATCCAGTGTCGAGTTAGTGGAGAATCCTCGAGCAAAGCACTCAGCCTTGTCTGATGAAGAGGTGAGGACCTCAAATTCATTGATTAGAGGGGGGATTGAGAGCTTAATGCTGTTCAGCACGCTTTTACAGAGCCTCCAGTAGTCTTTGGAGCCGAACTTACGCGAAGCTATGCGTTGCTTCATTCTGGCTGCAAACATCATCTTAGCTCCTTTATAGAACCTTCTTGCATTCATTGCGAGCCGAGGCGCCTGTTATGGTTTGACGCGTGACACCGGTAAAGCCGAAAGAAATGATTTCGGTGGGCGATGGCAGCTGAGCAGGCAGGGAAGAACCAAGGTGATGAGTGGGATTTAAGTTTCAATTTTCTGGCAGGGATGAAATCATCGATGCCAGCTTCAACACAAGAGGAGACCATAGCTGCACAGTCTTCAACAGGAAGACTAAATACTTTATTCCAATGGACGTCACTCAGGAAATCGCGGAATGAGTTCCAGTCTGATCTTTGGTAGCAGTAAGATTTTCTGCTGATGTGAGGTTCTTGGCTGGGGTGGAGGCGGAAGGAGATATTGACGGAAACTAAAGCATGGTCAAAGTTTCCGAGAGGGCAGAGTTGCTTGACATTGCAAGAGTCAAGGGTGGAGGTAAAGCACAGATCTAGTAGTGATTGCCTATATTTCAGTCGGTTAAGTGTCATACGGGATACACGCTCTGGGCGATCATGTCTCGAAAGAGACATGACTGACTGGGTAGAAGATTATCACGTTGTCATTGCTTTCTGTAGTAGAATGATTGCCAGCCAAGGCGATAGAACCCAATCTGTCCTATTATTTCACTCATAACTGGAGGGAAGAGACGGAATAATACCTTTCATAAGGGTAATTGCGCATAAGTGAATGCAAGGAATTCAGCTGGAATTCGAACTCGGCTAGCCGATTTGTCGTTCCGAGTCGATACCCACTGCACCACAACGAATAAGTCTATACTTTGCTTTTAAACAAACTAATCAATGCTTAACCAATTCAGCTTTGATTATGGCTCTAGAAGTTTACCAAAAGAAGGCTACCAGGTTGATAGTTGGAAGGGTCAGACGGTTTAAATGAGTTCTTAGACTATTTTTTTCATTTGTTCTTCCTGGTTGTTGGAAATCCCAGTTTTTACAAATTTTTCTTTATCCCGAATTTTTTTCCCGACACACATCCATCATTTTCTTCCAGAAATTAATCGCTAATTGTTTTACCACTTACATTCAGTACTGCGCATACAGATATCAGGGATGTTTAAAATGGCTGGATACTTTTCGGACTAACCTCGTGTCTATCAAGGTTTGCTTTTTGTCTTCTTGTTTTTCTTGTCTGATGGACAAGAAATATAGAAAGTTTTTGGTGTAAAGAAATCCAGCTGAATGCAGATACAATGTCCATTAGCCAAAGTAAAGGCGTCTGGCAAAATCGCTTAATAAGAAAAAAAATGACAATAAAACATTGATTGGGAAAAGGTACAAAATGAAATCCAATTTTTTCCCCGGCATCTGACACGCAGTCGTTTTTTCCTTTAAACACACACACACACACACACACACACACACACACACACACACACACATATACAGATATATATATATATATATATATATATATATATATATATATGCTGTTTTAATGTGTGTATCATCAGCGAGACAGTTGCTTATAAGTAGACATATAAAACCAAAACAATTACGGTAAAATTTTTATTATATATATATATATATATATATATATATATATATATATGCTGTTTTAATGTGTGTATCATCAGTGAGACAGTTGCTTATAAGTAGACATATAAAACCAAAACAATTACGGTAAAATTATTATTATATATATATATATATATATATATATATATATATATGCTGTTTTAATGTGTGTATCATCAGTGATACAGTTGCTTATAAGTAGACATATAAAACCAAAACAATTACGGTAAAATTTTTCTTATATATATATATATATATATATATATATATATATGCTGTTTTAATGTGTATCATCAGTGAGACAGTTGCTTATAAGTAGACATATAAAACCAAAACAATTACGGTAAAATTTTTATTATATATATATATATATATATATATATATATATATATATATATATATATATATATATATGCTGTTTTAATGTGTGTATCATCAGTGATACAGTTGCTTATAAGTAGACATATAAAACCAAAACAATTACGGAAAATTTTTATAAAATTTTTATATATATATATATATATATATATATATATATATATATATATATATATATATATATATGCTGTTTTAATGTGTATCATCAGTGAGACAGTTGCTTATAAGTAGAAATATAAAACCAAAACAATTACGGTAAAATTTTTATTATATATATATATATATATATATATATATATATATACCAGCAGTATAGTCCGGCGTTACTCGGGTGTAATGAAAGCTTTAAAACTAATCCATGGTCCTGGAGCTCAGACTTTTTGGACGTTGTCACGAAAGACTAAAAAGCAATAGTTGTTTCGAGTTAAAGCCAAGCCGTAGACTGAAAGAAAAATGAACGGATGTTAGTCAAATTTTTTGCACTATTGTAAGAACTGCAAACTTGAAACTTCTGAATATCGTTTCTTATGTCTTTGTCTATGAGTGTATCAAATTTGATTAAAATCGAACCATTCCTTCTATAACCCGATGTTTTCGATTATCGACTTTCGATATTTATTGGGGGTACCTCGACCAAAACCTAGCTAAGGACACTCGCAGTCGCGTATAGTACAACTGTGTAAATTTTCAAGAAAATCGGTTCAGCCGTTTCTGAATCTATAGGTAACGGGCACACACACACACAGAGACAAAGTTCCATTTATATATAAGTTTATATATATATATATATATATATATATATATAGTCATCCGCAGACAGATCTGTTTCGCTGTATCATAGCTCATCAGTCCGGTTAGACTCCGATTGCTCTCCAACCCAGGATTGAAACCCGAACAAATTGGCATCAGTCGGCGATTCTACTTCTGGGCTATGAGATATATAGAATTGCTCTGTGAACCTTTAACTCTTATCTTCCTATAAATATATACATACGTGTTTGTACAAAAGAACCCGATATATCTATTATATATTTGTAATAGAAGAATATAAATAGAGGAAAAAAAAGAAAAACTTATCCTATCAGACGCGTTTCGTACTCTGATAGTCTCTACCTGGTTAAAAGTAAAGATTTTATTTTTCAATAAATATTTATCAAACAAAAGTAAAAATGATATTGGTTATTTTGAAATAATTAGATGTAAAATTCTTCAATGTTTCTATCGAAACTTAACAAAATATAAATCATCGTTCCGGATTTTTTCAGGTATCTTCTTTCCTAAAAGAATTACTTTTTCGCAAGCCAACATACATGACTATAAAAATGCTACAAAAGTTAGAAGAAAACGGCTAAATTCTTAATCTTCTATCCTTTAAATATTCAGGTAAATACCATACGTGGTACACTCTTGGGAGATCATGTCTTGAAAGAAACATAACTGACTAGGCAGAAGAATTTCCCGCAGTAAGTTACTATTATTTTCTGCGGTAGACTGGTTACCAACCGAGAATACAACCTAATCTGCCCTGTTAATCTGACCTGTTAATTATCATAAAGTTAAACAGAAAAAACGGATTCATGCTTTTCCCAAGGATATTCTTGGGAAAGACATGAATCCATTGCTTCTACATCCAGTTGGGTTAAATGGCAGAACAGATTAGGCTCTATAGCCTTGGTTGTTAAACAGACTACTGCAGAAAGTAACGGAAACCTACTGCGGGAAAAAAAACAACTTTTGTCTAGTCAGTCATGTCGCTTTCGAGACATGATCGCCCAGGCAATAAAAATTTAAAAAAATAAATAAATTAAATTAGGTTGTAAGTGGGTTGACACTTCGACCATTAGGAATGAAAAATAGAAAAAAGAAAAAAAGTTTGTATTCCCTGAAACAAGTTGTTGGTTGGTTGTTTTTGTTTTATGTCATATCAACCTCGGAAGGTCATTTAATGCCAACTAACCTTTTATTTATTTCTTGCTAGTAGTACCTTTTTCTTTCAATAATTTATTGTTGTTTCAATATAAGTTTTGTGTCTAGTAATACTTTTTTCTTTCCGAGTATCAAGATTCATTGGGATTTATTTTTAAGGGCAGGGTCCTCAAGTTCTACCCTGTTATTTAACCCATAACTGGAGGGAAGGGTACGGATTAATACCTTTCCCAAGGGTACCATTGCTTAAGTGAATCCAGGTTATTCAACTGGAATTCGAATTGGGCTCACCGATTTCTCTTTCCGAGCCGATATCCACTGCACCACAACGCATATCCGTCACTAAACGCTTACAGCAACTGGTATTCCCAAACGGCCACCCATCTAAGTACGGACCAGGCTCAACTTTGCTTAACTTCGGTGCTCGAGCCAGAACCGGTGTATTCAACGTGATATGGCCGTAAGCCTCCTTGAGATAAGAAACTACTGGCCAATTTTCAATTTGAATCTCTTTTCTGATAAGTTAAAAGGAACACACGCATAAATTTTATATCTTCCCACATACATAAATAGCAAACAGATTGTTTTTTGTGTTTAAATATAAATCATGTTCACAAACAACACCCAACATTGCCTGATGACGAGATTCTCGAAACATAGAAATTTTCGTGTCGCAATGTACTTTTAATTCATAATTATGTGAATATATGTATATATATTGGGGGTGCGGGCTTAACCTATTAGTTTCGAACTCGCTATTGGGTTGAGTCCCTTCTCTTTCATTTTCCCAAAATCTACACGAAAGGGAAGTGTGATATATATATATATATATATATATATATATATATATATATATTACGTCTGTAGCACGACCCGCAGTTTCATGCAGCGTGTAATCATCAGGAGCTTATTATGAACTAACTGATGATTGCGTTCTCTTTCACTCCCTGTAGCAGGTTCGTTTTCTCTTCAATCTCCATCTGCTTAAAACTTTAACTCTGTTATGTAGCTTCCTGAATTCAGTGACCGCCTTGCTTGGCGTGAAATGATTATATATATATATATATATATATATATATAGCTATAAGAATAATTTATTTTCCAAACACGGTCAGTACATTGTATACATTCTACACACATATGTTTGTAGCCGACATTATTGTGTGTTGGCTTTTAATTTTTATTAACAATTCTAGCATTATTTTTTACTATTTCTCATACGAAGATGATGCTATTACTTTTGTATTATAAACGAGTTTGTTACGGATAGAGTTTGATAAGTATTCATGAGCATTTAAATGAGAATTAATAGAGCTATGATCAGAGAAATGTAACGTGAAACATGTAGTTGTATATCCAGTGTAATTATTTATGAATTTGGTTTGATCAAGAACGCAGTTCTTTAAAGTACATTGAAATTCGTAAATAATATAAATTGTCCATAATTATAAAGCCCTGTCGGCTTGGGCTTCAGAATACACCGGCTGCACCACTGCAGAGACCTAAAACTCTCCCAGTGAGATGTCCTGGGTATAACGATGAACTATTACACTGGCCAACAAACAAAAAAACATTTCATGGTGCCGAAGTTGTTTCAACTGTTTTTACCTAATTTGAGGGCTCTGATTCCAGAAATGCTGTCACTATTTTTCTATCAGGTCTAGTTTTTCTGCTATGGTATAGCGCCCTCTGTAGGAAGCCGAAAGCTACAATAAAGACAGACAAATCGAAGAAACAATATTTTTATGTAACTTTAAGACACATATTTATTAAATCACACCAAAATATTCACAATTAAATCTTGAAGTTGTAAAAAATGTTAAGCATAGACATCATCATCTATAAGTTGACGTTTTACTGATTTTCTACAATGGGAGGCTCCGGCATCATCGCGTTTGATAGAGCAACAGTAGTCTGCAAGCATGGCGGCATCCCAACGACCTTGATAGCGAACTTCCATGTCGCTGATGTCTTGATGGAAGCGCTTCCCTTGCTCGTCGCTCACATCACTTAGATTTTCTGGAAAACGGGCAAGATGGCTGTGCAAAAAATATAACTTGATGCTCATATTTGCACCCAGTTGATGGAGACTTATGAGTAATGTTTCAACAAGCAACAAGTAGTTGGGTGCCTTTATTTTTCCCAAGAAGAATTTTACTACATCTGTAAACGTCTTCCAGGCACTCAATTCTGCAGGGTTCGTAACATTACAGAAATTTCCATCATTCATTAAGTTTCGAATCTGGGGTCCATCAAAAATTCCAGCTTTTAATTTCTCTGTGGTTAGGCCTGGAAATTCCATACAAATGTATTTGAAACAGTCGCCATCTTTCTCAAGAGCCTTCACAAACTGTTTCATGATGCCAAGCTTTATGTGAAGAGGAGGAAACAATTTTGGAACGCTCCACCAAAGGAGAAGCCAGAATATTGAGAGAGCCAGGAATCAGTTCCCTGCGCAGAGGCCAATCTTTTTTTTATCCAGTGCTCTGTTCTTACCCTGCTATCCTACAAACACAAGAAGCAAGGAAATTTAGTGTAGCCACTTTGTATCCCGAGGAGAAACCCAACCATTTTCAAATCGATACAGATGATCCATTGGTGCTGTCTGTATGAACTTTTCCAGAACAAATTTGATTCCATCATATTTAAGTTGCCATTATGAAGAAGAACACATTCTAAACTTCTTTTGGAACTGTCTATAAAAAGGCGCCAATCTTGAGGATCATACTTTTGGACACAAAACTGCCGCAGTAGAGTGGCAACGTCGTTGCAAAATACTATGTCGTTTTCCTGAGTGAAATATGGCAGGAATTCAATATGGCGTTTCCTATAGACGGTTATGAGAGTTCCAGGCTGAAGTAGATTTTTGTCTTTGAGTCTTGAAGCTAAAAGTTCAGAAGATTCTTTGGAAAGGTTGAGATTTCTCGTCAGATCATTAAGTTCTCCTTGAGAAAAAAGTTGTGGCAGTGAAAAAGGAGAAAAACCGACATCTGAAACAGTGGCTTCACTACTGTCAGTGGAAAAACTAGAGCCTTGGTCTTCTTCAGAACCAAACAATTCCAATTCGGACAAGCCATTATACACTGGAACAGGAATTTCATTGGAGTGTGGAATTGGCCTAATTGCAGACTTGAGGTTTGGATAAACCAACAAATTCCTGTTTTTCCTGTTGATTCCCTTCGTTTTGACCGCACAGAAGTAGCAGTCATCGAAATGGTTTTTCGGTTCACGCCAGACCATTGGAATACCAAAGCGGAGTGACTTTCTTCCTTTTTTGTCCACTGTCGAAGACGCTCAACACATTGCTTGTATATAATATGGTGTGCCTATGCCTTATCTTGATCACCCACCATTACTTTGAAGTAAGCAAAAGAAGCACACTTCACAAATTCACTCATCCTTTTCCTGTTGAATTGCAACGTATATTCCCCGCAAATATAGCAAAACAACACATTTGGATTGTTTAAACAACGTCGCCTAGGAGAATATGTAGTCATGCTTAATTTTTGCACCAAAAGTCTGCAACAAAAGTAAAATAATGCAGCTTAATTATTTCCTGTCTGACTTATACATGAATTCCTAACATTAAGAGAATAAACCTTACTTTGACCCAGAAATCAACAAAAGAGAAAGTGAAAAGAATAACAACAAACGAAGGTGGGAAAATGAAGGAGTTAAAAAAATCGAAAACTGAATAAGTACTTAAAGACATGGAACATGAAATGTCACGTTGGATGACAAAGTAAACAAACACATTGTCCAGAAGAAGAAATGAGTAAAACATACCGTTGATGCCGGGGATGGGAGCGGATAAAGAAGAAAGAGGAGTGCTGTGTCGCAAGTGGTTGCAAAACTGAAGAATTGACCATCCGGAAGAGGAAATTCGGAAGAAAGTAACTCTTTAGTTAAGAGGAGCTTAAAGGGAGATAATCGGTTTAAAACAGGGAGGCATAACACCTAATTTTTAGGTAAAAAATGTTATACAATAGAAAATTTCTCAAAACTTTGACCTGATGAGAAAACATTAATATGATTTTCTGAATTAGTGTAAATTAGTGTAAATCAGCTTAAAAACTCCAAAATAAATCAGCTTAATTCAAATTAGTGTAAATCAGCTTAAAAACTCCAAATTAAATCAGCTTAATTCAAATTAGTGTAAATCAGCTTAAAAACTCCAAATTAAATCAGCTTAATTCAAATTAGTGTAAATCAGCTTAAAAACTCCAAATTAAATCAGCTTAATTCAAATTAGTGTAAATCAGCTTAAAAACTCCAAATTAAATCAGCTTAATTCAAATTAGTGTAAATCAGCTTAAAAACTCCAAATTAAATTAGCTTAATTCAAATTAGTGTAAATCAGCTTAAAAACTCCAAATTAAATCAGCTTAATTCAAATTAGTGTAAATCAGCTTAAAAACTCCAAATTAAATCAGCTTAATTCAAATTAGTGTAAATCAGCTTAAAAACTCCAAATTAAATCAGCTTAATTCAAATTAGTGTAAATCAGCTTAAAAACTCCAAATTAAATCAGCTTAATTCAAATTAGTGTAAATCAGCTTAAAAACTCCAAATTAAATTAGCTTAATTCAAATTAGTGTAAATCAGCTTAAAAACTCCAAATTAAATCAGCTTAATTCAAATTAGTGTAAATCAGCTTAAAAACTCCAAATTAAATCAGCTTAATTCAAATTAGTGTAAATCAGCTTAAAAACTCCAAATTAAATCAGCTTAATTCAAATTAGTGTAAATCAGCTTAAAAACCTTGGTCACCAAAAAATGTGTTAGCTAGTGTTATCCATGACCTTAGTCTGACCATAAAGTGAATCCGGCAGCAAGGCCTCTAATTGGAAAGTTTTGAGGAGCATGGGCCCACCTCTTAATTGCTGTTGGAAAAATGGGAAAATAGTTAACTGTTTTCAAGACACTATGAAAGGATAAAAATGTATTTTTCTAGTGAAAATTCCAGTAATGCTTTTTTAGAGAAGAACATATTACATCATTCACAAATATTACCAGCAATATATTTATGAAGAAAAATATTGCCAATAATACATTTTTGAAGAAGGACATATATTAGCAGCAATACATTTTTGAAGAAAAATATATATACCAGTAAAACAAAACAGAATCATCTTTACAAAATTACTTCAGATCCTGGGCATGACGGTAAACTGTATCCGGCAGTAAGGCCTCCAATTGGGAGATTATGAGGAGCATGAAACCACCTCTTAATTGCTGTTATTCTTATGTTCACCCTGACCCAAAGTGGTAGCACCTGTTAGGGTCCCAGATATGGGCAAGTATTTAACCCCCAAACTGGGATCAAAACACTATGAAAGTATAAAAATTCACTTTTATAAAAACATATACATAAAAATAGACATTTATAAAAAGATTTGAAGGAAAAATGTTACCAACAATACATTTAGGAAAGAAAATAATTACCATAACACATTTTTGAAGGTAAAACGTTATTCTCAGTAAAACCTTTCTGAATGCATAAATAGAAGACATTTTTAGCTTTCTAAAATAAAAAAGAATTAAAACAAAAACATTTCATTAAAATCTGACTAAATCTACCTTGTCACTATAACCTGTCATTAAAAAAATATCTAACTCCACGATTTTGACATTAAGTAACCCACGGAGGTTGATATGCCATTAAACAAATCTCAAACTCAAAAATACGTCAATGAAAGTTGATCTACAAATAATACATTTTCTATTCATACGAAACTATTGTAAAAATCTTGTCGGGATTAAATGAGCCATTGAGGTTGATATGGTGTAAAATAAAACGAACCAAACCTTCTTTCTTTCAGTTTAAAGGATATTTTGAAAAATACAAAACCAGAAGATATCTTGAGTTTTCTAAAACATCAACATTTTCATCAAAATCTGACTCAATCAACCTTCTCTTTATAACCGAATAATTAAAAGAAATACATTAAAAAACACATTTTGGCATTAAATATCACACAGAGGTTAATATACCGTTAAACAAAACTCAAAATCTGTAATTATATATATATATATATATATATATATTTTCTAGACATATGCTATTAAATATAAGAGACAATGAATGTCTATTATGTTTGATCATGAGCTGTTCTAAACGTCGTATTTTTGCTTTAATTTCAGTTGAAAATAAAGACAAAAATTCTCCAACATTTGGATAATTATTTATTGGTTTTCTTCTAAGCTTTCGGTTCACATGAGCCATCTTCAGAGAGGTAGTTTCAACTGAAATATTATAAAATCCACCATCACCGACGATTTTATTTTGTGTTGACATAAAACTCCGCTTGGCAACGGCAATAGTTACCAAAAATAATAAACGCAGTTCTTAAGTTTGCGATGCGGTTTTATGACGTCACACCGCAGGATAGCGCGAAATGACAACAAAACCATGTAGTCAAATGCAATGTAATATGTTATTTCCTGTTTTAAAGTTGATTTTATTGAGTGTTGGTTGTTTTGATTTGATGTACATGGCCTCCAATATCTGCAGGTTCCTTTTACTGTGTGTATGAGTAAGGATCACCGTATTGTTGACCAAAATCTGTCTGATATTACCTACATGTTTATGTTTTTCAGAGAAATGTTGTTTAATAGTACTCTGATCAGAAAGATGACATGTAAGTCTACGGGAGAGCGTGGTTGTGGTGAAACCAATATATGTACTAGGTTTTTGATTAGTATCAGAGATGCAATCTCTGAATGGGCATGTAAATTGGTACACTACATTGGTTTTTTGTAAAGAATTTAGTTTAGTGCCTGTTGGGTTATTATAGACTATGAGGTCAATTGTTTTAATATATATATATACAGATTGATTGATTGATTGATTGATTACTTAGTTTTTGATCATAATAAAATTAGACCAGTGCACAAGTGCACATTTGTATGAAAAAGTGTCCAGTGCAATTATATTGTAGAACTTTCGAATATTTTTCATTTGCAAACGAGTTATTACGTGACCTAGTTTTCTACCCTGTTGTGTCTTCAGGCGATTAGCAATAACTGATTTTACCGTTTACCTTTTTTTTAAGAACGCTCAGTTAAAGGTGGTTTTTTTGAACGCTCAGATGACGGGGAATTTTTGAACGCGCAACTTTTCAAATTACAAGAAATTATAATGTTTTCATCTATGGTTGTATGAACTTAATAGGTATTTTTGTAGTATGGTTGCACTTAGTCATAATTTTCTGTTCTTTCATTCAATTGTTAATTTTTGTTTGGGAATAACATAATCTCTAATTTTTCTTCCTGGCACAGTCAACATATTTTGCCATTGTTGTAAAGTTTGGCTGTTTTCACTATGCTCCACGTTATGTCTGGGTCTTTTCCATATTTTGATTTCAATTTTCGCACGTGGCTAACCAATTTTGTACAGTTTTGTTAAGTTTTCTATTTTGAGTGTAGACTTGTGATTGAACCTTCTGGTCTTATTTATGTTGCGTGAGTGAACTTAAAAAAACGGTAAACGGTAAAATCAGTTATTGCAAATCGCCTGAAGACACCACATGGTAGAAACCTAGGTCGTGTACTAACTCGTTTACAAATGAAGAATATATATATATATATATATATATATATATATATATATATATATATATATAGTCATCCGCAGACAGATCGGTTTCACTGTATCACAGCTCATCAGCACGGTTAGATATACATCTGATTGCTTTTACCCAGGACTGAAACCCGACAGAGTCGGCGATTCTACCTCTGAGCTATGGGCACACGGTAGAAACAGGCAGACTTTTAGCATGTGATATATCATGCATACATACGCCGGTAGTTAGAATGTTCTTTATTTATTACTGGCGATATATATATATATATATATATATATATATATATATATATATATATATATTTCTATAACCCCTTCTTAATTATTATGTTTGGTAAATTGAAATACAGATTTTGAAACATTTGTCATGTGTTTGGGCGTGTATGTATGCTTGTGCAGAGAGACATTTCATAAATATTCATGTGTACGATTTTTTTATCGAAACTAGTGCGTTTTCATTGTCCGTTGGTACAAACTATTTACGGGCAGTTTAAGATATAAAGTGTTTTCAAAACTTTTCTTTATACAAATCTAATTGAGAAGATTAACTATATTTGCTTTTCCTTCCTTACCAATTTCCCATGATGCCTTATTTCTTAATGCCACCTTTCCTTACCCTACCCATCATACATCATAATGTCAAACGAAGTTTTTATTTTACCTCTGATGCATCATCTTATGTCATAATTCGACCTATATATATATATATATATATATATATATATATATATATATGCATGTATGGTTGAAGGTCTGAGTACCTATACATACATACACATATTTGTGTTCTAAAGTTGCAGAAATACTTTATTTTCTTGTCAGCTGACACAACTTGTCATGTCACATACATAACCTCTGCTTATTCTAGATTTTCTCTAAAAGTAGAAAAAGTCAATATATAAACCCTCATGCCAATTCCATGGTTAGACCAGTCTCCTTTATTATCTTTCTAAAAAGCAACCTGGAGGACCAATATTTTTAAGTAATTTGGAGATTTGATCGCTGTCTTTTTAAAATTTGTTCCATGCTGTATTGCTGATTTTTACTTCGTAACAGCAGTAATATAAGTTCTTATTTAGATGACGGGTGACTTAGTGGCTAGAAGCATCCACTTTTAGACTATTAGAGCTGATTATGTACCTTCAATCTGTTTTGTGAATATCAAAATTTCCAGCTCTTCTTTCCACATTAAGTACCCTAGAAATTTCAAATGTCTTTTTCTGATTTCGTGTATGTTCTTTTTGTTTCCGTTGTCTATGGAATTTTTTCTTTGTTCACATATTAAGTCTGTGATCTCCTCAGCATCATTCTGTAGAACCATATTTCTGCTGCCTCAAGTAAAACATTAGTACCACCAAAAAGCCACACCCTTTTACAGTGAAACCGGTGAAATGTAACCGCAATTTCTACTCCAACAGCTTCTTTCCTCGCACTTCCCGCCTGTGGAATTCCCTACCGCATGCTTGCTTCCCCGACGGCTACAACCTCCAGGAGTTTAGATGTAAGGTCAATAGACACCTCCTAACACACTAACTCACACCCACACTCTCCAACTCTCTCCCTATGTACATCCTAAGTCGTCTATCACCCTCCTTCTGACATTTCCCATACCCAATCCCTCTATGTAACCCCCTGCGCTATAGTGGCAGTGGAATGCCTTGCTTGGGGTGACACGATTAAAATAAAAATATCCACGTTGAAGGATAGATCAAGCGATGGTATTTCCTAGAAATCCAATCACAGCTGTCATATATATATATTTTTGATATAGTTCCTCACGGAACGACACACGTTGGTATGAAAAGTATTATTCTCTTGTCGTTTCATTTTTTATTATTATATGTATGTATGTATGTATGTATGTATGTATGTAAGTATTACGGAAAATCCCGAAGATTAACGATAATCAACATAGGAGAAGCTACCAATTGATCTGGCGCGTCTTAAACAAAACTTATCGTAAATAATCAGACCGGTAGAAATAAATATACTGTTTGATTAAAAACAGATTATCTACTCAAATACGAGTATTGATTAAAAAATGTTTAAACAAATAATTTCATTATGTATGTAATTTAATGTATTAACATTTTCGCCATATCTTTTCTTGTTGTTGCTCTAACATTAGTAAGAAAGAAATAGACAGGGAGAAAAAATAATTAACGACTTTAAAAAAATGTTCTAATTATGGTCAAATACTAGTACATGTCAAATTACTCGCTCTTTTTCTGTTTGCCTTGTCGTTTCAGGACGTAGCAATCATGGCCTTCCACGTCTCCCTATCCCTCGTGGCACGCTTTCTCTTGTTACACCACGCAACCCCCGTTCTGTCATCTACCTGCTCAGGCCCTTCAAATATGTTATCCGCTGCTTTCCTCTGTCTCTTTTCCCCTCTATCTGTCCTGTTAGTATCAGGTTCTCAAAATTGGTCTCATTTGACAAAAAGAGAATATTTCGATTTGCCCATTATTAGGCATTAGTATATATAGTATTAATATAGCACTTTAATATAACGGAAGGAAAGACCAGAATATCTTCTTCTTCTTCTTTGTGCCTTGACCTTTAAGGACGTAGGCGATCATGGCCCTCCACGTCTCCCTATTCCTGGTGGCTCTGAGCACACTTTCTCCTGTAACATTTCCCAGCCTCCGTTCTGTCATCCATCTGCTCAGGCCCTTCAAATATGTTATCCGCTGCTTTCCTCTGTCTCTTTTTCCAACTATCTGACCTATTAGAATCAAATTCTTCAAGCCCTCCTTCCTCATTGCATGTCATAGAAACTTTAGTTGTCTCAATATTAATTTCCCTTGTCTATTTTTCCTTCTATCTGACCTGGCCTGTAATATCATATTCTCCAAACCCTCCTTCCTCATAGCATGTCCCAGGAACTGTAGTTATTCCTTCCTGATGGTCAATATTAAATTCCTTTCCGTTTCCATCATTTCCAAAACCTCATCATTGCACAGATCCATGATACCCGCAGCATCCTTCTGTAGAACATTTCAGTTGCTTCAAGTTTTTCTTTCATCTTCGATGATATTGTCCAGCATTCACTGCCATATTGAAGAATTGACATCACATAGCAATCCAGTATTCTCTTCTTTGTTTCTAGTGACGTTTTCCTGTCTCTTAATACTTTACACAGTTTCTGGAATGCGTCCTTCGCCATGCCAATTCGCCTTCGGGTCTCAGTGTCTCACTTTCCGTGTTTGCCCTTACCTCTGTTAAAAAGAAACAGGATGTGGCACAAGACCGACTTTAGCAAGAAGCGTTCAGAGAGCGTACGCATGGGCAAAATGTTTCCGTAAATTCTGCGTATTCAAGGTCGGATTCTTTTTCCCAGACGAAATCCTGCCCTTTGGCATAGCCTCATTTGGGTTTCCCTCAACTCGAAGGCAGAGAGTTTTATAAGGACAGAGCCTTGATGTACTTTAAACAAGTTGCAGATGTTAAATAAAACAAATTTCTTCACACGAACGTGACAGAAAATAACTTACTTTTTATGAATGACGATGACGAAAACGATCCCATTGCAAATATTTTACTGTCTGTTTGCACAAGAATTAAATTTTCAGCAGTAGAAACGTTAAATACAACAGAAAAATACATTTAAGAGAATTAATAGGCTATTTTAGAAAAGATTCTGCAGTGTGATATAAATTCAATAAATTGTCTAAAGTATAAATCAGAGACAATATGTCTACATTTGCAGAATAAACCCGAGAATCTGAAAAAAGTTGGCTGACAAAGTGACAACATTTGATTGGAGGGAACCAGATAAATATTTGAAGATCAATGGGGAGACTAGATTATGTTTCTTAAATTAAAATTGAACGAAACTGAGCCTAAAGATTTTGCGAAAGAAAACCATTGTTTTCATTAAAGGACAATAAATTTGACTTGATCAATAAATCACAAGATTATTAATATCAGCTTCCCTTTTAATAAATGTTCGCCAAAATATGGGACTGCTCAACCTGTGTTTTGGTTTGAATTTTGTTTAACGGTATATCTGTGGTTATATAATGCCAAAAAGGTGATGTTTTTAGGTATTTTTTAAAGTTTGGTTGTAGAGAGAAGGTCGATTTAGTCAGATTTTGATGAAATTAAAAAAAAATTATTTTAGAAAACTGAGTTTGAGTTTTGTTTAACGGCATATCAACCTCCGTGGGTTATTTAATGCCAAAAAGATGGGGTTTTCAGGTACTTTGTTTAAAGTTCGGTTATAGTGAGAAGGTTGATTTAGTCAGATTTTAATGAAAATGTTTGTTTTCATTTTGTTATTTTATAAATCTGAAAATATCTTTTAATTTCTTATTCAAAAATGTTTTGCTGAGAATAATTTTTACCTTCAAAAATGTGTTATAGGAATATTTTTTTTTTGTTTTAAAATGTATTGTTGATTTTTTCCTTCAGAAATATATTATTTTATAAAAGTCTATTTTTATGTATATATTTTTATAAAAGTGTATTTTTATTTTTTCATAGTGTTTTGACCCCAGTTTGGGGGTTAACTATTTACTCATAGCTGGGACCATAACAGATGCTACCATTCTGTGTCAGGGTGGACCTGGGAACAGCAGCAATTAAGAGGTGATTCTATGCTCCTCACAACCTCCCAATCAGAGGCTTTGCTGCCGGATGCAGTTTACCGTCTTACCCAGGACCATGCTCTACCTGTGTTCAAGTATCTGTGTGTGAGCACGCCGCAAGTGTGTTTGGTTTGTTAAGGCCGTTGTTTCTCCTTCTTTTAATCATTTCAACCTGAATACGGCAATATTTCTGCTAAGACAAAAATGGTAACTGGGTGGGAAAGGATATGAGAAAACGAAAAAAGAAAAAAATTATTAAGGAGTGAAACAATAAAGAAAAGAAATAGAGAAGACATACAATAACGATTTGCGCCAGACTTGAATTTTTGAAGATTGAAGTTCAACAAGCAAAACGTGTGAAAGAAGGAACTGTCAGCATAGAATTTACGGTTACACCTAGCAATTGAAATTGTAAAAAATATACTTAGCTGTCCATCTAGTACAACGGAGAAAACCTGATGAAAACAGATCCTAACTTCTGTTTGAGAAGCCCCTTCTGATTGCCCACGAGTGTAGCTGTACTCACCACACTAGGCCAATTGCGGGTTGATGACACTAACAGATAATTAACATGAAATAATAATTATTATATAAGTTTTAAAGTAATATTGGAGATGCAAAAATCGAAACATCGCCCCTCTCTGATTGACCATATCTCCAGGAGTGTAGCAGTACTCACCACAGTTGGTAAATTGCGCGTTGGGGAGGTATTAAACCCATAGTTGAAAGTTTCAAATTTAGTATTGTCCTTCCCTTAGATGGATTGACACCCAAGTCTATAAGACCGAGTGTCCTACGATCTATCCATAGCTGTAGAGGATGAGGGAAGATGCATCCATACATTTCCCAATGGTAGTTGCCTGCAATAAATTTAACGAACTAGACTGGAATTCGAACTCGGATATCCGATTCCTCAATCTGACTCACACGTCTGTACTGCCAATCTAGTCAGTTAAATGTCATATGTTATAGACGCTTGGGCGATCATGTCTCAAAAGAGACATGACTGACTGGGCAGAAGATTATCCCGCAGTAGGTAGCCATTATGTTCTGCGATAGATTGGTCTCCGACCAAGGCTATAGAACCCAATCTGTCCTGTTATTTAAACCATAAATGAAGTGACGAAACGGATTAATACCTTTCCCAAGGGTATTTGAGCGTAAGTGAATGCAACGAATTCAACCGATAATAATAATAATATTAATATCACCTACAAATACCAAATTCACAGCAATTACAAACAGGACGAATCTTCACTTCGAAACGTCATCAGAAAATACGCAACTTCTATCGACTTAAACAAAATATTAGATTAATTATTTTTTATACAAGATTTCAAAACGGCTAGCCTCATCGTCAAAAACAGTAATGCACTAGATCCAAACCTCAACGAAAGGATATTATTTACGAATTCACATGTTTCTTGAAAAACTGCGTTTTTTATTTTAATTACGTAAATAATTGTAACGACCATACAACCACGAAACTGACTCGAAGACTCACTCTGCATCTTTCTGAACGGAGCTCAATTAAGTGTCATTTACACGGGGACCTCCCAAACCCTACCCGTAATATATTTGTTGACAACACAAACATCATAACATCATCCACTAGCAAAAACTGAATAAAAATAATGGAGGCTTTATTGATAAAAAAGAAAAACCCAACTCTCAATAATACTAACTATGGACATATTAACGACATGCTTACCGTGTTCGGTACATAACACAAATACCAATACTCTACATCATATATAACACAATATACATTCTATTTCACACAAAATAACATTCATTATCGAAAATACCTAAAGGTATAACTAAAAGCGCTTAGATAAACAAAAAAATTGGACAGTGTTTATGTAATTTGTGTTCCCAAAGAAAAAATATCATATGGTGACATAAAAAAATATTGCATAAAAAACTTAACCATCACACCCTGTCTGCCATTTTAATCAAACCTCTCTCTCTCTCTCTCTCTCTCTCTATATATATATATATATATATATATATATGCAGGCGTCCAATCAGAAACGTCACGACGAGACAAAAAAAATCAGAAAAACTGAATACTAATCTTTTCAGAATTAATTTGCTCGGTTCTGTTTAGTCAGTTACTTGGAGGGAATGGGCGCAGTGGTGTGAGTCCCGGTCGTGCGCCTCCTTCGTCTCACCAGGGGATAAACTTGTGCGTTGCGTTAGATCTTCGTTATCCGTGTATTTCATCCTGTTCTGGTGTATTCTAAGGCCATACAGATTCTTGCATTCCTTTCCGCAGTCGCAAATCGATTTTGTAGTCCTTGTGACGGTCAAAGAGGTCAGTATCGTAATAACCGTCCTAGCGGGAATCGAACTCTCCTCCCCTCTCGAAATTTCCTGGGGGTGTATGTTGTTGTGCGTAGTCGTGGCAAATATAAGATTGTGACACATACACACACCTGTGGAACCACGCACACGCGCACTTGTGGAAACACACACACTTACTTACGCAATCACGCAATTGAATGTATTAAATTTTATATGTAACCATTTTATATTTGAATAAATGTAAGCTGCTTGCTGATTGGTTTGAGCTAGCTAATCAAAATCAATATGTGAACTACATTTTTACCGCCAAATCGTAAGGATGTTTGAACACCTATATATACGATTTGCCGCGTATTTTTCGCCAGTTGGCACCAGAATTTCTTACGCACACATCATGTAGAAATATACGAGCTTTAAGTCCAATTCAATCTCTCATACAAATTAATTCATTTGTACAACTGCAAAAATGAAGGATATTCTTGAACTCTCAGATTTGAACAATTCTTTTTAGTAATAATATTCCTCACACAAACTTCTTATCACACTGATAAATCTTACAACGGCCATGAACATTTCAACTTACGTCAAAAGCTCTAACACAAAATTTTCATACAGTCCATGGGAGACAGTTTCAAACAATTTCAATTTCTATGTAATTTATGTATTTCTTATTAATATTTGTTAAATACATTTTATAGTTGCAAATTGATGCTTTGTAAATTTCATTCCACTTTCCATTTGTTTGTTTAATGAATGATTTTCAACGCTCATAAAATAATGGTGGATTGTATGGATTTAGTTAGGAAGTTCCTTTGGGAAGTGGCCTTGTGCCATGTAAAAATCCAACAGAGAAATTCATTTAAAGTAACCTTGCAGCAAACGCCCCCCCCCCACAGGATAATTTCTTATGAAATAGACATGTTTAATTGCAAATCTATCATGTTCCTTGCTGCCGTCTTTCCGGCGGTCAATTGTCTCTCCAGCTGTTACCGATACTTTTCGGACATCATCTGGTCTATTTCCAGACGTTATCTGGTCTATTTCCAGACGTCACTATTTCCAGACGTTACTGCGTAAATCAGAATGAAATCTTTCATGAAGACACTCTTACGAATTCAAATTTAATGTAACATTAAAGAATTCAAATTTAATGTAACAATTAAAAGTAATAATTGGAGTAGATATTAGACTATCTACTATCTACTAT
The DNA here is from genome assembly GCA_037127315.1 of Ascarosepion bandense. NCBI lineage: Eukaryota > Metazoa > Mollusca > Cephalopoda > Sepiida > Sepiidae > Ascarosepion > Ascarosepion bandense. The sequence goes on from JBBBDQ010000991.1 coordinate 3,810,078, forward strand.
CGCCCGGTTCACACTCCACCCACGTCTATTGAACAGGTGTAGGGGCTCATCCCTTGTTCCCTGTTTAGGATGTGGTTTCCGGCTTTCTCTTCTAGTTTTTTTTTTTCACTCTTACGTAGCCCCCTGCACATCAGTGGCGTTGCTGCCTTGCGCGGGGTGATATGATTAAAATAAATAAATAAATAAATAAATGGAAACGATTTGGATTTGAAAGAGCTGTAACATTTTTTGGGACTTATTTAGCCCTTTTGAAATAAAAATAAAGACTTACTAATATCTAATCAAAACTTTCTATTTCAAATAACTATGGCGGAGTGTTCGAATCCATTTATTAAAACTGAAAGCCTGAAAATAAAATAAATAAATCAATCAACGGACAAAATTAAAAAAAAAAATCGACACCAAATATTGAAAGTTAATCTAACAGAAAAAAATTTCAGCAGTTAAATTACTTTTTATTTTTGTTGCTACCTTTGTTCCGAGACTAACATTGTGACACTGCCTATTTTCAAATTTATGCATTTACACGTTTTTCTGAAATGCGTTTGCCAGTCGAGGAAGACAAGAAAAAGTAAAAACGAATAAAATATAAGGACACAATTTGGAGAGGGTTGTCAATAAAACTGATTCGTGCTACCGTGAATTAACGAGTAAAGGGAACATGAAGATTTTTCTAATCTCCAACGGTAATCCGTAATAGCCAACAACAATCGTCACATTTTAAGATTCTAATGGGTTCCATTGACAAATCAACCTTTCCATTTAGTAGATTTTATTTATTTAATTTTTTTTTTTTTTTTTTTTTTTGCGGGAAGGAGATGCTTTTAACTGGACTCTGTCATCAAATTTTAATACAAGTGGAAAATACGCAAGAAAAACACTTATACACACATATATGTTAATGGATTTCGATTCTAATCTATTATTTCTTATAATAAAGGTAATTTCTACGGATATCGTGGACTGAGCATACAAGCAACGACGAAGTGTTAGAAAGAATGGCAACAAAAAGGAAATTGATGCTGAGCATCAGGAAGAGACAACTGAAGTTTTTGGGACATGCAATGAGGAAGGAGAGCCTGGAGAACCTGATACTGACTGGACAGATAGAAGGAAGGAGAGACAGAGGAAGGCAGCGGATAACATATTTGCAGGGTCTGATCGGGTGGATGACGGAACGGGGGTTGCCAGGAGCAACAGGAGCAAACATACTAAGAGCCACAAGAAATAGGGAGACGTGGAGATCCATGATCGCCTACGTCCTGAAGGGACAGGGCACATAGAAGAAGAATATGTACACGTTTTTAAATTGACATCCATGTTATTTTTAAATGAAGATGTGCCGAGGGGACTTTAGCAGTTTTCCACGGTATTGCCGGTAAGCTTACTTTAAACCCAGATTTTGTGTCACATTCGGTACCGATGTGAACGCAATGAAATATTTCCCTGTTATTTTTAATAAATGAAATTAATGCCAACCACATGAGATATCGAAAATATCCCGACTAACGGAAAATGGCAGTTGATAGTAATTTTTTTATTAGAAAAAATTACAAAATGTCAACTAAAACACGTGAAGACAGGGATTTTTCTGATACATGGTTTCCGGCACTTTCCAGTGGTGCTGTATGCTGGGATCGCCTCTCCAGATTGATAGCATAAATAAATCACCTACCGGACAAATCGACCGCAGTGAGATTCGAACCAGGACTTCATGACCAGAATATATATATATATATATATATATATATATATATATATATATATATATATTGTATAGAGGCAGCAGATAACTTTTTAAACATATGCTGTTAAATATAACAGTCAATGAATGTCTATTATGTTTAATCATGGGCCGTTCTAAACATCGTATTTTGGCTTTAATTTCAGGTGAAAACAAAGACAAAAATTGTCAAACATTTAGAAATTTTTTATGATGTTGGTTCTAAGCTTTCGGCTCACATGAGCCATCTTCAGAGAGGTTACAAGGACGTTAACATAAATACATCCACCATCAAAGATGATTTTATCTTGTGTTGACATAAAACATTGCTAAGCAACGATAACAGTCACTGAATAGCAGACGCAGTTCGTAAATTTGTAATGCGGTTCTATGACGTCACACCACCTGAGAGACCAAAATGTTAACAGAACCATATGTCTAAATGCTTTGTAATGTGTTATGACCAGATTGAAATGTGATTTCAATTTCTGTTTTTATTTTCACCTGAAATTAAAGCAAGAATACAATGTTTAGAACGGCTCATGATTAAACCTAATAGATATTCATTCTGTTATATATATATATATATGCTATAGTCATCCGCAGACAGATCTGTTTCGTTGTATTACAGCTCATCAGTACGGTTTAGACTCCGTTCGCTTCCTAACCCAGGATTGAAACCCGACCGAATCGGCGTCAGTCGGCGATTCTACCCCTAGGCCATGAGATGCCTAGTGAGTGATTTAGGGTAGACGGTGGTCTTAGCTCGAATTCACAAGTCATTGTGACCGAGGGTTTATGCGTTCTTGAGTTGTTTAGATTACTGTTCATACCAGATAAAGCGCTCTTTTTATGTACCCACTGAAAATGACATTTATTGTAATAAAGAATGTAAGATAAAAATCCATTCGCAAATATATTTTATTCTCAAAAGATATATTCTGTTTTTACCATATTAATTTTTTTAATGGTAGTTATTTATAACACGAGTTGCAATAAGTCTATCAATTATATTATCTATTAGGCATTTATTAGGTAAAGGGCATTTTTTTCTAAAAATAATTTCACATTTTGGTATGATTTTAGATCAAACGTAAATCATAATTAGGAAAGAATTCTGTCTGTGTCTAATATTATGATATTACCATTTCTATATATTAATAATCGATTGTCACTATAAAATCTTATATCGTTTTTAATTAGTTTATTAAATTATATATGTCTCTCTTAATTTATATCTCAAATCTCCGTCATATGTTCAATATAATCATAAAAATCGATGTTTTGATTTCTTTTTATGTAAACAATAACTATTGCAAAAATACAGATTTTGGACCAATATTTATAATTAATGCTCCATGTAAAATATTTTATTTTATGGAGGGAGAAAAAATGTTAATATCGAGTTAGTTACTTACTTATTTTTAATATTATTAAACCTATTTATTTTGGCATTTTAATCTTGGATTTTAGAGAAATAATTATTGCTATATATATATATATATATATATATATATATATATATATATATATATATAAAGCAATAATTATTTCTCTAAAATCCTTCGCCATTTGGAAAAAAAACAATGTTGCTGACGTAACGTAGAATCTCTATTAGAGATCCTATGTCGAAATGTACATCCGTCACCTTTGAATTTTGAAAATTTTATCTAATTTATATTGGCTCTGTATTCTTTAAACATTGAGCTCTCTGCTTGCATCACATTTTAATGTTAAAAATTTTTAATATTGATTAGGATCAGGTTCTTGGAATTTACCTTCCTACACTTCCACTTCGGATTAAAGAAAAACAAATATATATATATATATATATATATATATATATATATATATATATATATATATATATGCACACACATGTACAGCTGCAATGTACAATTAATTCATAATTATATATATATATATATATATATATATATATATATATATATATATATTATGCTCTCATTACGATTGTGCTCTTCTGCTATATGCGTGACTCTTCAGAAATGAATTGAGTTCTCTCGGTGACTGGCGTCTGTATACACTACTTATATGCAAGACGTTAAAATTTCCCTTCTCTGATTCCATGCGCTGATGGCTTAGGGAGTAGTGACTCCGACTGACACCAAATCTGTTGAGTTTCGATCCCGGCCAGAAGCAAGTGGATGTGTCTAGCCACACTGATGAGCTATGATACAGCGAAACAGGCTTGTATGTAGATGACTAATATATATATATACATATATATATATATATATATATATATATATATATATACTGATAAGTGTGTGTGTAACATTTGCATATTTTTTTTTCTTTTTTGATTTTTTACGAACGTGCGACTGTAATTCTTACCACCTGAAAATTTTCATAATCAGGGTGGAGTTACTTAAAGATCTTACAACACTTTTATCTCTGTTTGGATGATCCTCGTATGTATTTATAGGTGTGATTACATTTAGACATAACTTCTGATCTTTTATTTAGTCATTTTTTTTTTGTTCGGGAAACAACATAATGGCTAACTTTTCCTCTTGGCACAATCTACAGACATCGCCCCTGTTGTATGATTTAGCTATTTTCACTATAGTCCAAGTTATATCAGGGTCTTTTTTATTCTTCAGTTTTTATTTCCATACGTAGCTAGCCAGTTTGTTACAATTTTTGAGATATTTCTATTTTAAATGTTGATATATGTTTTTAAAAATGCCTCTAGTACACCCTAAATATATGTTTTTTTCCATCTATGTCATGTACCTCTGCATTGTAAATAACCCCTTTATAACATTTGCAATAGTTACGGGAGAAGAAGGTTTGTAGTTTAGTCATAGAAATCAACGCTGCATGGGGATTTCGCGGTTTAGAGACTTAAGAGATCTTTAAGGTAGGATAAGGTATTTATTTCAATGTCAATACTGACTTTCTTTGTCTCTCTCAAAAAACAGAAATAGATGCTGTTTCCAACGAGGAAATTGGCACAAAATAAAATGTGCGACAAACCGTGAAAGATCATATGCGTGCATACTTTTTTACAATCGCACGTTAAGTTTATTCTGTCGGCTTCGTTGACCGTAAATTTTTTCACTGACTTGCAAAATTTGATTTCGTCTTTATATTTTAAAATTGTTTTCAACCATTTAATTCAACTCTACTCTATGGGTCATCTTTTTATTCTTTTTATTGCTTTTGGGATACTATTTGAATTTACGGTCAACGAAGGCTACAGAAGAAACTTAACGTGCGAATGTAAAAAAAAGCATACTTATGAAATTTCTGATGTACTTTCCACTTGATTTATCTATTTATACACGATATCTTAACCATCAGAAAAGCAAACGGATCTAGACATGTGAAGTCACAAGTTTATACGCCTGAAGAGAGTCAACTTTAGACTCGAAACACGTGTAGCGACACAAATGCCAGTCAGTCAGTTAAGTGCCATGCGCGATACACGCTTTGGGCGATCATGTCTCGAAAGAGACATGACTGACTGGGCAGAAGATTATCCCGCAGTAGGTTGCCATTGCTTTCTGCGGTAGACTGGTTGCCGACCAAGGCTGTAGAACCCAGTCCGTCCTGTTATTTAACCCATAACTGGAAGGAAGAAACGGATTAATACCTTTCCCAAGGGTATTTGCGCGTAAGTGAATGCAAGGAATTCAACTGGAATTCGAACTCGGTTCCCCGATTTCTCGTTACGAGCCGATATCCACTGCGCCACAACGCACATCCCAAATGCCAGTATAGACACTTAATATATAATTTAAAAACAAGTGATAATTGTAATAATAGCAACAATAAATTTACACTTTAAACAAAAGTTTTAGGAATTCCCACCCTTTTTCTTCCATATATATATATATATATATATATATATATATATATATATATATATATATATAAACTGAACTGGTGGTAGTTGTAGGTATGTCCATATGGTTCAATAAAAACTGAGAATTAGATTGAGCTATAAAGTTGTAGATTTGAGTTACGAAAGAAAGCAGAGTAGCCTGGTGTTAAAACATGACACTTTTTAATTTTGTCGGCGTAAGCTATATAGTGGGACCATACATTAATTAAGTGGGTTGACAAAAATTTATAACACCAGGTTGGATTTTTTTCATTTTCTAAACACCGATGAATTCATCTTATATTTTCTAAATAAATGATTTTTACAATTCATTTTAAAATATCCCCTGAAGAAAAACAGTATTGTTCTGAAACATGAGCATTTTTGTGCAGTGATATAATGCTTTTATAAAACATTGTAATGACAAAATTACAATATTAATCTTTACTTTGTATCGAGCACTCTTTACAAAAGTAAATGCATGAACAGTTGTTTTAATGTACCTGTTCTTTTAATTCCTTTCATATATATATATATATATATATATATATATATATATATATATATATTCCGGTTTCTTATTAAGCCTTTGTGGATTTCATTCGTATAAAAACTTCTGTACAATAAAGATGGTAGCTGATAATGGTTCGCCTGAAATAGACCCGTACTTCCAATTTACCATGAAATAACATGTCTGCCTTATTTTTTTCTTATATTTGCTACAGAGATATTTATATACATATATATTTAGAGCTCTCTTAGAGAGTTATCCTCCCACTGTATGTACAGGATACTTCTTTGGATTCTTCTATATCTTCATCGCATGCTGATATATATATATATATATATATATATATATATATATATATATATAAGCAAATTTGAATGTTTGGAATTCGCAATATTTCTAGGTTAAAAGTATTTAATGTTATTGATTGAGCGTTTATTGTTTCAGAAAAGGCAGTGATATGTAAACAGTCTTTCAACTGACCACTCTTGTTACTAGTGGATGAAGAAATTGTATCCGTTTTGACCAAAATCCATGAACATCGTAGGTAATCAATTCTAGATTGTAGCGGATGAATCTCGGAAAGGCAGCAATCATATGAATTGTCCAAAAGAAGTATTCCGATATTAAAACAGTCAATGACAACAAAGAATGTCAACGAAGAACGATTTAAACACAATGTCTTCGGTATTCAATTGAACAAAGTCAAATGACAGATGCTTTTAACGGATTTAAAAGAGGACAACAAAGAGAGATCAACTTGATTACTGGGCTTTACACTTCTGAAAAATTGTTGAAAACTTCGGTTGTGTTCTGCAATAAAAAAAAACAGTGATAAATGCGTATACCACTGGATAAATGCGTTTAAATTGAATATTTCAAATATATGGTTAACACACACATATGCGCGCGCGCACACACACACACACACACACACACACACACACACACACACACACACACACACACACAAGGTTGCGCACACGAGCACTTACTCTCTCTCCTCTCTCTCTCACACACAAGCATGCACGCAAAAACACCCGCACTGATGCGCACACACGCGCACACACGCACACGCGCATATATATATATATATACTGAGCACAACACCATTTGGCAACAGTTTGTATCATACGTCAAAACCTTCAGGCCATGTGGTTTGAATATTTGCTCGACCATTTATATTATAGTTAGAAAATTTCTTTATTTCTTTAAAATAGATTTATATCCATACCCATCCCTATATATATATATATATACATATTATCCTTCACTTGGAGAATATTTATATATATATATATATATATATATATGTGGTTAAATAAAAAGAAAACAAAAGGAAAACTGTATTTAAATCGCCTGCGCGTTTCGTCCTGTGATGGATTTTCTCAAGGCAAAAAGACACTATAAAATATAGTTGGCAACTAAAAAAAAAGGTAACATACATAATAAAAACAAGGAACTCAGAACAGATTGGGTTCAACGGGTTTACCGCAGAAAGTAATGGCAACCTACTGATAGAAAATCTTGTGCCTAGTCAGAAAGAGACATGATCGCTCAAGTGTGTATTATGTATAGTAATTAACTGACTGAGCTGCCAACCAAACGTCTGTTTACAAGATTAAATCCTCGGTGAATAGAAATGGATTCATACATTTGTATACGTATTTATAAGAAAGCTAATTGATCGTCCTTGGCGGGAAATTAAACTATGAATCCAGTTCCACTTTACGAATCGATAAACCACTATGTTACGTCAGTTAAGAGCAATACGCGATACTCGTTTGGGCAATCATATTTCAAAAGATTTTCGTCCAATACTTTGCCATTAGTTTCTGCGATAAACTGTTTGCCAACCAAGGCTGTAAAACCCAATCAGTCTTGTTATTTAATCCATAGCTGAAGGGAGAATAGACAGATTATTACCTATTCCAGCGGTATTTATGCAGAAGTGAATACACCGAATTCAACTGGAATTCAAACTCGGCTCTTTGAATTCTCGTCCCGAGGCGATATTCATAATGCACCACAAACTGTAGCAAAATTAAGTCCTTACACTTGCCTTGATAAATTACATCAGAGGACGAAACGCGTCGGCTAAGATAAGTTTTCGTTTTGTCATTATTCATACATAAAATATTTGTTTTTATATTTTATTGTTTAGAAAAAGCTGCAAAAGTTGTGCTTATAAATATATCTGCTGTCCAAAGGAGGTGCCATCCTTATATTTAAATGAAAGACCCTTTGACTTTTTCCGTCATGCACACTCAGGCATTTTGCGCCACAGATCGTCTAACTGCCTAGAGAATATCGACCGGAACCTGGCCTTTAGCGATTTAACATCCCAGTTGATATTAAAGACTCACGCTTTCTATGACATATATGGATGTGCATTCATATATTTCAAGCAAGTATAAAAAAAAAAAAATGGAATAAATATGGCCGTTTCGAACATTTCGATTAAAAATCCGGATATTAATCTGTTTTGATTGTGTTATGAATTATATATATTTTGTGTTAGATCAATTTTAATATTAATTACGTCGAAGTCGATTTTCTGTAAATATTCTCTTGCTGAAGGCGGTGCCGTTTCAGAGAAAAAGAAAAATATCTTCAACTTTAAAGATGCCAATTAAATTTTAAATGACTTATCCGTTCGATCGTAACGATGATAGTTAATATAAGTGAATTATTATGTCTTTTGGCATATTTGATGTCTCATAAGACAATGGGGTAAGCACTAGGTGTTAGCAACGTACAGGGGTGGCCAGATCACGGCTCACGAGTCACATGCGGCTCGTTGACCTTTAATATGCGGCTCGTGGAAATATGTTGGCTGGGCTCCTTTTTTTATCACAGGTAATATAAATGGTAAATCAGAAAAATGTTTCAGCTCTCAAACATCTGAGCTTTATTAAGTGTGGCTCTTATATTAAGCAAATTTGAATGTTGGGAAAGAAGAAAGGAAAAAACAAAAAAATAAATAAAAGGGAACACCTTAGAAATATGGGAATAGATACTAGAATGGAGGAAAGAAGAGAGATAAAAAAATTAACACAATAGAAGCAGAAAGGAATAAAGGAAAAGAAAAAAAATAAAGGGAAGGGATTGGAAATATAGGAAGAGATACCAAGAGTGGCTAAGGAAGAGATAGCTAGATAGATAGATAGATAGATAGATAGAGAGAGAGAGAGAGATAGAGAGAGAGAGAGGGGGGAAGATAAAAGATTCGAAATATAAGGAACGGTGCCAGGTTGCTGGAAATGAAGAAAGTCAGTTAAGTGCCATACTTGAAACACGCTTGGACGATCATGTCTCTTTCGAAACATGACTGACTGGGCAGAAGATTATCCCGCAGTAGGTTGCCATTGCTTTCTGCGATAGATTGGTTGCCAGCCAAGGTTATAGAACCCAATCTGTCCCGCTGTTTAACCCATAGCTGGAGGGAAGAAACGGATTAGTACATTTTCGAAGGGTATTTGTGCGTAAGTGAATGCAATGGATTCAACTGGAATTCGAACTCGGCTTCCTCATTTCTCGTTCCGAGCCGATATCCACTGAACCACAACGCACACAAAGAGAAAGAGAGAAAAGAAAGAAAGACAAAATATTAACAATATAGGAAAGGATACCATAAACAACAGAAGAGGGAGCAAAAAAATTTAGAAAAAGATGACATTATATATATATATATATATATATATATATATATATATATATATATGCGTGTGTGTGTGTGTGTGAAATATTTTGTTTGAACATTATTTTCAGTCGATACTCGTATTTGAGTAAATATTCTGCTTTTAATCAAACAGTATATTTATATATTTATTTCTACCGGCCTGATTATTTACGATAAAGTTTGTACGAAATTGTGCGTCATTCGGCAGGATTCGAACCTGAGACCTCTGTCAACATAGAGGAATCCTGCCGAATAACGCACAATTTTGTACAAGATTTATCGTAAATAATCAAGCCGGTAGAAATAAACATATAAATATACTGTTTGATGAAAAGTAGAATATCTACTCAGATACGAGTATCGACTAAAAACAATGTTCAAACAAAAAATTTCGATATGTTGTTTGTTAAAACCATTTCGTTAATCTTCGGGATTTTCCTTAACACACACACACACACACACACATATATATATATATATATGATATTGGCTAGCCACGTCTGGAAATTAAAATCAAAATATGGAAAAGACCCAGACATAACGTGCAGCATTGTGAAAACAGCCAAGCCTTACAACGGTGGAAAAATATGTAGACCGTGCCAGGAAGAAAAGTTAGCGATTATGCTATTTCCAAACAAAAACGAACTGTTAAATGAAAGAACGGAAATTATGACTAAATGTACATCTTGGGTTCATACAACCATGGATGAAAACGTCATAATTCGTTTTAATTTAAAAATTGGACGTTCATAAATTCCCTGTCACGTGAGCGTTCAAATAAAACACAGTTACAGAGCGTTCTTAAAAGGAAAAAAGGTAAACGGTTAAATCAGTTATTAAAAATCGCCTGAAGACGCCACTCATGGTAGAAACCTGGGTAGCGTAATAACTCGTTTAAAAATGGAAAATATTCAAAAGTTCTACAATAAAATTTTATCGAACTCTTAATACAAATGTGTACTGGTCTAACCCTATTATGACCAAAAACTAAGTATTAAACAATCAATCAATATATATATATATATATATATATATATATATGAAAAATTACCGGGAGCTTGAAAATTAGAATAAAAATGAAAAGAACAGAAATTATAAATGTAGGAAAGAGACCTTGATGTTATGTAGAAAGAGAGAGAAAGGAAAGAAAAGAATGAAAAAGCGAATCAGTGAATGCTGGACAATATCATCAAAGATGAAGAAAAAACTTGTACCAACTGTGGCTCTACAGAATGATGCTGTGGATATCGTGGATCGAGCATGCGAGCAATAATGAGGTTTTAGAAAGGATGGAAACAAAAAGAAAATTAATATTGAGCCTAAGGAAGAGACAACTAAAGTTTCTATGACATGCAATGAGGAACGAGGGCTTGAATAATCTGATACTAACAGGTCATATAGTGGGAAAAAGAGACCGAGGAAAGCAGCGGATAACATATTTGAAGGGCTTGAGCAGGTGGATGAGAGAACGGGGGTAGCGTGGTGTTACAGGAGAAAGTGTGTTAAGAGCCGCCAGAGATAGGGAGACGTGGAAGGCCATGATAGCCTACGTCCTGAAAGGATAAGGCACATAGTAAAAGAAGAAGATATTTTTGTGTAGAAAAATGAATGATATGAATTAAATAATTATAGAAAAGCGGTTATGTTAAATATAGAAAGAGACGCTCTGACGAAAGAAACAAAATGTCAGACAGAAAAGAACAGAAAAGAAAAAGTATGAAGGTAAACAAGAAATTATATAAGTAAACGTGATGTTTTTCAGAAGTAAAAGAAAATAAAGAAAGAAATAATACGTTACAAATATAAATATAGAAAAAGATACCATGATGTTAGAAGTTAAATGCAATGTCAATACTCATCTCTTGACTCTAGTTCTTTCCACACCACCCTGTATATCCTTTCTTTTCTCTCCACCTTTGCAACTGTCATCACACCTGTATTCCCATCCTTCTCTTGCTCTTTTCTAACTGGTTCGTCTTTCTCTTCACTCTCTTCTAATTAATCTTTTTACTCTTATGTAGCCCCCTGCACATCAGTGGCATTACTGCCTTGCTCGGGGTGATACGATTAAAAAAATAGTCAAAGCAAAAGAATTATGAGGTATATTGAATGAGGCGCTATTTAAAAGGTAATGAAGAAGCAGAATAAAAGAAAGAAAATAGATGTGGCACATGGCCGAAAGAATCGGGCACCCACTGAGAATCGAACTCACTAATCATTTGTAGGAGGTTCTAGCGGAACAAGCTCGCTAACCATTACACCAAACCTGTCCAGAATTAATTCTTATGTCCCTTTCGCTTTCCATTTGCGATTTTGTCGCAGCCATTTCTCGTAGCAGGTGTTTGCCTCGTCTAAAATATAAAATCTCATTTGTTATTTCGGAAACATTTGTCCGTTATTCTCAGATTTTAGATCTCCCAATTCTTGCTCAAATCTCTCTTCATTAAAATCAATAAAAGAAAAAAAAACTATAGCTGAGTTCGTTTTCCTGTTGTTCAAATACAATAAACTTCACTAAAAGCTTTTTCTGTTGTTTAAATCCGAGCATCTCTACAGCATTGTTAGGCCTTTTCCGTTACTGGGTAAGAAATCCTTGGAACTTTCAGAATCTGTAAAATACGTGCAATATATAAAGAATTTTTCAAAAATATACACAGTTCTATTTATTTTCGACACTTTATATACAGGGTGTCTATAAAGTCCGTGTGTACTTTTTTGTATTTGTGATAGAAATAATCTGTAAAAAATGTTATAAAGTTTAATGTGCCTAATTTTAAGTATAGTTCTGGAATAATTCTTTACCACAAAATTTGCAACAATTTTTAGATAAGTAAAAAAAATATAAACTGCAAAATCGTATTAATCTTTGTATTGCTAATGGAGGACAATGATGGTGGAAACTTATATAAAATTTCAATAAAACTTAAAAAAATATATATTTACTTCTTTCTAATCCATTTCACAAATTATTTCTATCGCAAATGCAAATAAAGTTATAATTTTTTAAAGTGCACACGAACTTTATGGACACGCTGTATTTTCCCCAGCACTCTATCGTTAGGCCTACGTTCTTTCTTATCTTCATCAACGAATTTTCGATGTCATCATTTCCCAAATATCTATTTATGCTGATGACATAACTACTTACTCCCTCTTAATAGCAAGTTTGATAGATCAGACAGTAAAACTGGCTCACGAAAATAACAATGTATCAGTTGTTAACTAGGGCAAGAAATGACTTGTAAAGTTTAACGTTTCTAAAGTGAAACTGCTAACCATTAATCATCTTACAGGGCTATTTTTACCCCCAGGACTGACGCTAACTGCCAAGATAGCAACTTATTAAAACTTCATGCTGTCACGTTTTCTACTGAAAGAAATTGAGTGATTATATAAAATCAACAGTTATTTCTTTTTTAATCGTTTCACCCCAAGCAAGGCGGCAACGCCACTGTTGGGCAGGGGGCTACATAAGAGAAAAAGATTAGATAGGAGGAGAGTAAAGAGAAAGACGAACCAGTTACAAGGGATGTCACAGAAAGGAGCAAGAGAAGGATGGGGAGACAGTTGTGATGAATGTTCCGACGGTAGAAAGAAAGGAAAAGATATACAGGATTATGTAGAAAGAACTGGACTTCATTTGGTTAAGAGATGGATATTGACATTGCATTTAAATTCCTAGAGGTTGTAGCCGTCAGGAAAGCAAAAATATGGAAGGGAGTTCCACAGGCGGGAAGTCCGAGAAAAGAACTTGCTGGGGTAGAATTGTCGGCTGCATTTGATTGATCTAACTGTGAATGGGTGGGACCCAGTTGCCAGTCTGGTTGCACGAGTAAACTCATGTGGAAGGGACACCAGTGACATAAGTAGGCTATTTTTTTAATTTTACTGTAGGCTGGTTGCTAACCAAGGCTGCAGGACTCAACCTATCTTGTTATTTGACCCATAGCTGGAGAAATGTGACGGATTATTATCTTTCCCTAATGTATTTGCGCGTAAGTAAATGTAACGAATTAAACCTCTCCGATTTCTCGTTCCGAGGCGATACTCACTGCACCACAATGTACCTCCTCTCCGGGTATATATCTCGAGATTGTCGATAAAATCCAAAGAAGGGTTTGTTATGTTATAGATCCTGGCCTGGCATATCGACTTCACTGATATTCTCAGTTCCTTATGTCTTTCCCATATTTTTATGGATTTTTTTCTCTAATGAGCTCTTCTTATTGATACCTCGACTACGTATATTTAAACGTGTTGCTAGAGTGGCAGCTAGGTCTCATTATTTGAATTTTGGTGTGGCTAGATGTAACCATAAGAGCACCAGAAATCGTTGTCTAAGACACACTACCAATGAAGGAAAATCTTTCTAGTTTTCAACCCAGATATATCAGGTTGAAGTGTTAGGTGTACATTTTCAAACAGTTACCCTACGAACACACCCAGTAAATGAGATAATGATGCTGCTGCTGATGATTATGATTCGTCTGCACTGGGCAGTCTAGGAAACCAGCGATGTCGTATCATTGTCTCACTGGTTGCATACAGAACTATGGATCCCAGTCAACCATATTGTACTAAATGCACTTTGACCCTGCAAAAAGCCCCATCAATTCATTGACAGGTTTTTAATCCTGCCGAATATACATTCACCGTCTTCAGCATATATTCCTAATAAATTTAAACATCGACGACCAGCTATCGCGATAGATAGAACTGAGTTACATGAAATAGGAGGGCAAGATAATATGTTAGATTCCATATATATATATATATATATATATATATATGATGATCCACGTATACTGTCTTAATATGTATAGGAAAGAATATTAAAAAGTTTTGAATTTAAAAATGTATTTTTGGACAGTATTTGTTTATTTTTATTATTGTATTTTTATTTCAGACCGCCCTCGGTCAATCATCAGAAACAAGTGATTTTTAAATTTGAATTAGAAACGTATTTCACGAGGGCGGTCTGAAATATAAAATACAATAATAAAAATAAACAAATACTGTCCAAAAATACATTTTTAAATTCAAAACTTTTTAATATTCTTTCCTATATATATATATATATATATATATATATATATATATTTGTTACAATGGTTTATAAAGGCATAGTATCACTACACAAAAATTCTCGTGTTTCGGAGCACAACTGCTCCTCGTCGGGTGATGTGATTTGTGGAACTGAAAATAAATGGTAGAAACGATTTAATTTTGGGAATGTGATATGTAGGTAATGTGGGTGATTTTGTGGATTAAACAAGGATATTAATTAACTTTTGAAGAGGAGTAATTTATCTGAGTAAGGTATCTAGTGGGACATCATAATACTTCAAATAGGTAAATAATTTTAGCTGTAAGTTGATTTTATATTAGAGCGCAAGTTGTAACTAATAGCTTTTGATTAATTAAATTTTAACGAAAAATATATAATTATTATACGCGCTAAAAAGTCTACTTTCTTCTGCTGGACGCTCGTGACCTAGGAGTAGAATCGCCGACTGACGCCGATTCGGTCGGCTTTCAATCCTGGGTTAGGAAGCGATCGGAGTCTAACTGTACTGATAAACTGCGAAAGAGATCTGTCTGTGGATAACTATAGTAATTATTATATATATATATATATAATTATCAATCAGTTATTGGACAGAATTAAATTAGACCAGTATACTGTTGTATTACAAAGTCTTACGTATATATATATAAGGTAAAGCTTTTAAATATTTTCATTCAGAATTCATCCCATCACGCAACCTTGGTTTCAAACTTTCGGTATCTTCAGGCGTTTTATATTAAGTGATTTTCTAAATTTTTTTTGAACACCTAACAGGACTTTTCAGAACGCTAAACTGGTAATTTAAAATAAAACTGCAGGTCGCCGTGGATGGACGCTCTGCAGCCGGCTACGTGGCTCCCGGGCTATGTCGTTGGTTGTAAGGCTAAGTGTCGACGAGAGCGGGGTACCACAGGTTGGCGTTATGGGAGGCGAGTCAGAAGCCCAGCCGACGACCACCCTCTAGGCGTGATAGGACGGGCAGCAGCCGCGGTCGTCTAATCGACAGTGCCCGAGAATCAGAACTTTGTTAAAATTCGGAAAAATAAAATTCGAAAACGGAATTAAAGTGTTTTATTCTTATTTTCGTAACGTTCGCCATCTATGGAAACCAATTTGGTATGGTTTAGTATGAATTCACAAAAAAAAAAAGCAAAAGTTGTTACACGAAATAGAGCCGTTGACCACGTCGAGAGTTGACATATCACAGGTTGGCGTGCCCGGATCGAGTCAGACGGCTAGCCGACCACCACTCGCTTGCCGCGGTCGGACGCTCAGCAGCCAGCTACGTGGCACCCGTGCTATGTCGTTCGTTGTAAGCTAAGTCTCGACGAGATCGGGGTACCACACGTTAGCGTGATCGGACGCGAGTCAACATTTTTATCCGGGTTTGTATGATTTTAAAATATATCTCCTGAGGTTCTTATATCCAGACATTACTTCGGATATATATATATATATATATATATATATATATATATATATATATATATATATATATATATATAATCATCCGCAGTGCAGCTAAATCAACCATTTTGCTTCAAACCAGGATTGAAAGCTGACTGAATTTGACAGCAGTGTAATGTATTTTACGAAATGTAAACAACGCCAGCAGCGAGTGTGTTCTATCCGGTAACCACGAACGTTCTGCACTGTTATCAACATAAAGCCGTAAATAGCTGCTGTTTCATAAATTGTTCCCCTCTTCAGTGTGCTCATTCTCAAGCAAAACAAATAAATATATATAAATAAACGCGCATATTTATACGTGTGTGTATCTGTCTGTGAGCGTGGATCTATGTATTTGTTTGTGTTTTTTTTTTTTGACTGGGTTGTATAATATAGGGTGCACAGTAAATCATGGAAAATTTATTCTTCGAGAAAATACCCCGGCTATAATTATTTCTTATACGTAGCCATGTCAAACTTAGTATAAAAATTTTATTGATTACTGGATCTGGAATAAAAAAACAAGACAACCTTGGCGCTAAACAATTATTGCAACTCAACATTATATATATATATATATGGACTAGCAGTATAGCCCGGCGTTGCTCGAGTGTAATGAAAGCTTTAAAACTAATCCATGGTCCTGGAGCTCAGACTATTTGGACGTTGTCACGAAAGACTAAATAGAAATAGTTGTTTCCAGTAAAAGTGAAACCGTAGACTGAAAGAAAAATGAATGGATGTAAGTCAAATTTTGATTTCCGAGTATCGATATGAAATCAATCTTTTTCGCTGTAAACTGAATTTTGAAGGCTAAGTAAGTCCTCTGAGTAAATGGTATCATGGCTGAGACTAAGAACTACAATTATACCTACTTAGAGCCAAACCTGAAGCAAAAACTAAAATAAAAAGAAATGAAAAAATACAGACATACAGGCAGATAAACAGACACACACACACAAACATCTTGCCTTATATATATACATATATATATATATATATATATATATATATATATATATTATCGATTTTCTGCACTATTGTAAGAACTGCAACCTTGAAACTTATGAATATCCTTCCTTATGTCTTTGTCTATGAGTGTATCAAATTTGATTAAAATCGAACCACTCATTCTATAACCCGATTTTTTCGATTATCGATTTTCGTTATTAATCTGGGGTACCTCGACACAAAACTTAGCTAAGAACACGCACAGACGCTTATAGTACAACTGTGTAAATTTTCAAGAAAATCGGTTCAGCTGTTTCGGAGTCTATAGGTAACGGACACACACACACACACACACATAGATACACAGACAAAATTCTATTTATAAATAAATTTAGATAGATGACAAGTATTTACATGACACATTGCTAACACGGTTGTCTGATCTACCATATTATTGAATCCAGGCTCCTCCAGCTTAAATCACAGCCTCCACACGAGGCCGAAACCTCTTACTGAGAACCTTCAACCATCGAGGACGTGGCCAACATGTCCATAAAGCTTCATGGACATGTTGGCCACGTCCTCGATGATGAAGCTTCTCAAGGAGTCGACCGTATTGTGTGCACGTTTGTTGGAATGTCTGTCAAGTAGGCCCCATATGTAATAGTCGCAAGGATTCAGATCTGAGCTACTAGGGGGCCAAACCCCTTTGACCAGAACATATCCAGATTCTCGTCACACTAAGCCTCGACCAAATTGGACGCACGAGCTGGAGCATCGTCCTGTTTCAAGAGCCATGGCTTCCAAGCAATAACCTAAACAATCCATGGTTTCACAACATTCATCATGATATCCAGGTAGACCTCCGTCGTCACGATAAGGACCTGGAGCTTCTCCAGGAACCTCGTGCGAAACTTTGATTGGTACTGTGTTTTTCTCTGGGGAGTCAGGGACTCACCCTCAGTCTTACCAAACTCTTTGAAGGTCTTAGCAATGTCGTATACTGTCAATTTTGGGAAATGACAAAAACTCAACAACCTCTTTGGGCGTGCGGCCACAAGGTAGGGCCACAATAATTGCAGTTCACGGCGCTCGTGTTCACTGGACATTTTGTTTAATTTGTTCTTAATTCAACAGATTGTTTTCACACAAATCTGAAATAAGAAAAATATATTATACATTTAATTTATAAGTTAAAATTAGTTCGAATTGTGGCGAACAACCCTATATATATATATAATATTTCAAAAATAAGAACAGCCCCAATTAGTGATGACATCATAATGGTGTCCTCACGAAACTTCGAAGTTCGCATGAATCTGCTCTTTTAAAGTGACAAATTCTTTGCATTAAACCTATCAACGCTCTATCTAACAATTTTCGATAAACAATATAAACCTGCTTGTCCAAAGAAAAACAAAAGAAAACATTAAAGCTGTTAAAAATCAACAATCTTGATGCTAAACATTATCACAGCCCTGAATATATACGAAGCTCATCAGTACGGTTAGACTCCAGTTGCTCCTTAACCCACGCTCGAAACCCGACCGAATTGACGTCACTCGGCGACTCTATCCGTGGGCCACGGGGCGTTTGGTGGAGGAAGGTAGTCTTTTTAGCGCATATCATATTACGCGCCCAATAGCTAGCGTGTTCCAATTCATTTTACTGAATGAGCGATGCGTACACGCTAGAGTGACTACTGTTTTTCAAAGTCTACCTTTCTTCCAGAGTGCTCAAACAGGGTGTGAGAGCGTAAATATTGTCATCCGCAGACAGATCTGTTTCGCCGTATCACAGCTCATCAGTACGGTTAGACTCCGATATATATATATATATATATATATATATATATATATATATATCAGTAATAAATGCGAGAAAAAGATTTGGTAAGCAATTCCAATAGATCCTAGTAATATTATATTTAATATCAAGGCTGATATATATATATATATATATATATATATATATATATATGATGTGTGTGTGTGTTTGTGTGTTTGTGTGTGTGTTTGTGTGTGTGTGTTTCATGGTATGCATCAGTGTATATTGAAGCCTTACAGGTTTTATTCATAATCAATTATTTCAGTAATTTTCCAAAATGAAGTATTTGATTAGAAATGATATGTTTCTATGAAATTATCTTTTTTTAACCTTCAAATGTCGGCTGCTATATTCATTTTATTGTGTCAATCAAGAGAATCCAGTCTTTTCTATTTGCCTTGAAGCGTTCTACATTCTCTGTGATTTGCGAGATTTTGACCAAGAAAAAACGTGAATAGGTTTTAATTAACTTGTTTCAAGTTTCAAAACGAAATAGCATTGTAGCGAAAATGAAAATTAATGTTCAATTATACCAGACAGAAGGAAAAGAGATAAAAATTATTGGAAACTAGAATTAACAGTAGAAATATCGATTCGTGTATGTTTTTCAAGTTGCATTATAAATCGTGAAATTTTCGAATGATATAAATAGTGAATAACGGTCACTTGAATATAGTTCTTTTATACTTATTGAAAATAACTCACAATTTCGGTGTTGAGTTTATCTCAGAAAGGCGAGCTACGAGTTGGAGGTTCGTAGAGGTATATGAAAAGGATGCTTTTTCTCACTGGACTTATTTAACCAATATGTAATTCTCAGGGAATTAGAAGTGACACCAGAATTCGTTACAGATAGCCCCAATAATAACAATATAAGATATGCAGATGACACAGTTGTGATAGCAGACATAAAAATTTCAAAGTTAACTGGAAGGCAAGGGACTGAAAGATGCCCCATTAATAACAATATAAGATATGCAGAGGACACAGTTGTGATAGCAGACATAAAAATTTCAAAGTTAACTGGAAGGCAAGGGACTGAAAGATAGCCCCAATAATAACAATATAAGATATGCAGATGACAGTTGTGATAGCAGGCATAAAAATTTCAAAGTTAACTGGAAGGCAAGGGACTGAAAGAGGTTTTCCCTAGCGAAAAGTGCGAGAGAAGAAAGTATTAGATTATATCTAGCCATTTCACCTGGAAATGGGACCTAATTTCTAATTAAGTACTATGTTTAATTTCATAGAGACGAGGTACCAAAGAGGAAAGCACAAAATAATTACCATGAAAATATCTATAGAAAAAACACAGGGAAGCAATTTAATACCACTTGATAAATATTAAGGAAATTTTTTCGTAGCGTGTTCAAACAACTGACGGTAGAAAGAGAGGGTGAAGATACGAAAGTGAAGAGACGAAGTTGAAGAGACGAACGCAAATGATTGCAGAATAAATTGAGCCATGTCACCTTATTCCTCATGCTGACAGTTTCGGGGAATTATTTACAGAAACTGGAATTCGTACAATGTTGAATTTGATTGTTAAAATATAGCCTTGTTAATTAAAAAAATACAAACGAGAAACTGCAATCAAAGACCACAAAAACTCCACTAAGGCAATACCGTCATCATCTCAACGATTAGCAAGAGATGAGTATTATTTTTTATCGTTTCACCCCAAGCAAGGCTGTACCGCCTCTGATGCACAGAGGGCTACATAAGAGGAAAGTGAAATTTTAAGCAGGAGAAGAGCGAAGAGAAAGTCGAACCGGTTACAGGGTGTGTCAGAGAAAGGGCAAGAGAAGGATGGGAATACCAGTGTGGAGACATTTACGAGTGTAGAGTGAGAGAGGAAAAGAACAAGATACAGGGGTGATGGGGAAAGGACTGGAGTCAAGTGGAGAGGAGATGGGAATTGACATTGCATTTAAATTATTGGAGATTGTAGCCATCAAACGGGAAGTGCGATAAAAGAAGTTGACTATAGTAGAAGAGTTGCTGCATTTGGTTGATTTAATTTTAAAAAGATGGGACTTTGTTGCCAGTCTGTTTGCTCGAGGAAATTCTTGCGGAGTAGGCACCAGTGAGCTAAGCTTATCGGAGCAGAAGCCATGAAAATAATTGTAGAAGAGACAGAGAGAAGCCACACCTCGTTGGTGAAAAGGTGACTGGATTCGAGCATCCAGATCAGGACCGATCACATTACAGATTCTTCTTTGAAGCCTGTCGAGAACCCCGTGATGAATAACAGGGTCGCCTGACCAGACAGCAGTATTCAATGCACAGTCTGATGTGCAAAATGGACTCAGGCGGGAAAAACTTCCTGGCCCGACACAGTGACCCAACATTCCTAGCAGTGGACTTAGCTATTGATTCAATGTAATGGTTCCACTTAAGATCGGTAAGAGAGGACGAGGCCGAGGAGGTGCAGTGTATAATAAAATAATAAAGAATAACTGCAATGACCGCTCTCAAGAGTGAAAATGCAAAAACAGAACTTGATCGTTCTCAAAATTAAATGCACACTTAATCACCTCCATTTATTAGTGGAGGTGATTAAGTGGAGAATTACCTCCATTAAGTGAAGAATTACCGCCATTAAGTGGAGGTAATTCTGTATAAAATGATATCGGGGAGGTCATTTACTATTTATTATTTCAAAGGTAAAAATTAAATTTTATTAATAAAACCGGAAAAAAAACTCCAAAATTCTATCTTGTATCAGGTTGTGCTCAAAATCTAATCAGTTGGTGCTGAGAGTTTTATCTGTGTCCGTCTATGGAGGTGAGTAAGTGGAGAATTACCTCCATTAAGTGGAGAATTACCTCCATTAGAAACAAAGAAAAGAGTGCTGGATTGCTATGTGATATATGTTCTTCTGTATAGAAGTAAAGGCTTGACGATCTCATCAAAGATGAAGGAGAGGCTTGAGGCAGCAGAAATTTGTTTTACAAAAGGATGCTGAGCACGTGTGCAATAATGAAGAGTTGGAAATGATGCAAACGAGAAAAAACTGATACCAAGTATCAGGAAGAGACAAATGAGATTCCTGGGACACGTAATGAGGAAGAAGGGCCTGAGAACTTTATACTCACAGGTCGGATAAATAAACGGTGTGACAAGAGAAAGCAGCGTGAGCCGTGCTTGTTAGTTCTAAGCAAATGGTTGGCGGAGCAGGGTTTAGAAATAACAAGAGAAAAAATATTGAGAGCGACAAGAGACAGAGCCAAGTGGAAGGCCATGATCGCCTACGTCCTGGCTTACTTCAAACTTCAACAAATGTTTAGCTCTCGAAAATCAGAAAAAAACTGTAGTGTCCCGATGTAAAAGACACGCATGTTCGAGCCTCGTCAAAGGGGAATCATCTATTGGAAAAATGATTACAGCAATTCTTCTCATAGAAATTACCTTGCTAATAGTAGCTGTATGGTACGCTCTGTTGCAATACTTAAATCAAAACTAGCTTCTTTTGGTATACATTCCAAAATATTGGGCACCTGATGAGAAGTGAATTCATTTGAGTAGCAATCAAAGATGCTTTTCACTATTAAATTTATTCAGTGAATTTATGATTCGGAATATACTTTAATGTCTTCATTAACCCTGTTTTAATATTTAACCCACCCTTATTAAACTCACTCATGGAATTCACCCTCTCTGAATTAAATCTTCCTTAATAATTAAACATATCTTAATTAACCCTCTCTAAGTAATTAACCTTATCATAATTAACTCTTAATTAACCATTCATTAAGTCTTAATAAACTCTCCCTTAATAATTAAAACTTAATTAACTTTCTTATTAAACTCTCCCTTAATAATTAACCCTCACTTAATTAACTCTCTCCTAACAATTAAAACTTTTTAAATTAACTCTTCTTTAATAATTAACACTTCCTTTAACACCCCCTTAATAAACTCTCCCGTAATAATTAACCCTCACGTGATTAACCCTCTTTTAATAGCTAACGATATTTTATTAAATCTCCCTTAATAATTTACCCTTCCTCATTTAACTGTTTTTTAATAATTAACCATCCTTTAATAAACTCTTTCTTAATAAATAACACTCCCTTAACTCTTCCTTAAGAAACTCTCCCTTAATAATTGACCCTACTTTAATTAATTATTTTTTAATTATCAAACGTTCTTATAAACTCTCCCTTAATAAACTCATTCTTAATAATTAATTCTCCCTTAACTGTCTCTTAATAAGCTCTCCCTTAATAATAAACCTTCACTTAATTAACTCTCCCTTAAAAACTAACCCTACGTTATTTAACTTTCCCTTAATAATTAACCCTCTCTTAATTAACTTTCCCTTAATATTTAACCATACCTTAATTAAGTCTCTCTTAATAATTAACCCTCCCATATTCTCTCTTTATAAAATCTACCTTAATAAACTCATTCTTAATAATTAATTCTCCCTTAACTGTCTCTTAATAAGCTCTCCCTTAATAATTAACCCTCTCTTAATTAACTTTCCCTTAATATTTAACCTACCTTAATTAAGTCTCTCTTAATAATTAACCCTCCCATATTCTCTCTTTATAAACTCTCCCTTAATAAACTCATTCTTAACAATTAATTCTCCCTTAACTGTCTCTTAATAAGCTCTCCCTTAATAATAAACCCTCTCTTAATTAACTTTCCCTTAATATTTAACCCTACCTTAATTAAGTCTCTCTTAATAATTAACCCTCCCATATTCTCTCTTTATAAAATCTACCTTAATAAACTCATTCTTAATAATTAATTCTCCCTTAACTATCTCTTAATAAGCTCTCCCTTAATAATTAACCCTCCCATACTCTCCCTTTATAAAATCTACCTTAACAATTAAGCATTCCTTAATAATTTAGGACATTGTTGCGACATTCTGTATGTTCTTTTAAATCAATATGATATTCTGTCTTCTTTTTAACGATTTTCTCACATACCAAACAATGGACAAACAATATGTGGTTCTACAGAGGAATTGACCATGTCATCGACTGAACATGCGAGCAAAGACGAAGTTCTAGATACAATGGAAACGACAAGTACATTTATAATTAACATAAAAAAAAGAGTTGACATTTCTAGGACATAAAATGAGAAAAATGCCTAGAAAATTTGAAGTCAAGAGGGACAGAGGAAAACAATGCATCACCTACCTGGCGACCTTAAATGAATAGTTTGCGGAGCAGGATTTGGGAATAAGCGAAACGAGAACATGTGGAGAGCCATAACCGCTAGCGGCTCACAGAATAAGAATCCTAATCATAAAAGAGAGCTTGCTAGCAACTATTCAACATTGGGCGCTCTTGAAATACTTACATTTATTTAGTCAGTCAGTTAAGTACCATACATAACGCATGAGTAGGCGATCATGTCTTGAAAGAGACATGACTGACTGAGCAGATTTTCCCGCGGTAAGTTGCTATTAGTTTCTGTAATATACTGGTTGCCAAACAATGATGTAAAATCCAGACTGTTCTAATTAACCCATAGCTAGAGGGATAAGATATCGAGTAATACCTTTTCTAAGGATATTTGCGCGTAAGTGAATGCAACGAATTCAACTGGAAATCGAACTCGGCTCTCCTATTTTTTGTTCCCAATTATATTTATTAAACGTTAAACATCCATATTATATTTGTTAAAATGCTTTATTTTAGTACAACGTTAAAAATATGGTGCACCCGTTACGAACTGGATTCAGTACAGCAGCAAGCAAAGTTATTTTTTGCTATTAGAATTTGCTCAATGTATTTATCATTGTTCTTCTTCCATGTGCCATTTCGAAGGCGATCATGGCTTTCCACGTTTACCAATTCCTGGTAGCTCTTAGCACGCTTTCTCCTGTAACACCACCCAAACCCCGTTCTGTCATCCACTTGCTCGGGCCCTTCAAATATGTTATCCGCTGCTTTCCCCTGTCTCTTTCTGTCTCTATCTGGCCAGTCAGTATCAGGTTCTCCAAACCCTTCTTCCTCATTGCATGTCCAATGGAACTTCAGTTGTCTCTTCCTGATGCTCACTATTAATTTTCTTTTCGTTACCATTCTTTCCAGCACCTCATCATTGCTCACATGCTTGGTCCATGATATTCACAGCATACTTCTTCTTCTTCTTCTTCTTCTTCTTCTTCTTCGTGTCTTGTCTTTTCAGGACGTAGGCCATCATGGCTTTCCACATTTCTCTATCCCTGGTGGCTCTTAGCACGCTTTCTCCTGTTGCACTATGCAACCCTCGTTTCATCATCTACCTGATCAGGCCCTTCAAATGTGTTATTCGCTGCTTTCTCCTGCCGTAATGAATGACAGACATCACATACGAATTCAGAACTCTCTTTGTTTCTATCAAGATTTTCCGGTCTCTTAATACTCTGCTCAGCTTCTGGAATGCGTCCAAGTCCATTACAATTCGCCTTCGGATCTGTGTTGCAATTTCCGTCTTCCATTAGAACACTTCCCCACTACTGAAATTTTTGTACTTGCTGGATTTTAGTATCCCCAACCTGTAATTGGCATTTCAGACTCCTCCGTTTGATGATGATCACGCATTCGGTTTTCTTGTAATTTATTTGTAGTCATATTTTTAAATTTTCGTCATCTACCATTTATAGGCGGTCTTCTAGTTTTTCTTCCGTGTCTGCCATCAGCACTAAATCATTTTATGTTGTTCAAATTGTGACCCTTAATGATGAATCCTGGCATAACTTCTAGGGTCCACAAAATAATCTCTCTGTACAAATTAAAGAGATCTGGTGAAAAGACACATCCTTGTCTTATTTTTGTATATCTGCTGATTTCGTTTCCTGTCCATATGCAGACGGTTTGTTGCCAGTAGAGGTTCTTGATTACTCTGATGTCTTTGCCAAATATATTGAAGTTGTTGAGCATTTTTATCAATTCCTTGTGGCGTGCTTTGTCGAACGGCTTGACATAATCTTCAAAACATAGGTTTTTATTCGTAGCGCCCTTTCTGGTAGCATCCTTAGCATACTTAGCATAAATATCGCGTTCCTTGTTCCTGTGTCCTTGACAAAACCGCAATGTTCTTGTCCTATTTTCGGTCTGATTCTGCTTTGCGCTCTATTCATCAGGATTCGGACAATGAGTTTTGTTTCGTTACTCATGAAGCTGATCGTTCAGTGGCGTCCACAATCATTTGCGCTTAGCTTCTTGGGCAGTCCTACGAAAATTGATCTGCTAACGTCTTCCAGGATTTTGCCACTTTGTAGATTTCATTTATAATTTCTGTGATTTTGTTCATATCGAAGTCATCTAAGGCTGCCAACATCTCTATTGCAAGGCTATCTTGTCCAGCTGCTTTGTTCCTATTCAGTTTGGCCATTGCAGTTTTCCCTTCGGATTTTAATATTTCCGGTCCGTCAGCATCGTTTTTTTACTATCGGTTGCTTTCTCTTGTCGCGGAAGAGATCTTCTATATACTCTTCCCATCGCTGGAGTATTTCCGCTTTCTCCAATATGATCGTTAAGAAACTTATTTGATGTCTTTATTAACCCCCCCCCCTTAAGCTTTCCCTTACATCATTAGTATATACTATCTTTTTGAAATAAGTTATTCATCAATTGGATTACTTTTTAACTGCTTTCTCATATTCCTAACAAAGAGAAAGGACTTTATTAAGATCATTTTGTATATTTCCACCGTGATTATCGCAGACAGCACTTATTTTACAGTCAATCGTTTGCAACTTGCATAAAAATTATGACTAAAATTAAAATCTCCTTGCAGTTACATGATAGAGGTGTTCGGAAAGCCATTTAATTAGGAAACCTTTACTTCTCATTCGATAAACATTTTATGGGATGTTCAAAAACACCACGGGTTTACATTCATATTACGTTTGTGGGTCTCATACATTGACACCCACACACACACACATACATACGCATGGTCACGCGGCGTCTACGTGACAGTCGTAGTTCCCGCCAAAAACGAAGCCTTTAAAAACCGAAAACAGCACGTGAGACAGCAGTTAGGATTTCGTCCCGGGGCGAGGGCAGACAAGAACAGACATGCCTCCCTAACTCATACAAACACACGCGCACTAATTGCGGGTAGCAGTTAGTGGCGCATATATTTTTTATTCTCTTAATTTTCTTCTCTGACATTAACTTTCATTGAAACCGGACTCTACAACTTCTTATGCATGCTTTCTCAACCCTATGTAACCTTTTTCAATATATTGTTTTTCTGTTTACTTTCGCCTTCTTGTTCATTCATAAATCTTGCTTCAAACCTTAACGAATGTTACGTCGAGTCGACCGTTAAAATATAAATTAGTAAGTGGACGGCCTTCATCCACTACACGTTCAAATACTCCTTCCCGTACTTAATTGTGTTATATATTCGTTTACTGTAGTATAAAACTTCGACAAGCAATGTAATCGCATTTTTTGTTGTACGATTTGCAAAAAAAAATTTTTTAGGATATTTAAGTTTTGTTTTGACGAGCACAAAAGTCGAGGTCGAGGTCAATCATTTTAGCAATTAAATGTGACACAGTGCAACGGAAGTAACACGTGTCGAGCGAAGCTCGCTTATTTAATAGATCAGAGAGACAGAGTTTACAGTCAGTCAGCAGTTCAGTTGAATTCAGACCACAAAGAGAGAGAGATAGAGAGAGAGACAGACAGACAGAAGAGAAGGAAAGGCAGTGCAGCGCCGGCTGCCCTCGAATGCGTTTGTGCTGACCCTCCGACCAGAACTCTTACTCCACAACCAAGTCATCGAAAAAGAGAATAAAAATATGTTGTATATTTTTATATATGCGTCCGTCATGCGAGAAGATTATCGAGTTGATTCAATTTATTTTCGCCGATGACGCAGTATATGTAAGCCTATTTCAAGATGGAGGTATTAATTTTAATTGATTTTTAAGATAAGAAGAGATTTCTCTAAAATTGGCGAATAAAATTATTTTTGTCAGGAAACGTATACGAGGTGATAAAATTGAAAAATACAAAGAATACAATTGCTTTTTTTGGGATAAGTAAACGAATTTATCAAAGCTGGTTACCTAAAAGTATAGTGATAATATTGTTATTCGGTTTTGACAACTTGTGACCCTAGGTCAAAATTGGACCTTGAGAATTTCCTTCTTACCGCCTACTAGGCCGGCTGGTGAGAACAGGTAGATAATAAGATAGTAAGTTTTCTCTTCTTTCATCGGAAGGGCGGAAGAGTCAATCGAAATTTTTAAATGATATAACATGCATTTCGAGATGGTAAGACGTATAAAGGAAGGAGAAAATAGAAATCGTGCCTTTTTAATAACACTGGGTGGAAAACGAAACTAGGAGAAACTGGGACCTGCAAACTGAGCAAACCGCCATTCAATATTACGAATACGAGCCAACTGATTTTTTTACGTCACTTAGCTTTGACTTTCTTAAAATTTTGTGTATATATATATATATATATAAAATTTTTTATATGTGTAGATATATATATATATATATATATATATATATATATATATACACCGTGGCGTTGCAGTCTTAAATCTAGTTTTCATTATATACCGTTTCCTCGCGTATCTGGGTTAACCATGTCGGATGGCGACAAGTGATTCTGCTTTGGCCTGTCCGAAATCAAAAAACACAACGCGGGTGGATTCGACCGAAGATCAGTAAGGTTCGCTGGACTCAGCCAGTGATCGTTATATATATATATATATATATATATATATATATGCGATGTCGGTATAAAAGAATCCAAAGGAGTATCATGTGCATACTGTGGTAGGATAACTCTTTAAGAGAGCTTTAAATATATATTTATATAAATACATATAAAGCAAATATAAGAAAAATTAAGGCAGACACGTTATTTCATGGTAAATCAGAAGTTTGGGCCTATTTCAGACGAATCTTCATCAGCTTCCGTCTTTATTGTACAAAGGATTTTTCTTGTAAAATCCTTTGTACAATAAAGACGGGAGGTGATGATGGTTCGCCTGAAATAGGCTCATATTTCCGATTTACCATGAAACAAAGTGTCTGCCGTAATTTTTCTTATATTTGCTCTCTCTCTCTCTCTCTCTCTCTCTCTCTCTCTCTCCCTGTATATATATATATATATATATATATATATATATATATATATACACACACACCAGAAGCAGTATATAGCACTTGTAGTGGCATTCACTCTGGATGCGTTTTGCCTGCTTCTTCCATAGATAAATTTTTATTAAACTTTTTACCTCTCTGTGGTAAATAGGCTACCAACCAAGACTGTAGAACTATATTTCTTCTCCGCCACCCTGCTACTCATCCATAGCTGGTAGGGAGGAAAGATGAATTCAATGCGTTCCCAAGGGTATTGGCAGGTAAGTGAATGTAAGGAATTCGAACTCGGCTCTAAAATTCCTCAATCGGATCCACTAACCATTACTCCACCTTTCTTACGTCATTAGTTTTTTTTTTCTGTGTGATTTTTACGGCCACTGAAGTTAAGTAACTTAAAGTGCCTGATCAATACAAACATGGGTGACCGCTTGGAAATACAACGAACTCTATGTTTGGATGTAAGTGTAGTGTAATTGATTGTGGCTCGGAATTGTTTAATGGGTAGCCTAGTTCCAGTATACAGTTGGTTTTAATATACTCACTTACGCGCTAATACCCTGGAGAAAGATATGAATCGACTCCTTCCTCCATGTATGCGCTAGTTTGTCAAACTTGTATCCCTAAAATAATTATTACTTTTAAAATATTCTTACAATTTTGAAATTCAGAAAAGATTTGATAAGCTGTAGAAAAATTTATAGTGATTATACAAGTTGTGTTCACAGACATTTTTTTCTTTTTTTCAAATAAAATACTTTGCCCTTAAATGCTAGTTGCCTAAATGTATTTTGTAAATATTTAATAATAAGAAAGGCCTTCGGAGGATTTGCTAGTCAGTAGTATTTGCAATATCCATTTAAAATATTTAATAATAATGAAGGTCCCGGGTGATTTGAGAGTCAGTAATAGTAGCAAGTGTAAAAAAAGAAGGATGAAAAAAAACAAAAAAAAAACAAAAACGACCCAGAATCAAAGACCACAAAAACAGAATATCTTTTTTTTATTGACATGACAGTTCCTGCAGTCTGTAATGTATCTGAAAAATATACATATATATACAGCAATGCAAGTATCTTTAAGTAGAACATTTAAAAGTATGGAAAAAATGTGTAACAGCAAAAGAAATTTAGTTACTTGTCATGCGTGTTAGGCTTGGATGATCATGTCATTTTCGATACATGAGTGACTAGGCAAATGTTTTCCACGCAGTAGGTTACCATTAATTTTTGCGGTACACTGATTGCCAACCAAGGCTATAGAATCCAAAATGTCTTGCTATTCAACCCATAGCTGGAGGGAGAAGAGATGGATTAGTGCTTTTCCCAAATGTGTAAGGAAATAAAACGAATTTGATTGAAATTCAAACTCGGTACGGCGAAAAGACCTTAATAATTCCATATGAGACATGAACTTTGGGTTTGTTTGGAAAATGTTCTGATAGACTTATTGCAGGAATCCCAATGGCTCATATCTTAAAATTACCAAAAAATGTTCCTGCAAGTACACACTCTTCGAAGATATTAATCTATGTAAAATGTGTATATATTCATTTACATTATTTAGATTGTTCGAACTGTTTTCCCCATCTTTATTACCATATTCACGACGTTCCTGCCGTTGTACGCTGCGATCTTCTTCAGATGATATAAGTTAATTGACTCATACCTATTCCACACGCGTGAGTGAATGTAACGACCCCGAATGAATTTCGAAGCGAACACAGCTCACCGATTTTTTAATTCTGAGCCGTTATAATTTACACCAAGTGCACATTCAAGCTTATCACCCCTGGTATTCTAGATACTGACCAAGATTGACGTTGCTTAACTTTGTTGATCTGACGATAACCGGTGTTTCAATTTGTCCATAAAACACCATATTTGTGACTTTGTGCCAGACAAAATAATGAATCCATCTCTTCTCCATCTCACCTTGTATCTGAAAATTGACCTGAAGTTGAGCGACTACATCTGCATCTACTGCTAGGACAGTTGGGTCACTGTGTCTGGCCAGAAAGTTGTTCTCGTCAGAATCCATTTTGAATTTGTCCATTGCATTGAATCATGTAGCTATATGGTCGGATGCTCTTGCTATTCATCTCGAGGTTCTTGACAAAATCCAAAAAATGCAATGTAATCGATCCTGAATGGTCTTCTTGACATCAGCTATTTATCGCCGATGTAACGTAGCTTCTCTCTGTCTTTTCCACAAATATTTGCATATCAACTGCTCAGAGAAGTTTTTTTCCCTGGACTCACGAAAAATTAATTTAAATATACTACTAGATTGGCATCTAGGTTCCACACTTATCGTTGAAAAAAATAAATGCAACCACCACTTCTGTTCTAACAGTTTCTTTTCTCACACTTCCTGCCTATGAAACTCTCTTCCATTTTCTTGCTTCCCTGATAGCTACAATTCCAAAAATGTAAATGCGACGTCAGTTGATATCTTCTATTTTCTTGAATCCCGTTTATTTTTTATCCTTTCTTCAATACCCACTGTATTCAGTTTTTGTCTCACTATAATCCGCTGCGCACTATTAACGGTCCCGCCATGGTGCGAATTGATTTAAAAAGAAAAAATATATTTTTAGCCACTTCCCCACCGTCGAAACGTGGCCTCCCTTTGTCTGTTCTATAAATACTTTCATGGCTTCTGCTCGGACGAACTTAAGTCACTGGTGCCTCCTCAACAGGTGTTTACTCGTGTAACCAGACTGGCAACTGGGTCCCACCCATTCACAGTTAGGTTAGCCAAATGCAGATGACAATTCTACTCCTGAAGCTTCTTCTCTCGCACTTCCCGCCTGTTTAAATCGCTCCCATATTCTTGCTTTCCTGACGGCTACAACCTCCAGGAATTTAAATGCAATGTCAATACTCATCTACTAACCATTGCACTCTAGCTCTCTCCCCACCCCCGTATATCCTTCCCTTTCTCTCCACCTATGTATCTGTCATCGCACCTGCATTCTCAGCTTTCTATTACTCCTTTCTAACTAGTTTGTACTCCTCACTCTTTTCTAATTAATATTTTTACAGTTATGTAGCCCCCAGCTCATCAGTGGCATTTCTGCCTTCCTCGGGGTGAAATGATTAAAAAAAAAATGCAATGTCGCAACAAAAACATTCTTACAATCCAAAAATATGATTCGTCTTTAAATAGCATCCAAAGGGATGATAAACCGTAAAAGATAATCAATAAAAAACAAGTATAGAAAAAATGTTGAGAAAGGGGATTTCTATTCTTGGAAGTCTTGAATAAAATAACCCGTGACTCTCTTTCGAAAGCATAAAAATACTAGAAAAATCAGATTTTAGAAAATGCCCACAATTATTTAATAAATTCTATTTTTGGGCCAAAGAGGAGTATTTTGTTTGACTTAAATTAGTTCAATAAATAGGGCAAAATATCTCGACTAAATAGGTGATTTAAAAGAAAGACAGCAAGTATATTAATAGAACTAACTTAAAAACAGCAAAAATGTCTAGGGTGCATCAGATCGTAAAGTTTAGTAAACTCATTAAGTTATCGTCTGCTTTCATCATTACTGTGCCATTTCTCTCCCAGGCACATTCTCACTAACATAATTTTAAAAAAAATTCTTTTTGATTTCGTGATTACAATCAACGTCCGTTTATATTTTCAGTTCATGCGATTAGCTTCCTTCATTAAGATGTCAGCTTGCCTGCATTTTGATTTTATACATTTTTGTCATTATTTTGAGGATATCGTGTTGATAATTCAAAGTTCGTTTTAATAAACTATTCATTTTTTTAAGAAATGATTGATGTTTTAAAATTTGTTCGCGATTGAGTATTTGCATAATATGATTCCGTTCACATTTAGGAATTTTTCTTCCTAAAATTCTCACCTTTGCCTGGCTAGTTTCATGGACATTGTTTAGAAAAGAGTTTTACACTCGCATCCACCTGATAATCAACGCCGTGACCAAATTATGACAACTATGGCATAAGACGTCAAAAACTGGGAATATGGAGTTTCTGAAATAATAACTCACACGATTCATTAATTGTATTACGTATCTCAAGCACATCTACGGTCCTGGACATGACGGTAAACCGCCGCCGACAGCAAAGCTTCTGATTGGGTGGTTGTGAGGAGCATGGAACCACCTCTTAGTTGCTGTTGTCCTCAGGTCTATCCTGACTCGGAGTGGTAGTACCTGTTAAGGTCCTAGCTCTGGGCAAATAGTTAACCCTCAAACAGAGGTCAAAATACTATGAAAGTATAAAAATACAATTTTATAGAAATACTAGCAGTATAACCGGCGTTGCTCGGGTGTAATGAAAGCTTTAAAACTAATCCATGATCATGGAGCTCAGACTCTTTGGACGTTGGCACGAAAGACTAAAAAGCAATAGTTGTTTCCAGTTAAAGCGAAACCGTAGACTGAAAGAAAAATGAATGAATGTAAGTCAAATTTTCATTTCCTGGTATCGATATCAAATAAGTCTTTTCGTCGTAAACTGAATTTTGAAGACTAAATAAGTCCTCTGAGTATCATGGCTGAGACTAAGAACTACAATTATACTTACTTAGAGCCAAACCCGAAGCAAAAACTAAAATAAAAGGGCTGAAAAAATATAGATATACAGGCAGACAAACAGACACACACACAAACATCTTGCCTTGTATATATATATTTATATATATATATATTATCGATTTTCTGCACTATTGTAAGAACTGCAACCTTGAAACTTCTGAATATCGTTTCTTATGTCTTTGTCTATGAGTGTATCAAATTTGATTAAAATCGGACCACTCCTTCTATAACCCGATTTTTTCGATTATCGACACAAAACCTAGCTAAGAACACTCGCAGACGCTTATAGTACAAATGTGTAAACTTGGAAGGAAATCGGTTCAGCCGTTTCGGAGTCTGTAGGTAACGGACACACACACACACAGAGACAAAGTTCCTTTTATAAATAAGTTTAGATATACATAAAACTAGACTTTCATAGAAAAAATTATATTTTTGAAAGAAAAATATTACCAACAATACATATTTGAAGAAAAATTATTGCCATAACACATTTTTGAAGGAAAAAAAAACTTATTCTCAGCAAAACATTTTTGAAGACAAAACTAGAAGACATTTTTGATTTTCTAAAATTAAAAAGAATAATTAAAAAAAAAATTAAAACCTGATTAAATCAACCTTCTCACTATAACGGAACACTATTAAAAAATACCTCAAACCCCCACCTTTTTGACATTAAATAACCCACATATGCCGTTAAACAAAACTCAAACTTAAACCAAGCACATATATATATATATGTATGGGGTCACCTGAGAGTGGTGTAATGGTTAGTAAGCTTGTCTCGCTAGAACCTATTACAAGTGAGTAGTGCACTGTGTACCCTACTCTTTCGGCCTTGTGCCACATCTAAGCGGTGCTTAGAACATAAACTTTATATCTATGATAGCTTGTTTATATCTCTGTTCATATGAACCCCCTTGTTCAAACTAGCTGAAACTGATTTACATTCCTTTCTTTCCCCCATACGGTAAGTTTTAAACCCACTTGAGTGACAGTCTGTAATCGAGTTATATTTGTTCCTCAGATTAGGTAATTTTCAGTGGTGCACAGTAATATGAATCTATTTTCGAGGTGTACGATGAAATTAGTTTTGTTTAAAAATATTGCGTTATCCATGATTGCATCAGATTTTTATCACGCCCAGACACTATTGTCTCGACTGTCGATTAGTAGCTTCGTAGCCATTGTCTGCGATGAACGTTACTCCAAGAAAACGCACGAAAAGCGTAACGCTGCCCAAACACACTGGCAAACCTTACAGAGAGATCGCGGATATTGGAGGTGTCAGTCTTTCAACTGTCACTAGTGTCATTAAGGTAAAGAAACAAACTGGATCATAGTCGAAAACGTAAAGGAAAATGCATTCGGAAGAGACAAACAACGCAAAGAGACTACGTATACGTGATCAGAAAAAGTGTGAAAGATCCTATTAATTAATAAATAATTATCCATTTTCTCTCAATTAATTTGCACATGGTATATATCAGACAGTCACTCTCTTTCTGTCTCTCTCAGTGTAGTGTCATATAGATAGATAGATAGATAGATAGATAGATAGATAGATAGATAGATAGATAGATAGTAATTCTTCAGTAATTGAGCTCTCTCAGTGACTTGCGTGTGTATACATCGCATATATATAACATGCTGAAATTTCCACTATCTCATTCCATGCGTTTATGGTTTAGGGAGTAGCAATTCCGACTAACACCAGATCGGTCAAGTTTCGATCCCGGCTGGAAGCAAGTGGCAGTCTAGCCACACTCATGAGCTGTGATACATCGAAACAGGCTTGTATGTGGATGACTAATACACACACACACACACATATATGTATGTATGTATGTATGTATGTATGTATGTATGTGTGTGTATGTATTTATATACCAATTTGTTCCTATCTATCGATATGTCTATGTATCTACTAGTTTATTCATATGTAAAATCCAAAGTGGAGTTGTAGATTTTCCATGTTCAGAGAAGTACTCACCAGAACCGTTTCCACACACCAGCTGAGTGTAAAGGAATATAATGTAAGTTTAAATATGATTTGGCCCAGTCTTATATCATTATTCCGAACAAATAATTTTTTAGATATTCAAAAAATATACTTGCTTGTTTTTTTTTTTATATTAATCAGCCACCATGTTTTTTAGCTTCGTTAGCCACTTCGAAATGCTACCTAATACTTGTCTGAATATTGACCACTAACATTCATAGATTTACCTTGCTCAGGTTTAAAAAAAAGGTCTATCTATCCAAAAGTAAGGTCTAGGTTGACTCCATTCGTCAAAGAGCCAAATTAGCTTTCAGATATTTCCAAATATTTTTTTGCTACATTTAACGAAAAGAGAATGAAGATGGGAGTTTGTTGCAAAATGGCATTACCTGAATTTGCTTGAAAGTCTATCAAAATGCGTCTCTTGGGTTCTCCCCCACTGATCGAAAATTTAATGGTAGGGGTCTTATTTATAGCCAAAAAAAATTGGACGGGATGTAGTGGAGGTAATGTTTGAAAAGAGCAAAAAATGTGGGAGAATGAAGAGGGTTGAAAATGGAAGGCTTTTAAAACGAAGGAAAGTCTGCAAGAAATCTGGGATTTACGGAAATAGATAAAATTATTTAAATTTTGAAGAATTTAAAAGAGAAAATGTAATGCAATTTTCGGCAGCCGGAAAGAAGAGCGGGAAAAATAACTAAGTCAAAAAAATAAGAAAACTTGCTAAAGAAGAAAAAGAAATGTTAGGAACCAAGAAGAAGAAGAAGAAGAAGAAGAAGAGGAGGAGGAGGTGTAGAAGAAGAAAATGAATGAGTAGCAAGTGTAGGAGAAAAAGAAGAAACAGAAGTAAAGAAAGGTCATGAATGAAGAAGAACAACAACAAGGAGGCGGTAGAGAAGAAGAAGAAGAAGAAAAAGAAGAAATGTCAGGAATGAAGAAGAAGAAAAAAGAGAAGAAGAAGTAGAAGAAGGAGACGAAAAAACGAGGAAGAGAACAAGGAGGCGCTAGAGAAGAAAAAAGAAGAAGAAAAAGAACAAGGAAGAGAACGAAGAGGCTGTAGAGAAGAAAAAAAAAGAAGAAATGTAAGGAATGAAGAAGAAAAAGAAGAAGATAAAGAAGAATGAGAAGAAAAACGAGAAAGAGAACGAGAAGCCGGTAAAGAAGAAGAAGAAAAATAAGAAGAAGGATAAAAATAATTAAGAGGGGGTGTATAAAAAAATAAAAATAAAAAGCTGTAGTAGAAGATAAAAAGGAGGTACAGAAAAAGAACAAGAATAACATCAACAGTAACAACAACAACTCACCAGATTAATTCAAAAGAAAATAACTTTGCTTAAAAAGAGAAAAGAAAAAAGGAAGAAGAGTGTTGTTATAAATCTCCCTATTTAATTTCCTTATTTAATTTCCCTATTTAATTCCCTTATTTAATTTCCTTATTTAATTTCCCTATTTACTTCTCCTTATTTAATTTCCATATTTAATTTCCCTATTTAATTTCCTTATTTAATTTCCCTATTTAATTTCTCTATTTAATTTCCTTATTTAATTTCCTTATGAATTACCTTATTTAATTTCCTAATTTAATTTCCTCATTTAATTTCCTTATTTAATTTCCCTATTTCATGAGTCAAAATCAGAAACTAAAAGGAACAAGAAAAAATAAACTGGAAAACTGAAATAACCTATCAAAATTTATGAAAATGGGAAATAAAAATCAATTCAGAACTTGAAAGAAGGATATAGAGAATAAAAGTAGAAAAGAGGAATAAAGAATCTCGATGGAGACAAAACAGGAACCGAAATTTGAAAATAAAGAATATTGAAATGGAAAAAAACGGAGGCTAAGACAAAATGAAACTAAGCAATAAAGGAATAATATCGAAGAAATTATGAAAGAAATGATTTTTAAAAATTGAGAGAAACAGTAAGGATTGTTTTTAAAAGCGGATATTAATATAAACTACTTTAGAGATAAAGTAAAATAAAATGGTAGAAATAAACTGATGAGAGTCGAAAGGAATCCGAAATATACCTTATCGGCCAAATCTGCGTTTCTCAATTTTTTTACACTTGTGGAAACATTTAAATAGTTTTCGTCTATCAAAGGATCCTTGCATACAAGAAAACAAACTATTATAGAGCATTGTTAATATCTATCTCTTTTATATTATCTTATATATATTATATTATATTATATCATCTCTTTTAATATCTCTTTTATATCTTATATATATATATATATCATCTCTTTCAATATTTATCTCTTTTATATTATCTTATATATATATTATATTATATTATATTATCTCTTTCAATATTTATCTCATTTATATTATCTTATATATATATATTATATTATATTATATTATCTCTTTCAATATTTATCTCATTTATATTATCTTATATATATATATATTATATTATATTATATTATCTCTTTTAATATCTATCTCTTTTATATTATCATATATATTATATTATATTATCTCTTTCAATATTTATCTGTTTTATATTATCTTATGCATATATTATATTATATTATCTGTTTTAATATCTATCTATCTTATATTATCTTAAAGATATATTATATAATATTATCTCTTTTAATATATATCTCTTTCATATTATCTTATATATATATACTATATTATCTCTTTTAATATGTATCTCTTTTATATTATATTATCTTTTTAATATTTATCTCTTTTATATTATCTTATATATATATATCGTATTATCTCTTTTAATATTTATCTCTTTCATATTATCTTATATATATTATATTATATTTTTTAATATATACCTCTTTTATATTATATTATATATATATTATATTATAACATCTCTTTTAATATCTATCTCTTTTATATTATCTTATATATGTATTATATTATCTCTTTTAATATCACTTTTATATTATCTTATATATATATTATATTATCTCTTTTAATATTTATCTCTTTTATATTATCTTAGATAATTTTTGAAATTTTCTTAACTTTTTTCTGTCAGTCAGCCTGCAACTGGTAAGTTTTAGCCAGTGTGATCTCATTTTTTGAATTTTTTATTTTATTTATTTTTATTTATTTTTATTTTTATTTATTGATTTTTTTTTTTGGTTCTTATCTTTTCTGCCTAATTTTTGTTCCTGTTTTGTAACTAACCTAAGTTTTCTACTTGTCGCTTTTGTAATGCACTGCGACTGTATGTGTAAATTGTTCTTAATTATCAAATTTAGGTTTAACTTATACTAAGTTGAAACTTAGTTAACTTCAATCACACATTTATTTATTTTTTTTAATTGGAGTAGATAGTACCTTCTATCGCCCGGTCTCAGACTCCACCCCCTTCTTTTGGACAGGAGTAGAGGATATCGCCTTGTTTCTTGTTTAGGAAGGGGTTCCCGGTTGATCTCTCTCTTTTTCGGTCTTTATGTCGGCTCGGCTGGAAGCTTTTTGCAGTTGGTGAGTATGGTGGCAATGTCTCTTCATTCTGAGGGTACCGGGTTGGCAGTTTCCTGGTTGCTGCTTCCTACTGGTAGTTAGGAGCCCGAACTCTTGCGTAGCGTCTTGAGAGGCTGCTCTGATCAACAGTTGAATAATATCGGGGTTCCTGTAGTGCCATTTCGCGCATGGACGGGCGTCCCTGCATGAATTTCCGATGGGCAACCCCGAGGCCACATTATGCTGCAGGCGGCGCCATTCACCATCCTTCACCTGCTGCAATTAACGACCATCTGACCCTACTCTAGACCTCTCTCTATTCACAAATATACCCAGCATGAAATTAAATAAACAAAATAGCAAGCCTAAATCAGCTAGTCGTAAATCGCCTAACCTATCTGCGTTACGTTCACAAATATACGAGGTATTCGCAGTAACTTTAATAGTGTAGAATCTTTCCTTCTAACTAACTCACCCGATATCTTAGCTATATGTGAGACTAACCTTGACCCTTCTATCCCCTCTTCAGAGCTGTTCGTTCCTGGCTACCTTCCTCTCTTCAGGAAGGACTCCAATGTCCATATGCATGGGCTTGGTGTATATGTCAGCGAACAACTCCCCCTAGCCAGGGTCACTTGAATCCCTTGATCATTCCTTCATGTGCTTCCGTCTCTCACTTCTAAGCTCGGTTAGCTATCTCTTCTTCCTCTACCGCTCCCCCTCCTCCTCTGACTGTAAGATACTTGATAGCATCTCTACTAATATCGACAGGGCCATTTCTTCTCACCCATCTGCCCATATATTTGTGTTTGGCGATTTTAACGCCCACCACACCAAGTGGCTTGAAAACTCAGTCACCGACCTTGCTGGGATCCGTACCATGCACTTTTCAATAGCCCAAGCTCTAACGCAAGTGGTGGACTTCCCCACGCGTTTCTCTAAAAACCCTAACGGAAGGGACTCTTTACTCGACCTTTGCTTTACCTCCATCCCAGACTCCTGCACTACCAGGCAACTCTGCCCCCTCGGAAACTCTGACCACGCCGTAGTCTCCGTAAACATATCAATCAGCCCTAACTCTACCCAAGAAAACCAGACCAGCAGAATATCATACTGCTACCAAAGAGACGACTGGGACTCGTTCAGGGACTTCCTCTGCGAAGTCCCCTGGAACAACGTCTTCGATCTTCCTGTCAAAGACTGTGCCTCCGAAGTCTCCTCTTGGGTTAAGGCTGGCATCGATGCTTTTATCCCGGCCAGGAAATTCCAACTAAAACCAAATTCGTCCCCCTGGTTCTCACCCGCTTGCTCGGCCGCCATTGCCCACCGGAACCATTTCTTCCGGCTCTATCGAAGTTGCTCGTCGAATCAAAACAGGCGCCTTTTCACCTCAGCACGGAACAAGTGTAAAAAAGTACTGAACGAAGCCAAGAGGGCGTTTGCTACCAGAATTAGGCAACGCATAGCATCCTCTAAGTTTGGCTCCAAAGATTACTGGCGTCTCTGCAAAAGCGTGCTCAGCAGGAACAAGACTACAATACCCCCACTAATCAATGAATTTGAAGTTCTCACCTCCCCAGCCGACAAGGCTGAATGCTTTGCCCGTAGATTCTCAACCAATTCGACACTGGACTCGTTAGGAATACCTACACCAGACTTCCCACCCAGAACTAAGGCTCAACTAAATAACGTCCACATAACACCCTCGCTGGTCGCCAAGATAATTGCACAACTTGACCCACACAAAGCGAGCGGCGGTGACGGAATCCCAGTCATAGTACTGAAGAAATGTGCCCCAGAACTCTCCTCTGTCCTCTCTAAACTCTAAAACCTCTGCCTATCTGCTTCCTGCTTTCCTGCCTGTTGGAAGTCCTCCTGCGTAGTTCCTATATTTAAGAATTCTGGCGAACCCTCAGACCCTTCCAATCTCTGGCAATGTTTTCGAAGCCATTATTAACGCCGAGGTGATTCAGCATCTTATGGCCAACGGGCTTCTCTCTGACAAACAGTACGGGTTTCGCTTCACCAGGTCTACTGCTGATATGCTAACGACCATTACCGAGTACATATACCAGGCACTCGACAAGAATGGTGAAGCCCGAACCGTTGCCTTGGATATCTCCAAAGCATTCGACAGGGTCTGACATGCTGGCCTCTTGTGCAAACTGCGGAGCTATGGGATAACTGGACATCTGTTTGACCTCATCCAGTCTTTCCTCTCTAACCGCACATTGAAGGTGGTATTAAATGGGCATGCCTCCCAAAACTACCATACGAACGCGAGCGTCCCTCAAGGTTCCATCCTAGGTCCCACGCTCTTTCTGATCTACATTAATGATCTCCCCGACACCATTAGATCCCAAGTTGGCATGTATGCCGACGACACAACAATCTACTCTCGCATCGATCAGAAACCAGGTCTGGACGACAAAGTGAACCTCGCTGCCGTACTTGAAAGGGACCTCCAATCCGTAGTGGCCTGGGGTAGGAAATGGTTGGTAAATTTCAATGCCTCTAAAACAAAGCTGTTATCAACTAACCACCATAGACAATCGCATCTACCTCCCATTAGCATGGGACAGGCTAGCCTCCCAGAGAGTAAAATACTACGCCTCCTTGGCCTTACACTCTCGGCGGACCTCAAATGGAATGACTATATCGAATCCACTGCCAAATCTGCTGCTATGAAAGTCGGCACATTGTGCAGGGCCCGGAAATTTTTCCCACCTGAATCTATTCTGCGTATATACAAATCTACCATCCGCCCGTGTATTGAATATTGCTGCCATATCTGGTCGGGTGCCCCTGCTGCTCTCCTTGGGCTTCTTGACAAAATACAAAGGAGGATCTGTAACGTGATTGATACTGACTTGGCAGACCGGCTGCAGCCGCTCTCTCACCGGCGTGATGTGGCTTCCCTGTGCCTCTTCTAAAAGTACTTTCATGGCTTCTGCTCCGATGAGCTTAGATCACTGGTGCCGCCTAAGCAGCAATTTACACGAGATACTAGATTAGCAACTAGGTCCCACCCTTTTACAGTTAAAGAAATAAGATGTAACCGTAAATTCTACTCCAACAGCTTCTTCACTCGCTCTCCCCGCCTGTGGAACTCCCTTCCACAAGTCTGCTTTCCCGACAGTTACAATCTCCAGGTGTTTAAATGTAGGGTCAATAGACACCTCCTATCACACTAACTCACAACTATTTTCAGAACACTCTCATCTACCCAACCCTCATTCTCAGTATCCTTACCCGCCTATCACCCAGCCTCTGGCATTTCCTATATTATAGTAACTCTTTTAATATCTTTTATATTATCTTATATATTATATTATATTATCTCTTTTCCATATTACACCCTCTCTTGTCTCTAAGATAATCTCAAAACTTGACCCTCACAAAGCGAGCGATGAGGACGGAATCCCAATCATAGTCTTAAAGAAATGTGCCCCCGAACTTTCCTCTGTACTTTCTAAGCTCTACAACTTCTGCCTATCTGCTTCCTGCTTTCCTGCCTGTTGGAAATCTTCCTCTGTAGTTCCTATATTTAAAAACACTGGAGAACCCTCGGACCCCGCAAATTACCGACCTATCAGCCTTCTTCCGATCTTTGGCAAAGTGTTAGAAGCCATTATCAACGCCGAAGTGGTTCAGCATCTCACAGCACACAGGCTCCTCTCGGACAAGAAGTATGATTTCCGCTTCACCAGGTCTACTGCTGATATGCTAACGATCATCACCGAGTACATATATCAGGCACTCGACAGGAATGGTGAAGCCCGATTCGAACAAAAATTTTGTAAAGGATTTCATAAAATAATATATATATATATATATATGACGAAATACAATGGTAGCAGGTAAGGCCTTCATATAGTGAAGCTAGTAATAGAAAATTCTCAATACGCTGTAGAGCCTATGAAATATAATAAGAATATAGAATATTGTACACAATCAAAACTACTCAAGTTTCACCCACGAATTGAAAGATCGACAGTCCAAGGTCAGTCTGTCTGTCTGTCTCTCTTTCTTTCTTACTATGCATATACAGATATGTTTTTACTATAAAAGTTTTAAGGATAAGAATAAACATATTGTTTGATAATTTTCTCCGGTAAAGTCTCTTTCACCTCGATAATGGTCTCTTTGGAAGGTCTGAATGCCCTACATGCGGCCCTTGTTCATATTCGACATTACTCTGATTATGGAGACCTTTAGGGATCCTTTTGTGTTATGAAGATGCTCATTAACCTTTTCTCAACTACTCTCCATAGTGAATAGTCCCATGGATTGAGATCTGAAAAAATAAGAGTAAAAATATTAGGGATTATGCGATCATATCTATCTATCTATCTATCTATCTATCTATCTATCTATCTATCTATCTATCTATCTATCTGCTCTCATTACGATTGAGCTCTCTTGAGAAGAAAATTTTACAAACAGTTTCCACTTCGGCGAATATGCGTGACTCTTCAGAAATGAATTGAGTTCTTTCTGCGACTGGCATGTGCATACACTGTTTATATACAACACGTTAAAATGTCCCTTCTCTGATTCCATGCGCCTATGGTCTAGGGAGTAGCGACTCTGACTGACACCAAATCGATCAAGTATTGATCCTCCCCAGAAGCAAATGAATGTGTCTAGCCACACTGATGAGCTGTGATACAGCGAAACAGGTTTGTATGTGGACGACTAATATGTATATGTATATATAGTCATCCGCAGACAAATCTCTTTCGCTGTATCACAGCTCATCCGTACGGTTAGACTCCGATTGCTTTTAACCCAGGATTGAAACCCGGCCGATATGGCGTCATTTGGCGATACTAGCTCTGAGCTATGGGCGCTCGGTAGAAGAAGGTAGACGTTTTAGCGTGTGTATTATTATTATACACGCCCAATAGCTG
The DNA here is from genome assembly GCA_037127315.1 of Ascarosepion bandense. Lineage (NCBI taxonomy): Eukaryota > Metazoa > Mollusca > Cephalopoda > Sepiida > Sepiidae > Ascarosepion > Ascarosepion bandense. The sequence goes on from JBBBDQ010000991.1 coordinate 3,854,164, forward strand.
AGAGTGCTCTAATTCACTGCTGAATGAACGATTCCTAGTTGCAAGAGTAGCTACTGTTTTTCAAGGTCTACCATTCTTCCAGAGTGCTCAATCAGGGTGTGAGAGCGTAAATAGTCATTCGCAGACAGATCTGTTTCGCTGTATCAGTACGGTTAGACTCCGATTGCTTTTAACCCAGGAATGAAACCCGACCGAAATGGCGTCAGTTGGCGATTCTACCTTTATATAAAATGAAGGAGAAATTTCAGGATATTTCACAGTGATTAAATCAAGAAGAAATAATTAAAACTATTTTTTAGAGTTCAAAATACCTTTTTTTTGTCATTTTCATTTTTTGCGTGTTTATCTTTGTAACATTCCCAATCCGATATACCAATAGAAAATTGCGCATTTATTCAAACATTAAAATCGGATAAGATTAAAATAAACAAACAAAAACATGATCTCTTGATGACGAATTAAAGAAGATTAAAGCAAAGAAGAGAGTTATTTTGCTACAATCTGAAGCATGCGCAATCAAACACTGAAACGTGCTGACTCCGTTCTGCCGGAGCACTATGAGGATTATATTCGGTTTATGTAAGGTTTACAACCGGCAAAAACAGAATTCAATATTATTTGTTGCTTTGAGATGTTTTATCAGAAGTTTTGCTTTTTGATTGTTTGGCCTGAACAAATTCACAGTTTTTTATTTTCCAGAAAAAAAAAAAAAAAAAATATATATATATATATATATATATATGTATATCATAAAATAAACGTCACTGGACACTTGATAGCATTTCACGTAAGATCACTGGCCTAGACAGAAGATCGATAACACTATCATGTAATTATCATACTTAAAATCCTTCAAACTCAACAGAAAATCAATATTTCTTCGAATCGATAAATACTTGTGTTGAAGTTGCTTGATTATGAATGAAACATATATGGGGATTTTTTTTTACTTTGGCTTGGACGGTTGGCCTGGAGATCTATACTTATACTGTTGTTCTTTTTCATAACATGTCTAATGCAAGGAGGGATTGTTTTATCTCCCATTTACTCTGTAATTAATAAAATACATATATTACTGATATACATGTTCTTTTAGCTCGTATACCGTTTCATAATGTGGTCGATCTGGCCCTCTACAGCTTTCTCTTCCCTCTTGTTCTTAGTATGTTTAACAAAATTTGCCATTTCCCTTTGCGTTCTGCTATTCATTCACTTGAACTCGTTAGACAAATTAAATGCTTTTCTTCTCTGCCTTTTTTTTTGTCTTCGCTGTCTTCCGCCAGTGGTAGATAGTCGTTGCTTATTTTCTTTTTTTTTTTTTGTGTGTGTGTCCAGAAAGAGGCAGAAATTTTTTCTGGAAATAGTCCAGATTGGGCCAATGACTAAAAGGACAGCTTCATCTGCCGCTTGGAAAATTTATCTGATCTGCTTATCAGGTTTTGGATGTCCTCTGTATTTTCGACTTTATGATGTCCTTATCCCAAGGTAATACAAATTCTATCAAGATCTATTTATGGTTACTTCTTTTTACTTTTCAAAATTTTTATCTCAGGGCGATTACCCTCAAAGCGCTTGTCAATCAAAATGGTTGATTCCTAACACAAGAATCCGTTAATCGTTCTCCGTTGATGACGTTGATAAATGCCCGTTGAGTTTGACGTCTTGCAAGCAATTGGGACAGAGGAAAAGAACAGGGAGTGAGAAGGATAGTAAAAAGGAAAACGTTACTAAGCGCGACAAAGGATAGTATGTTGTGGAGGGCCATGATCTCCATGTTATGATTGGACACGGCACATACAAGAAAAAGTGTTGTGTTAAAACCAACAATAATAAGATGGAGTTCTACTGGTGTAGAACTTAGTGTTAAAATGAACAGTTGATTTACTTATATTATTGAAGAGTTATAAAATCGAGGAAACACACAAAAGAAGGAATTTATTTTCGAATTTACTCGTTTTAAGTTGTGTTATTAATTCGATCAAGTAAAGTGAATCAATATTACTAAAGTATTTGTCTATAATTCTGGGATAAGGTAGTATTTACACTATTTACATTATTCAGACTATTGTCCTAATCTTTGTTGCCGATTGCTCGGCGTTTCCGCCGTTGTACGCTCCGGCCTCCTTCACAACTCTTTAGGACAAGTCACGAGAACTAACTAACGCCTACATCTACTGGACCATGTGTACTTAAGATTTTGAGTTGAATACCAGGCAGTAGTGGAAAATTAACTTAGAGAGTTAGAGGGAGATAACTCATGACTAATAAAAGTGGCTTTGCGCAAGGAATGAGAATGATATATCCCAGTTATTGTAATAGCGTTCAGTTCGAAATTTCTAGCACCTGAAGAAGGTCAGAGCGTACAACGGCCGAAACTTCGTACAAATTGCAACAAAGATGAGGACAACAGTTCAAATAATGTAAATAATGTAAAATTACGAAAATCCGTAGTTCTAACGTATAGTCATGAAAAGGAAATACACTACCAGCCATAATTAATAGGCCACCCCAGTTTTTGAAAGAAATTTTAGATTTCATACTATTTTTAGTATTTATTGCCAAGTGGATAATTTTAAATGAAAATAGAATGGTTCGTTTGTTATTATTACTTTGCAAAATGTTACAGGTCAGCCAGAAAGCAAAGATGAACTCGTCCGAATCATCCTAAATTTTCTTCATTCTTTTATTGACGAAACTGCAATATAGATAATTATGAATTAACTTATAAATTCATTTGATGCACGTGTTATCGTGCAGCATTAACAAAAGAACCATTCTATTTTCATTTACAATTATTCACTCGGCAATAAATACTAAAAATAGCATTAAATAAATCATTTTTAAACACTGAAAAGGCCTAATAATCATAGCCGACAGTGTACACATAAAAACTTTAAATGATGTGAGACAAAATATGACAAAAAATGTTAAAGACGACGTTCTTCACCGAAGGGATATACGGTTGTATATGTTCAAAGTTAAATGTAGATAAATAGTTTGAAATATTTAACTTTATTGGATTATTGCTTCTATGAAGTTCCGTATGAGAGTTAGAGACCGATTATTAATTGGCGAGTAATTTTACACCTGCGAGTATATAAACCCTTTTTGCGAAGGATTCTTGCGAAACCTTTTCATATGAATTCAGACATTTTTATTATTAATTTAATTTTCCTCCTCATTTTATATCAAAACGTATTTCACGTAGACTGGCTACATTCTTTCCTTCTACTTCTTGGCTGAAAGGCTAATGTCTTTGATTTGCTTTCAAAGAAATTAATTTTCATTGGTCCAAACACACTTTTACAGAGACTCGCGAATTTCTTTTCTTCTTCTTGACCGACATTCTAATATCTTTAAACTGCCTTCTAAAAAATTAATTTTCATTGGTCTAAAAACAATTTCATATAGACTCGCGAATTTCTTTCCTTCTTATTCTTGATAAAACAGCTACTTTCTTTGATTTGCTGACAAAGAAGTTAGAATTCTTTGGTCCAAAAAGAATTTCACATAGGCTCGTAATATTTTCTCCTTCTTGACTGAGTTTTTTTAATTTCATTTGCCTTCAGAGAAATTAGAGTGCATTGGTCAAAAAATAATTTCGCATAGGATCATGAATTCTATTTCTTCTTATTTTTGACTGATCATTTAATTTCTTTGATTCGTCTTTAAAGAAATTAGGTTTACCTTCAAAAAATTAGTTTTCAATGATCTAAAAGAATTTCAAATACACTGGGTTATTTTTTCTTCTTGATTGATCTTCAAATTTCTTTGATTATCTTTCATAGAACTTAATTTTCATTGATCCAAAAACAATTTCACATAGGCTCGCGTATTTCTTTTCTTCCCCTTCTTGACTGACCGTCTAATTTCTTTGAGTTACCTTCAAAGAAAATAGGTTTTGTTAGTCTAAAAGAAATTTTACTTAGGCTCGCGATGAATGGTTAATTTCTGTAAAATTTAAAAGTATCACATAGGCTAAATTTTTCCTCGGTCCTCCGAGTTTGAAGGGAGTGGATGAAGGGATTTATTACTTTACGCTAACTACAGATTAAATCTTCTGATAAGTAAATTATAATGACCTGTAGTAACTCGCGAGAAAAATTCGTCTACCGAAATCTTACCCAAGTCTTCTTCTTCTTCTTCTTCTTCTTCTTCTTCTTCTTCTTCTTCTTCTTCTTCTTCTTCTTCTTCTTCTTCTTCTTCTTCTTCTTCATTGCATGTCCCAGGAATTTTAGTTATCTCTTCCCGATGTTCAATATTAATTTCCTTTTCGTTTCCATCCTTTCCAAAACCTCATCATTTCACACATGCTCGGTCCATGATATCCGCAGCATCCTTCTGCAGAATATCCAAGTATAATTAATTTATATTTATGGTTAATCAGTATGAACGAATCCACTTCCGAGAGTGCCGCACAATGTGTCATCAGAAGAACTTCTGGTTTTCTTTGACTGGGTTAGTTACAACATTAAGTGTATATAAATTGGGTAATGATGGAAAGCAGAAATAAAATGTCTGACTGATAAATCTTTTACTGTTTATCAACCGTTTGCGGAATATTTAAAGTCGAATCATCTTGGATTGCAAGAGTATTTTTTAAGTGCATTAACAATTTTTTTTAGAATAACAACGATCTTTACTGATTCAAGTGATCTAGCATAGATGGAGTCAGATCCATACATTTCCAAATGAGAATTGTGCATAAGGGAACTTAAAGGAACCGACAAGTTTTATAACCTGGCGATCCAATTTCTTATCCAGTTCCTCTATACATTGCCAAACGGCATATACACGCTTGGACGTGCACCTCTCGAAATAGATGTAGAGGATACAAATCCTGTATCATCCACCTGTTAACTAAAACACACAAAGTAAAATTGTACAACCGGATCTAAACGACTAAAACATTTTGGAAAAACCCAGACCAAGGCAAATTTCACAAGTCAGTGTGAAATGTAAAATTCTTGATCCTGATTGGATAAGAAACAGAAAATTGATTTATAACGCCAGTCAATCATTTTTTTACACCTAAAGAATGAAAATGCCTGTTGGAGCCGGTCACATGACTAAAGTCCACGACTTAACCACGTTACGTGACCGGTAAGAGACAATTAGAATGGGAGCGGTAACTGATAGCACCTCGTCACAATGTAAGGAAGAAACTTCAAGCTGACTGGGTCACTTCTCGCCGACAAACATTCATTCTACCTTTACTTCCAATTTTCCTTTCTTCGTTTTCACTTCACGCCGCCAAAAAACAAAAACAAAAAAAAAACAGGGTACTCCAACTGTCTGCGATAAGTACAACTTTTTAATTTGTTTCAAATTCGTCCTCATCCTGTCGTAAAAAACATACTATACGCCCCGGGATACTTAGCTACTTACTTCTATCAACCATGAACTCTTGATTTCAGTGAGACATTTAGATACTTACATTTCTCGTTGAACAATTAACTACATGCGTTTTCTCGATGAACATTTTATTGTTCTTCTTACAATTTTGTTATTTTCTTAATAAAAAATTTACTTTAATGTAAAAACGAAATTATTCCTTCCACATTTCAACATCCAAGCTTCAAACTTCTGATATATTTAAATTGTTGGGACTTCGGTTGTGTGTGGCACAAGATAATTTGACAAACATAGTCGAAGTTCCTACACATGATTGGGTAAGTCAGACTAGTTTTTCCTGTATTATGTTGTCATTTCTTTCCACGTAAACTGGTTGCCAATCAAGATTATAGAACCCAATCTGTCCTGCTATTCGATCCATAGCTGAAGGAAGAAGAAATAGATTCATACCTTTCTTAAGAATATTTGCGCGTAAGTGAATGCAACGAATTCGACTAGAATTCGAACTTGGTTCTCCGATTTTTCATTTTGATTCGATATCCATTGCACCACAACGGATATCTTGAGTACTATGACAAAAATCAAAACGTAAAGCAAAAATAGTAATTATAAAGTATGTTATTGAAGAGAGATTTTGAAAATTTACAGGACCGACCAATAATTCAATAAAAAAGATGTTTTTGATGTGCGTTGTGGTGCAGTGGATATCGACTCGAAACGATAAATTGGGCGAGCAGATCTCGAAAGAGACATGACTGACTAGGCAGAAGATTATCCCGCAGTAAGTTGTCATTGCTTTCTGCGGTAGACTGGTTGACAGCCAAGGCTATAGAACCCAATCTATCTAATTATTTAACTCATAACTGGAGGGAAGAGACGGATTAATACCTTTTCCAAGTGTATTTGTGCGTAAGTGAATGCAAGGAATTCAACTGGAGTTCGAACTCAGCTCCCTGATTTGTCATTTCGAATCGATATCTACTGCATCACAACGCACATCCTTACCTTACTGTATAGGTTGACTAAACCTGGTGAGAAGACACATCTTATACACTTGTGAAATTCAAAAGAATACCTGCTGTAAATTGGTATGCAGATAGCGCTTACTAGGGTTAGCAGTTTATATTCGAGCAGAGGCTAGTATCTCTTGTATCCACCTATAGCTAGTTGTTAATAAAAAGGCAAAATGACCTCTCTAGGTTTTCGTTGGCAAACAGTCTATTGAGTGAGAGAGTGAGTTCTGTTTAACAGCATATCAACCTCTGTGGGTTATTTAATGCCAAAACGGTTGGGTTTTAAGGTATTTTTTAATGTATATGGGTTTTAAGGTTGATTTAGTAAGATTAATGTATAGGGGTTTTAAGGTTGATTTAGTAAGATTTCGATCATTTTTTGTAATTATTTGAGAAAATTGAAGATGACTTTTAGTTTTGTATTCAAAAAAGTATTATGGTAATAATTTTTCCTTCAAAAATATTTTTCTAAAAAAGTCTATTTTTATACTTTAATAGTGTTTTAACCCCAGTTTGAGGGTTAACTATTTGCCTATAGCTGGGACCCTAACAGGTGCTATCACTCTGAGTTAGATTGGACCTGGGAACAACAGTAATTAACAGGTGGTTCCATGCTCCTTAAAACCTTCCAGAGGCCTTGCTGCCGGATGCAGTTTACCGTCAGAACCAGAACGAAAACTGTGAATTGAAAAATTGGTTGAGCATGAAGTGAGTAACTCTATTCTGTAATACTCAACTAGGTTTTTTAAAATCATCCCAAGCAAGGAAACAAAGCCACTAACATACAGGTGGTTACAGAGTTGAAATAATATGAAAAAGAAACATTAAAGAGTAAGAATAATAAACGAAACAATATTTCTTAGATGAGGTAGTATTTGCAGTATTCAAATTTTTCGGACAATTTTCCTCGTCTTTGTTGCCATTTGTATGACATTTCGGCCGTTGTACGCTACGGCCTTGTTCCTTAAGGACACATGACCCAGTGGATATAGACGTTGGCTAGTTCCTGACTTGCCTCTTAGAGCTGTGAGTTTAATACCAGGCTACAGCAGAGGTGGACAAGTAACTTGCAGGTTTAGAGGGAGATAACTCATGACGTCTAATTGAGGCTGTATACAATGAATGAGGATGGAATATCCCAGTGATTGAAATAAAGGTTCCGGTTCGAAGTTCCTAGCACCTGAAGAAGGACAGAGCGTACAACGGCTGATACTTTGTACAAATGGCAACAAAGATGAGGACAATAGTCCGAATAATGTAATCACTGCAAAAAAAAAAAAAAAGAAAAAACATTTGACATTTCATTTAAATTTCACTGAAAAAAAATAGAGTTCCACAATTGAGAAATGCAATAGAAGAAACTATCATCATTTAACTTACAGTTGCAGCTGGCCATTTCGGCTGCAAAATGATGAGATCTTGCCGCCAGTCTATATCTAACTTTTTAGTATTATCTAAATCTAAACTTATTTATCAATGGAACTTTGTCTCTGTGTGTGTGCATGTGCATGTGTGTGTGTGTGTGTGTATGTGTGTCCGTTACCTACAGAGTTCGAAACGGCTGAACCGATTTTCTTGAAAATTTATACAGTTGTACTATTGGCGGAACGAGAAATCGGGGAGCCGAGTTCAAATTCCAGCCGAATTCATTGCATTCACTTACGCGCAAGTAACCTTGGGAAAGATATTAATCCGTCTATTCCTTCCAGTTATGGGTTAAATAACAGGACAGATTGGGTTCTATAGCCTTGGTCGGCAACCAGTCTACCGCAGAAAGCAATGGCAACCTGCTGCGGAAAAATCTTCTGCCCAGTCAGTCATGTCTCTTTCGAGACATGATCGCCCAAGCGTGTATCACGTATGGCACTTAACTGACTGACTGACTGACTATTAGCGTCTGAGAGTGTTCCTAGCTAGGTTTTGTGTCGAGGTACCCTCGATATATATCGAAAATCGATAGTCGAAAAAATCGGGTTGTAGAAAGAGTGGTTCGATTTTAATCAAATTTGATACACTCATAGACAAAGACATAAGAAACTACATTCAGAAGTTTCAAGGTTGCAGTTCTTACAATAGCGCAGAAAATCTATATATATAAAAGGCAAGATGGTTGAGTGTGTGTCTGTTTATCTGCCTATATGTCTCTATTCTTTCAGCTCTTTTATTTTAGTTTTTGCTTCGGGTTTGGCTCTAAGTAGGTATAATTGTAGTTCTTAGTCTCAGCCATGATACCATTTACTTAGAGGACTTATTTAGTCTTCAAAATTCAATTTACGACGAAAAAAACTTATTTGATATCGATACCAGGAAATCTGGTACTTACATCCATTCATTTTTCTTTCAGTCTCCGGTTTCGCTTTAACTGGAAACAACTATTGCTTTTTAGTCTTTCGTGCCAACGTCCAAAGAGTCTGAACTCCAGGACCATGGATTAGTTTTAAAGCTTTCATTACACCCGAGCAACGCCGGGCTATACTGCTAGTTATCAATAGTTTCCATGTAGTTTGGATTGCCCTTAAAACTATTTTGTTGTACACATCTTCTTTCCGTCGTATTCTTAGCATTCATCGGTACAATCACATCTATGCCGCTTAGGCTGTGGAAAATAAATGAATAAATCATTTCATTATTCCTCGTGTATAAGAAACTACATTTTGCCGATTTTGTATTTGGTTGAGTTATAACCAATTTCTGAATTTTGGCAAGGAATTGTAATGACAAATGTATAAATCTAAGCACTAATTGCACGTTGCAGTTAAGAATATTCAACAAATCTAGCACCAACAAGTTATTTTTTAATCTAATTCAACCTGATGGTGCAATTAATACATAAAGGTTACTGGTGCGGAAGAATTAAAAAAACAGGACCTTAACTAGGGAGCGAGAACAATAAAAGAGTAATCAGGAAGACATTAGATAGTGATTGATATTGAGTTTAAATTTCTGAAGATTAAAGTTGGCTGGAAAGCATGAAGCTGAAAGAGAGACCCATAAACGAGAAAAGAAAATGTTAGCATCGAATCTACGGTTGCAACCAGCCAATTCAGCTGTAAATTGATGAGACCTATTTGTTCGTCTCGTACTGCGATTAAATTTATAAAGTCTCGGTACTATAGTGAAGACCTCATCACAATAATTTTCATGAAATTATTTATAGAAAAGGCACAGGGAGGCAACTTTACAGCAGTGGCAAGGTGATTGAAGCCGAGATACTAGAACTGAACTAATTATATTGCTGATTTTTCTTTGAATTTTATAAAGAATCTCAAAATATATAACAGGAGAACCGCATGGTATATAGCAGCAATATTCTAAGCATGGACAAATGATCGACTGATCTTTTTCGGTTACTTTAAAACGTATTGACTGAGAAAACATTCTCCGTTGAAAACTAGATACAAGTGTTCGTCGAAAAAACTTTCACATAAAAAAAATATACGGAATTTTACTGAAAGTACATTGAATAGCAAACTGATAGGTGATACTAAGTCAGTGTAAATAATAGTGAAAGTATTATTAAATAAAATGTTATTTTACTTGATTTTTTGAAACTCAAGAAAAGAGGATTGGAAAATTTGAGACTCACAAGACGTATTTAAGGCAAGAGAGACTATGGAAAACAGATGACAACATACCTCGCAAGCTTAAGTAAATGGATAACAATTTAGAGCCTAGGGGAGATTTAAAAAAGACAAAATTTATTAAGATAACGAAATTACATTAAGCTTTGGTGATACGCTACTCAGACAAAAAATAATCTCTTCTTGTATATTAAAACCAGGAAGAGACAATAGAAATTTCTATGGTACAAAATGAGGAAAGAGGGCTTGAAAAATAGACACTAACATGACACATTAAAGGCTAAATGGATAGAGGCAAACAGAGCATAATCTACTTAGGATGATTGAGTATATTGAATAGGAAATAGGTTTTAGGAGAGATAAGCAAATACAGGATGTGCGTTGTGGTGCAGTGGATATCGGCTAGGGACGAGAAATCGGAGAGCCGAGTTCGAATTCCAATTGAATTTCTTGCATTCACTTACGAGCAAATACTCTTGGGAAATGTATTGATCCCTCGTTTCTGTCTCCAGCTATGTGTTAAATAGCAGGATAGATTTCATACAGTAATCAAATCCTATATCCACTAGGTCATATGTCTGTAAATAAATAACTTGGAGATTCATTTAAATTTGTCTGTTAAGTGCTATAGTTGACAAACGCTTATGCGATCATGTTTCAGAAGAGACATGACTGACTGGGCTGTAGGCTGCCATTACTCTTGCAGTAGACTGGTTGCCAACCATGACTATAGAACCAAATTTGTCCTACTGTCGAACCCATAGATGGAGGGAGCTGCTGCTTATAACTTTTCCCAAAGGCATTTGTGTGTAAGTAAATGCAAAGAATTCGACTAGAATGCGAAATCGGCTCGCAGATTTCTTCTTCGGAGCCGATATCTACTTCACCACAACGCGCATTTCAATGCTCTACTAAATAATATTCTAGCAAACATACGTGCAATTTGTCTACAGTGCACAGCTTTTAAATTCTACAAGTTCTACATTTACGTATTTTGGTGGGTTCATTCCAATACTCAGTAAAACAATATTCTAGTAAACAAAGCTATAATTTGGCATCTGTGTATAGAACTTAAGTCCACCATCCCTAAATTTACCTATTTAGGTGGGTTCATTCCAATAGTCAGTGAAACAATATTCTTGTAAACAATGCTATAATTTGGCATCTGTGTATAGAACTTAAGTTCCACAATCCCTAAATTTACCTATTTAGGTGGGTTCATTCCAATAGTCAGTGAAACAATATTCTTGTAAACAATGCTATAATTTGGCATCTGTGTATAGAACTTAAGTTCCACAATCCCTAAATTTACCAATTTAGGTGGGTTCATTCCAATACTCAGTGAAACAATATTCTTGTAAACGAAGGTAAAATTTGGCATCTGTGTATAGAACTTCGTTTTCACACTCCCTAACTTTACCTATTTAGGTGGGTTAAACAAAGTTATAATTTGGCATCTGTGTATAGAACTTAAGTTCCACAATCCCTAAATTTACCAATTTAGGTGGGTTCATTCCAATACTGAGTGAAACAATATTCTTTTAAAGAAAGGTATAATTTGGCAAATGTGTATAGAACTTAAATTCCGCAGGCCCTAAATTTACGTATTCTGGTGAGTTTGTTGTGGTTCGGACAACGTGGTAATATTTTGAAAGTGGAGTCACCATTATAAAGCAGAATGGTTGTCCAATCCACCACATTAATAATATAAATATCTCAGAGAACAATGTAACAAGAATAATAATAATGTATTAAACGTAGTTACAGGATTGATTTTTTTTGTGCATGCAAAATTTAGTGAAGAATGTTCTCTATTGTATGTTGAAGAAAATGTATCAATGTTCATACTGAAAGAGTTCCTGAAAAAAGGAAATATGATGTTTGTACTAATCAGTAGTTGAATATAATTATACATGTCGTGAAGTATGCTTGTAAGAGAGAGAGAAACATATTTTTGGTGTAACTAATTGCTGAACGCAGTTGGCTCAGTATATGAGTTGGAAAGGAACTAACAGCATTCGGACTGTTAGCTCCGAAAAGCAGTTTCCAACTGGTTTATACACGTGTGAACATCAGCTTATATATTTCTGAATGAAGCGCGGGAAAAAGACGTTTCACGTGCGATACTAATGTAAGGGTATGTGCGGATATGTTTGTGTACGTGTGTACATGGCGATATGTATATAAGTATGTACATGCATGTACAAGAGATTCTACAATTAATTCCAATACTCTATGAAACAATATTCTAGTAAACATAGGTATAATTTGGCAACTGTGTATAGAACTTAAGTTCCACAAGTCTTAAATTTACTTATTTTAGTGGGGTTATTTCAATAATCTAGCAATCATAGATGTAATTTGGCTACTATGGATAGAAACTAAGTTCTATAACAACGTTTTCATTCCAATACTCTACGAAACATTACTCAGTCGAAGGTGTAATTTCGCTGCCGTGTAGATAACTTATTCGCTATTGGATTCGATTAGCTGCACTCAGAATTATTGCTTTTTATTTCTTCGTCACATTTTATTTATCTAACCGATCTGCCTATACAAAGGGGCATGAATCACTTTACCGCAGACTTTGTGAATTCTAATCAGTTGACTGAATAATGGCCGGCCAACACTTGAACATCCAGTGATTGACGAAGCAGGGCACGTCAGAAAAGATGACTTGTTAATTAAACAAAACATGGCCATTGACATGTGGGGAATGCAATTCTTAATGATCAGTTTTTGTTTGACTCTAGTCTTTGCTATCTATGGATATAGTTAATTTTCTACGTGCTGCTTAGATGTGGCACAAGGCCGAAAGTATAGGGTACTCAGTGAGGATCTAACTCACTACTTAGTTATAATAGGTTTTAGAGAGGCAAGCTTGCTAATCATTACACCACACTGCGATGGCTATATCTATGGGGATAGATATAGGCAACAAAGAGTGTATCTGCTACATGTATAAATTTCTTCTTCATGTGCCGTGTCTCTTCGGAATGTAGGCGATCATGGACTTCCACTTGGCTCTATCTCTTGTCGCTCTCAATAATTTTTCTCTTGGTATCTCTTCCAAGCCCCGCTCCTGCTACCATTTGCTCAAACCTAACAAGTACGTCTCGCGTGGCTTTCCCTTGTCTTATCTTCCATTTATCCAACTTGTGAGTATCAAGTTCTACAGGCCTTCCTTCCTGTTTTTCGTGTCCCAGGAACCTCATTTGATACTTATTCCTGATATTTCTCATTTACATCCTTTCTAACACCTCATCCTTGCACACGTGCTGTCCATGGTATCATCAGCATCCTTCAGTAAAACCACATTTCTGCTGCTTAATGCCTCTCAAAAGTTTTAAGTTTGTTTTTTTTTCATTTTAGAGTATTTGTACATCAACGCTTCAAGGTTTGACACCCGCTTAAGCGATATCTGATTCTGTTGTGTTTCAGTGCTTCTCTGATAAGAATGGGCAGCGCCACATATACAAATCTACCATCCGCTCGTGCTCTGCTGCCAAACCTGGTAGGCTGCTCCTGCTATCCACCTAGGTGTCCTTCACAAAATCCAACGAAGAAACAGTAATATGATCGATCCCGACTTGGCTGCTAGGATACAGTTTCTTTCTCACCGACGCAGTGTGACTTCCCTGTGTCTCTTCTACAAATACTTTCACGGCTTCTGATCCGATGAACTTATCTCACTGGTACCCCCAAGTATGAATTTCCTCGAGCCACAAGATTAGCTATTAGGTCCCACCATTTTACTGTAAAACCAATAAATTTTAAACGCAAATTCTACTCCAGCAGCTTTTCCCCCGCACTTCCTGCCTATGGAATTCCTTTCCGCTTACTTGCTTTCCTGACAGCTAAAATCTTCAAGAATTTAAATGTAAAGTCAATAGTCATCTCCTGTCTCACGAACTTACATCCTCTCTCTCATGCTTTATTCTCCGTCCACCCCAATCATCAGTATTCTCACCCTTCTCATATCCTCTTTTTTTTTTAATCGTATCACCCCGAACAAGGCGGTAAAGCCGCTGATGTGCAGGGGGCTACGTAATAGTAAAAAGATTGGAAAAGAGAAAGCCGGAAACCACATCCTAAACAGGGAACAAGGGATGAGCCTCTTAACCTGTTCAATAGACGTGGACACCCTCTGTAACCTGTCAATCTTTCTTATAACATTTCTCCTATGTAACCTACTGTACAACAGTGGCAGTAAAATGCTTTGCTTGGGGCCACACGATTATATAAAAAAATAAAAATCATATAATTAGTGTACCCATTGTTGTCAAAAATGATGCCAATTGTTAGAAAATATTAATAGTGAGACGCAAATATTTTCAAACAATTTATTGAAATTATAAAAAGCGCAGACAGGAAATGCACAACTAAAAGAAAATCCAATGAACTGTCGAAGTAAATGGAAACGGTTCATAAATTTTAATCCATCCAAAACGAAGCTGCTCTCCTTTAACCACCATAGAGAAATATTTCCTAGCGTGAGACACACTGCGCCTCCTTGGCCTCAGTTTCTCAAACGACCTCACATAAACTTATTACATTGACTCTATAGCTGGATCTTACGCTAGAAAGTGCGGGTTACACTGTCGGGCCAGGAATCTTTTTTCTCTTTAGAATCCATTTTGCCCATTTTTAAATATACCATTCGTTCGTACATTGAATACTGCTATTCATCTGGAGGATCTGCAATAAAATGGAGCCTGACTTAGTAGCCCGCCTCCAGTCACTTTCTCACCGACGTGATGTGGCTTCCATTTGTCTTTTCTACAAGTATTTTTATATCAACTGCCCTAATGAGCCTTTTTCTCTGGTTCCTTGATCACATGCGTGATGCCAGATTGATATCTCACCCTTTTTCCGTCAAAATAGTTAATGTAACCACCTCTACTACTCTAACAGTTTTTTCTCGCACTTATCGTATGTGAAACTCACTCACGTTTGCTTGCTTCCCTGAGAGCTACAATCCACTGTACCTTGATTTTTTTGTCTGAGTGTAATTCTCTGCGCACTAGTGGTAGTCTTTGCTTGATGTGAAATGATTATTGAAAAAAACAAACAAAAATATATAGATTTATAGACGTGGCAAGAATCAGTGATCATGAAGCCGTATTGTTTCCTTTACTATTGAGTAGAAATCATAAATTACTTTAATTTTGATGTGAATTAGTTTTCTTGCCATCGTATTGGTTTATAAGACCCATTTTCCCCACATAACGGTTCGATAATATCCCTCCGGTTGTATAAGCACAGTTGCAGTATCTTGTAGACTAATGTTTACCCAGACGCCTTCGAGTTGCGGTACTTGCTACAAGAATCCATAATGTTGAAATATTAATTTCTCGAATATCAGCATCATGTTTTTCCACCATAGCTAACAATGTTTCGTTTTTTTATCTTGATGTCATTGCATTTTTGCATTTACTTTGGATCATTTTTAATTTTTTTTACTTTGATATTTCTTCATCTCTCATTTTATAATTAACAAATTTCTTTTTTTGCCATTTCGGTTTTCAGGAATGGTTTCTTCTATAGCATTTTTAAAATTCTAAATTACAGCAGTATTATTAAAAAAGGAGAGAAAAAATATTTTTCCCGGTGTCCTATTTACACGACTAATATTTCATTTATATTAAACACTAACCCATAAATGGCAGAATTTTAAATTTAATAACAACTGATGAAATTAGGAGTTTATTATTTAAGGGTGAATTTTCTATGCCATCAGCACCGGTATTTAATAAATATTTCAAATAGTATTTATAGAATTTTATAAATATTTACACTACATACATATTGACTATTGTTCTCATAATTGTTATCGTTATCAAGACGTTTCGAACCATCTGGTCTTCATCAGATGTGTTCTGTGAATTCCGAACTGAAATCTTTATTCAATTTACGGTAGTAAACAATTCTCCTTTCACTCCCCATGTCAAGGAATATCTCGTCTTGTTTTTTAATATCACAAAATCTAAATACACACTGGCGGGCACAAAGATCAAACACAAAATGTAACCAAATTCACGAACCAACACTTTAATCCACTAGTCTCCTGGGGCAATTTTCTGCGTGTTGACGAGTTCAATCCCTGGGCTCGGCAGTGTGCACTTGAACTTAGTGGAACAGGGTGAGCAATAACTGAGCGGTACTAAAACAAAGAACCAAACGAGTTATTTCTATACATGAGAAGTGGAACAAAAAAATCTCTACCCTCGTCAGTCAGTCAGTTAAGTGCCATACGTGAAACACGCTTGGGCAATCATGTCTCGAAAGAAACATGACTGACTGGGCAAACGATTATCCCGTAGTAGGTTGCCATTGCTTTCTGCGGTAGACTATTTGCCAGCCAAGTCTATAGAACCCAATCTGTCCTGTTATTTAACCCATAACTGGAAGGAAGAGACTGACTAATACCTTTCCCAAGGGTATCTGCGAGTAAGTGAATGTAATGAATTCAACTGGAATTCGAACTCGGTTCCCTGATTTTTCGTTCCGAGCCGATATCCACTGCACCACAACGCACATCCCCCGTAGATAAATTAAAAGATTCAATTCAGGGGGCTACGTAATAGTGAAAAGATTGGAAAAGAGAAAGCCGGAAACCACATCCTAAACAGGGAACAAGGGATGAGCCTCTTAACCTGTTCAATAGACGTCGACACCCTCTATAACCTGTCAATCTTTCTCATAACATTCCCCCTATGTAACCCTCTTAATTACTCGAACTGACATACTTTTTTTTATAAATTTTCGGCTTAGTAAATTTGTAGTGAACACGAAATTAAAAGTAACTCTCTTCTCTTCTTCACTTTTTACAAAAATACACAATTCTGTGAAATCCTGATTTTGACGAATAGGAAAAAGATTGACCTTGTACTGAAAGAAAAAGACATAGCGGATTTTGCGATCTGATGTTAAATTCATTTCCTAACCAATGAAAGGAAGCGATTTTCAAAACTGAGAGAAAAGTTCGCAATCCGGTGTAAAAAAAACTAAATGGCTATAAAAACACAAACATTCAGAATCAGTCAGTCAGATGGGATCAGAAATTAGAGACGACACGCTCAAATGTGACAAAGGAAACTTAAAGCCTCTGATCCGGACATATAAAGTCCCGTCACACATTCGTTCGTCTTCGCAGTCAACAAAGAAGAAGGCGACAACAACAATAACAACAACAGCAACAAGATACTTCAACTGACACCTAAAAACTAACGCTCGCTAAGTACAATTTCTTTTATTTCTTTACCTTTATTTTCACTTTCTCGCCGGCCATCAAAGACGAAATGAACACAGATTTTATTAAACAGATTCTACTACTTTCGACTACAAGTTCTGGATACACTTAACTCCTTACTACTATTTCTCTTGAAACATTTAACTACATACATACATTTTCTCTTTGAACATTTAACTCCGTCAAATTCATGTTATTCTGTTCCGTTAATAAAATTCCACTTATTATACAAATGAAACACATTTATTCAACCACATTCAACATCCACATTTCAACCTTCTGATAATTCTGATGACCTTCCGATAAACCGTAAGTTGTGGGACGTTTAGTTATTTTTCGCCAATTTAATAAACATTCAACTATCTCCCCACCACTTCAAATTATTCTTTCTTTTAATTAAATCGGTATTTTTTTAAATCGAAATTATAGTCAGATTTCAACTAGCGATTAGTTCAGCAAATGTGTTGATTTGGGAAAGACCTTTGTGTCTATATAATTTGTTTTTCATTCAGATTCCTCGAGGTCTGTTTTGTATAATTTTGTATCAGTTATTATAATTATAATAATTATTATAATTTTGTATCAATTATTGTAATTATAATAATTATTATAATTTTGTATCAATTATTATAATTATAATAATTATTATAATTTTGTATCAATTATTATAATTATAATAATTATTATAATTTTATCAGTTATTATAATTATAATAATTATTATAATTTTGTATCAATTATTATAATTATAATAATTATTATAATTTTGTATCAATTATTGTAATTATAATAATTATTATAATTTTGTATCAATTATCGTAATTATAATAATTATTATAATTTTGTATCAATTATCGTAATTATAATAATTATTATAATTTTAATATCCAATTATCATAATTATAATAATTATTATAATTTTGTATCAATTATCATAATTATAATAATTATTATAATTTTTTGTATCAGTTATCATAATTATAATAATTATTATAATTTTGTATCAGTTACATAATTATAATAATTATTATAATTTTGTATCAGTTATCATAATTATAATAATTATTATAATTTTGTATCAGTTATCATAATTATAATAATTATTATAATTTTGTATCAGTTATCATAACTATAATAATTATTATAATTTTGTATCAGTTATTATAATTATAATAATTATTATAATTTTGTTTCAGTTATTATAATTATAATAATTATTATAATTTTATTATCAATTATTATAATTATAATAATTATTATAATTTTGTATCAGTTATTATAATTATAATAATTATTATAATTTTGTATCAGTTATTATAACTATAATAATTATTATAATTTTTGTATCAGTTATTATAATTATAATAATTATTATAATTTTGTATCAGTTATCATAATTATAATAATTATTATAATTTTGTATCAGTTATCATAATTATAATAATTATTATAATTTTGTATCAGTTATCATAATTATAATAATTATTATAATTTTGTATCAGTTATCATAATTATAATAATAATTATTATAATTTTGTATCAGTTATCATAATTATAATAATTATTATAATTTTGTATCAGTTATCATAATTATAATAATTATTATAATTTTGTATCAGTTATCATAATTATAATAATTATTATAATTTTGTATCCCAGTTATCATAATTATAATAATTATTATAATTTTTGTACATCAGTCATAACTATAATAATTATTATAATTTTGTATCAGTTATTATAATTATAATAATTATTATAATTTTTGTTTCAGTTATTATAATTATAATAATTATTATAATTTTATATCCAATTATTATAATTATAATAATTATTATAATTTTGTATCAGTTATTATAATTATAATAATTATTATAATTTTGTATCAGTTATTATAACTATAATAATATTTATTATAATTTTGTATCAGTTATTATAATTATAATAATTATTATAATTTTGTATAAATTATTATAACTATAAATATTATTATAATTTTGTATCAGTTATTATAATTATAATAATTATTATAATTTTATCAGTTATTATAATTATAATAATTATTATAATTTTGTATCAATTATTATAATTATAATAATTATTATAATTTTGTATCAGTTATCATAATTATAATAATTATTATAATTTTTTGTATCAGTTATTATAATTATAATAATTATTATAATTTTGTATCAGTTATCATAACTATAATAATTATTATAATTTTGTATCAGTTATTATAATTATAATAATTATTATAATTTTGTATCAGTTATTATAATTATAATAATTATTATAATTTTGTATCAGTTAATATAATTATAATAATTATTATAATTTTGTTTCGGATTATTATAATTATAATAATTATTATATTTAATATCAATTATTATAATTATAATAATTATTATAATTTTGTATCAGTTATTATAATTATAATAATTATTATAATTTTATCAGTTATTATAACTATAATAATTATTATAATTTTATTATCAGTTATTATAATTATAATAATTATTATAATTTTGTATCAGTTATCATAATTATAATAATTATTATAATTTTATAATTATTATATATAATAATTAATTATAATTTTATTATCAGTTATCATAATTATAATAATTATTATAATTTTGTATCAGTTATCATAATTATAATAATTATTATAATTTTATTATCAGTTATCATAATTATAATAATTATTATAATTTTGTATCAGTTATTATAACTATAATAATTATTATAATTTTATCAGTTATCATAATTATAATAATTATTATAATTTTAATAATAATTATCATAATTATAATAATTATTATAATTTTGTATCGGTTATCATAATTATAATAATTATTATAATTTTGTATCAGTTATCATAATTATAATAATTATTATAATTTTGTATCAGTTATCATAATTATAATAATTATTATAATTTTGTATCAGTTATCATAATTATAATAATTATTATAATTTTGTATCAGTTATCATAATTATAATAATTATTATAATTTTGTATCAGATCATAATTATAATAATTATTATAATTTTAATATCAGTTATCATAATTATAATAATTATTATAATTTTGTATCAGTTATCATAATTATAATAATTATTATAATTTTGTATCAGTTATCATAACTATAATAATTATTATAATTTTGTATCAGTTATTATAATTATAATAATTATTATAATTTTGTTTCAGTTATTATAATTATAATAATTATTATAATTTTGTATCAATTATTATAATTATAATAATTATTATAATTATTATCAGTTATTATAATTATAATAATTATTATAATTTTGTATCAGTTATTATAACTATAATAATTATTATAATTTATCAGTTATTATAATTATAATAATTATTATAATTTTGTATCAGTTATTATAACTATAATAATTATTATAATTTTGTATCAGTTATTATAATTATAATAATTATTATAATTTTGTATCAGTTATCATAATTATAATAATTATTATAATTTTTATCAGTTATCATAACTATAATAATTATTATAATTTTGTATCAGTTATTATAATTATAATAATTATTATAATTTTGTATCAGTTATTATAATTATAATAATTATTATAATTTTGTATCAGTTATTATAATTATAATAATTATTATAATTTTTGTTTCAGTTATTATAATTATAATAATTATTATAATTTTGTATCAATTATTATAATTATAATAATTATTATAATTTTATTATTATTATTATAATTATAATAATTATTATAATTTTGTATCAATTATTATAATTATAATAATTATTATAATTTTGTATCAATTATTATAATTATAATAATTATTATAATTTTGTATCAATTATTATAATTATAATAATTATTATAATTTTGTATCAATTATTATAATTATAATAATTATTATAATTTTGTATCAATTATTATAATTATAATAATTATGATAATTTTGTATCAATTATTATAATTATAATAATTATGATAATTTTTGTATCAATTATTATAATTATAATAATTATTATAATTTTGTATCAATTATTATAATTATAATAATTATTATAATTTTGTATCAATTATTACAGGATATCGTTTAAATTCTTGCTTCACCTTTTAGGTTGTAATAATTGTGTTTCGGTATTGAAATCAATATTATCTCGGGTTATGTACCCGACCTATCAACCGATATATGCCGTTACTTTTCAAATTAATCTTTACTCATTTGATTGCGGGTAAATTAACGTGTACCCGTTTCATTGCAGAGATAGTCCACGGTCCAGATTCTTCCCCATTTCTGGCCATAGTTTTAATATTCCTAGAATCTGATATTATGACGATGACTGGTTTCTCTTTTGATATTTTTCCCCGTGTATGTTATGTCGGGTAACAGAATTATGTGAAATAATACAAAACAACGTAATAGTATAAAAGTAGGTGTATTGACAGGAAAAGAGAAGTATTTACAAGAGGTGAGGATTAGTAGAATACAGAACAAGGTAATTAGTATACAGTATCGTCGTAGAGACGTGATAGATTGACTAGTAGAACACTTCCGGTGCAATACCGGAAATACCCGACTGACTCGCTCACTCGACTTCCTTACTCGACTTCCTTGCTCGAGGTATAATCTCTACTATTTTATATAGTGATTCGAATAGTCCATTTCCGTGGAAAGGTGGAGAGCGCCCCAACAGTGTATATAAGACGCTGCGTTTACAATCTTTATTTTAACATTTCTATCGTAAGGGACCAGTTCATCTTCACTTTTGGTATTGGGGGGGGCTTTTCTTCTCGCCCCGCACCTTTTTGCCATATGCCCTCTATCACCGCCTCTTTCTTGCTTGTGAACTGGGGGTATCCCCCACCCTGTGGAACATTCTGTCGCACAGTGACCTCTATGCTGGCACTTCCAGCACACTAGACCATATCTACCTAGCGGGGTTTTTCTGAAATCGCGTCTCCGGGGCCCTTCGTCTTCATAATTTCATCTTTGCCCCCTTCTAGATTTTCTGGAACGCCTGGGGTTCCCCCCCTGGGTTCTGCATTGCCCCCGCTTTCTACCTTTCTCCATACCCTCTGGCTCTCTTTTGCCAGTGCCACCGCCGCCGCCGCCAGCACAACCGGGCCCCCCTTCAGCACATCATGTCGGATATATATAGATCTTTCAATTGAACCTGGATGGCCGCATGCTCTCTGACCTCTACCGGGTAGGCCAGAGAAGCTAATTTCTCCGCCCTTTTACTAATCCTTCTACCCCCTCATCTCTTCCCTGGGCCATCCCCATGAGGCCTCTCATGGCCTCCAGGGCTGTGACTTCATCGGCGTATTCCTCAACTAGCAACGCCTTAAGTTTTTCCCAGGGTCATATGAGTGTCCTCTTCCAGAAGTTGGCCGATAAAGTCCGACGGCTATCCTGTCACAGTGTGGTACGCCACGCACACCGTTTCTTTTTCCCTCAGCTCATATATCAGCTGACTTTTCTCTATGGCCGCTAACCAATTTCTTTGCTCTTTCGCATCTCCCCGATAGCTCGGCACCCATGGTCCCCCGCACAGGGCATGGTAGCCCTTATGTGACGCTCGTCCTCGCCGACGGTCGTGACGATCCCAGTTGTGACACTGCCACTCGGTCACGGCGATACCGTCCTATGATGTCGCCACAAAAGCTAGACTACAGGACGTCTTTTGCAACAACGGGCCACTGTCTCACGTTGTGATTAGATCCCAGAAGTCTCGTCGTGCAATTTCAATAGTCGTCCCTTTTAGCCAGTCCGGACACTGGTGAACACTTATGAGTTGAAAAAAATAAACACGGCACCAAAACAAAAAAAAAATGAATAAAATAAATGAACGAAGTCGAACACGCATGGAGAGCTATGTAGAAGATCTTTATATAAAGAAAAAAAAACAATGTCTGTTTTTCCCAAGAATACAGTTGTCGAAAATGATATACAGTTGTTTAAAATGCTGGTTGTAACGGAGAGAGAAAGTTCGCCAAAAGCATCAAAGCTTCTAATCGTTAATTGATATGTTTACTCTAATTTCGTTAGCGTTGAAATGTACTTCTAAAACAGCAAAGTTCTTTCGGGTTCTTGACGGAATCTAACGGAATGTGCCGAATCGGAGCGGCCACTGGCGGAGTGTGTGTGGGTACTGACGGCGGTGGCACCCTGCCGAAATCTGAACAATTAGCTCTCCAACTGAATTTTTCGTGTCGAGCATCTATTTTTATAACCAATTTCGATCCTCTCTGGGGATCCGGCCGGCTCACAGTCTTCGGCCAATGAAAATCGGTCTCCGCCCCTTCGATTTGCGGATGTATTAGCTCGTCCAATGAGATTTTGCCAATTCACATCGTAGCTTGATTCTATTTTAGATTCGCACGGACCCGAATGTACTCACCAGCGGCCCTGACCTTGGGTGACCTTATCAAATCACTCTGACACTTGTTATGTCAACGCTTCTTCAGATTAGTGGAATACACTCCAGATTTAAGATTAACCCATATTGAGCATAAAAGAGGCGAAAATCATGAAAGACGAGAAATTTATATTTATCCAAAATAACTTTATTTTATATTTCCGTGCTTTTAGAAGCACTTGATAGTACTAAGATTATTATTTTTTCCTTAAGCTCACATTGCGTGACGCAATAAAACACTATTAATATGACCAATATCAATTTCTCTCTCCGTTGTTTTAAACCAACCAAAGGAATGTATCCCCGCAGGAATAGGGAAAGCATCACTGCGTGAGCTAGTGTCACATAATTGGTCAAACAAAATGGCAGCAAAAATAATGCGAATGACACCGGAATCAGTTGTAGAAAAGTCTTTACACAAAAGAAAACAGAGTAAAACAATCACCAATCGTTTTCTTCCCAAACCCTATTCTTATCAAGCTGGCAACGGGTTTCGACTAATTTCTCTAAGTAGTAATTTGCGAAGCGTTTTTCTTCTTATAATTCATTAAAGTCTCTGGTTGTCAATATCACTTTACTTTAATCGGAGTTTCAAGTTTGTGGCGATTCAAAATGTCTTTGTTCGTTTCACATCGAAGCTTTACGGAAACTGCCGAAGGATTGTCTTGGAGTGTGGTTGGTAAGGCTGGCAACGGCGGTAAGACGTCTTCGGCTCCATACTTCAGACTGGCTTTTCGATCAGAGCTGGGTTTCAACTTTGTCAGCAAAATCAATTTTTGTCTGTCTTTAACTCTAGTTAGCCGTTTCAAACTTCGTCTGTCTTTAATTCTGGTTGGCCGCTTCAAACCTCGTCTGCAAAATCACTTCTTGTCTGTCTTAATTCTGGTTGGCCGTTTCAAAACTTTGTCTGCAAAATCACTTCTTGTCTGTTTTTAAATTGGCACGCAACGGCGTGGAAATTATCTCTGTCTTTGTACATTTTCAACCAGGAACTCTATGGGAAGCGGCCGGTCTTACAGTGGGCGCATAGTGGCTTGGCGCCTGTCTTTGTCGTTACATCTCTGGGTCGAGAGCCGACTTGAACACACTGTGGCCCCCTCGGGGCTCTGGAATTATGCTTGTTCTTGCTTTACTGGTGAGGGGCACGGTAGACAATATGCAAATCTACTTTCTGGCCCTTGCCTCCAATGAAATCACTCTCGCCTCCACCATTATGGCGGAGTTACTTCTTTCTATCTTTTTTCTTTTGGTTAACCAATCTGGTCTCTGGCTTTTGTGGCCAATGAAATCACAACCTCAGCTCTCTCTCTCTTCTTATTTTTGATGCAGCCAATTGAGTAACGCTATTTTTATGACGTATCTTCTTTCTGTCTTCTTTTCTTTTGTTTAACCAATGAGACAATTTTCTCTTTACGCATTTTGGGCAGGACCTTTATACCTCCAATTTTTTTCTCGGGGAAATCTCAATTTACTTATTTCTGATAATAAACAAACTAACATTTGCACTTGTGAAAGGATACGCAGAACGCCTTTTTTCTGCGTTTGTGACAATCTTTTCTGACATTTCACAGCTATGTTTTGATTAGAAAAATACGAAAACAATACAATTTTATCAGCTGTGTTGTTGAGAACATCAACTGAAACTCTTTAAGTCATGCTGTTTCCGCTTGTAAATAGTGGCCGACTGATCTGATGACTTCATCTGACCCGGCTGGTTAGAAACAATCACACCTGCAATCTTTTAATTAATATTTATTTTCAGCTCGTTTGCAATTTTACTTTTTTTTCTCTGTTCATATTGGAACATAACAATTTTGATTCTTTTCGATCTATAAAAGTTAATAATACAAACTAACACAATTTCTTCCGTTTGATCTGAAGGCTAAATACACACGTGATTTTTTCAAATGTGTGTAGTGGTTTGGTAAATATGACTGCTTATTTTCATAAGTAGAAATGATACAAAGTGTACATTAAACTAAGAGAGAGGCAACAAGTGTCCATGTATTGAAGAATAACATAATACAAAAAGAAAACAATGCTGAACTTTCATAACTTTTGAAGAAACCATTGTTTTGCTTTCAACAGAAAACGTGCCTATGTATGATAACGGGAGAGACTCGAACACGTAAGAAGAGAAAATGAGACAAAGACCTCTATTAAAAAGAACAGCAAATAAAATTTAAGAGGTGAAAAAGTGGTTGTCGAAATTCGACAATAACGAAAGTCTTTGATTCAGGAAAAAATAGTGTATGGGTAAATAAGATTATGTATATTTGCATATTTTAAGTGGAACAGATATATTTGTTTTTACATTTCAAGAACGTAGATAGAAAAATCTGCAATGGAATTAATCCCGACCCGGTAGCTCGACTTCAGTCACTTTCTAACTAACGAGTAGTGGCTTCCCTCTGTCCCTTCTACAAATATTTTAACGGCTTCTGCTCCGACGAGCTTAGCTCTTTGGTGACCCTTCTTCACGAATTAACTCGAGCAAACGTTTTACTGTCAAAATAGTTAAATGTAACCGCCTCTTCCACTATAATAGCTTCTTTTCTTGGACTTCATGTTTGTGAAATTCCATTCCGTACACTTGATTTCCTGGTGGCTATAATCTCCAAAGATTTAAATGCAACGTCCATCGTCATCTCATATCTCCTTATCTCCTTGATTTCCATAATTTCTAAACTTTTTCCCCGAAAACCCTCTGAATCTTGTCCCTTTGGCTTTTTACTCTCACTATTATTTTCATTTTTCTCTTTCGCGCTCCTCTTATATGGCTTACGGCCTATCACGTTGAATACACCGGTTCTCGCTCGATCCCCGAAGTTAAGCAACGTTGAGCCTGGTCAGTACTTGGATGGGTGACCGCTTGGGAATACCAGGTGCTGTAAGCGTATAGTGACGGATGGGCGTTGTGGTGTAGTAGATATCGGCTCGGAAAAAGAAATTGGTGAGGCGAGTTCGAATTCCAGTTGAATACCCTGCATTCAATAAAGCACTGGTATCCTTGTGTAAGGTATTAATCCGTCCCTTCCCTCCGGTTATGGGTTAAATAACAAGGGTAGGACTGAGGGATCCTGCCCTTAAACAAATTCCAATGAATCTTGATACAAACAAAAACAATAAAACAAATAAACTAAATAAAACAAAACAAAAACGATTCTCAGTATTAAATGACCTAGTGAAGGTTGATATTCTGGTTAAAGGAATCAACCAACCAAAAAACATCTCCTCTTATGTAGCCCCCTGCGCATTAGTGGCATTACTTCTTGTTTGGATTGAAACGATTAAAAAAATCTTAAGTCGTTTGATCATATGTGTTTTGGACTGAGTAGAGTGTACAATTTACAAAGAAATTGCATAATAAATTTGTCCTTCTATTAACGATTAAAATTATGCAGTCATGTGTTTGAATGATGATCTGGATCCTGACGTATAATTAGAATGAAGTCGTTGAAATTTCTCAAGCATATAATGTGGAATTGTTTTGTCTAAAATTATTTATAAATGGAACTTTGTGTGTGCGTGTCTGTCCGTTACCTATAGACTCCGAAGCGGCTGAACCGATTTTCTTGAAAATTTACACAGTTGTACTATAAGTGTCTGCGAGTGTTCTTAGCTAGGTTTTGTGTAGAGGTACCACCGACAAATATCGAAAATCGATAATTGGAAAAATCGGGTTATAGAAAGATGTGTCCGATTTTAATCAAATTTGATACACTCGGAGACAAAAACATAAGAAACGATATTCAGAAGTTTCAAGGTTGCAGTTTTTAAAATAGTGCCGAAAATCAATAATATATATATACTAGCAGTATAGCCCGGCGTTGCTCGGGTGTAATGAAAGCTTGAAAACTAATCCATGGTCCTGGAGCTCAGACTCTTTGGACGTTGGCACAAAAGACTAAAAAGCATTAGTTGTTTCCAGTTTAAGCGAAACCGTAGACTGAAAGAAAAATGAATGGATGTAAGTCAAATATTGATTTCCTGGTATCGATGTCAAATAGGTTTTTTCGTCGTAAACTGAAATTTGAAAGCTAAATAAGTCCACTGAGTAAATAGTATCATTACTGAGACTAAGAACTACAATTATACCTACTTAGAGCCAAACCCGAAGCAAAAACTAAAAAAAAGGGCTGAAAAAATACATACATACAGGCAGATAAACAGACACACACACACACATACACACACAAACATCTTGCCTTTTATATATATATTATCGATCTTCTGCACTATGATAAGAACCGCAACCTTGAAACTTTTGAATATCGTTTCTTATGTCTTTGTCTATGAGTGTATGAAATTTGATTAAAATCGGACCACTTCTTTTATAACCAATTTTTTTCGATTATAGATTTTTGATATTAATCGGGGTTACCTCGACACAAAATCTAGCTAAGAACACTCGCAGACGCTTATAGTTCAACTGGGTAAATTTTCAAGAATATCGGTTCAGCCATTTCGGAGTCTATAGGTAACGGATACACACACAGACACACACACACAAAGTTCCATTTATAAATAAGTTTAGATATATATACATATATATATAAAAGGCAAGATGTTTGTGTGTGTGTGTCTGTTTATCTACCTGTATGTCTTTTTTTTTTCAGCCTTTTTATTTTAGTTTTTGCTTCGGGTTTGGCTCTAAGTAGGTATAATTGTAGTTCTTAGTCTCAGCCATGATACTATTTACTCAGAGGACTTATTTAGCCTTCAAAATGCAGTTTACAAGAAAAAAATCTTTTTTGCTATCGATACCAGGAAATCAAAATTTGACTTACATCCATTCATTTTTCTTTCAGTCTACGGTTTCGCTTTAACTGGAAACAACTATTGCTTTTTAGTCTTTCGTGCCAACTTCCAAAGTGTCTGAGCTCCAGAACCATGGATTAGTTTTAAAGCTTTTATTACACCCGAGCAACGCCGGGCTATACTGCTAGTATTTTATACAAAGATGACGGAAATGAAACTGCAACAGAAACGACATATATGCTGCATAACTTTTCGATAGAACGACGATAATTAATTCGATGGCGAGGTCCCAAAACGTGTGATATTTTTTCGTATAAAATCGCTTGCCTTTTCTCACGCTGAAACTGACCATATCATTACTTAATAAAATGACGACCGTAACACGTACATATAAAGGCATGCAACATATTCTTTATTTTTCAGGTGACGTGACGTAGAGTAGGAGGTGGAATCGGAGAAATCAGTACACACTCATCGATTCAGCCAGAGGCCGCGATCGTTTCTTTGTCGGTCTGAGTTCCGATCTCAAATACTCACAGACTGGCTACAATTACTAACGTTTCTCCTATATAAGCAACTACGTTATCTTTTAGCACATTGTTTACTCCATTTCAAGGCTTTCACTATCTAACATTGTCTACGTGGGTTTCAAAACAATCAAATATTTTTCTGACACGGGTAATTTTAGCCATATTGTTAACTTTAACAACAAACAAATATTTATTATAACAATTTCCATTTTTTTCTTTGCTAACCAATTTGCATACTTTTGCTGTTTATTAAAAATACACTTCTTCGCGAAGTTGTGCACCAGCTCAGATATTATACAACATATACAGGGCATGAAGAAACTGACAGGAAATTTTGGAGTAGATAGACTAAACTATCGCCCGGTTCACACCCCACCCATGTCTATTGAACAGGTGAAGAGGCTCATCCTTTGTTTCCTGTTTAGGATGTGGTTTCCGGCTTTCTCTTTTCAAATCTTTTCACTCTTACATAGCCCCCTGCACATCAGTGGCATTACCGCCTTGCTCGCGGTTATATGATTAAAAAAAATCGATATATTGAAGGCAAGAGTGACGGAGAGAAGAGCAGTGCATAATCTACCCAAAATGCTGGCGAAAATGGATGGCAGAATACGGATTAGAAGAGATAGTAAAAAAGACGAATCTTACTAAGAACAGCTGGAAGTAGGAGACCCATGAACACACATATTTGTAAAAAAAAAACGGCTCATAGAAAATAAAAAATTATTTCTGGTTGCACACATTCTACCGAATTATTTTACGGACATTTTTACGTCGAGTTCTTTGGACACTACCGACAAAGCAGATCAATCCATTTCATAGACAGCAAATAAGGCAGTGGTATGCCGTAAAATGTTGTTGTTCTTCTTCTATGTGCCATGTCCCTTCAGGTCGTAGGCGATCATGGTTCTCCACGTCTCCCTATCCCTTGTGGCTCTTAGTATGTTTGCTCCTGTTACTCCTGGCAACCACCGTTCCGTCATCCACCTGATCAGCCCTGCAAATATGTTATCCGCTGCCTTCCTCTGTCTCTTTGTCCTTCTATCTGGCCAGTCAGTATCAGGTTCTCCAAGCTCTCCTTCCTCACTGCGTGTCCCAGGAACTTCATTTGTCTTTTCTTGATATTCAGTATTAATTTGTTTTTTGTTGCCATTCTTTCCAACACCTCATCACTGCTTGCATGCTCAGTCCACGATATCCGCAGCATCCTTCTGTAGAACCACATTTCCGCTGCTTCCAGTTTTGTCCTCATTTTCGATGATATTGTCCAGCATTCACTGCCGTATTGAAGAACTGACATCAGCACTCTTTTCTTTGTTTCTAGTGAAATTTTCCTGTGTGTTAGTACTTTACTCAGCTTCTGGAACGTGTCCTTTGCCATGCCAATTCACCTTTGGATCTCTGTGTCGCACTTTCCATCTCCTGTTAGAACACTTCCTAGGTATCTAAAGTTTTGTAGTTGTTGTTCTTGGCAAGATCAAAAATCTAAGGAAAAAGTTGGCCTTTGTTCTCATTGTGCACAGTAATACAGTAAAGGTTACAAATTAATGACTACCGTAACAACAAGTATTAATTATAGTATGAGTGGGGGTAGATTTAATTGAAAAAAAAATCAATACATCCAGTAACCATTCGTCCGTGCATGGAGTACTGCTGCCATATATGGTCAGGCACTCCTGCCGTTCACCTCAGTGTTCTCGACAGGCTCCAAAGGAGAATCTGTAATGTGATAGGTTCTGACTTGGCGGCTCGAAAACAGCCACTTCCCCACCGACGAAATGTGGCCTCCCTTTGTCTGTTCTATGAATATTTTTATGGCTTCTGCTCGGACAAACTTAAGTCACTGGTGCCTCCTCAACAGGTGTTTACTCGTGCAATTTGATTGGCAACTGGGTCCCACCCATTCTCAGTTAGGTTAGCCAAATGCAGATGACAATTCTACTCCTGCAGCTTCTTCTCTCGCACTTCCCGCCTGTGGAATTCGCTCCCATATTCTTACTTTCCTGACGGCTACAACCTCCAGGAATTTAAATGCAATGTCAATACTCATCTACTAACCACTCGACCCTAGCTCTTTCCTCACCCCGTATATCCTTTCCTTTCTCTCCACCTTGAAACTGTCATCACACCTGCATTCTCATCTTTCTATTGCTCCTTTCTAACTGGTTCGCCTTCCTCTTCATTCTCTTCTAATTACTCTTTTTACACTTATGTAGCCCCCTGCACATCAGTAGCATTTCCGCCTTGCTCGGGGTTAAATGATCAAAAAAAAAATGCCAAAGCATACTACATTCTGAAACGATAAAAGATTTCCAGTTATATTTAAGGTAAAAAGTCTGTAAAAATACCATAGACAAAATTGAATTGAATCGTATATCTTACGATGCAAGTTGATACTCTATAACCCCAATAAATTCCAAATTAATGAAAAGTTCTCTTAGATTAAGACAGTTCAATAACTCTTTCCTGAAAAAGTTAGGTTGTGTTTAAGGAACATTTGAGACCTATATACGCTTTCAAATTATTCCCATCACAGTAGTGGTGGGTCATGGATTAATTGGAATAGCTGTCTTGAAAGAGGGTACACTCAAAGTAATTGTGAAATTGGAACTTAATGTTAAAGTCAATTTGAAAGGATATTAAGCGAGCATTCAATTAAAAGTAAATAGTCACCCCTCTTAATTTGACTCTCACAGG
This sequence comes from Ascarosepion bandense, assembly GCA_037127315.1. Classification (NCBI taxonomy): domain Eukaryota; kingdom Metazoa; phylum Mollusca; class Cephalopoda; order Sepiida; family Sepiidae; genus Ascarosepion; species Ascarosepion bandense. The sequence goes on from JBBBDQ010000991.1 coordinate 3,885,783, forward strand.
CTGCCCATTTACATGCTACCTTTAATACCTACTAAACTAAAACAATCGTGGAGAAAGGAATTTTAGAGCATGTTCCCCCTTGTAATAGTAATTGGGCCTGACACTTTCCGTATGGAGATTTAGAAATGTAGTGAAAGAAACTTTCGCTAAACCAAGTTATATTCATGCATTAAAGAAAAAGGAACTATGTGCTCACGATCATATAGAGCCTGCACACGTTAAAGGCATAGGACTATTTAAGTTTGGTAGAATCAAGTCATGAGAATACGAATTTTATTGCACGAAAGGGACAGAATTTATTAACATATTCTGATCAATACGACCTAAAATTAACGACGAAGTTGAAATGGAAGCTAAAATATAAAACACAAGTATTTCTGATAGATTTGGATAGATGTTTCAAACTTCGTAATCTCAACAGAGTAACAACACTACCCCATTCGAGCGAGATGTGACTCAAGGTCTTTTTTTTAACGTGGGGAGCCCGACCGCGTACAGACGAGTGAAGGAACAAAAAATTACCCAGTCTCCCTGACCACCGGTTGAGCCGGCCCCGGTGACGAGCACCTAGTTCACCCATCTGCAGCAATGGGGTGGCGCGGCCGCGGGACACTGTTCCCAGGGACCAGGAATTTATACAGTGTAATTCTCCTCAGATGCAGACCTGCCGTCGTGGATGGAGCTGCAACTAAACCGCACTCTGTCTTCGAGGACAGAAACGCAATTGAGAGATGATTTTTGGTCTCCACCAGGCTCAAAATTTTGCCAGGTGAACTCTCAACAGAGTAAGGTAGACTTCGGCTTCGTAGTAGATGTGCTATTCTAGTTGTGTCTAGATGATATAGTTCATAGGCATAGGACTATTTAAGTTTGGTAGAACCGTTCTAAGGATATCTTGAAGTGGTTTGAGTTTAGGATAGGAAGGCAGCCATAGTAAAGCAAATTTAAGAGGAATATTATTCTAGAAATGAGGCGTCAAAAATGATAGTCTCTGACAATGCGCCAGAGTTGTGATGAAACTGCGTTTATGGTTATATTGGATGGCTCCCTTATGAAACACCACACAGCTTAAAATCGAATGAAATTTCAGAAATAATGAAACAAACGCTGAAAATAGGATTTAAATAATTATCTCCATCCAGAGACAACACGGTTATCTACCGAAACTGTTACTGAATACAGGACGATTCTCTTTGCTGGTAAAATGCAAAGTCCTTCTCCATTGATGGAAAAACAAATTAGATCGCCTATAACAAAATCAAATGAAAATGTGATTAAAAAAAATCAGAATCAAGTCATGAGAGCACGAATTTTATTGCACGAAAGGGACAGAATTTATTAACATATTCTGATGAATACGACCTAAAATTGACGACGAAGTCGAAATGGAAGCTAAAATATAAAACACAAGTGTTTCTGATAGAGAAAGCAAATATGGCTGTAAATAAACCATAGAGAAGATATATGTATCTGTATCGTACTATTGTTCGGAGAAGTTAAATGTTTCCAAATAAATAGGATCTTTGAAATATTTTGTAATGAAAAGACGAGCGAAGGTATAATTTATGTGAAGCTTTAATCAACTTAGAATGGAGTGGTCGAGCTGGACATATTTAAATATTGAATACGTGTAAGGGACGATAATCTATAACAATTTCTTCCCGCAGGTTATTTGTAGAGGATAATATTCTACTGATCCGCTCTTTTGCCGGTCTTTTGAGGACCTCATAGTAATTCGTAGTCGACTCTGACATTGTTTAAGCAAGCTGTTCCGGGTTTGTCTTGCCTACCCGGTTTTTAAACTATGAACATTGACCTACTGTGTTTACATAGTCTTCGAGTTGTAAGTCACTGTGCCTCTGAACTTGAAATGGCGCTGTCCGTTTAAGAGTGGACTCGTTTTTCTAGGTGTTAATTCCTTTCCAGAGCTAAAGTTATGTCGATCTATTCGATTCGCGACCAATTCCGTGTGTGATTTATCGGGGCATAATTTCAGGGGCAAAATCCTTTAAGGACACAGTCTGATGTTTCCTGTCAAAGTGTTACACGAACTAATAGCTTAACGCGGATTTGCCTGTTATAATTTGCCTGTTTGCTAGTGAGTCATTTTTATTTTGTCGAACGTGGCGTTTTTTAAAAGACTGTTCCAGCTTGCGACTGCCATGAGGCGAGTGACGTTCCTTGAGAAGATTAACGCTGAAATGATAGAAACGTTTCGTGTGGTGTTGCGTTCGTTAAGGTGCAGAACGCGGTTCAAATCACGTTCAGAGATTCTGGGAGGAGATTTTTCCTCAGTGAGTAATATAGCACTTTCGATTTGTTGGCAGCCAACTGAGTAATGTCATTGTATTTTCGCAATACTCATTGTCCTGGGTTTTTTTACGGCGTAGACCGACTTCAAGCCACCACTCGTCTGTTGAGAAACTACCTGAGTTGTTCGGACAGAGACGAAGTTACTCGGTCTGAATGGATTCAGTCTGGGGTTCCGAAAAAGGGGCACAGAAATTTCCGAGATTGTGGATCTATCTGGGAAAGGATATGTGAAACGGATTGTTTCTGATTTTCGATTCTATAGTTCCTTTTAAAGATCAGATTTAGACTTTCGAAGTGCTGAGTGACTTTTATAAAGTCTTCCGGTATAGGCATATGACATTGTATTTTAAAATACTTCCAGTATTGTTCTATAACCTCATGGCTTTTGTTCAGCGTAGATTTGGATAGATGTTTCAAACTTCGTAATCTCAACAGAGTAACAACACTACACCATTGGAGCGAGATGTGACACAAGGTCTTTTTTTAACTTGGGGAGCCCGACCGCGTACAGACGAGTGAAGGAACAAAAAATTACCCAGTCTCCCTGACCGCCGGTTGAGCCGGCCCCGGTGACGAGCACCTAGTTCACCCATCTGCAGCAATGGGGTGGCGCGGCCGCGGGACACTGTTCCCAGGGACCAGGAATTTATACAGTGTAATTCTCCTCAGATGCAGACCTGCCGTCGTGGACGGAGCTGCCACTAAACCAAACTCTGTCTTCGAGGACAGAGACGCAACTGAGAGATGATTTTTGGTCCCCACCAGGCTCAAAAATTTTGCCAGGTGAAATCTCAACAGAGTAAGGTAAACTTCGGCTTCGTAGTAGATGTGCTATTCTAGTTGTGTCTAGATGATATAGTCATTATGTAGGATTCGGGGATTATTAGAACATGAAATTGCACTTCTTCTTGTTTGTGCCCTGTTCCTTCGGACGTAGACGATCATGATTCTCCACGTCTCCCTATCCCTTGTGGCTCTTAGTATGTTTGCTCCTGTTACACCTCGCAACCCCCGTTCCGTCATCCACCTGATCAGGCCCTGCAAATATGTTATTCGCTGCGTTCCTCTGTCTCTTTTTCCTTCTATCTGGCCAGTCAGTATCAGGTTCTCCAACCTCTCCTTCCTTATTGCATGTCCCAGGAACTTCAGTTGTCTCTTCCTGATGCTCAGTATTAATTTCCTTTTCGTTGCCATTCTTTCCAACACCTCATCATTGCTTGCATGCTCAGTCCACGATATCTGTAACATCCTTCTATAGAACCACTTTTCTGCTGCTTCAAGTTTTGTCCTCATTTTCGATGATATTGTCCCGCATTCACTGCCGTATTGAAGAACTGACATCACATAGCAATCCGGCACTCTTTTCTTTGAAACTGCACTACCAACTCTCAATAATGCCGGAACGGTATTTATCCTCGAAAGAGAAACAAGAGAGACCAATCTTTCATTTCCACATTATAGGTTTTATTTCTTGGCTTTGAATTAAATATAAATTCAACTGATTTTTTGTCAGTTACGATTGAAGTGACACCCGATTAGGCAAATCTACGATGCCGTAAGCTTCTTTTTCGACAGCTGAGTGTCGCTTTTCAGGCCGCTACGGGGTTGTTGAAAAAAAGCAACAGTGTGACCATTTTATCACAGTGACGCAGCAATGACACTATCAGTTTGTCCACTAATAGCGGAATTGCAGTGTCTATGCATTGTGTTTTTTAACTACCTTAAAATTAGAATTTGTTGCATTCACTTATGCGCAAATACTCTTGGGAAAGGTATTAACCCGCCTCTTCCCTCCAGTTATGGGTTAAATAAAAGGACAGATTGGATTCTATAGCCTTGGTCGACAACCACTCTACCGCAGAAGGTAATGGCAGCCTAATGCGGGAAAATCGTCTGCCCAGTCAGTCATGTCTCGAAAGGGACATGATCATCCAAGCGTGTATCACGTATGGCAATTAATTGACTGACTGGTGGTACAGTGGATATCGGCTCGGAACGAGAAACCGGGTGGCCGAGTTCGAATTCCAGTTGAATCCATTGTATTAACTTACGCGCAAATACCCTTGGGAAAGGTATTAATCCGTCTCTTCCTTCCAGTTATGGGTTAAATAGCAGGACAGATTGGGTTCTATAGCCTTGGTCGGCAATCAGTCTACCGCAGAAAGTAATGGCAACCACTGCGGGATAATCCTCTGCCCAGTCAGTCATGTTTCTTTCGAGACATGATCGCCCAAGGGTGTATCACGTATGGCACTTTAACTGACTGACTGACTGAAGAGTAGTGGTAGATAGGTGCTACTTAATTTGTACCAGTGGATCTGTAGTGAACAAAACAAAGATCTGAATTTAAAATTCAAATGCTAAGCACTGACTCATTGATTTTGTTAAAAGTAAAACGATTTTTCTCGAATTTACAAAACCTTGCTTAGCGCACACGCAAAAACGAATAAAAAAAAATTCGCGAAATTTCACACCTTGATGCGATATGTTTTTCGGCCAATAGAAAACTAGGAAACATCTAAAAACAAAATTTAAATAATATTTAATTCTCAGAAACAAATCTTTTTACGAACGTTTCCGCGAGCTGACGCGAAGTTTCTTCGTTGTCCAATGGAAAGGCCAGAATCACACCCGGGAGTGAAATCCTAAATGAATTTTTCGAGCCCCACAAACGAAGTAAATGACGGAGCAAATTCGATAGTCCCCAGAGAGAAGATGACGAGCGTAATTAACCCGTACCTTGGTAAACGTCAAACGATCGTTATTATTAACTCTCTTTTCTCTCCCATCTCCTTCCACTTCGTTGTTCACCCGTGTACCTTTTCTTATACTTGATAACGAGATGGAACCCTTTAAGACTGAGCCAATACTTCACAGACACTCCTACCGAACAATAGTGCTCATACATACAGACATGCATGCATACGTTCCTGCCTACATCCACACGAGTTACTACTACGAACTCTTGATACCCTTTACTTAATACTGTTTCTCATTGAACATTAACTTCTATCAATTCATGTTATTTTATTCTATTAATAAATTTATATTTAAACTTGCAAAATGTGTACTTTTATTTTTTCACAAATCCGTCTGATGATAGCGAATAATCCTAAGTTGTTGGGAGTTCGGCTATGTTTGACACAAGGCCAGTTTAATAAACATTAACCATCTCCTTGTTTCTACAAATAAATCTATTCTGAAGAAAACAAAAAGAAACCCACCGCGAATAAGGCGCAAACATGCCGATAAGTTGCTGAAATACTCGCATGTTGTCAAGGATAGATAACTTGAGCAGAGGATTTAATCATTCAGCGTCTGGCTTCATATTCCCTTTACTCACCGAGTACCGTAATAGATCGACGGTTCTCACAGCAAAGACACATTTGTCATTATTTAACGACAACTTGTATTTGTTAACATCCGCCATGGACCGTTTAAAGTTGCGATCATGGTCTGGCTGATTTAGTGAACAAAATACCGTTATCTGTATAAGCAAATGTGTTCTTCAAAATTTCTATGCTTTTTATATTGTCAATATTTCTTTGAAAAGTCGACACGCTGTTAGTCACAATAAATGGAATCCATCGAAAAAATGAAACAGTCATTAGCCACGAAGGTTGTACAGGGTCGATGCTGTCGCTTAATTTTACTTAATGCATATGCTGAGTAAACCTATTTTCTGCGAGTACTCTCTTACTAGTCAATTTTTGTGGTTATGAGTAGCTGTGCGCTCTATGAAGATTCATTTGATTCAACAGCTCCTTCCACGTTTTCTCGTTATTTCGGATTTAATGTATTGTTTGTGACCATGTTAGTACTATCTAGATTTTACTCCTATGGGTTTCAAGTCCGTCGTTAGGTTGTTAAAACGTGACAAGTACTGAAAGTTGATTGCTGCTAGTCCGCAGATTTTAATTTTCGGTTACTCGAAAAGGGATTATCATGCTAGAATGTCCACATAGGAAATAGTGCCCTAGTATTACACTTCAAAAAGTTATTGATAATTTTGTGCGAATAAAAGTATTATTTTTTAGCTGATGTTCGACTTATTACTTCGACGCACAAAGAAATGTTCGTCATAGGCATTGTCGAAGCAAAGAAATATCTACCATCTATTAGATTTCATTCCGTTTGAAACGATGTACCTTGTAGAGGTGTCTGTGTTAATAAGCTTGGTTGGTTGTTTTTGTTTTATGGCATATCAACCTCGGCGGGTCATTTAATGTCCACTAAATTTTTTTAATTTATTTATTGCTGGTAATACCTTTTTTTTCTTTCAAACAGTTCTTGTTGTTTTTATATAAGTTTGTGTCTAATAATACTTTTTTTTCTTTTTCGATTATCAAGATTCATTGGGATTTAATTTTAAGGGCAGGATCCCCAAGTCTACCCTGTTATTTAACTCATAACTGGAGGGAAGGGACGGATTAATACCTTTCCCAAGGGTACCAGTGCTTAAGTGAATGCAGGGCATTCAACTGGAATTCGAATTCGGCTCACTGATTTCTCTTTCTGAGCCGATATCCACTGCACCACAACGAACATCTGTCACTAAACGCTTACAGCATCTGGTATTCCCAAGCGGTCACTCATCTAAATACTGACCAAGGTCAACGTTGCTTAACTTCGGTGATCGAGCGAGAACCAGTGTATTCAACGTGATATGGCCGTAAGCCGTATTAATAAGGATGTCCACAGGTCTGTTATTGACGTAAATATTAGTATCATTTTCGAGAGACAGTCTGAAGAAGCAACAGTAATGACAAAAGTATTAGAGCAACGCTTAGGAGTGAAAATTGTCATACATTACAAAAGTGTCCAACTTACATTTGCGACACGTACATTTTCTGATTGGACAGGAACTTTGAGAGTGTCAAGTGTCTACGGAAGAAGCATTTTTTAAGACCATCGTGAATGGTTGCTCAAGGGTAGAAACTTACATTGTCACGAGAAGACAATTGTCACGAGAAGATAAAAATCAAAAAGTCAGAAGAACTGTGAGGCTCCGGAGATGTACCAACGGTATGTAAGAAGTAATAAAGGCTATCTCTGGGCGGCTTCAAATTGTGGGCTGTCTCGTAGGCAGTTTCTAACGTCATGGTTTCGTTTACGAAATGTCTATCTCCTTTACGCATTTCAAAGGACATATATAAAGGCACTATTTACATTGTTCGGACTGTTGTCATCATCTTTGTTGCCATATTTACGACGCTTCGTCCTTCTTCAGTTGCTCGGAATTTCAAACCGAACCCTTTATATTGATCAGGGACACATGCAGCATTGTATGGTTGGTTAATTCTAGTGACTTGACCCAATGAGTTTTGTGACCAATACACGGCTACAGCAGTGGTAAAAAATAGAGAGTTAAGTCAGAGGGAGATAACTTCATTTTTTTATCATTTCACCCCAAGCAAGGTATTCCACTGCCACTATTGCGCAGGGGGTTACCTAGGGGAAAGTGATGAGAAAGAGTAGTAAGTTATAGGAAATGTCAATGAAAGTGCCCCTCTTTTTGTAATCACCACTTCTACTCCAACAGTGTCATTTCTCACACTTCACTGCCTATGGAACTCCCTTCCGTTTATTTGCTTCCCTGATAGCTTTTCTTCTTCTTCTTCTTCTTCTTCTTCTTCTTCTTCTTCTTCTTCTTCTTCTTCTTGTGCCATGTCCTTTCTAGCGATCATGGACTTCGACTTGGCTCTGTCTCTTGTAGCTCTCAATATTTTTCTCATAGTATCTCTAAGCCCCGCTCCACCAAACATTTGCTCAGACCGAACAAGTACATCTCGCGCTGCTTTCCCCTGTCTCTCCTTCCATTTATCCGACCTGTGAGTATTAAATTCTCCAGGCCCTTCTTCCTCATTACGTGTTCCAGGAACCTCATTTGTCTCTTCCTGATATTAACTATCAGTTTCCTTCTCGTTTGCATCCTTTCCAACACCTCATCGTTGAACACGTGCTTCATCCATACTATCCTCAGCATCCTTCTGTAAAACCAGATTTTTGCTGCCTCAAGCCTCTCCTGAGATCGTTCTGCATTCACTTCTATACAGAAGAACAAATATTACATAGCAATCCAGCACTCTTTTCTTTGTTTCTTATGAGATATTCCTGTCTTTTTGTACTCTGGTTAGCTTCTGAAATGAGTTTTTTTGCCAGAAGCTATAGACTTCAAAAATTTAAATGCAGTCTCAATGGTCATCTTCTCTTTTCTTGAATCCACTTCATCTTTTATCCTTTTTTCGACACCCCGTGTACCTAGATTTTTTTTCTCTTACCATGACCCGAAATGAACTAGTGGGAGTCTCGTCTTGCTTGGAGTGAAATAAAAAAATAAAAAAAAATAAAAATAACGACCGCTGGTATGATTTATCTGAAAATTTAATTAATTATGGAATGTGTGTGCGAGCCGGAATTTTTTTTTAATATACAAATACGTATAAAGGCGATATTAAATAAGTTAAAAATCCCGCTGTTTTCTGTCCGTATATCTCTAAATAACTTTCGTTTTTTATATAGGGTATCGAGCTATCCGCATTTTTTGGTTCCTCGTTTTTGTTTTTGTTTTTTTTTTTGTTTTTGTTTTTTATAGCTCTGTAAAATGTCTTCTTCTGTCGGAAATGTACTATTGTTCTTCCTTGGCATTTTTATTATTGCTTCCTATATGGTAATTTTCATCTCTAAATGACTTTTCCTTCTTTCTGATGTTCTAATTAAAAGGAATTTTCATCTTTACTGCTAGCTTATTTTTTTTTTTATAAAAATATTTTCTGCTATAGCTGAGCCTCATTTTCCCCTCCTAAATCACTGCAGTTTGTATTAAAAAGAAAGAAATGGATTTCTCCTGATGTCCTAATTACATATTTTGCTCAATTTTCTTCTTCCATTCTGTGGTTGTGTTCTTCAAAAGCATAAAAAGCTTATCTGGAAACACACTATTTTTGTGAATATATTCTCTGCTGTAATTGTGGGTTTCATATACGGTTCGTATATGTTACTAAATACAATATTTTTCTTCTTTTCATTTTTTTATTTTTATTTTTACTCAATTTTTCATCTAATTCTTTCTTTATATCAATATTTTTTAACTCGAATACTCCCTCCCGTTAATATAAGTAGAGTGATGATGAACAAAACATTTTTCAGGAGGTAGAAGAAATTACATTCTATTACGCGGTAGCTCGTCTTACATTATCTACGCCTTAACACACCCAAGCAGATAGTTTTTAAAACCAATTTTTTCACTCATTTCACCCCCAAGAATTGCTTGTTTTTTTGTTTAGCGGCATACCAGCATCTTTATGGTTATTTACGTGGTTTTACAGAAGGATACTGAGGATACCATGACCGGAGCACATGTGCAACGATGAGGTGTTGGAAAGGATGCAAACGAGAAGAAAACTGATATTAAATATCAAGAAAAGGCAAATGAGGTTTCTGGGGCACTGTTAATGTCGTGGGACGATTTTTTCTTCCCAACATCTTCGTTGCCACTGTTATGTCGCCAAGTATAAATGAATAACTCAACAACAGAATCAGAATATAAGTTGTATTCCGCGGAAAGACGGTTAGTATGTACAGAAGTGATTAGTAATATTTACAATAGAAAAGATAGAAGAGTCCAATCCGTCGTAAGACGTGTGTATCCGTGATTACTTCCGGTACGCCACCGGAAGTGTGACTAACTCTTCACTGACTCGCACTGACTCTTCAGTAACTCATTAGAGACTCTCAAGTGACTCTCTAAGACTCGCTTGTAGAGAATCCACCATTGCTATATATAGCAATGGGAACAGTCCATTTGTAGTTAAATAGGAGAGGCGCCCTAACAGGCACTTAATAAGGAATGAGGGCCTTGAGGACTTAATACTCACAGGTCGGATAATGGGAAGAAAAGACAGGCAAAAGCAGTGCGAGAGGAACTTGTTAGGATGGCGAAGCACAGCTGAAAAGAGAAACCAAGAAAAATATTGAAAGCTAAAAGAGACAGAGACAAGTGGAAGTCCATGATCGCCTACGTCCGAAGGGGGACAACACACATGAAGAAGAATGCCAGAAATAACCATTTGAACAAAATTTTGTTTTTGAGATAATGATGGTTTTTACAAGTCATACTAATTAGCCAATAGATTGGGTAAAAGATGTGGATGTATATATTTCCCAAGAGTATTTGCTCTAAGTGAATATAACAAACACAGCTCAAACAGGAAATCGGCCCTCCGAATAACAATTCCGAGCCATTATCCATTACACCACCCGCACATCCACAATTCCGAAACATTATTCATTACAACATCCGCACATCCACGATTCTGAGCTAATATCTATTACACCACCCGCACATAACAGCAGTAGGAACAATGTAAATAACGTAATAATTTACAAAGCCTCATTTCATAAATATAGACAGATACGGAAGGAGAACAGTCTAAATAATGTAAATTGTGTGAATAGTCACGATACATTATCACAGAAATATAGACAAATATTGAAGGTGAATATGGCAACAAAGATGAGAACAAAACTCTGAACAATATAAGTAGTGTAAATAATTAAAATGCCTCATCTCAGAAATATAGACAGATATTGAAGCTAAATATGGCAACGATGACGAGGACAACAGTCCGAACAATGTAAATAGCGTAAATAATTAAAATGCCTCATCTCATAAATATAGACAAATATTGAATGTAAATACAGCAACAAAGATGAGGACAACAGGCTTAACAATGTTAAAATTATAAATAATTACAATACCTCATCTCAGAAATATAGACGGATATTGAAGGTGAATATGGCAATAAAAATGTGGACAACAGGCTTAACAATATAAATAGTATAAATAATTACAATACATCATCTCAGAAATATAAACAGATACTGAAAGTGAATATGGCAATAAAGATGAGGACAACAGGCTTAACAATGTGAATAGTGTAAATAATTACAATACCTCATCTCAGAAATATAAACAGATACTGAAAATGAATATGGCAATAAAGATGAGGACAACAGGCTTAACAATGTAAATAGTGTAAATAATTACAATACCTCATCTCAGAAATATAAACAGATACTGAAAGTGAATATGGCAATAAAGATGAGGACAACAGGCTTAACAATGTGAATAGTGTAAATAATTACAATACCTCATCTCAGAAATATAAACAGATACTGAAAATGAATATGGCAATAAAGATGAGGACAACAGGCTTAACAATGTAAATAGTGTAAATAATTACAATACCTCATCTCAGAAATATAAACAGATACTGAAAGTGAATATGGCAATAAAGATGAGGACAACAGGCTTAACAATGTGAATAGTGTAAATAATTACAATACCTCATCTCAGAAATATAAACAGATACTGAAAGTGAATATGGCAATAAAGATGAGGACAACAGGCTTAACAATGTAAATAGTGTAAATAATTACTATTTCTCATCTCAGAAATTTTGACGGATATTGAAGGTAAATATGTAGGTAGCGTAATAATTTATCTTATAAATATAGACAGATAGCCAGGTACTGTTTTAATCTGGCCATTACCATATCAAAATATTTTATTTTAATGTTCAATTTATTTTTGTAAAGAGGTTTTCTGTTCAAGTCCTGTATTCCGCTGTTCATTTAATCTGACAATCATTTTATCGAAACAGTTAATTTATATTTACTATTTATCATTCTATCAATCCATTCTATGAACACAAGTCCTGTCGTCCGGCCTTATTTTCAACGAAGAAACATTTGATCAAATTTATTTATTAATATTTAATTTTTATTTCTATCAGTCCGTTCGAAGGTTACAATACGCGTAATCCGACCTTTTTTAATCCGGCATATAATTGATCAAAATATTTTATTCCCATTTAATACTTGTTTTTTTTATCAATCCGTTCTAAATGTTCAAGTCCTATAATCCACCCTTCTTTTAATTTAGAAAACATTTGAACAAAAATATTTTTTACAAATTTAGTATTTGTGTTTTTATCAATCTACTGTACTTGTTCAATTCCTCTAGTCCGACCTTCTAGTAATTCGATTTGATCCTTTTTTTTATCGTTTCACCCCGAGCAAGGCGGTAATGCCACTGATATGCAGGGGGCTACATAAGCGTAAAAAGATTAATTAGAAGAGAGTGAAAAGGAAGACGAGTCAGTTAGAAAAGAGCAATAGCAAGATGAGAATGCAGGTGTGATGACAGTTTCAAGGTGGAGAGAAAGGAAAGGATGTACGGGGTGGGGAAAGAACTAGAGTCAAGTGGTTAATAGATGAGTATTGACATTGCATTTAAATTCCTGGAGGTTGTAGCCGTCAGGAAAGCAAGAATATGGGAGCGAGTTCCACAGGCGGGAAGTGCGAGTGAAGAAGCTGAAGGAGTAGAATTGTCGTCTGCATTTGGCTAACCTAACTGTGAATGGGTGGGACCCAGTTATCCAAATGTTTGCTTTTCTATCGATCCATGCTACAGGCGCAAGTTATCTCATTTAAATTTCTTTAAAATGTTACAATCGCAAGAAAATTTGTTTGTAATCAGCCACTTAAATGACATACGTAATACACACTTGGACGATCATGTCTCTTTATTCAATGACGAATTGGGCAGAAGATTTTCTGGCAGTAGGTTGCCAAATTGAATATACAGGGAGTATCATAAAACCTTGCACAAGGTTTATGATACTCACTGCATACTTACTTTTGCGGGCTAGATATGTTTTTCTTAAATTATAGATATATTCCAATAAAAGAAATACGAAAATCCGCACACATCTCTAAATGGCGCTTTCCTGGATCAACGATGAGTGGTTTATTAAAGATTGAACGATAATAAGTACAAGAATATTTACTATTTTTTAGAACAATAAGAATAAAATTAATGCAAAATATTGATAATAATTATAATAAAGAAATAACGAGAAGAAAGTAAAGATAAACGCATGAAATCGTTTTAAGTTAAAGAAAAAATAACAAAAAACACATAAATCATCATTTAGGAATTCAGTGCAGACGTCACGTGACGTAGCCTGGTTAACATGTAATATTAAAAAAAATAAAACATTTTTCTTAGTTGTGAAGATTGGCCGAGAGAAAATGCATTCAAGAGACAAACAGCTTTGAACCATTTTGATTAATGATTCGACAAAAACGAAGAGGTTTACGTCATTAAAGATGGCGATGGTTGAAACAAATGATTCAGCTACTGAAAATTTTTTAATGTAATTCTAATGAGATATGGAGTGAAAAAAAGGATGAAGGTAAGATTTTCGACTTGAAAAATTGATTGGTTTATGAAGGTGAAAATTAAGAATGGATGAAATCGAGATGAAAGAAAGAAAAAAGTAATGCGGTAAGTAAAATGTAAAAACCAGTAGATAACAAGACGACTGAAAATACTTAAAGAATAAAAAGAGACAGAAAGAAAATATAAATGATGAAAAAAGGGAAAGAAAGAATAAAGATGACAGAAAAATTAAAGAAAAACAGAAATACAGAAAAGGGTGAAAAAAGAAAAAGAAAAAAGAAAGAAAAAGTAAATGAATACAAAAATACAGAAAAAAATGCAAAAAGAAAAAGAAAAAAGAAAAAAGTAAAACAGATATACAGGAAAGACTGAAAAAGAAAAAGAAAGAAAAATAAAAAACGGAAATAAAAGAAAGAAAAAATAATGAAAAAAAAGAAAAATGGCATAGATAACGAAAAATAGAGGAAGAATGACAAACACTAAAAAAGACAGAAATCAACAGAAAGAAAATAATCAAAAAGTCAGAAACAAAGAAAAACGAAAATACTCAAAGTAAAAGCGGGAAAAAGGAAAAAATGAAAGAAAAAGATAAAAAAAGAGAACAAATGATAGATGATTATTATTATTCTAAAAAGAGAATAAAGAAAGAAAGAAAGAAAGAAAGAAAGAAGAAAAATCAAAAAGGAGGAAATAAAATAGCAAACAGCCACAGCCAAATAATAAATGGTATCAAATTTCAAGAAAAAACAAATTTAGAATAAAAAGCTCAAAGAAATTTGAAAAAGAAAATGTCTAAAAAAAAGTGTTCATGAAAAAATAGAATAGATTAAAAATAAAGAATAAGCCCAACAAAGAAAAAGAAAAGTAAATTAATAAATATAGAAAAGACTGAAAAAAAGAAAAGAAAATGAAGAAAGAAAAAATAAAAAAGAAGGAAAGACTGAAAAAGGACAAAAGAAATAAAGAAAAAAGATAAACAAAGATACAAGAAAAACTGAAGAAGGAAAAAAGAAAATAAAAATAAAGAAAAAGAGAAATATAGAAAAGAATGAAAAAAGAAAAAAGGAAAAAATGTAAGAAAAATGAAAGAAAAACAGAAATACAGGAAAGACTGAAAAAGGAAAAGAAGAAAAAGGAAGGAAAAAGAAATTAAACAAATAATAATAAAGCTAATATTATTATCATTATTATTTGTGTATTTCTCTGAAAGCCTAAAAAAGAAGACGTTAAATAAAAACTAAAATGATTTCGATTGGAAGAAAAAGAAAAGAGTAAGAAGAAATGAAAATCAAATCGAAAAAAAAACTATGAAAGAAAAGTGTGAAGAAGACAAAAAAGAACATGAAAACCACGAAATAAGAACGATTTATTCAGCAGTCGTAAAAGGATTTATTATTTGCACCACGAAAAAACCGATACTTATGCTGCACATGTGAAAGATACAGCTGAGTTTTTAAAATAAAGAAAGTGGGCAAAGTGTGACGCCTTATGCCCGGGGCTGGCAACCCTCAGGTCAGATCCTGGTCGATACGGAAACAAATGTGTATAACACTTCAGGCCGGGCTCGCCGTCTAATGTGACGCTCCTCCCCACCGACGGTCGTGACGATACCAGTTGCGACACTGCCACCAAAACCGGTTGGTTAGGTTGCAGTTGTTGGCCGTGACGTTCTCGTCCAAGGATGTCGTCACAAACGCTGGTTTACAAGACGTATTTTGCAACAACGCGCCACTGTCCCACGTTGTGATTTGATCCCAGAAGTCGCGTCGTGCAAATTTAGTAGTCACCTTTTTGAGCCAGTCCGGACACCGGTGTACACTTGTGGGCTGAAAAAATAAACATGGCACCAAAAAAAAAAAAAAAAAAAATTAATAAAATAAATGAAGAAGGTTGAACACGCCTGGAGAGTTACGTAGAATGACTTTATATATAAAAAATAACGATGTTTTTCTTTTCACAGGAGCAGATAATATATAATACTCACAGTGTATATTCAAAGCAATAGGGACAGAGGAAAACAGTCATTAACCTACCTAATGAGATTTAAATAATTATTATATGAAATTTCCGACTCTGTGTTTTACTTCTCTATTCGGTCAGCGGGAAGCGATAGCTTAAGAGGCTTTCCAAACGCTAGCATCATGTATTGAACAATAATTTAGTTTCAAAGAAAATGGAATCAAAAATGATAATTATACTTAACATGAGTGGTCCTGGACATGACGGTAAACTGCATCCGGCAGTAAGGCCTCTGATTTGGAGGTTGTGAGGAGCATGGAACCACCTGTTAATTGCTGTTGTTTCCAGATCCACCCTGACCCGGAATGGTAGCACTGTTAGGGTCCCCACTATGGGCAAATAGTTAACCCCTAAACTTGGGTCAAAACACTATAGGATTATAAAAAATAGTCTTTTATAGAAAAATATAAAGTTTTGAAGGAAAAATATTACCAAAAATATATTTTTGAAGAAAAAAAAATACCAGCAATACATTTTTGAATAAAAAACTAGAAGACATCTTCAGTTTTCTAAAATCAGAAAAAGATTTTTTTTTTCACTAAAATATGACTAAATCAAACTTCTCACTATAACCGAACATTAAAAAATACCTTAAAACCCCCATCTTTTTTTACATTAAATAGCCCTCAGAGGTTGATATGCCGTTAAACAAAACTCAAACTCAAAATTTAACATGAAGAAGAGAGTGTTGAAATTTATAAAGCACGTAATGAGGAAAGTGGACATGGAAAAACGGATACTCACAGGACATACTGAAGTCAATAAGGACAGAGGATATAAAAGCATTATTTACCAAGTCTAAATGGTTGGCAAAAAAGCGAGCAAAGTAAACGCAAACTCGTCGAATCACAATAATTTTCACCATATTTGAAAATGTAAGAAGAATGCTGTAAGAAGAATGCTCTGCTCAAAGAGCTTTTTTCTCAAGGACTCCAGTAAGGGTGCTTTCCTGAATACTTTAGTCTTCAAGTCTTCTATCTTAATTCTTCAATTTCTACTACTTCCTCTACCGTTAATATCCACACCTAATTCAATTCTTCTATGTCAACTATAAGCCACAAATTGGGTGGCTCTCGAGCCTTCAATTTGGTGAAATTTAGTAAAGTAAAATACAACTTTTACCGTATGATTCGGGTTGTTATTTTATTGGGATATCTTATATCGTTCAAACGAAATCTGTTGCCCCGAAGAGAATATATTATTACATGAAAAATGCGCGCATGAAAAGTAATATTCTTAAAATTATATTAAACCTGGAAAAGAACAGGACAAGTTATTAAACCTGGAAAAGTAAAGGACAAGATATTCTAGTGAAGTAAAAAGAAAAGACATTTCTTACTTAAACTACTACATTCAAATTTTATTTTTAGCTGCAATATTGTTTTTGTGATGTATACTATTATCCGAAACAAAACTGAGGATGAGACAAAGTGGAAATATTTTTTATCAAAGACGTGTTTCGCACAAGAAAATAAAAATAAGGAAAGAAGAGAAATAAAAAGAAGGAAAAAATAAAGATGACAGTAACATGAAGAAAAACAGAAATTGAGTGAACATTTAAAAAATAAAGAAATAAAAAAAATGAAGAAAAACAAAGAAAAAGAAAAAATCACAAATATAATGAAAAAAAAAGAGAATAGAAAAAGACAAAACACTAAAAAAGACAGAAGCCAACGGAAAGAAAGAATAAAACAGTCAGAAATATAGAGAAAAACAGAAATACAGCAACATTTAAAAAGGAGATAAAAGAAAAAGAAAGAAAAAAAGAACGTCTAATATAATGAAAAAGAAAAGAAAAACGTTTAATATAATAAAAAAGAATAGAGAAATACTATAAATACTTAAAAAAAGACATAAAGAAAGAAAATGATAAAGAAAAAACAAAAAAATATCAAATATAATAAAAATGAGAAGAAAGAAAGAAAGAAAGAAAGAAAGAAAGAAAGAATAAACAAAGACGAGAATATATTTACATAGATGTGTCTTCTCAGGGAAAACACATCTATGTAAGAACTAGCAGTATAGCCCGGCGTTGCTCGGGTGTAATGAAAGCTTATATATATATTATCGATTTTCTGCACTATTGTAAGAACTACAACCTTGAAACTTCTGAATATCGTTTCTTATGTCTTTGTCTATGAGTGTATTAAATTTGATTAAAATCGGACCACTCCTTCTATAACCCGATTTTTTCGATTATCGATTATCGATATTTATTGGGGGTACCTCGACACAAAACGTAGCTAAGAACACTTGCAGACGCTTATAGTACAACTGTGTAAATTTTCAAGAAAATCGGTTCAGCCGTTTCGGAGTCTATAGGTAACGGACACACACACACACACACACACACACACACTCACTCACTCACTCACTCACACACAGACAAAGTTCCATTTATAAATAAGTTTAGATTTATACCCAAACAAAAGTTTTAACAAAAAATGAATATCAATAATAAATAAAAACATAAAAACGAGAAGTTACATTCTAAATTTTAGTCATGTAACTCGCTTTATGATGTGCCGTATATCATGACATCAACAGCTCGTAAAAGCTTGTCCACACCTATTTTAATATATGGTGAACATATGCATACATATAGACCAAGGGAAAAAATTGACCAGTCAGCCTGACAACTAACGCGCTGGCGTCTGTGTCCACTAACCTACTCTCTTTAGTACATTGAAGCAGGTACATCCAACAGCTCTAAAAAAATGACACGAAGCATCGTCTCCGAGTCCAAGGACAGGAAAAAAATCAATCTTATTGGTATGTATAAACCACCCAAGGTAGTTGTATTTAGATTGGTCTCTCCACTAAAACAGGACCTGACACAAAGTTGATTACTTTCAGGCCAAAGATAAAAATTGCCAAGCCTTTGCAATCGTCGGTTGCGTTGACATCGGTATCATCACACACCGACTCATACTCTGCCTGAAGACATGGATGTATCTCGCCAACGTAGTAGAATGCAACACGATAGTTTTTATGTGAGTTCATCATACGCGTACTTTGATTGTCCAGTTCCGCAACCAATGTCACACTGGCTTTGGTATCGTGTAACATTAACTATGTAGCAAAATTATGAAATTGTTGCTGAAGAGTTGTAATCTTTGGAATCTCATTCATATCTCACTTCTGGACAATCTCTTTGTTTAAGTTGGTGAATTCTGCCATAATTCTTCATCTTTGTTGTTACCAGCAGTTTTTTTTTTTTTGTCTATCGCTCAACTGCGTCGTAAAATTCAAGGGGGCTTGTTTAGGAAGTTAGGTGGCCAGGATGTAAGGGGTGGCGTTGTTGAAGAAATTGGTATGGTATAAAAAACGTAGGAAAAGTATTCATTAAATTCATACACAAACATTTCTCCGTATCAAGCACTCTCCGCAATATATTCAACAAAAACAGTAAAATTAACTACACTTTCACCGAGAACATGACATGAATAATAATAGAGTGAAACTGTTAAACAGTCTAAAAACAGCCTGAATAATTGAAACCCACGTATAACTGCATAGCAAAGAAAGAATGTCCCTCAAAGGGCAATTGAGTGAATAACAATGTAATATACCAAGCCACTGTAAAATCATCTGATAACGAAAAAAAAAAAACACATGTAAGTTATTAAAAGACCTTGGAAACTGATGTAATGAATATGTAATGAATATGCATACACATTGGTTCCCCCTTACAGTAATGTGATTGGTTGGTGTCAGCTATAAATATAGGCGAGGATGCATAGCGGTCTACAGGTCTTCGACTAGGGTTCTACGTCCATAGGTCTACCTCTATTGGTCTACAACTATTGGTCTACATTTATTGACTACGCCACGTCTCAGGATACTACATACGTCGAGTACCATCCATTACGTCTACGTACTAGTTTGTCCTACCCGATTACATTTGCCTAAACCGCTTCACTACCTCGAATGATATATATCCATTTCCGGGACATATCAGAAACAAAGAAAATACGTACACAAAACACTCTTTAAAAATAGTAGATACGCCAATAGCACAATATTTTCGAAAAAATAATGGAGATTAAAACAAACAAAACAAAGCACACCAAAAATATAATGAAAAATAAGGAAAGGAACATCAACCTACAACAATCATTTCAGAAACTGTAAACGCTTCCTTGAGATATAATAGCTATAATTATTTACCCATGCAAAAACAAACTAATAGATATTCGAAAAAGAACTCATCTCAAAATGCAGACGTACAAACACATTTTTACTATGCCACTAAATCTAAAACTGAAAACGAACAAGAGCAAATTAAAATAAATAAATAAAATAAACTAACATAAACAAGTACAGTAAATTAATCCAAGCAAATAAATAAACAAACTAAGTAAATAATAAACAAATTAACAAAACATCACCACCAAAATAACCGTTACAATAATAGAATTGACTACCCACAATGCAATGCAGTAGCCTACCCAATATGTATTACTGACCTGTATATATAAAGAGTCGAGCAAAAATACAACGCATATTGTCTGATTTCGTTTAGCCTGAAGCAGACAAATTCATCCTCATTTCAAATGAGTCCTTTGTATTTTTTATCTTTTCTTTTTGGCTTTGCAATATTGCCGATTCATTTCAAAGTGGAAGCTTGTTATAGGTAATCATCGCCAAAAAACAAAAGGTCGATTTTCATTTAGGAAATTAATTGAATGCCTTCAACACACGAAAACCTTGTCAAAAAAGATTTTCGTTTAAATAAATGAGAAGACAATTCCGAATGATGAATCAATAGCTATTCTTACAAGAATATACCAAACAAATTTGTAAAAATAAATAGTATCAAAAATAGATCACACTTTGAAAAAGAGCAACAAAGGACAAAGTATATTAAGCATTTTCATTATATACCAGAAAATATTTTCTCAAGATGTCAGGTAAAATCTTCAAAGAGTAGATAGTCTCAATCGATGTCTCAAGCAATTTTCAATTAACAACGGCTTTCTTCCTGTTTTCAATACAATCTTCTTGCAAAATGTAAGTATAAAGTCTTTTCTCTTAGTCAGGCTCGAGTTAATTACTGCACACTGATGAATTTGTTTTTTTTTTTTATTTCACTTTATTTCGAAGGTAAATATCTGTTGGACATTTAATAGTTATGTTAGTAATGCATATGTAAATTATTCATCACAAACAATTTCTTTATTCTTTATTGTCAAAATATTTCCAGTGTATGCTTTAAATTTCTAATGCTCTCACTTATAATAAAACCGTTTTATATATATATATATATATATATATATATATATATATATATATAGCGTAATGATGATCCACGTATAATAGTAAAAACCTGCTAAAAAGTTGTAAGTTTAAAAATGTATTTTTGACAGTATTTATTTCTGTTATATATATATATAACAGAAATAAATAGTGTCAAAAAATACATTTTTAAACTTACATCTTTTATATATATATATATATATATATATATATATATATATATAAATATATATATATATATATATATATATATATATATAAAAGATGTAAGTTTAAAAATTTGACTTAATGCATTCATTTTTCTTTCAGTCTGCAGTTTTGCTTTAACTGCAAACAACTATTGCTTTTTAGTCTTTCGTGCCAACGTCCAAAGAGTCTGAGCTGCAGGACCATGGATTAGTTTTAACGTTTTATTACATCCGAGCAACGCCGGGTTATACTGCTAGTAAAACATACAAATGACTCTACAGACTTCCATAAACACTATGCACATCGAGTTACAAGGAAAATAAAATTCATGCTTGATAATGGATAAAAGTATAGCCGAAATTCTTTTAATTTTATGTGTCATGTCCTTTCACGACGTAGGCGGTCATGGCTTTCCACATCTCCCTATCCCTGGTGGCTCTTAGCACGCTTTCTTCTGTTGCACAATGCAACTCTTTTTCTGTCATCTACCTGATCAGGTACTTCAAATATTTTATCCGCTGCTTTCCTATGTCTCTTTTTCCCTCTATCTGGCCCGTTAGTATTAGATTCTCCGAGCCCTCTTTCCTCATTGCATGTTCCAGGAAGTTTAGTTGTCTCTTGCTGATGCTCAGTATTAGTTTCCTTTTCGTTTCCATCCTTTCCAAAACCTCGTCATTGATTACATGCTCGGTCCATGATATCCGCAGCATCCTTCTGTAGAATCACATTTTAGCTTCTTCAAGTTTTTCCTTCACCTTCAAAGATATTATCCAAAATTCACTGTCATATTGAATAACTGACATCATAGAGCAGTCCAGTACTCTCTTTTTTGTTTCTAGCGAAATGTGTGTGATACTGGTTCGACGGTTCTCTTTGAAAATGTGTGTCCTAGCTCGAAGTCACAAGTCATTGTAACCGAGGGTTTGAGCGTCCTTTCTCCCAGAAACTGTAACTAAGATCCACTCAGCATAGTTGCAGTATAAACCATAGGTAGAACAAATACAAGTGTGCCCTAGCAAGCGTCTGAAATGAAGAATAGCTACCCGCCTCAGTAGACAGGTATCCGCAAATATGAGTGGCCGGCCATTATATATATATATGGAAGGTGCGCCTATATGTGTGCAGAAAATCAATGAAAGAACTCTCGTATCAGACAATAGAGGAAAACTGTACAAGCAAAAAGAAAAGAACTAGTATCTGCCATAAATACTCTGTTCCCCAAATGCAGAGTCGGAGAGTATTCTGATCAATTCTTCATGAAGGGAAACCATTTGTCTTCTCTCTATTGTGTTCGTTGTACATTTGAACGCCATTAAATCATAAACAAGAGCAAATGTAAAACCCTGGGTTTTAGAACTGAGCACTGATTATTAAATTCATGGTTTGGGGCAAAAATATGCAAATTGTTCGGCGTCAGGGAAGAAATCGATACTTAATGAATTGCTATGGCCATGTAAACAACGTATCGATTTATCAAGGTTTTCACCTAACTCTCTCTCCCTCTCTCTCGAGTTTCGTATCTATCTATCTATCTATCTATCTATCTATCTATCTATCTATCTATCTATCTATCTATCTCAGTCTGCAAATATCTATCTATCTATCTATCTATCACAATTCGTTCAGATCTAATTTTGTTCCTATTTCTCTCTCTCTTTCTTTCTCTATCTATTTTAGATTGCTAATATCTGTCTCTTTGTCTGTCTGTCTGGTCTGTTAATGTCTATCTATCTATCTATCTATCTATCTATCTATCTATCTATCTATCTATCTATCTAGCATTTGTAGCATTAAAATTTTCTTACACCTAGTTATATACTTGTGTAAGGCCAGACAACACACATATTTATTACACAAATTAATAACACCCTAAAGATGCATAAAATAATTTGAATTTAGTATATTCCTAAGCAATCAGATTTTTGTCAAGTGCTCAAAAAATAACAATAGAGCCCCCACAGACAATAAATAAAAAATTTCAATTGAAAAATAAGAAACAGATAAGTCATTGGAATT
Source organism: Ascarosepion bandense (assembly GCA_037127315.1). Lineage (NCBI taxonomy): Eukaryota > Metazoa > Mollusca > Cephalopoda > Sepiida > Sepiidae > Ascarosepion > Ascarosepion bandense. The sequence continues at coordinate 3,908,827 of JBBBDQ010000991.1, forward strand.
TTATTGATTTACTAGCTGTAAGTGAGGCGTGCATTTTAAGTACAAAATATCCACTATAAAGACGTTTCAATAAATAAAATGTTGAATTAAAAGTGATTTCATTTTTACTTTACCGATCGCTTGTTTTACGTTTTGGAAATGAAACTGAGCAGATACGCAAATTTAAATAAATTCATCTTTAAAAATTGATTTCTTTGCGTTTCAGATACGAAACTGGGAAGTTATTAAACTTGTGATAAAATAACCAAAAAAAAAAAAGCTACTTCTTTTACGTTTCGAATACGAAACTATGCAGACATAAAGATTTAGATAAAATAATCATTAAAATTATTTGTTATACGTTTCCGATACGAAACTGAGCAGTTATTAAACTTTCAATAAAATAATCTTTACAAAATTACTTCTTTTACTTTTCGGATACGAAACTAAGCAGCTATAAGAATTTAGATAAGATAATCATTAGAAAGTACATGTTTTACGTTTCGGATACGAAACTGAGCAGTTATTAAACTTTCGATAAAATAATCTTTAAAAAACTACTTCTTTGACGATTCAGATACGAAACTAAGCAGATTATAGAATTTAGATAAAATAATCATTAAAAATTATTTGTTTTAAGTTTCGGATACAAAACGAAGCAGATATAAAGCTTACGAGAATAAACAATGATGGGGAGAGGATTTGCTTTCCTCCAAAAGGGAAAATAAAATATTGCTTGCTATGAAGATCTTCGTAGGTGACCTGCAAGTCACACTGGAAATTACGATGTTTCCCCTACTATCGATGCCAGACAAGGAATGCATTTTTTATCAGATTTGTCGAATTTTATAAGCCGATAGACGTAATACAAATTGTATAATAAATAAGAAAATACTTGGGCGTTCATTACAAAATTGGAAAATTACGTCAGTCAAAACGTTTTTTCCCACATAAAGAAGAAAATGCCATTTGGATCCAGTGACATGACGAGATTCACTACTTAAGGGCATTCCGTGACCAGTAAAAATAAGTCTAGCATGGGAGCGGTTTACTGATGGACCTTGTGGCAAGGTACCAAAAGAAATTTCAAGAAGCTGACACGGACGTAAGGGCGCGTCACAAATTCATATTACGTCTTCTTTCAATTTTCCTTTTTTCTTTTTACTCCACGCCACCAAAAGAAACAACAGCAACAAAAACATGATTTATTTATTTGTTTTACCTTCTTTCTCACCCTGTCGCCAACCTAGCAAAAATGGGAAAGAACATAAGACTTTACCTTCTGCTACAATCTTCTGTGGGACATGTAAAATATTTACATTTCTCTTTGAACAATTTTAACTACAAAACTGCGTGCATTTTCTCTATGAACATTTTTTTCTCATAAATATGTTATAGTGTTCAGTTAATAAAATTCCACTTATATTTTTCTTCTTACAATTTTCTATTCTGTTAATAAATATTTACTTTAACGTACAGACGAAATATTTTATCCTTCCATATGTTGACATCCAACCTTCAAACTTATGATATTTAAATTGTTGGGACTTCGGACGTGTTTGGCACAAGACGAACTTCAGCAGCCTGAATATTCGAGAAATCGTGTATGAAAAATATGCATTTTCCGGCATGCTTCAAACCTGAGACACCCATATAGAGGGGAAAAGCCGTAATTTGCTCTGACATGTTTTATCACTCGACCACAGAAGATTTCATGGTCGAACAAAGTCGAATTCAACCGTAAATTAATATGTCCTGATTTCTCATGACATTCATATGTGCTCTGGTTCGTATCCTAAGACGATGTTGAGAAATATTACAGAAGGTAACGTAACCGACGTATTTATCGAAACCGACATATTTATCTAAATTTATTTATTTTAACATCACTTTTAATGGATGCTCATATTTGAGGGGATAAACTGTTATTCTGTAATTAACAGTACATCCATTTATATCTTGAACGCCCTAAATATGCGAGAAATCTTGTTAGGAAAATATGCATCTTCCGGCAGGATTCGAACCTGCCATTCCCATTAAAATAATGTTCAAACAAATAAATTTAAATATATATGTCGATAATACCATTTCGTAATTTTCTGTAAGATTTCGTATTATTTATATATATATATATATATATATATATATATATATATATATATATATATATATATATATGAAGTGAGAGACATAGAGAGAGAGAGCCGTGTTATAAGTATGTAAATGAAGATGTCTAGACTATATTACTAAACGCCTTAACAAAATATTAAATTTAAATGGCCTCTTTTATTCATGTAGTTACATCAAAGTAAACATCATTTCAGTTCGATAAAGTCCTAATGTACGGAAGGTATTTAATAAACTTATTTTCCATATATATATATATATATATATATATATATATATATATATATGTGTGTGTGTGTGTGTGTGTGTGTGTACCAGTTCAGTCTCTTATTAGCTTTCCGTTTGACATATTATCTGAAAACGTGCGGTTTGTGTTTGATTTCTGTGCTGTTTATTTGCCGAGGGAAATCAAAAGTTAAAGATTCCGAAAAGCGGTAAAAAGTTGGATAAATGTTTGCCGATGACCGCAAATCGATCAAATGTTTGATCGATAAAGTGAAGGAATCCCTCCCACAATCACCCAAAAAAGATTTATGGCTTCTCATCTTTACAACATGGATGAATATGGCTAACAACCACGTCCTGTCCAGTTTCATTCTAAGTAAACTTTGACTCACTTGACTCTGTTCCGGCGATGCCACCCATCCATAAAATCTTTTTTATGTAGCCTACTTGCTGCTTCTCTGGAAACGTCCTTACTTCTTTTTGTTATGTGCGAGTTATATTTACCAAGCTCCCTTTCCTAATTTTCTTCTTCTTCTATGTCCCTTGTTCTTTCAGGACGTAGACGAGCATGGCTTTCCACGTCTCCCTATCCCTTATGGCTCTTAGTATGTTTGCTCCTGTTACACCACGCAACACCCGTTCTGCCATCCACCTGCTCAGGCCCTTCAAATATGTTATCCGCTTCTTTCCTCTGTCTTTTTTTCTCTCTATCTGGTCTGTCAGTATCAGGTTCTCCAGGCTCTCCTTCCTCATTGCATGTCCCAGGAACTTCAGTTGTCTCTGCCTGATGCTCACTATTAATTTTCGTTTTGTTGCCATTCTTTCCAACACCTCATCATTGCTTACATGCTCGGTCCATGATATCCGCAGCATCCTTCTGTAGAACCACATTTCCGTTGCTTCATTTTTTTCCAATTTCTTCGATGAAATGTTTAACATTCACTGCCATATTGAAGAACTGACATCACATAGCAATCTAGCACTCTCTTTGTTTCTAGTGAAGATCTACTGAAGATCGATTATAATGTGGAACGGACTGTCGTGCTAATTACTATGTAGTCCTCTCTTCCACCTTCTCTCTCTCTCTTTCTCTCTTTACATATATACACCTATGGACACACGTATGTGAAGATAATTTGACAAAGAGGAAAAATTATAACCGACGCATTACGCCGAGAATGTCTGCTCCTTGTGTGACTTCTTCAGGTTAGAATGAAAGCAGATATTCTCGCCGGAATACGTTAATTTATTGCTTTCCGCTGTATCTCATTATTTTCACATTTTTTGGAATACTATTATAGATTCTACACACACACACACACACACACACACACACACACACACACACACATATATATATATATATATATATATATATATGTTGCGTGGGTTTTCTGGTGGTTTACTTTGAGTTCATAACTGTAATAATTAAGCTGTCAGAGCCTCATACGTCGAATCTGACGGGAGAGTACATTACATTTTATATATATATATATATATATATATATATATATATATATATATATATATATATATATATTAACCAGTTATTTATCAGAAGCAAATTAGACCAGTACACAGTTGTATTAAAAAGGGCTCAATACATATGTATTGTAGAGCATTTAAATATAATGCAGATTTACAGTTAAAAGTTGTGAACGTTTTTGTTATGCGTTTGAAAAAGTATTGGATGATCGGTTAAGAAAACGCTTTAAGAAACCAAAAGATTGAAATCAAGGTAACGTAATCGGCTGATTTCTAATATATATATATATGTATAAAACAGCATATTTATTTCTACCGGTCTGATTACATACGATAAATTTTTGTTACGAAAGTGTGTGTCATTTGGCAGAATGCGAACCTGCTACCCCTATCAACATAGGCGGAGCCACGAATTGATGTGGCTCGTCTTAGACCACTTTTGCCCGTTGACATACATTTTCGTAACAAAAATTTATCGTAAATAATTGGGCCGGTAGAGATAAATATACTGTTTGGTTAAAAACAGAATATATACTCAAATACGAGTATCGATTAATAATAATGTTCAAACAAATAATTTCAGTATGTCGGTTGTTAAAACCATTTCGTTAATCTTCGGGATTTTCCGCAGCACACACACACACACACACACACACACACACACACACACACACACATATATATATATATATATATATATTGATTGTTTAATACTTAGTTTTTGGTCATAACAGGGTTAGACACATGCACATTTGTATTAAATGTGTACAAACCAATTATATTGTAAAACATTTGAATATTTTCCATTTGTAAACGAGTTATTACGCGACCTAGGTTTCTTTCATAATACATACATACATATATATATATATATATATATATATATATATATATATATATATATATATATATTATCATTATTACGTTAGAACACGTGAAAAACTACAAACTACTACAAAATTGTTCATTTTATTTCGACATTGAAAAACAATCTCTCATTAAATAATTAATAATGATAGTAAAAACGTTTTTATTTATTTTTTATTTTATGAAAACAACACTTTCCTTTAATTTTTCAAAAAATTCTGTACGAATTAAAAAGATATTAAAAAAGAGAAAGAAAGTGAGAAGAAAAGAGAAGAAAATAAAAGAAGAAATCAAGAAAAGAAAAAGAAAGAGTAAAAGGGAAAATGTATCGTTCCAATTTTAGTATATGTACTGCCGAAGGAAGTACTTTAGCAATAAGTGCCTAAAAAAGAAAGATCGAGAAATATAAGCAGTCGATTGCTGATATCACCTGAGGAGTGGACGGACGGGTTAATCCATGAAACTCTGAAGTCTAGATACTGACGGTATCGTCAGTCATATAAGGGACAAAATTTTATTTTTGCATGTGAATGATGCTACTATATTTGTATTATCAACGAGCATGTTACGGATAGAGAAGAAAAAGAAGAAGAAGAAGAAGAAGAAGAAGAAGAAGAAGAAGAAGAAGAAGAAGAAGAAGAAGAAGAAGAAGAAGAAGAAGAAGAAGAAGAAGAAGAAGAAGAAGAAGAAGAAGAAGAAGAAGAAGAAGAAGAAGAAGAAGAAGAAGAAGAAGAAGAAGAAGAAGAAGAAGAAGAAGAAGAAGAAGAAGAAGAAGAAGAAGAAGAAGAAGAAGAAGAAGAAGAAGAAGAAGAAGAAGACCTACCAAACTCTAAGGTTCTTCTTCTTCTTCTTCTTCTTCTTCTTCTATGTACCCTAGATCGTAGACGACCATGGCTTTCCATGTCTCCCTATCCCTGCTGACTCTTAGCACGCTTTCTCCTGTAACATCTCGCAACCCCCCTTCTTCCGTCTACATGCTCAGGCCATTCAAGTACGCTACACGCTGTTTTCTCCTGTCTCTCCTTCCCTTTATCTAACTTGTTAGTATCAGGTTCTTCAAGTCCTCCTTCCTCATTTCATGTCCCAGGAACTTTAGTTGTCTCTTCCTGATGCTCAGTATTTATTTCTTTTTCGTATCCATCCGTTTGAAAACTTTATCTTTGCTTTCATGCTAAATCCATGATATCTGCAGCATCCTTCTGTAGAACCACATTTCAGCAGCTTCAAGTTTTTTTTTTTCATCTTTGATGATATTGTCCAGCATTCACTGCCATATTGAAGAACTGAAATTGCATAGCAATCTAGTACTGTTTTCTTTGTTTCTAGCGAAAGTTTCCTATCTCTTAATACTCTACTCAACTTCTGGAACTCGTCCTTGGCCATGCCAATTTGCACTTTCCGTTTTTCTCTTAGAACACTTTCCAGATATTTAAATTTTTTGTACCTGCTTGATTTTCGTATCCCTTACCTGTATTTGGCATTTTGTGCTGCTCCTTTTTGCTACCTTCTATAGAAAGTCTTGTAGTTTCCTTTCCGTGTCTACTATCAGCACTGTATCATCTGCGTACCTAATGTTGTTCAAATTGTGCCCATCGATAACAAATCCTGGCATATGTTTGTTTAAATGAGATCGATTTGAACTATGGTCAGAGAGATGCAACGAATGTCTTCTCGTCAAAAGAAAACGAGGATGAATTTTATTTGACTTGTAACAATTCCCGAGTCGGATCTAAACTACAAAGAAGAATCAAAATTTACGAATTTAAATCTTTGAAGAACTGTGTTCTTGAACAATCCAGGTTCGTAAATAATTACATTCGATAGACTACCAGCCGTTTGACGTGAATAATTCGAGGTTATCTAAAGCCAAAATATATTTTTGTATTCTAAGAATTTTTTTTTTTAGAAAATAATGATTTTCTAATAAATGTTTTACTATTTAACCCATACTTGGGAGTAGAAGTGATGTGTTCCAGTTCGCAGGTTATTTGCTCAGAAGTAAATATAACGAACCCAACTAGAATTCGAACTTAGCTCTCCAAGCGCTTAGCCTTTATCCATTATATCACTCGAATTTTCAAGCTTACAGCATGTGTTATTCCCGAAAGGTCAGATATCTTCGCACTGACCATTGTAAACCTTCCTAACTTTCGGTGATCGGATGAGAACCAATGTTTCAATGTGATATGGCCGTAAGCTTATATATATATATATATATATATATATATATATACATGGGCAGCAATCTTTCTTTAAATGTGTTTCGGTAAAAACGACGGGAAGAAAGATATAATAAATTTAGTTTCTAGCATTTTTACATGTTTTCTTTTTACTGAAGATAATGAATGTAAAATGTTCCATAATTATTAACTTTCCAAGCGCTTTCAGTCATTTCACTGGCCATCCTCAAAGTTGTTATTTTTCCGATGTTGTTATTTTATCATATTTTGACTGTTTTTGTATGTTGAACTGGAGATAGAGAGAGAGAGATAAACATAGATATGAACAAAGATAGATATAGATATAGATAGAAAGATATGAACATATTGAGATAGATAGATAGATAGATAGATAGATAGATAGATAGATATGAACATAGTGAGATAGATATGTACAGACTGAGATAGATAGATAGATAGATAGATAGATAGATAGATAGATAGATATGAACAGAGTGAGATAGATATATACAGACTGAGATCGATTGAGAATTAGATAGATAGATAGATAGATAGATAGATAGATAGATAGATAGATAGAACAAGCTGTATAAGAATACACTGAGAAAGTAGAGTTAAACGAAATGCATATTAATGACGGATAATTACGTCAGATATAGGCGCGTGCGGAGTGTGGCGAAGAGAATGAAATTGCCACTAGACAAAGATCATCTTTCTATTCGCATCCCCACGCATAAGATAAGCTACTTTTTCCCTGTGAACCGGGTGGGGAATAACCGCTGGTAATGTGATTCAATGCTCGCTAACAATGTTTGCGAAACACGATCTTGTGAACATCCTTGAACAAGTGAATGATTCCCGAAAACACATTTGCCAGTAGTTGATATCGATGCAGAGGTACAGTGAAATTGAGGCAGAGAAAGACAGAGAAATAAAGAGAGTGAGAGATAGAGAGAGATATGTAGAAGAAAAGAAAGAGAAAGTAATTATGGGTATGTAAATTGATGTTTGATGCGGGTGCACTCGGAGCCAAAACGGAGAGTCGACCATTTTGCCAAAGCGTTGTTTTCACTGAATCGGATTCTCAGGTTGCAAAACAGTGATTGGATAAAATATTGGCCCGTATGAACGAAGCAACAACCTATTAAAGACAACCATCTTATGTAGTTCTTCCGTTTGCGTAAATAACGCCGGCTTCGCCACGTTGCAATGAGTATATATGGCACTGGTGTTGTGTAATGTCTATCTGGTTAATGTTATCAAGTACCCGGAGAGAAAACGTAGTTATACCCTAAGGATGTCCGTGCTAACATGGTTGCTGCGTTAGGGGATGAGGTTCCACCTTTATCAACAGTGCAAAATTTGTCATTCAGATAAGCCTTTAGGAAAGTGGATCAAGCCAAGAACTATTCATCTCTATCTAACACACACACACACACACACATGTATACACACACACACACATGTATACACACACACACACACACATATATATATATATATATATATATATATATATTTCATTTTTAAACGAGTTATTTCGCTACCTTGGTTTCTACCATGAGTGGTGTCTTCAGGCGATTTTTAATAACTGATTTTACCTTTTACCATTTTTCTTTTTACGAACGCTCTTGTAACGGTGTTTTATTTGAACGTTCACGTGGCAGAGAATTTATGAACGCGCATTGTTTAGATTCAAACGAATTATGACGTTTTCATCCACGGTTGTATGAACCTATTAGGTATTTCTTAGTGTGGATGCATTTTGTCATAATTTATGTTTTCATTTAACAGTTCGTCTTTATTTAGAAATTATGACATACCCAAATAAAGACGAACTGTTAAATGAAATGACAGAAATTATGACAAAATGCATCCACATCCACAGCTGACAGACAAAAATAAAGCAGGTTGTAACTCAATACAAACCCTGCAAACTATAAAAATTTACCAATCTAGCAACTTTTAAAAATCGTGCTATTTCGAAATTTCTATGTTCAGCCGTTATAGCCACGATAAATCCGCGCTTCTTCACTTCTTGTGTAAGCATAAGGGTCGGCCATTGATAATCCTGAAATATAGAAAATATAAACTCAAATAATTTAAACTTATTTATAAATGGAACTTTGTCTGTGTGTGTATATGTGTGTGTGTCCGTTACCTATAGACACCGAAACAGCTGAACCGATTTTCTTGAAAATTTACACAGTTGTACTATAAGCGTCTGCGACTGTTCTTAGCTAGGTTTTGTGTCGAGGTACCCCCGATAAATAGCGATAATCGATAATCGAAAAAACCGGGTTATAGAAGGAGTGGTCCGATTTTAATCAAATTTGATACACTCATAGACAATAACATAAGAAAAGATATTCAGAAGTTTCATGGTTGCAGTTCTTACAATAGTGCAGAAAATCGATAGCATATATATATATATATATATATATATATATATATTAAAGACAACGACGAAAAAATTTATTTGATATCGATACCAGAAAATCAAAATTTGTCTTACATCCATTCATTTTTCTTTCAGTTTACGGTTTCGCTTTAACTGGAAACAACTATTGCTTTTTGGTCTTTCGTGCCAACGTCCAAAGAGTTTGAGCTCCAGGACCATGGATTAGTTTTAAAACTTTCATTACACCCGAGCAACGCCGGGCTACACTGCTATTATATTGATATAGTAAAAACAAGCGTTACAGTAAATAAACCATTGTGCAAATTAATCGAAACAACTACTTTAGTTTCCTCTCTTTAACCATACGGTTACTGAAGTGAATTTCTTGTTTTTTTTTTATCAGATTAGGTAATTTGAAGTGGTTTGCAGCAATATGAATCTATTTTATGTTTGTATGATTAAACTTGTTTGACCTTAAAAAATATTGCGTCATCAGTGAATTGCATTAGGTTTTTATCACGCCCAGACGCTAATGTTGCGACAGTCGATTAGTTAACTTACGGCCATTGTGTGCGATGAACGTTACTCCAAGGAAGCGTACGTAAACATTTGTCCTTAAATACCTTACGCACCTGTATGTAATATCTAGTTTTTATATTGCCATGGATACTAAACTGTTTCTTCACAGGTAAAGAAGAGATTCAAAGCAACAGAGTTGTTCTACTGATACGGATACTGAGAATGTTACTGACTGAACACGTGAACAACGCGGAAGTTTTTAGGGGAATAGAAACTACAAGAAAACTAGTACTAACAATCATTAACAGAAAACTGATATTTCTTAGGCGTGTAATGAAGAAAGGTGGCGAGTGTAGAATAACAATAGAATAACAACACTTACCGGCATAAGGGTCGCAGCTAGCGTCCAGCTGACAGACAAAAATAAAGCAGGTTGTAACTCAATACAAACCCTGCAAACTATAAAAATTTACCAATCTAGCAACTTTTAAAAATCGTGCTATTTCGAAATAAAATTGTCCTTAAATACCTTACGCACCTGTGTGTAATATCTAGTTTTTATATTGCCATGGATACTAAACTGTTTCTTCACAGGTAAAGAAGAGATTCAAAGCAACAGAGTTGTTCTACTAATGGATACTGAGAATGCTATTGATTGAACACGTGAACAAAGCGGAAGTTTTAAGGGGAATAGAAACTACAAGAAAACTCGTACTAACAATCATTAACAGAAGGAAATGGTGTTCTTTAGCAATCAACCTCATGGATCTTCTGGGATTACCATCAATGGTCTAATGTACTGATGGCGTCGGTGTATCTGGAATGTTTCTTACATTTTGATACGGGTGATACATTTAAATCTTTGGCCTCTAACACCTTGCAAACTTTGCAGATGAAAGATAATACAAATAAAATGTGTATTATTTCTAAATTGTTATGTTCAGCCTTTATAGACATGATAACTGCACTCTGCTTTATTACTTTGTAAACATAAGGGTCGGCCATTGATAATTCTGAATAATAGAAAATATTAAGTCAAATAATATTCTGCTATAGTAAAAATAATATATGTTCTCAAATACCTTATGCACCCTGGGTATATATAGATACATATTTATTATTATTACGTTATCAATTTTTTAATTATATTTCGATTTCTGCTATGGTCGCACTACCTACCAAGTCTGCAGGAAGACCTAAGGCAGGTCGTGGTGTGTTGTTATGGCTCCATTTCATGTTTTTCTATCTCCTCTAACACCGCCAGCGTTACATAGACAAAGTTCTCCTTAGTGTGTGAGCTGTACTTAACAAGACAATTTTTTGTATATCTCTTAAGCTGCGGTTTCCAGGGATTCTTTCAATGTGTTGTTTTGTTCCATTTTTTATCATTCCAAGTGCACCTACTATCACTTGCACGATTCTTGTTTTCAACTTCCACATTTTCTCTATTTCAATTTCCAGGTCTTTATATTTGGCAGTTTTTCAAATTCCTTGGTTACTATGTTACAATAAGCTGGACAAGCCATATCAATTAATAAGCAGGTTTTTTCGTTCTGTGTTTAACAATAATGTCCGACCCATTTGCTTCAATTTTTCTGGCTGTGTAGATAGTGTAATCCCATAGAATGGTGACATCTTCTATTTCTGTAACCGGTACTGGGTGATGTTCATACCAGTGTTTGTTTACATATTATTATTATTATGTCATTTTTCATCATATTTCGATTTCTGCTTTGGTCTCACTACCAACCAAGTCTACGGGGACACCTAAGGCAGGTAGTGGCGTGTTGTTATGGCTCCATTTCATGTTTTTCTATCTTCCCTATCATCCCCAGCATTACATAGATAAAGTTTTCCTTAGTGTGTGGGCTGTACTTAATAAGACAATTTTTTGTATATCTCTTAAGCTGGGGTTTCCAGGGATTCTTTTAATGTGTTGTTTTGTTCCATTTTTTATCATTCCAAGTGCACCTACTATCACTGGCACAACTCTTGTTTTCAATTTCCACATTTTTTCTATTTCAATTTCCAGGTCTTTATATTTTATTATTATTATTATTATTATTATCATTATTATTATTATTAGAATACTTTTTATAAGTGGTTATAATAAAATCATTATACATGGCTGCACAAAAGCTTTCATGGTTCAGTACTATAAATTATACTACGCCAGGCGATGGTTGTTAACTGTTGATAGAAATTATTCTTATAGAATTTGAAAAACAATTCATTGCTCTTTTCTCGACAGTTAAATGCGCCATAATGAGAGAATTAAGAATTGCCCGAGACTAACTCACAAGTAAATAATTAATTCTGTCCTAATGAGCCACCACCTTTAATATCGGAAAAAGACAACGGATAGTTCTTAAATTTCTATAAGAATCGTTTCTTATCAACGAGCTGACAGACAGCAATACACAACTGAGTGCGCATTGCGAGCAAGCATAACCTCCCTGCGAGAGTGTTCCGAATGACATCCATGTGTTTATAGTGGGTTGCTTATCTATTATTTTCCCGTTTGTAGTGGGAGTCCGTTTTAGAGAAGGGTAGTTGTATATTGTTGCAGGTTAACGGAATTTGGCCTTGTTGTAGATAGCCCACAACAAGTCATAAAATGATATAAAATCAAGAAAAGCAATTAAAGTTGAAAAATAACATTTTATACATACACATATCAATTAATGTTTTTACAATTAAAGTAATACTAGAATATAGTCCAACGGAGGGTAAAATGTTCACGGCAATTACTAAGCTGAAAGAGATTCAAGGCTTAGCAATGTGGGGAGCGTGTAAATGAAGAATGTCTTTGATCTAGTCGCTCCTTAGGTCAGTAAGTAGTTTTGAGACAGGGGAGAAGGAAAGAGGCAAGCATAGTAGCCACTTGACTTAAGTCAAGGGGATATTGATTACACTCTTCTCCTTGAGGTATGCCTGCTGGGGTATGTCTGTATCCGCTTTTTATATCTTCTTTTTGGATCACAGCAGCTCGTTTGGGATTTCACACTTGTATTTGATTCTGGGCTTCACATTGGCTGATAAATAAAATTCGCGTAGGCTTGCGAAATGGAGATTTAATATTTGATTAATTTTTATTTTTCAACCGGAACATCTGAGCAAATCGCAGAAGAAACTAGAACGTCTTACGGAAATCAATATCCGAGTCGGATTCCAAAAGTGGCACACATATATATATATATATATATACACCAAATCGGTCGAGTTTCGATTCCGGCCAGAAGCAAGTGGATGTGTCTAGCTACACTGATGAGCTGTAATACAGCCAAACAGGCTTGTATGTAGATGACTAATATATTATGCTCTCATTACGACTGAGCTCTCTGGAGAAGAAAATTTAAAAAAACAGTTTCCACTTCTGCTATATGCGTGACTCTTGAGTTCTTTCGGTGACTGGCGTGTGTATACACTGCTTATATACAACACGTTAAAATTTCCCCACTCTGATTTCATGCGCCAATGGCTTAGGGAGTAGCTACTCCGACTGACACCAAATCGGTTGAGTTTCGACCCCGGCCAGATTCAAGTGGATGTGTCTAGCCACACTGATGAGCGAAACAGGCTTGTATGTGGATGACTAATATATATATATATATATATATATATATATATATATATATATGGTATATTGTAGTGTCAGGTGAAAATTTAGATAAAGATGATGCTAAAACGTAGGCTAATATATATATATTTTAAAAAGAAACTACCCAACCCTCATTCTCGGTATCCTCACCCGCCTATCACCCACCCTCTGTTATTTCCTATATTTAATCAGCCTTTTTCCACTCTACGTAGCCCCCTGCACAGTAGTGGCAGTGACATGCCTTGCTCGGGGTGAAACGCTTATAAAAAAAAAAAAATCTCTTAAATATATATATTAGCTTCTGGTGCGTGAATTCACCGCGTATATATAGCACGTTAAAATCTCCTCCTTCTTATCCGTGCAGCAGTAGCTTAGGGTTAGACCGACGCTGTATCGGTCGAGTTACGATACTTGCCGAAAGCAATCGGATGTCTAGCCACATCTATGAGCTACAAAACAGAGTTGGATGTGGACGACTATATATATATATATATATATATATGGTAAATAATTGGCTAGGTTCTAAATGATTTGTTATCCGATTTGTTTAGCATTAGATCTCACTCTGATTGACTAATCGTTAAATCCAATCAATGTGCATATGGCGTAATAGTAAAGACAAGGAAGTTATCGCTATTTCACTGTTGATTTTATAGAAGTGTGGGTAAATTACAAATGACATCATGAAATATTACTTCTGAAACCTAACCATCAAAATATATGTAAAATAGATTAATTTATTTTAGGTTTGAAAAAAAGCTATTTTGTTTAAACTATCTCGCTCAGTCAAATATGAAATTAAAGACACCCACCCGCCTTGTTTGCCGCTTAATTTTTCATATCTAAAAATGCCAAAAAGTCAATAAGACGCAAGATATTACACAGAGAGAGAGAGAGAGAGAGAGAGAGAGAGAGAGAGAGTGAATATCTTAGATATATATATATATATATATATATATATATATATATATATGTATGTATGTATAAGCTATAATGTTACACTCACAACTCATCAGCAATTGTAAGGAGCGTAAAAACCGCTCTTTCTGTCTGCACAGGCTCGGCTGGTGAAGCAAAGGTTTTTACGCTCCTTACAATTGCTGGTGAGTCTGAGTGTAACATTTTTTCACTTTTAAACACTCTTGTGGAATTACATGTGTACACCCCCCTTACATTTTATGTGTTTTTTTTTCTATAAATTTATTTTTAAACGAGTTCCATCATCTCCCAGCATTGTAAGTAATTTATTTTGCCTTGTCCTTTTCCTTAATTCCCTTAAAATTAAAGCCAACGCGAACCCTTGATAAGAGTTGGCCGAAAGGTTCCTCGGGAAATTTAAATAATATGACGTCTGTTCTTTTTAAAGACATTAGTAATTTCTGTGGGTAGAAATCGTATATATATATATATATATATATATATATATATATATATATAGATAGATAGATAGATAGATAGATAGATAGATAGATATCAGTATTTACTCCCTCCCAAGAATTTTGAATCCGGCCTCAAGTAGTAGTCAACTAGTAAATACATCCGGTTCATTTCTAACACAACATGCTGTAAATAGCAGGGAATATGTTGCTGGATTGAGTGCGGACTGTTTTTCAATATTATCCAAGTCGCACTACTTATATAATCTAAAAGCTCTGGAGTCCATTTACATCAAAACTCAAAAACTTTCTTTCTGCTTACAGAGATTGCTTTTTGGATTTGAATGTGGTTGGACTCCAGTACTTTTGCATTTTGTTATCCCCCTCTCATTAGAATTTTCTTTTAATTTCTAAAATAAAAGTTTCCAGAAATTAAACCTGAAGAGATCTGGGACGAAACCGGTTGTTTATTTTAGTTTGTATTGTATAGCATGTCATCAAAATCCCGCCTATTCCTTGCTGTTATTAAATTTTGTACCACCAAGAATCTTATCAAAACAAATATAAACATATATATATATGAAAGAAAATAAATTCCGATGTTCAAATCAGTGTTGTATGCCCATTTATACTAGAAATTCCTAAAAGAAATTTCGCGTATCATCAGCAACTTATATATATATATATATATATATATATATATATATATATATATATATATATATATATATATATATATATATACACGCACCGTTCAATCAGCAATGAATTAAAACACTCTCAGCTACTGGGCGTGTATAATGATAACGTACACCCTAACATCAGTAGCTCAGAGGTAGAATCGCGGACTGGCGCCAATTCAGTCGGGTTTCAATCCTGGGTGATAATCAATAGGCAGTCTAACCGTATTGATGAGCTGTGATACATCGAAGCAGATCTGTGTGCGGATGACTATATATATATATATATATATATTGTTTGTTGCAAGACTTCGATTTCGTAATTGGGAAGGTTAGCTTTTTTCTAGTCTCGTACGCAAGCAACAATTAACAAAATTGATTAAAACTCAAATTCCAAATATATACGTAATAGCAGATAGAGGAAAATCCTTAATCCAAATCTCATATAAAACATCTCCTAATTCAAATTCTCTCCCACTCCGTTTCGGCTTCACGTTTTGGGTTAAAATTTACTAAAAGTCTAAAAAACAAATATGACACGATCATCATCACTTTAACCAATAATAAAAGTTTCAATCATGCCGAATATGAAAAAAGGTTTCGTGATCAATCAGAACTAAGCCCAAATCCCAACATTCCAGTATCCTGCCTCTTTGATATTTTTTTCTCTCGATAAGTAAGGAAGCTTTGATAAAAGTGAAGCTTTAATAAAAGGAAAACATTAGATTGAGATACATTTCCGATTTTGTTTTTTTACTTTATTCTATAATCTTGTCGGATTTCGTTTAAGTCATTTTAAAATTGCATGAGTGTGAAACTCTGGTAACGACTAAAGGCTGTCCTTTGATAAAAGTTAACGTTGTGAAGAGCTTGTTGGTCTGCCTGAGTAATCTAGCCGTTGATAGAGGTGAATGTTTGCCTGGGTCTTTTTCATTCTCTTTGTCCATTGCTTTAAGAGTTCTTTTGGAAAGTTTTCTGTTGGGTCCACCAACGTTTTCGGCTATATATATATATATATATATATATATATATATATATATATATATATATAATTAGTTTGTTTTATTTTTATGGGAAATTTTGTTAGAAAAAGGGTCATTCGGCAGTATTTTTCCTAAAACTTTTCTCATAAATATTCAGACTGGTAGATATATATATATATATATATATATATATATACTTTTTAATTAAAAAAAAGATTATCTATTCAAATATGGTTATCTATTAAAAAAATGTTGAAACAAATAAATAAGTTAGTTGTTATTTTCATCTTATTAATCTCCAGAAATTTCCGTAATATATATATATACCCTGATTGAGCACTCTGGAAGAATGTTAGACTTTCTACGCATCGTTCATTCAGTAATGAATTAGAACACTCTCAGCTATTAGGCTTGTATAATGATAATATACACGCTAAAAGGTCTGCCTCCTTCTACCGAGTGCCCATAGCTCAGAGGTAGAATCGCCGACTGACACCAATTCGGTCGGGTTTCAATCCTGGGTAAAAAGCAATCGGCTGTCTAACCGTACTAATGAGATGTGATACAGCGAAATAGATCTGTCTGCGGATGACTATATATATATATATATATATATATATATATATGTATAAACATGTTACGGAAATTAACGAATTTTACCGAAATTTGGTTATAAACAACCGACAATTTGAAATGAATTGTTTGAACATTATTTTATATCGATGCTCCTATTTTATTCTGTTTTTAATTATAAATATATATATATATATATATATATAGTCACCCACATGCAAGCCTGTTTCGCTGTATCACAGCTTATCAGTGCGACTAGACATTCAAATGCTTCTAGCCGGGAACAAAACTCGACCGATTTATTGTCAGTCCGAGTGCCTTCCGCAGAACTATCGGTTAACTGCTGACACAAAAATAAATGTTAGCGTGTTATATATCCGCGTTATATATGAACTCAATTCATAACGAGAAAGCAATGCGTTAATCGCAGAAGTGGTAACCGCTTTTAAAATTTTCCTCCCCAGAGAGCTCCGTCGTAATGAGAGCATAATATGTCATCTATCTACAAGCCTGTTTCGCTGTATCACAGCTTATCAGCGTGCCTAGCCATCGAATTGCGATAACATCGCTGATTGATTAATAAATGCTAATATGAAAATTTGAATTCGGAGCACATATGTGCGTTGTGGTGCAGTGGATATCGACTCGGAATGATAAATCGGGGAGCCGAGTTTGAATTCCAGTTGAATTCCTTGCATTCACCTACGCGCAAATACCCTTGGCAAATATATTAATCCGTCACCTCCCTCCAGTTATGGGTTAAATAACAGGACAGATTGGGTTTTATAGCCTTGGCTGGAAACCAATCTACCGCAGAAAGCAATGGCAACCTACTGAGAGATAATCTTCTGCCCAGTCAATCATGTCTCTTTCGAGAGATGATCGCCCAAACGTGTACCACGTATGGCACTTAACTGACTGTGTGCTTACATTTGCACAAAATGAGTTGATGTTTGTGTGAACCTATCTTTGTAGATAATTGAAATTTTTAGTGATAATAAAACTATTGGATTTAAAACTATTGGATTTTCATACTGATGAGCATGAGCAGATAGATGGAACAGTGGGGATTGAATGGAATAACAGGAGAATGAATATTAAAAGCGACAAGGCATAGGAAGTAGTGGAGAGGTATGATCGCTTACATTCTGAAGAGACAAGGTGCATAGAAGAAGAAGAAGAAGAAGAAGAAGAAGAAGCATTGTTCAAGCCAAGTTTTGTACACTCTTCCTGAAAGTATGTCTAACATCCGATCAACATAACTGCAGTTTAAGCTGTAGGTGGGTTTACTGGGTGTTGCATAAACACAAATGTTCCTAACAAGCGTCTGCAACAGGGATCGACTAGCAGCCATGTCGGCCGTGTCGTTCAAAGACGAATAATCGGCCATTATGTATGATATCAAATAAAACCCAAAATATGAAACGAGTTCTGAAACTCCTCTTCTTTGCGATGAAGTCAAGTGCAAGATGCTATCTTACACAATGAAAAATTATTCAAAAGAACAAAAGATATGAAAAAACTGGCTCTCTATTTCCAGAACATTCAAACAATGGCGGGAAGTCACATTGCAACAATAAAATAAACAGTGGCTGTAAAACCAATCGTTATGCGACATTTCGATAATCGTGTAGTATTAACTTTAAAAAAAAGGTTATAGATAAAAATTATATCAAAGAACATTTCTTTTTGTCTGCAAGACATTTCATATGAATTCTTCGTTTAATTAAACATTTTGAGCGTCAATATTCTCTACCCAATATTACACAAGAAGCGTCTTTAAGGGATAGGCGAACACAATATATTTCCAATGAGACCATTATAGAAATATAAACTTGTATTTTGGAGATTAACTTCAAAGTATTTTATTGTTTAAAGTGTGACCATTTCCTTATTATAGGCGACAACAATATTAACAACATAACATATGCAGATGACACAATATTGATAGCAGAAACGAGACGCCGTAATATAAAACATCTCGTCAGTAAAAGAGGCAACCCAAGTTTCAAATTACGTAGTGGGGACGTCAAAATCGAAAATGCAAGAATTTAAATAACCGGATTGTACCACAAAGAGTGTGACTCAGCTTTTCTAAATTTAAGCAGAGTATTCATGAATAGAAAAATACGGGTTTACTAAAAAGGAATCACACTGAATTTTCCGTACATCATCAATATTATGTTTAGAAAAACTTAGACTTTACGGAGAAATTTTACCCGGAACAAGTTACACCTAATGCAAAACAAGACCAAGAATTGCGTGTATTCTATCTCTTGTCGTTGTGATAGAGAGTACGAGGGGATAATTAGATACCTAATAAAAGTATAACTGCTAGAATAATTAAAAGCCGAAACTAATAGTCGAAACAATGAACTTAGGCATGGCTGATCATGTATGAAGAAATAAAGCCGATCGTTGACCGTGTGAAATTGAACAAAATTCTAGTTAATGAGAAGTGCGTTGTGATGCGGTGGATATCGGCTCGGAACGAGAAATCTGGGAGCCGAGTTTGAATTCTTTGCATTTAATTTTTTGTTTTATAACCGTGTCGCCCCAAGCAAGGCATTTTACTGTTACTGTTTAACAGGAGGTTACATAGGAGGTAAGTTATGAGAAAGAGTGACAGGTTACAGGGGGTGTCAGGAAGAGGGTAGGAGAAGGATGATAATACTGCTGAGAGTGGAGTGGACTGAGAAAAAAGCATGAGAGAGAGAGAGAGGATGCAAGTTAGTGAGACAGGAGGTAACTATTGACTTTACATTTGAATTCTTGAAGATTGTAGCTGTCGGCAAAGCAAGTAAACGGAAGGGAATTCCACAGGCGGGACAAATTTTTGAACTGATTCAGTCTTTCTTAACAAATCGTATACCTCACAGCTCTAACTTTGGATCTAATTTCTTAATTTTCCTTATTGGCCTTCCTGATGGTGTCACTTCTCAAATTGGTTTATATACTGATGACACAACCATTTATCACTCTCTTGGTAGTAACTCTTGCCAGTTCCATAAGGTCAAATATGCAGCTGGTCTAAAAGATGAGACACTCTGCTGTTAATTGGAGCAAGGAATAACTTGTTAATTTTGACTTCTGCAAAACGAAATGCTTCCATTAAAGTTATTAATGCTTCCATTAAACTTCCATTAAATTAATGCTTCGATTAAACTTCCATTAAAGTTATTCTCTGCGCAAGCTCTTGACAACATTCTCGGGTTGCATGAAGTTAAATTGCTGCTAAGAAAATTGTTCAATGTATCGTACTAGACAATTATTCTCTCCGAAATCTATCTTACATATTTACAAATCTACCATTTGTCCATTCTTTGAATATTGATTCCATAAATTGTCCGATACTCCTGATACATATTTAGAGATTTTTGATAAATTCCAAAAGAAGAATCAGCAATATTATTAGTCCTGACCTGGCGTCTCGGCTTCAGTAAGTTTCCCACCTCCATAATGTAGCTTCCCTGTACCTATTCTATACTCTACTCAGCTTCTGGAGCGCGTTCTTCACAAGGCCAATTCGCCTTTGTATCTCTGTGTCGCACTGTCTTCTGTTAGGACATTTCCCATTTTTGTACCTGCTTGATTTTAGTATCCCCACCTGAATTTGACATTTTAAGCTGCTCTTTTTGCTGATGACCATGCATTCGGTTTTCTTGTAGTTTATTTTTATTCCTTTTTTGTCACTCTTCTCGGCTACCTTCTGTAGGGGGTCTTGTAGTTTCCATTCCGTGTCTACTATTATCACTGTATCATCTGCGTACCTTACGCAGTTTAAATTGTGGCCTCCGATGACAAATCCTGGCATAATATCTAGTGTTCTCAAAATAGTTTTGATGTACAAGTTGAATAGGACGGAACGCTCATATTAGAGAAAGAAAAAAATACTTCAGCGATGGGACGAATATATCGGAGATTTCTTCCACGGTGAAAGAAAACAACCGGTAATGCACAAAAATACCGACGGGCCGGAAGTATTAAACCTGAAGTAAAAATTGCCATTGCCCAAATGAAAAGAAACCAAGCAACAGAACCAGACGGTATTGTAATAGCGATGCTGACATCCTTTGACAGTTTCGGCATAGACAAGATTCAGTTAAGTGCCATACGTGATACATGCTTTGGGCGAGCATGTCTCGAAAGAGACATTACTGACTGGGTAGAAGATTATCCCGCAATAGGTTGCCATTTCTTTCTGCGGTAGACTGGTTGCCTGCCAAGGCTATAGAATCTAATCTGTCCTATTATCTAACCCATAAATGGAGGGAAGAGATGGATTGATACCATTCCCAAAGGTATTTGTGCATAAGTGAATGCCACGAATTCAACTGGAATTCGAACTCGGCACCCCAATTTCGCGTTCTGAGTCGATATCCACTTCACCACAACGCAAATCATGTAGGTAGAACAATTTAGATTTCTGGAAAGTGTTGAAACAGAAGACGAAAAGTGCGATACTGATTTTCGGATGGCCAAAGTCGCATTCCAAAAGCTGAGCAGTGTATTAAGAGACAGGGAAATTTTGTTGGAAATGAAGCAAAGATTACTGAAGCGTTACGGGTGATCTATTCTCTTGTATGGCATCGAAGGCTGAAAAATCTCCTTAAAGATGAAGAGATTCGAAGCAACAGAAATGTAGTTCTACAGATAGATGAGTGAATACCATGGACCGAACATGTGATAGGTTTTAGAGAGATTGGAAACAAAAAGGAAACTTATACTTAACATAAGGAAGAAACAGTTGAGGTTTCTCAGACAGGTAATGAAAGGAAGGCTTGGATAATCTAATACTCACAGGACTCATGGAGAGAAAGCGGGACAGTGTAAAACAGTGCGTGACATACTTGATGGGCTTGAGAAAATAGACGACAAAACAGGGTTTGGAAGAAATAAGACAAAACATATTAAGAACTACAAAGGATAGGATTATATGGGGGGCCATGATCGCCTGCGTCCCAAAAGGACATAGCACATAAAAGAAGAAGGTATTTGAATTGGCGAAAGGTAATCATAAGATTAATGATAAGAGTTTGCAATGTCAGTTGTTATCTACTGTCTTCTAGATCACTCTTCTATTGTTCTCACCCCTTAATATGTCTCTTTTTTATCATTCTTTTTAACAGCTTCTGTCTTAGTGACTTTACTGCCTTGAATGGGGTTAAATGATTAAAATGTATTCACCACCATTTCCAAAGACTCATTATCTTCGATAACTTTTGCGGAATAATTTTGAAAGTTTTAATTGAAGAAATGTTTTGGAGGAACTCTTGAAACTGGTTTTCTTTAGAGAAAGATTTTAGAAGAAAGTTTTCCCCACTAAAACTGCTTCCTACATTATTATCACTGACGCATCCTTGCGTTGTTACGGAAAAACATTTCAACTGTAGTTCTTATTTGTTGACCCGTTTCAACTGTATAAATGTGCTTTTAATAGTACATAGTGAATTCAAAACGAATAATACGCGGATGATTCCGAAAATATTATCTTTCTTCTGTGGTGGATAGGAAATTAAGAATTAAAATCAACCTTCTTCACTTTTACAAAAATTAACAATGACCTGTGAAATCCTGGGTTTTCCCAAATAGAAAAAGGATTGACGATGTGCTTAAAGAAAATGTCGAAAGCGGACTTCACCAGTAGAGGTAAAATTGATTTTCTGACCAAGGGGGGCGAATTGCAAAACCCAGAATATTTAGCGACCCAGTTCGAAAAATCTATATTACTATAAAAATCTAAATTGCATTCTACTCCTTCTTCTTCATTCAAATACACCCCTACCGAACAAACGCTAATACATACATACGTACATACGCATAAACTATTTCCAACAGATTACTACTACGAACATTTTCTACAAATTTTGATACCCTTAACTTTCTCATTGAACTTTTAACTACGATCTATTATAGTTATTCTATTCTTTTAATAAATTTCTATTTTTAAATGCAAAATGTATATTTCATTCTTCCACACTTATTCACACATTCCAATCTGCTACCAACAAACTTATGATGAAAACCTGATAATCCTGGATAAAACTTGTAAGTTGTAGGGAGTTCGGTTATGTATGACACAAGGCCGAATTAGATAAACATTATCATCTCCCTACGGCTTCACTTCCATAGATTTGTCCCTGTCAATTCCCTGACTTTTGCGTTGAACTTTGTCGTATGTTGGCGAACTAATAAATAATTGCCACGTATGACTAGTCAATTAAGTGCCATACGTGATACACGCTTGAGTGATCAAGTCTAGAAAGAGACATGACTCACTGGACAGAAGATTTTCCCGCAGTAAGTTCCCAATAATTTCTGATGTAGAAACTATAGAAGCCCAATAAGCCCTGTTATTTAACCCATAGCTGAAGGGAAAAGAACGGACCAACGGTATTTGTGCATAAGTAGAATTCGAGATCGGCTCTCCGATTTCTCTTTCCGAACCGATATCTACTGCACAATAACGCACCTTCACACATTAGAATTACAATTACTTCTCCAAAAAAGAAATTACTTATGTCACAACCCAATAAAAATCTTTATGTCTCTTTTAATTATGTTAAGATAATTTTTAAATCACATTGAAAGGACAGTTATTATCTTCGTTAGAAACAATCATAATAATCGACGTACGAGTCGAAGGCTTTTTTTTATTGAAGTAGGAACAATTATTCTTAATTTTTCAGTCTTTATTTTCTTTTTCTTTTTTGCATTATATTTTGACAAAAATAAAAAAGAAACCACTTTCAAAATGGGTCCAGATTTTTTTCGTTCTTTCCTCTATGCCTTTGCTTTGTTTTGAGTTTAGACACTGATTAAGTTTTTTCGTTTCAATCTTATTTTGTTGAGCTTAATTGTGTGACTCCCTTGGGCACACGTAAAGACAATTGTTCGCGTGGAATTCTTTTATTGCGAAAGAATCAAAGATGAAAAAGAAAAAAGGAATATCGGTGTCAAATAAGAAGGAAGAAAAAGAAAATAGGAAGCAAAAAGAAAAGAACTAAAGAAATAAAAAAGCTAGGTATGAAGTAAGGAAGGAAAGAAAGTAGGAAGGAAAACAAACTTGAATGTAAAGGAAAAGCGAATTAAGAAAGGAGAAGGGAGTGAATGAAAAACAAGAAAAATAGACTTAAAAAGGCTTATATGAGAAAGTGATGGAATTAATGTAAATATAGAAAGGGAGGAAAAGATTAGAAGGAAGAGAAATAAGGATGACACAAAGAATGACAATAATTGTCAATACCAGAAAGAAAGAAAAAGAAGTAATGAAAATCAGAATGAAAGAAATAAAACCAGGATGGAAAAAAAGAAATGAAAAATAAAGAAAGAAATAAAGAAAAGATAAATGAAAGAGAGAAAACCAGGATGGAAGAAAGAAATGACAAGAAAGTAAAAAGAAAACCATGGTGGAAGAATGAAATGAAAAATAAATAAACAGTGAAAGAAAGAAAGAAAGAAAGAAAAAAAGAAAGAAAGAAAATCAGAATGAAAGAAAGAAAGAAAACCACGATGGAAGAAAGAAATGAAAAGAAAGGAAAAAGAAAACCATGGTTGAAGAATGAAATGAAAAATCAATAAACAGTGAAAGAAAGAAAGAAAAAAGAAATGAAAGAAAGAGAGAAAGAAAGAAAATCAAAATGAAAGAAAGAAAACCAGGATGTAAAAAAGAAATGAAAAGTATAAAAAGAAAGAAATAATGAAAATCAGAAAGAAAGAAAGAAAACCATGATTGAAGAATTAATTGAAAATGAAAGAAAAAAAGAAAAGAAAAGCATGATTAAAGAAAAAAGAAAAAACAAAGAAAAAAATAAAAAAAAATAAAGAAAACCGGGATGGAAGAAAGACATGAAGAATAAGGAAAGCCAGAAAGAAAATGAGGATGAAAAAGAAAATTAAAAAAAAGAAAAAAAATACAAAATGTATGAAAAATAAAAAAAGAAAGAAAAACAGGATAGAAGAAGGAAATAAGAAAAAAGAATGAAATCAGGATGGAAGTAAGAAATGAAAAAAAAGAAAGAAAGAAAGAAAGAAAGTAGGAAAGAAGGGAAGAAAATAAGAACAACTGAATGAAATGAACAAAGAAAAAAATACGGCTGAGAGAAAGAAATAAAAACAAAGAAAAAAATTAAGTTGGAAGTAAGAAATGAGAGAGAGAGAGAGAGAGAGAGAGAGAGAGAAAGAGAGAGAGCGAGAGCGAGAGAGAGAGAGAGAGAAAGAGTGAGAAAGAGAGGAGAAAAAAACAATGTGAACAATGCTAAAATTATGAACACGAAAAAAAGGAGAAAGAAAAATATCAAGAATGGACACCAAAATAAGAAAAAGAAAGAAAGAAATCAGGTCGAAATGAAAATAGGAATGAATAAAGGTAAGAATGAGAGAAAAAAGACCATGAAAATGAAAGAGAGAAAGGAAAAAATTGTAGATGCTTGAATAATAGGGAAACACGAGAAAATAACGCAGGAAGAAAAATATAAAAAAGTATAAAAATAAAAGCTAAAAGTTAATAGCAATAATAAGAATAGAGACAACATCAGCATAGGCAAGAATAATACTCGCTTCGCTTGCAGTCTGTCAAATAAATAACTAAATAAAAGACACTCTCGAAGATCAGCTCAAAAGGCCGAAATGAAGACAATGAACCAACCAGGCACTTAATTTATTTATTGCCACTTTCTAATGAGAGACCAACTGTAAAACAGGTTTTCTTCTCACCAAATATTTCGTTTCTTGCAAAAAAATAAAAAAATAAAAATAAAATGAAACACCAGGAGGCGAACGTTAAAGAAGCGAATAAACGCTCTTTTTCTCGTTGTCTTGTCTCTTACTTGACAATTTAAAGAAAGAAAGAAAGAAAGAGATAGAGAAAGAAAGAAAATTAGAATGAAAGAAAGAAAGAAAACCATGATGGAAGAAAGAAAGAAAGAAAGAAAGAAAGAAAGAAAGAAAGGAGAAAGAAAGAAAAAAAAGAAAAGCATTATTGAAGAAAGAAAGAAAGAAAGAAAGAAAGAAAGAAAACCAGAATGAATTGAAAGAAAGAAAATCCTGATGGTAGAAAGAAAGAAAGAAAGAAAAAAAGAAAGAAAATCAGAAGGAAATAAAGAAAGAAAACCATGATGGAAAAAAGAAAGAAAGAAAGAAAATCAGAATGAAAGAAAGAAAAAAACCATGATGGAAGAAAGAAAGGAGAAAGAAAGAAAGAAAAAAAAAGAAAATCATTATTGAAGAAAGAAAAAAGAAAGAAAGAAAGAAAGAAAGAAAGAAAGAAAAATAGAAAAAAAAGAAATAAAGAAAACCAGGATGGAAGAAAGACATGAAAAATAAAGACAGCCAGAAAGAAAATGAGGATGAAAAAAAAGAGAGGGAAAATAACAGGAGGATAAATAGATAAAGAAAATAAATAAATATAAGTATTTACTGCTCATTTATTGGATTTATTTATCAACATTTTTGTTTCCTTTCTCTGATCGTCTTTATTCTCGTCTTGGCCAGTAGACTTAAAAGATAGACAACGCTAATAAAATACAAGACCAGGATTTCCAGCCATACTTTATTATTATCTCCTGTTTTTCGGCCATTTTCTTTAGACAAAGAGTTGTCTTTTGAATGTTTTAAAACAGCGTACTGGATAACAAAGAAACTTAATGCATTTTTTTTTATAATCATGTCGCCCCAAGCAAGGCATTTTACTGCCACTGTTGAGCAGGGGGTTAAGGGAGATCATCCTAGCTAGAGGAAGGCGTTTGATGACGTAAAGACCAAGCCCATGCATGTGGACATTGGAGTCCTTCCTGAAGAGGGAGGTAGCCAGGAACGTAAGATTCAGAAGAGAGAATAGAAGGATCAAGGTTAGTTTCGCAGAGGGCTAGGATATCAAGTGAGTTTAATTGGAGGAAGGATTCGACGCTGTAAAAGTTTAAACGTAAGCCACGTATGTTAGTGAAGGAGATGTTGATGGGTTTGGGTGTTTTTTGATTAGCTGGTTTTTTGATCTCTTATGGTAGTATGAATTCATGCTTTTCTTTCTTAGTGAGGTCTTGTTTTTAGGACAGGTCCAGAGTAGAATCAGTCGGTCGCTATATGCAGCAGGTGTGCGAGAGAAGCTGGCGCAGACTACAGCATAATGTGGCCTCATGCAGGGACACCGATCCATGCTCGACATGGCATTACATAAGACTCCGATATTATTCAACTGTTGATCAAAGCAGCCTCTCTTGACGCTACTTAAGAGTTCTGGCTAAAAGTGGAGCCCAAAATGCCAATCGCCATTCTGAGAGAACTAGAGATCATGCTAGGATTCATCATTGGCGGTAACAATCTTACCAATATAAGATATGCAAATGGCGCAGTTATAGTATTTCCAGAAAATTCCTTGCCTATAAGCCTTCTGGCAAGAATTATAGAAATAATACATTTCGAGAATATTCAGAAGGCTTTACTTGTTTAGAAATAGATAAACGAACCGCATATAAATCACAAAACAGTGTTTTAAGCGCCAAAATTTTATACAATATCCTTTAAACAAACTAAATTATATATATATATATATATTTGTGTATTTAGGCAGCAATTTTTTGTTTTAGACATGTCAGATTAAATAAATTGCAAACATTATGTCTGCTTATTTTTAATAAAATCCGTTCATACTCACGGATAATCATTCGAGTATTATAATTGAAATATGCCAGAAATAAGCCGTAACGTTGACAGATGTTATTTTCATTAATTTCTCAAGATACCCAAGTACTTTCAGTCTTTTTCCGAGATCATTTTCAGAGGTGTTCATTTTTAGACATCTACAACAACATTCCTGTCTACACTCACAATATAAAAAATAATGATCTACACCAAGAAAACAACAAAAGCAAACTACAGATTCTCAAGACAAGATTCATTAAAGCACTTAAGCTGTCAATTAATAGAATCAGCTATGAATACTGTAGTAATGTTCTAAAATGTTTGTAAAAAGAACAGTTTTTCATGTTTTAACACGTCATTGACCATGACATTACAAAATATAAAAAAAATTATTTTTAGATAATTTTCACGTTCTAATGAACGCTAGCAATTTGTCAACCGTTATATTTGAGCGGGAAAAAAATTGACAGTAATTTTTAGCAACACAGTTTTACGGTTATATTTTGTTACCATAACTCCCACTCCTGAAGATAAGCTCGGAAAGAACTTAGAACGATTTGTCTTTGGTCTCAAATTACGCCTCAGTTTCCGATATCACTTCTTCAATGGAGACAAATCTCTTTCCCTTGAGCATTCTTTTTAGATCTGTAAACAGCCATTAGTCGATGGGGATCAAATCTGGAGAACAGAGTGGATGCAGAAGCAATTCGTAGTGCAATTCATGTCGTTTGGCCATCGCTGCGATCGACTTGTGACACGGTGCGTTGTCTTCGTGAAAGATCAATTTTGTTCTTTATTTGTGGCCTTTTTTGATGCGTCTTCTTTCTTCAATAATGCTACATAATATTTACTATTGATGGTTCTTTATTCTCAAGGTAATCGATAAATAAAACACTTTGCGCATCCGAAAATACGGAGGCCAAAACCTTGCTTTGGACGGCTTTCACCTGCTGCTGTTTACTCAACTGACTGCTGATTTGACTCCGGAGTGAAGTGATTGATTCATGCTTCATCCATTGTCACATATTGACGCAAAAACCTCTTCTTGTTACGTTAGATATTCGACTTTATTCATCAGTATAGTATTCTAGAGTGATACACTGATTCCAACGCTTCTCTAACAATTCGATGAGTTTTTTGTGAAATGATTTTTCTTTGACGTCAAAATACGTCTGAGCTTCCGATATCACTTCTTTTTCTTCTTCTATGTGCCCTGTCCCTTCAGGACGTAGGCGATCATGGTTCTCCACGTCTCCCTATCCCTTGTAGCTCTTAGCATGTTTGCTCCTGTTGCTCCTGGCAACCCCCGTTCCGTCATCCACCTGATCAGTCCCTGCAAATATGTTATCCACTGCCTTCCTCTGTCTCTCCTTCCTTCTATCTGTCCAGTCAGTATCAGGTTCTCCAGGCTCTCCTTCCTCATTGTATGTCCCAGGAACTTCAGTTGTCTCTTCCTGATGCTCAGCATCAATTTCCTTTTTCTTGCCATTCTTTCTAACACCTCGTCGTTGCTTGTATGCTCAGTCCACGATATCCGTAGCATCCTTCTGTAGAACCACATTTCGGCCGCTTCCAGTTTTGTCCTCATTTTCGATTATATTGTCCAGCATTCACATCACTTCTTCACTGGAGCCAAATCTCTTTCCCTGGAGCATTCTTTTGAGGTCTACAAACATTGGTTTCTATTAACACACACACACACACAAACACACACACAAACACACACACACACACACACACAAACACACACACACACATACACACACACACACATATATATATATATATATATAGAGAGAGAGAGAGAGAGAGATCTATGTTTGTGTGTAATAGATTTAATCCGACATATTTTTACTTGTTTAAACTTTATGTTTAATGGATACAAATATTTGAGTAGAAGCTCTGCTTTTTATTATTAAACAGTATATTTGTTTAAACTTTATATCTAATGGATACAAATATTTGAGTAGAAGCTCTGCCTTTTATTATTAAACAGTATATTTGTTTAAACTTTATGTTTAATGGATAGAAATATTTGAGTAGATGCTCTGCTTTTTATTATTAAACAGTATATTTGTTTAAACTTTATGTTTAATGGATAGAAATATTTGAGTAGATGCTCTGCTTTTTATTATTAAACAGTATATTTGTTTAAACTTTATATCTAATGGATACAAATATTTGAGTAGATGCTCTGCCTTTTATTATTAAACAGTATATTTGTTTAAACTTTATGTTTAATGGATACAAATATTTGAGTAGAAGCTCTGCTTTTTATTATTAAACAGTATATTTGTTTAAACTTTATATCTAATGGATACAAATATTTGAGTAGATGCTCTGCCTTTTATTATTAAACAGTATATTTGTTTAAACTTTATGTTTAATGGATAGAAATATTTGATTTAGTAGAAGCTCTGCTTTTTATTATTAAACAGTATATTTGTTTAAACTTTATATCTAATGGATACAAATATTTGAGTAGATGCTCTGCCTTTTATTATTAAACAGTATATTTGTTTAAACTTTATGTTTAATGGATACAAATATTTGAGTAGAAGCTCTGCTTTTTATTATTAAACAGTATATTTGTTTAAACTTAATATCTAATGGATACAAATATTTGAGTAGATGCTCTGCCTTTTATTATTAAACAGTATATTTGTTTAAACTTTATGTTTAATGGATACAAATATTTGAGTAGATGCTCTGCTTTTTATTATTAAACAGTATATTTGTTTAAACTTTATATCTAATGGATACAAATATTTGAGTAGATGCTCTGCCTTTTATTATTAAACAGTATATTTGTTTAAACTTTATGTTTAATGGATACAAATATTTGAGTAGAAGCTCTGCTTTTTATTATTAAACAGTATATTTGTTTAAACTTTATATCTAATGGATACAAATATTTGAGTAGATACTCTGCCTTTTATTATTAAACAGTATATTTGTTTAAACTTTATGTTTAATGGATAGAAATATTTGAGTAGAAGCTCTGTCTTTTATTATTAAACAGTATATTTGTTTAAACTTTATATCTAATGGATACAAATATTTGAGTAGATACTCTGCCTTTTATTATTAAACAGTATATTTGTTTAAACTTTATGTTTAATGGATAGAAATATTTGAGTAGAAGCTCTGTCTTTTATTATTAAACAGTATATTTGTTAGTTTACTTCTACCGGGTTGAATATTAGAAAAATCTTCTTAGAAAGATATGCGACCTCCGCCTGAATTCGAAGCCGCGTCTTCTAAAGGTAGCGGTCCTTAGACCTGACTGTCCTTGACCTTTCCAGATCAAACAAACCACTCGTATAGTGCTTTCGAACACACATTCATTGGTTTCTATTAATGTAGGGGTTTACTGTCAGGGAAAAACTGGGTTTAGAGGGTATTGAAGAAAGTATATAAGATGAACAGGATCCAAGAAGATAGAAGATGGCAGTTGACATTGCATTTAAATTTCTGCAGATTGTAGCTATCAGCGAAGCAATTAAATACAATGGAGTTCCACAGGCAGAAAGTGCGAGAAAAGAAACTATTGGAGTAGAAGAGACAGATACATTAATTATTTCAACAGTAAAAGCGTGTGATCGTGATACCAATCTAATAGCACGCTTAAATTCGTATACTCGGGGCATAATAAAAAAAAAGCTCGCTGTTTGGTTGTAATATCAGTCAGTTAAGTGCCATACGTGATACACGTATTGAGCATCATGTCTCGAAAGAGACATGACAGACTGGGCAAAAGATTATCCCGGACTAAGTTGCTATTGCTTTCTGCGGTAGACTGGCTGTCAAACAAGGCTATAGAACCCAATCTGTCTTATTATTTAACCCATAACTGGAGTGAAGAGACGGATTAATACCTTTCCCAAAGGTATTTGTGCGTAAGTGAATGCAAGGAATTCAACTGGAATTCGAACTCGGCTCCCCGATCTGTCGTTCCGAGTTGATATCCACTGCATCACAACGCACGTTGTAATTCGGATGACTCAAATAACGTGTTGACCACGAAGATAAAACAATATTCTCTGCATTTATTACTCATCAGTACTCGTCTCTAACACTCTTGGCAAGAATTATCGAATTAACACACTTAGGCGATATTCAGGGTGTTTTATTTATTTATTTACTAGCAGTATAGCCCGGCGTTGATGGGGTTGTAATGAAAGCTTTAAAACTAATCCATGGTCCTGGAGCTCAGACTCTTTGAATGTTGGCACGAAAGACTAAAAAGCAATAGTTGTTTACAGTTAAAGCGAAAAGGTAGACTGACAGAAAAATGAATGGATGTAAGGCAAATTTTGATTTCTTGGTATCGATATCAAATAAGTTTTTATCGTCGAAAATAAATAAATCTTCTGAGTGAATGATATCATGGCTGAGAGTAAGAACTACAATTATACCTACTTAGAGCCAAACCCGAATCAAAAACTGAAATAAAAGGGCTGAAAAAAATACAGACATACAGGCAGATAAACAGACACACACACAAACATCTTGCCTTTTATATATATATATATATATATATTATCGATTTTCTGCACTATTGTAAAACTACAACCTTGAAACTTCTGAATATCGTTTTTTATGTATTTGTCTATGAGTGTATCAAATTTGATTAAAATCGGACCACTCCTTCTATAACCAGATTTTTCGATTATCGATTTTCGATATTTATCGGGGGTACCTCGACTAAAAATATACCTAAGAACACTCGCAGACGCTTGTAGTACAACTGTGTAAATTTTCAAGAAAATCGGTTCAGCCGTTTCGGAGTGTTTAGGTAACGGACACACAGACACACACACGGACACACACACAATAAGTTTAGATTTTAGCAATAGATAAATTAATCACAGATAATACGAAAAACAGTTTTTTTTAAAGCTGAACATTTATAATTTAACACTTAAAGAACCCTAATTTACTAAGCAAAGGAAGTGAATTAATGGGTACATACAAGTACAGAAGTAAATATCTGCTCAAATACGTCGAGCTGAATTAACGTAGATTATCCTACATGTTTTTATTTACTTATTTATTTATTTTTTACTATTCATTTCCGTGTAATGAATGCTGCTGCCACATCTGGTCTGGTACTTGCTATTCACCTCGGGGTTCTTGACAAAATCCAAGGGATAATCTGTAATGTGATCAATACCGACTTGGTAGCTCGGCTGCAGTCGCTCTCTCACCGGCGTGACGTGGCTTCCTTGTGCCTCTTCTATAAATACTTTCACGGCTTCTGCTCCAATAAGCTTAGATCACTGGTGCCTCCTAGGTATGAATTTACACGAGCTACTATATTAACAACTAGGTCCCACCCTTTTAAAGTAAAACCGATAAAATTTCTATTCTAACAGCTTCTTTTCACGCACTTCCCACCTGTGGAATTCCCTTTCATATACTTGCATACCCGACAGCTACACTCTCCAGGAATTTAAATGTAAGGACAATAGACATTCCCTATCACACTAATTCGCATCCATTCACACAAGCTCTATTTTCATCTACTCCACCCCCATCCTCGGCATTCTAACCCGTCTATTACCCACCTCCTCACACTTCTTATAACTAACCCCTGTTTCTCATCAATTTCCCCCATGTAACCCCCTGCGCAACAGTGGCAGTAGAATACCTTGCTTAGGGTGAGATGATTAAAAAAAATTATAATTCATACTTATTTATTTATTTGCTATTAGTTTCTTTAGTTTTCTTCTAAAATAAAAACTGTTAATAACCCCATTGATTCAGAAAATATGAAACTATATATTCAGTAAAAAGTAGTATAAATCCATTCTTGATAATGTGTGTGTGTGTGTGTGCGTGTGTGTGTGTGTGTGTGTAAAAGTAATGGAAACTATTTGCTTGTACATTTGACCAAATTTTGAAAATAGCTGGAGTTAAACCCTAACTAGTACCCTTCTATCTATCTATCTATCTATCTATCTATCTATCTATCTATCTATCTATCTATCTATCTACCTATCTACCTATCTCAGTCTGTTAATATATATATACTACTGCTCATATCTATCTATCTATCTATCTATCTATCTATCTATCTATCTATCTATCTATCTATCTATTTCAGATTATTAATATCTATCTATCTATCTATCTATCTATCTATCTATCTATCTATCTGTCTGTCTGTCTATCTATCTATGTATCTATCTTAGAATATGTACATATGGGAATATATATATATATATATATATATATATATATATATATATATACCTGTACATAAATTTAATTTTTAATTCATATTTATTTTTTTCATAAAAATTAATAAAAGGAATTTCCATAGATCTTTGAACACAGATCGATATAATCATTGATCCGATTTAACAATGGTTATCCGCCATCTTTTACAGGAGGGAAGAAATTGACCTTAACCTCGGCACCAATTTATGTTGTGTCCAATTATATTTAAGCTGAAATCAGACAACCCCATTTCACGGAAGTAATTCAAATATCGAAATCAACAAGATTGAATAAATTTGAATTTATTAATTTTATTTCTGTCTTCTTTTATATTACAAGCAGCTTTACCCGGCGTTGCCAGGGGATTTATGGGATTAAAATTAAGAAAATATATTGATATTTATTTTATATTAATTACATTAAAGTTTATTTGCAATCAATCCAAGCTAAATTTTCGGCATTCACTTATTATCTATATTAATAAAATGACGTCTTTGTCTGTCTGTTGCTGTAGACTTAGTAACTACTAGATGGATTTCAACTAGCCTTTCCCTTCTTCTTCTTCTTCTTCTTCTTCTTCTTGTGTCGTGTCTTTTCAGGAACAGGACGGTGGCGATCATAGACTTACACTTTGCTTTGTCTCTTGATACTCTCAATATTTTTCTCGCTCTGCCAAACATTTGCTCATACCTAACAAGCACGTCTCGCGCTATTTTCCTGTCTCTCCTTCCATTTATCCGAAATGTGAGTATTAAGTTCCCAAGGCCCTTCTTTCTTGTTCCTTTAGGACACATGGCCCAGTGGATTCTAGACGTTGGTTAGTTCATGTGACTTGACCCAAAGAGTTGTGAGTTCAATACCAGGCTACAGCAGTGGTGACCAAGTAACTTACATGGTTAGAGGGAGATAACTCATGACTATCAGAAGAGGCTCTAGGCAAGGAATGAAGATACCTCAGTGATTGTAATAAAGAGTTCGGTTCGAAATTCCTAGCCCCGGAAGAAGACCGTCGTACAAATGACAACAAAGATTAGGACAATAATCAGAATATTGTAAGTACTGTAAATGCTACCTCATCTCAGAAATATAGACAAATACTAAGAAAACAAATATTACGTAACAGTTCGTTACTTTTTTCTTTGTTTCTTACGAAATGTTCCTTTCACTTAATACTCTAATAAACTTTTTTTTTCTTGTGGAAGGCAAATATTTATTCACACGTAAAAATATTATGGTAAGTGAGGCAGTAAAAAAATGGTAGAAGAATAATTCCTGATCATTTACCTTAGTCATTTTAAAGATCTCTACAAATAAAATGATTTGCATGTACTTTTTGACAATAATGTTCACACTGTACAAATCCCAATAGCCACTCGAGGTAGAGGGTTAAGGAAGCCATAAGGAGAACAATCTATGATGATATATAGATAGGATGATAATTAACCCTCTAGGGCCATTCGTATCATATTTGATAAAGTATAAAAACAAGCCTTGAAAGAAATATTTTCCTGAAAAATTTTTTAAGAGGAATATTTTATAAATTTCAAATGAAAGCAGTACTGACTGCTCAGTCAATGAATACCAAATGTTTCCTTATAGGGAAATACCAAAAGTTTTTCTTATGGGGAAATACTGTATCAAATATGATACGAATGGCCCTAGAGGGTTAAGTAGTAATTAGTGGGGGATCTGTTTATTACTTCATAACAATATAGAACTGATCCCCCACTTTATGCCCAGTATAAGTCTTAACCCTCTAGGGCCATTCGTATCATATTTGATACAGTATAAAAACAAGCCTTGAAAGAAATATTTTCCTGAAAAATTTTTTAAGAGGAATATTTTATAAATTTCAAATGAAAGCAGTACTGACTGCTCAGTCAATGAATACCAAATGTTTCCTTATAGGGAAATACCAAAAGTTTTTCTTATGGGGAAATACTGTATCAAATATGATACGAATGGCCCTAGAGGGTTAAGTAGTAATTAGTGGGGGATCTGTTTATTACTTCATAACAATATAGAACTGATCCCCCACTTTATGCCCAGTATAAGTCTTAACCCTCTAGGGCCATTCGTATCATATTTGATACAGTATAAAAACAAGCCTTGAAAGAAATATTTTCCTGAAAAATTTTTTAAGAGGAATATTTTATAAATTTCAAATGAAAGCAGTACTGACTGCTCAGTCAATGAATACCAAATGTTTCCTTATAGGGAAATACCAAAAGTTTTTCTTATGGGGAAATACTGTATCAAATATGATACGAATGGCCCTAGAGGGTTAAGTAGTAATTAGTGGGGGATCAGTTTATTACTTCATAACAATATAGAACTGATCCCCCACTTTATGATACGAATGGCCCTAGAGGGTTAACATAGACTTGAACCGATAGTTAGGCTCGGTGAAACTAAAGATTTAATTTCACCCTCAGAGTCCTGGATAGATCAATGGGTTTTTAAGCGATCACTACCCAAACTCCCTCAGGATTGCTTGTCATAATAATGTTTGGGTTACTATCGCGACTTGTCAATATTCCTCAGCCCCCTTTCTATTAACTTTAAATAACTCGAGTATACATAGTCAGTGCTCACTGGTTACATAAATAGAACTCAGTGAGGTACATATTCACTAGGCATCGTCACTATACTCTCTAGCTTTTTCTGCTGTTAACATCATAAACTTAGTCTGGGCTATATGCTCTGTTTCAAGTTGGTATTTGGCTATTGTCCCCAGGCCATCTTGTGCCCAGGCGTAGGGAATAGGTAAAGTTATATAGATATATCTTAACTAAATTGTCTCTGTCCAGCAACGGTATGGACACTACAACCAGTAATTTGTTAACCTCCAACAAAGTTATACAATCCAGGGCACTATGATATTTCCACCAATTTTTTAGAGGGGTCTACCGGTAACCTCAAATGGTACGGTAACTAAGTTTGTATTTTAATTAACAATTCTCAAATCTAATATCTTCACCCTTTCGTCCAGTTGTTTTTTTTTAATTGAATGAATATCTCAACCTCTTGAAATATCGTACGTTCGTTATCCTACTCGGTTGTCGCTTCATCTTCATCACACTCACTTGATTCCTCTCCCGACTCTGGGAGTTTCAAACTACAACCCTGTACTTCGTCACTACGAATCTTCTTTGATTCTGTTTGAGGTAACGTTGGCTCAACATCTTGACCTAGTCTCTTCTTTATTGCCTGCCTCTTCTAACCTTAGAGGTTAATTCTGGTTCAACTTCTGACCTATTCTCTTCTCTCAGCCGGTATTGGAACGGAAAGAGGGATGGTTCGTCTTCCTTCTCTCTCTCCTTTGGCTCTTCTTTCACAGAATCCTCGTCTATCTCCATTATCTAATTACTGGGCTTTCACCCCGCATTTGTTGCTATATCTATCTAAACTTATTTATAAATGGAACTTCATCTGTGTGTGTGTCCGTTACCTATAGACTCCGAAACGGCTGAACCGATTTTCTTGAAAATTTACACAGTTGTACTACAAGCGTCTGCGAGTGTTCTTAGCTAGGCTTTGTGTAGAGGTACCCCTGATAAATATCGAAAATCGATAATCGAAAAAATCGGGTTATAGAAGGAGTGGTCCGATTTTAATCAGATTTGATACACTCATAGACAAAGACATAAGAAACAATATTCAGAAGTTTCAAGGGTGCGTTTCTTACAATAGTGCAGAAAATCGATAATATATATATATATATATATAAAAGGAAAGATGTTTGTGTGTGTGTCTGTTTATCTGCTTGTATGTCTGTATTTTTTCACCCCTTTTATTTTAGTTTTTGCTTCAGGTTTGTTTCTAAGTATGTATAATTGTAGTTCTTAGTCTCAGCCATGATACTGTTTGCTCAGAGGACTCATTTAGCCTTCACAATCCAGTTTACAACCAAAAAAACTTATTTGATAAAAATACCAGGAAATCAAAATTTGATTTACATCCATTCATTTTTCTTTCAGTCTACGGTTTCGCTTTAACTGGAAACAACTCTTGCTTTTTAGTCTTTCGTTCCAACGTCCAAAGAGTCTGAGCTTCAGAACCATGGATTAATTTTAATGCTTTCATTACACCCGATCAACGCCGGGTTATACTGCTAGTTCACCTATAGAAGTCTAAATACTTTCCTCGGTACTGGCCTGCCTTTTGCCGATACCAATGATACTCTTTTATCTTTTACTAACGCATGAGACTGCCTAGCTGTCTTCTTTCTTCTCCATGTACCTTAGCTCTCACGCTAACCGGCCATAGGCGCCGTAAGTAGCACATCACCAGGGTCATCCACACAGGGATCCCAATTTGGTCCCTTTTAATCTAGGTAACCAAAAACGGACCTTACTCATTTTATTCGTCTTCCTTTGTCAAGGACAGCTTCCCTACAGGTGACTTGGTCTTTCACAATACCAGCACCTCTTCAAAGGACATAAGATGACCTCAGCAACCACACGTCCAGCACCTCATTCTATGGTAGTTTACTGCAAAATGACCCTCACGGCCACATGTCCAGCACCTTATTCTAGTTGTTCTGATAAGGGCTCCCTCCATCTGACTATTGAGGGGTCCCGTCTTACTTTCCATTTTTTAGGTTCCTTTTTTATTCTCCATGGTGGGGCGCCCCTGTCAAGCCCACACAATCTAACTCTGTGCCCCTTTTCACCACACCTTCCACAGATATTAACATCATTGAAGACGGGTGACCTTCCCCACTTCATCGGACGCTTAAGTGCCCTGTGGCTACAAAGTTCACAGGTTCAACAAACCAAGCCGTATCTACCCGACATAGATCCATAAAACCTATACCTTCTTCCAGAATCTTCTTCCCTAAACTTTTCACTTTCAATCGAAGATCGTCGAAAACCACCTTTACGACTCAAACCATGTTCTGACTCTTTGTTCTTGGCCTGCCAGACTCCCGTGCTATTTTTTGCTAGGGCTACCGCGGCCGATAATATCGGTGGGGGGGCTTCATTTAATATATCGTGGTGAACATGCTCTATTTTTAGCGTTCCCACGTACAAATCGGCTAAATGGGCGTGCATAACTGCATTCGCCCGCACTTCCTCGTGGAACGCTATTCCGGCTAGCTTCTCGGGTCGAGCACCCAACCTTCCAGATGGTCTCATCCTTCAACTGAGTTAGTCTGAGGAGTGTCCTTACGCTTCAATTGCTGTACCTTCGTCGGTAAACTTCTTTGCGATTCTCTTCTCCAAATCTTTCCAGGGCATCTGAGGTTCCTCCTGTAGGAGCTGCCCTATAAACTCGGGGGCCTTCCACGCTGCGACATTCCAAGGCACGTATACGGTCTCACGACCCGAAAGCCCGAAAACTACCTGGAACTTATGGACTGCTAACAGCCAATCCTTCAACTCTTTGGGGGCCCCTCCAAACGTTGATACCTGGGGTCCCCAATATCTCTCTCAGATCGGTGGTGCTCTGCTGCTTTCCCACTTGTTCTTCTACTTTCCCTCTATCTGATCCCACCGACTCACTGCCATGCTAACTTATCGACTATCTACTGCTGATTACTGAGGAATACACTTCAAAGAGCAAGGTTTCAGTCAAGTGTCTTGCATCTGTGATTTTCACTGAGTACACCTTCCTATTTGGCATACCCCAGAAAAATAAGTCAATTATTTCTTCTATCGACAAAACCATGTTTAATCTGTTGAAATAAAAAAAAATAGGTAAAGAGATTTCATATGTGCTCAGACATTAGCAATAACGTGTACATTGTGTGTCTTTGTTGTATCGGTGAGATGGATACGATACACAGAGAAAGTGTGCTGCAGTTCCTTTCAGCACAATCCGATGCTAAACAGGAAAGTACAATAGTTACAGTAACAGGCAAGATAGAACTTACAACACAGAGAGGACGGGTTTAGATCGCAATATTTATTACTCAAATGACACTCGAATATTACCCCTCTAATACAACTTTATACTTAAATGAACCATTTCATCCAAGGACTATTCTATAATTGAGAGTGCTGCAGGGGTGACAGCCTCTCTACAACAGTCCGTCACATTTCTAGTACTTGTTTATATTTCTGTCATGTGGTATTGTAAGTATTTACATTATTGATATAGTTCAGACTGTTGTCATATTCAGAACGTTTCGGTCGTTGTATGCAACGTCTTTCTTCAGTTGATATACGATGAATTTCGAATGTTATTTTGTTCACTGGAGTATATTTCAGTTTCAGTTATTTCTCTTTAATGATTCTCCACGTTTTTTGTTCACTTCTTTTGCGGCCAGGTATTGAACTCACAGTTTTTTGGGGTCAAGTCATTGGATTACTTCAACCGAGACTGGAAATCATGTATATGATTGGTCGGTTTAGGAGACGTAAGAAAATCAAGCGTGGCCGACTATATATGGAGAGAAAAGGGAAATCACCTCCCTCTGTGGGATGACGTTGAATCACCAGACAGAAAACATCACTGGAAAATACGAAATCTTAATGCATCAGCGCATGTGTCATGACACAAAAATCTCCTAATTTTAATGAGATATTTCTATAATACTTTTTTAAATTTCAAATGTTGCAGAAAAGGAGTTAAGTTTGTTGTTGTTTTGCTATGAAATCCTCCCAATCTAATCAGAATATCTACAGAGGCACGCCAATAAATCTGTAACATTAAAAGAAAAACATTATTTTATACAACACGTATTTATTTTAAGATAATTTCCTTTCTGTGAGCTTAACCCAGTGCATCCCAATTAATCGAACTCATCAATCATCATACAGTCATGATGATATATACTGTCAAAAATTTGAGATCAATACTCAGATAATATGTGGCAAGCGGTATACACTGATCAAATCTATCTCATTTACACACACACACACACATACACACACACACATACACACACACAGATATATATATATATATATATATATATATATATATAAATATATATATATATATATATATAAGGCAATCTTTGAGTCAGTGTGTGACTATTCCCTATGCACGACTACATTTTTTAAGCTACACCATTCAAACTTTCTAGGGACACATATCTACAGGGAAGCCAGGTCGACACATACTTTTTGAGTTCAGCAAATTTTCACTTTCGCACTTTTTGGCCAATGGGGCCGATTGTTTACATTTGCTCCGTAAAACATCTAAGATCAAAGATTTTTGCTAAATTATGTCACAAAAATCAAATCACAAGTATCAAACAAGACTAAAATATTTTTTTTGTTGAAAAAAATGAGCTTTTATATTCAACTTTTATTCCGATGTTTTAAAAATTCATTTGGTCAACAAAAAAAGTGAATATTTTCCCTCTAATTTTGAAACAAAAGAAATATTAAAAAAAACAAAATATGTTAATTTAATTATTTAAGTCTTTATTTTTTCAGATTTAATATTTCATACTTCAGAAAATAAAATAAAAAAGGCTTTTTTTCACTAAATATTTCATGCAGGAAATCAACTGTTTGTAAGTCGTCTGGCATTAATGTAACTTTTTCCTATAAAATTAAATGTCTACATTTTTAAATAATCTTCGAAAATCTCTGAACTGAGAGCGTAATAGTTTTTATATTTCTAATTTTAATAAAACAAAATAAATAATTTTTATTTTTATGTTAAATTCATTTAGGCAACAAAAAATGTAAATATTTTCCCCCGTAATTTAAAAAAACAAAAAAAAAAACAAAACGCAATGTTGTTTAAAATGTCACAAAGATCATCAGATCACATTTAGGCAAAGCAAAAGAAAATAGATTTTTTTAATGGAATATTTGAATAATTTTGAAACAACAATTTTTTTATATAATTATTTTTTTTATATAACCGAGTTTTAAAGGAATTTATTCATTTAATGTTATAAACATTATTCCATCACGAGATTTGACGTTTGTGTGAGTATTGTAAACATTGCACGGAGTAGCTACTGTTTTCAAAGTCTCCCATACTTCTAGAGTGCTCAATCAGGGTGTGAGAGCGTAAATATATACAGTACAGTGCAAAAGTATTAGCAGAAGAACTATTTCATATTTTATGAGGCATCAAAATGAAGTTTAAAATCACCCTTGTCCTAACACTTTTGCACACTACCGGTAGTGTGCCAAAGTATTAGGACAGGGGTGATTTTCCTGAAAACCTCAATGAAATTCAAATACAGGGTAAAAGCCAAGTAAATTGCTAAAACGTATTGATTATTTAAAACTAGGTGTAAAAAATGTATTAAAAAGAAGTAATATGGATAAAAAAATTGATAAATCTAATGTTACTTCGCAAGACACACTTTGGGAACAAATACAAGCTGCTTGGCAGGCGATACCATGAGATACATTGAAGAAGCTTGTGATGTCAATATCGACAAGAATGAAGGCTGTGATCAAAGCAAAAGGCTATTATACTAAATATTAAATTTATTTTGTAACAAGTATTTTTCTTGTTAAAGCATTTGTTGAGTAAATAAAATAAAATTACTTTAATTAAATTGTTTATTTTCTATCAATATGCCTCATAAAAGATAAAATAGTTCTTGTCCTAATACTTTGCACAGTACTGTATATATATTATAAATGCTATAATAAAAATTCACAATTCAACGTCCAAAACATTAATTTATAACAGTGCTCGATATATAATATATAGAGCATTTGATCTGGCAACGTCTTAGACCGCTCGACCACGAATGACCTGCAGTCTAAACGACGTTTTAATCAAGCCTATATAACACAATTTAAAAAATAATGCTCAAACAATTCATTTAAAATTGTCGGTTGTTTATAACCAAGTTTTGTTAAAATTCGTTAATTTCCGATATAGAGGGTTTATTGTTATCATTAATTATTTTATTTTCTAAATTTGCCATATAATAATTAGAAAAGAGGGGACCTAAAGAAGATCCCATCGCAATACCATCTATTTAAGTATAAATATTACCTAAGGGATCGTGAAAGAGTACTTGTGTGGTGCATGCTAACAATAGTTTTTTTTTCTTTTTAAATAGGGGGTTTAATATTGATTGATGGGAGAGTAGCATGATTGTATACATCACGGATAATAATGTTAATTGTTTCATGGAAGGGAACATTAGTAAATAAGTTTTGGACATTCAAAGATGCAATTATTTGATAGTTAGGTTTTACGGAAAGGAGAATCTGTAAAAATTAATTCGTGGAGTTAATAATATATTTACTAGGAAGGTAGGGAGTAATTAGTTTGTTAAGTGTTTTCGAAAGGTTATATATTGGTGTGGGTATTTGAGAAATGATAGGTCGGAGGGTAGTGATCTTTTTATGGATTTTTACATTTCCATAATGGTAACCGGGCTTATAGTCACCGATAATCTTTTGAAGTTTATAGGATCCTATTTCAGCATTGTTTGCAGTAATCAGTTTATTAATATGGTTTTTAAGTTGGTTTGTGGTATTACTAGTTATTTTTTTAAATTTATTGTGATCGTCCAGAATGGCCTGTAATTTGGAGTGATATTCCTGTTTGTTTAAAATAACAAATGTATTGGTTTTATCGGCACGTCGGATAACAATATTTTTGTTATTTTTTAGACGTGTGGCTGCTTTTGTGAGAGGCGTATTTATAATATCATTAAGATTTTTACGGTAACGGTGTTTCATTGGTTCAGCTTGGAGTAAATCTTTTAAGCCTACCTGCGTAGTAATATGGTTGTCTTGTTCGAGTTGAAGTATTTGTTGGTATAAAGCTTCAATTTCCATTTGTTTAAACAATGAATTAGGTTTCTGTGCGACATGAAAATTTGGTCCGAGATTAAGGAATTCTATTTCATCTGGAGTGAGTTGGTAATCCAATAGGTTAATGAAGTTATCATTGATGTTTGGTACAAGTATTTTTCCTTTATATAATTTGTTTAGCTTTTTTGGAGGAGTTGTTTATGGGATCTATGTTTCTTTCGTGTTGAATTGTATAATAAATCCAATATTTCCTTGAATTTTTCACTTGTGGTAGAAGACTAAGATTCCTTTAATACGTACAATTTCAGTGTTGATTAGTTGTAATTCCTGTTTGATTGTCTGCAATTGCCGTTTAATGAGGTTCCATTGAAATTTCTTGGTGTTAGCATCATTTAATGCTGCGGCATCACGTAACATAAATTTAGTGTATCGAGGCAGCAAATAATTTTCTAAACATATACTGTTAAATACAACAAAAAATGAATGTCTATTATGTTTCATCATGAGCCGTTCTGAACGTCGTATTTTGGCTTAAATTTCAGTTGAAAATAAAAAAATTCTTTATCTTTTGGATAATTTTTTATTAAGTTGGTTCTAAGCTTTCGGCTGACATGAGCCATCTTCAGAGAGGTTATAAGGACGGTAACACAATAACATCCACCATCAGCGACGATTTTATCGTAAGTTGACATAAAACTCCGCAAAAGCAAAGGCAATGGTTAACAAAACAAACAAAGTTCGCAAATTTGCAATGCGGGTCTATGACGGCACACTGCATGATTTGTGTAAGAGGGTGAAATATAAGAGACAATGAATGTATATCATATTTAATCATGAGCCGTTCTAAACGTCGTGTTTGGATTTAATGTAGATGTCCTCCAATATTCTCTACAAAATACCAATGTATTGTATCAATTTATATGCTCGTTCAGAGATTGTATCTCTGGTACTAATAATAAACTCACTACATATATTAATTTTAGTACAACCACGCTCTCCCGTAGACTTACCTGTCACCTTT
Organism: Ascarosepion bandense; assembly: GCA_037127315.1. NCBI lineage: Eukaryota > Metazoa > Mollusca > Cephalopoda > Sepiida > Sepiidae > Ascarosepion > Ascarosepion bandense. Next base: position 3,953,405 of record JBBBDQ010000991.1, read on the forward strand.
TTGATCAAAGTACAATTAAGCAACATGTCTTAGAAAAACATAATCTTGTAGGTAGTATCAGACAGATTTTTGTCAACAATACAATAATCCTAACTCATACACAGAGAAAAAAGAAGCTTCAGATATTGGAGGCCATCTACATTAAATCCAAACAACCCACATTTAATAAAATCACGTTAAAACTGGTCATAACACATTACATTGCATTTGAATATATGGTTCTGTTGTCATTTCGCGCTATCATGCGGTGTGAGGTCATAGAAACGCAATGCAAATTTGTGAACTGCGTTTGTTATTTTTGTTGACTATTGCTGTTGCTTAGCGAAGTTTTATGTCAACACAAGATAAAATCGTCGCTGATGGTGGATGTTATTGTGTTATCGTCCTTATAACCTCTCTGCAGATGGCTCATGTAAGCTTAGAACCAACTTAATAAAAAATTATCCAAATGTTGGAGAATTTTTGTCTTTATTTTCAACCTAAATTAAAGCCAAAATACGACGTTTAGAACGGCCCATGATTAAACATAAATAGACATTCATTGTCTGTTGTATTTAACAGTATATGTTTAGAAAATTATTTGCTGCCTCGATACACTAAATATATATTTATGAGTAAATTAACCTAGTGAGCCAACAAACCAACCATTGTTTCACCTAAACAGATCTTCTGGGAGCCAACCTTCCCTGAAGATCCGTTTAGGTGAAACCTTGGTAGGTTTGTTGGCTCACTAGGTTAATTTTCTTATTCTGCTCTGCATACGTATTGAGCGCTTTTTTGTTATTGATTACTTGACTAGGATTTTTTCTTTGGACTACGTACTGGCTCGGTCCAATTCACTTTGGCTGATGTTCACATGCTTAGCTCTTTCGTTTTTTATCATAATTTTTTCCTTCTGCGTAGATACGCGGACGGTTTTTCGAAACGAGTATAGTGATGTTTGCATTTATGTATATATATATATATATATATATATATATATATGTGTGTGTGTGTGTGTGTGTGTGTGTGTGTGATCAAACTCGTGTGTTGCAATCAGTGCACAAGTCTTCAATTGGACAACACCTGTTAGATAATGAGTCATGCTCGTTTAGTTTTTCGACTGACTCATTTTCCATTTTGCATACAGGCAGATCAAAACACCATTTATCAATTTTAGAAGTTTTATGCTTAAAATTATTTCAGCCTGTACTGTGCAAACAGAAGGAGAATTTCATAAGATCCTTGAATTTATTCGGAGATATGTGGGCTTTATTTTTTGCTTTTTATTCTTTGATCCACTGGATCATTTTTCTTTATTCACTTATTTTAATCGTAATTTTTTTTTCTCTTTCATAATTTTACATATTTACAATATTCGTAATTTTAAGCCTGTTCCAGTACTGTCTCCATATTTATTTATTTCCTAATCAATCTGTTATAATCAAAGTTGCCAACGATTGTTCCCTGACAAAGAGTTGGCCGAAAGGATGTCTAGGCCCGGATATTAAAAAAAATGAACATGAAATTATGTTTGCTTAAATCCGTATTCCTTTTCTGTGCTATCAGATCATTATATATATATATATATATATATATATATATATATTTGTGTGTTTTTTGTACATATGTTTCTTTTCTATTTATATTTTTCTTTTCAAAAATATGTCTGAAGAAAATCGGCCATGTTTACTACTAACGTCAAACTCAAACTAAATCGTTGCAGATCGGCTGAAAGCCTAAAAATAAAAGGCAATCAACTTAGTATTTATATTGAAAATTCTCCAACAAAGTGATTTTCTTTTTCAAGTTTCTTTCTCTCTGTCTCCGTTTCTCTCTCATTGTTTCACTCTCTCTCTTTGTCCATTTCTCTATTTGACTCTCTCTCTTTCTCTATTATCCTCGAGAGATGGGGATTTCTTTCTTGGCAATTGAATTTTTTTCCGTCTGTATTTTCGATGAGATTCTAGCAAATCACTTTCTTTCTGTCCCAATATCTTTAAAACGCACTTAACTAACCAATGAATGTAAACCCTGCATAGCCTCTATGAAGATGGAGCAAACATTATGGCAGAAGAAATGTGTGAATTTGAGCGTTTGACCGGAAATGGGGGCGGCCGGAAATAGAATAGTGACAGGAAATAGAAGAAGTGAGGCTAAAAAGGGAGAAAATCAGTAATAAATATCAGTGAACAGAAAATAGAATCTATCTATCTATCTATCTATCTATCTATCTATCTATCTATCTATCTATCTATCTATCTATTCTATCTATCTATCTATCTATCTATCTATCTATCTATCTATCTATCTATCATTCTATCTATCTATCTATCTATCTATCTATCTATCTATCTATCTATCTCATTCTGTTCTATCTATCTATCTATCTATCTATCTATCTATCTATTCTATTCATATCTATCTATCTATCTATTCTGTCTATCTATCTATCTATCTATCTATCTATCTATCTATTATTCAAATATATCTAGAAAGTAACCAATCATTCTGGATATCGTTAAAATCGGTTTATCGGACTTGATGTAACTTGCAATCAATTTAACTTTAATGCACGTGCGTAAACAGATATTAACGCCTGGCGTTGCTAATTCCACAATTAGACGTCTCAGTAAATTAGTATCTAGCGTACAATCCCATTCTATTATCTCTGTTAACTGCTGTTGTTCCCAGGACCACCATGACCCGGAGTGGTAGCACCATTTTGGGTCACAGCTGTTAGTAAATAGTTAACCCCAAACTGGAGTCACAACACTATGAAAGTATAAAAATACACTTTTATAGAAATATTGTCTTGGACCCGGATAAGTGTCCAGTAAGAAATAATACAACAACAATCAAAATAAAAATAAGGATATATATATTAAACACAGCAAAATACAAATACTTGTCACTATGTTAGTAGAACGATAAATACGGGTTAGGTAGTAATACTAGAATTGGGACTCGCAATGGTCGTACGGTAGCGGTCTTGGCTATCTCTGCCTATTGCTCTTCTACTGATCTGTTTTTCTTTTGAGAGGGAAAATATATATAGTAGAACGAAGAGTTCAGTCCGTTGTATGGATGATGCTATCATGACATCCCCCTCTCAATGTAGAGAGCTTTTAATATTTTTTCTTTTATGATTTATCATAAATGGTTCGGTGAACGTTCTCTTCCTTCCTGATTTTCTAGTTCCCGGTACTGTTTGGGGTCTTTGTAACTCTAATGTATCACAGATTGTGTCCATAATTTATTCTTGTTATGGTGGCGTATTGGTTTCTTCGAATTTTATTTTTTTACCTCTTTACTGATCTTGCAATTTTGTCTGTACTTATCATGGTGGGCTTATTCAAATTTCTCCAGGTTTACAAACTGATAATAGTGAAATGGGAGCCAGAGTCTAGCTGTAATTTGATTCTTTTTGTTTAGAATTTCTACTACTACGCATTTTCTTATGTTTACTCCATCCTCATGTTCCGTTCTGGCAGCTCTTACCCTTCTTCTGTTTTCTTTTATAGTTTTGCAATGAGAACTTTTATGTCCAATTCCCTTACATGCTGAACATGTTTTATTCCGATACATGCAGTCTTTATAGCAGTGAAGATCTCCACATCTATAGCACGGACTAGGAGGAGGTTTCTTTTTTAATTCTTAATTGTTTTGAGTTTTTGGTTGGGGAGGATAAAAATGTGCATTTCTGTTTTGATTTTTCTTTGGGGAGAGTAAAAAATATGCCCTTCTGTTAACTTTGCGTACATGTGCAATACTCAATTCTTCTATATCCCTTGAGTCTTTCTTGACGCTTAAACACCTCTGACAATCTTCTGCTAGCTTCTGTAATGTTAGTTCCGGCTAGTTTTGAAGTCTTTTCAGAATTCTCTTTCTCATTTCGGAGTCTTTTGTTAAAACCGGTCCCTGGAAAAAAAAATTAAACATCTGAAATTGTCTGACGAGAGCTCTGATAGTTTAAAATCGTCGCAGTGTTTATTTACAATTGCTGCCATCGTGGTATAATCTTCGTCGTCGTTTTTGTTAGGTTGAAGCATTTCCACCTTTTATGGAAAAGTGATGTCTTCGGTCTGAAAAGTTCTCTTAAGCATTTCACTGCTTCCTCGAAAGTTAATTCGTTAGTCTTTTTGGGCAATATATAGTTGACGAACTTTGTATGTTTGACAGTCCCTAGTTTTCTTAATAATAACTTCAATTTCTTTGTGTCTGGCCATGTCTCGCATCTCGTAAAGTAGTCTTCGAAAGTTTTATCCTCGTCAGGAGAGTATTTGAAATTTTTAATAGAGTCCAATATGGCATTCTAAGAAAACGTAGACTCTTTTTCGCTGTTCTGTTCTTTGTTGTTTCAAATTATTAGTATTAATTCTTGTAATTCCATTTGTCTGGTTTTATTTTTTTCTGCATTTCCATTTGTTTCTCTTCCAATCTTTGTTGGAATTCGAATTGTTTTTTAACAGTTCAACAATTGCTGCTTGGAAATCCATTTTTAACTTATTTCTGTGTGAAGGGGAAAAGAAAAACGTTTTTTCTTTATTTTACGAACTTGTGCAGGGAGATATTTCCTTTAACCTTGTCGCCACTTCGTATGACGACTGCAGTTCAAAAACGTGAATTCTTTGAATATCTTCGTCGCTTTTTGTGGTTGCGACTGCTGGTGAAAAAATTCTTTTATCTCTGCGTAATTTTTTAGATATTTCGTCGTCATTTGTCGTGGGACGATATTTTTCTTTTTTATAATCCGCGTGGATTTTTTGAGTCTTCATCAGCCCTTGTCGTGTGGGTGCTGTTTTTCTTTTTTTATATCTTTTTTATATGTATTTATGATTTTGTTCAATTATTTGTCACCACATGTCGTGGACCCGGTTAAGAGTCCAGTAAGAAATAATACAACAACCAAAATAGGAAATAACGAATATATATTAAACACAGCAAAATACAAATACTTGTAACTCTGTTAGTAGAACGATAAATACGGGTTAGGTATTAATACTAGAACTGGGACTCGCAATGGTCGTAAAAGTAGCAGTCTTGGCTATCTCTACCTATCGCTCTTCTGCTGATCTGCTCTCCCTGTGAGGGGAAGTATATATAGTAGAAGGAGGAGTTTAATGGGTGATGCCACCATGACAAATATATACATGAAAATACTTTTATAAAGAAATATATATTTTGGAAAAACAAAATTATTCTCAGCAAAGCATTTTTAAATATAAAAATAGAAAACCTTTTCAGTTTTTTAAAATAAAAAATAAATAGAACAAAATTTTCATTAAAATCTGACAAACCCCACCTTTCTGGCATTAAATATCCCACATAGGTTGGTATGCCGTTAAACAAAACTAAAAAAAAGGAAATCAGGGTATTATTCGTATTGATAACATTTATGCGCATTTATCGATTCAGCCTCCGGAGCGCGTCAAAAGCAGTTTGCTCGAAAAGCGCCCTGGAGTCGCCAGTCGGAAAAACGCGCCGACGCAGTCATCAAGAATAACAACAGAGAGAAATTGAAATTCGTTTGGTCTGTTCTACCTCGACCGCCATTTTTACTTAACATCGCAATAATCGATTCTAACCTTAATCGCTCCAAACCACTTTGATGGGGAAAACTTTCTCTAATGCAACCCATATTCAATGTTTCAGCGAAAGTCTTTTCGCATCAAAAACTACGGAATTTTACTCAAACGTCGTCAAAGATTTGCCTGATGACTAACAAGTCATAGCAAATAGTAATTAATATAGAATTGAATAAATATAAGTTTATTTCAATTTCTAAGTATAAAGCTGACAAAGAAAAAATTGAGATTACTCATAACTTAAACTAATATGTATAAGTCAGTCAGTCAGTAAGTCAGTTAAGTGCCATACGTGATACACGCTTGGGGCGATCATGTCTCGAAAGAGACATGACTGACTGTGGAGAAGATTATCCCACAGTAGGTTGACATTGCTTTCTGCGGTAGAGTGGTTGCGAACCAAAGCTATAGAACCCAATCAGTTCTATTATTTAATCCATAACTAGAGGGAAAAGACGGATTAATACCTTTCCCAAGAGTAGTTGTGCGTAAGTGAATGCAAGGAATTCAACTGGAATTCGAACTCGGCTTCCTGTTTTTTCGTTCCGAGTCGATAGCCACTGCACCCTCACGTACATCCCATATGTATAAGGCGCGGGATATATATCTGAAACATTGCTTTTAATTTATGTCTTATATGCCGCACTTTAAAAGCAATGTTTCAGATATATAACCCGCGCCTTAAAGTATGTCTTATATGCCAGAATGTTTGTTGTGGTGCATTGGATATCGACTCGAGACGACAAATCGTGTTGCCGAGTTCGAATTCCAATTGAATTCCTTGCATTCACTTACGCGCAAATAACTTCGAGAAAGGTATAAATCCGTCTCTTCCCTTCAGTTATGGGTTCAATAGCAGGATAGATTGGGTTCTATAGCCCTGGCTGGCAACCAGTCTACCGCAGAAAGCAATGGTAACCTACTGCGGGATAATCTTCTGCCCAGTCAGTCATATCTCTTTTGTGACATGATCGTCCAAAGCGTGTATCACGTATGACACATAACTGACTGACAAATGCCATAAGCAGGCAAGTTATTGATCTGTACTTATTTGTGTTAATTCCATTTTAGATTAGAAAGTTCTTTTTTCTATCAGGTATTTGTATTATCATTAAGTTAATATTTATTCTACGGATATTAATACTTTAAACTTAAATTAATGTAGATTTTTCTCTCCCATTTATTGATGCTAATCCTAACCGGGAGGAGAGCAGCCCATTGCGCTTTCTTGGTTTCATGTATTTTACTGACATGAAGAGATTTTGTTGAATCAATTGCTATATCTTGAAAGGATAAAAGTTGGATTTCTCTGTCGTTCCAAACAATTATTCTTGTTAGAATTTACCATACATATTTAAGAATCTACCAATTTCCTGTGCTCTAAATATTTCTGTCATATCCAGTCCGGATATATATCTCATGATACTGGAAAAATCAAAAGAATAGTCTGCAACTTTATCAGTCCTGACCTGATATCTCGACTTCTATCACTTTCCAAACGCTGTGGCATAGCTTCTCTCTGTCTTGTCGATAGATATTTTCATGGCAGTTGTTCTAATGTGTTCTCCTCCTTCCTACATTGACCGCATGAATTTAAGCTTCTTGCTTGATTGGCAAGTAGGCCTCGTCGTTTTACTGCCTTGCTAGGTTTTATATAATAAAAATTTAGAAAAATTCGCCAATTCATAATTATATTTTAGAAAAAATCTATGATAACGTGGAGAAATCTAATCGTTTGACGAGTTTTGTTTTTTTAGAAATTCATCCAATTATCTTTACGTTAATGTGATTACACATGAACATGAAGAACCCTGAAATTTTAAATCCATTTTTTTTAATTCAAAAAGTTTGAGTTGGAGTTGGAGTTTTGTTTAACGGCATATCAATCTCTGTGGGTTGATTTAGTTGAGTTAGATAACTGTAACCGTAAGTTCTATTCTAATAGTTTCTTCGCTCGCACTACTTGTGGCTTCACTGTTTTTTTTTTTTGCTTCCTTGCCAATCTTCAACAATTTAAGTGCAACATCAATCGCCATCTTCTGTTTTCCGGGATTCTGTTTTTTTATTTCGCTATCAACTCAGTAAAGTCTTCTCATTCTTTTCTTCCACTTCCAGTAACCTATAGAGTCTTAATGGCATTAGCATCTTCTTCGGGGTGAAATGATTAAAAACAAAATTTTCATAACATCGCGATTTCAAATTGTCTCCCGGCCGCGTTCAATTCAGATTAATCGAAGAGTTGCCAGGTAAGTAGCAAGGAATTATTGAAAATAACAAAGAACAGATAATTGAATAAAATGAAATTCTTTTGAAGAATAAAGAATAAAGTTGATGAATAAAACCGGAAATTATTTCTGATTTAGTTTTGTAGCTATTAAATGGGAAAAAAATCACTATATTTTTAAGAAGATTTATGCACGTGTTCAACTTGCATACAGAAAAAAAGTTAATCAATAAAACCACCTTCAGCCCTAAAGATGGCTTCGATATCTTGTTTCTAGTTCATGGCAACTATCACATATCGTTATTATTAGTCTATCCAAATTCATTTAGTTGGGCTACAACTCCGCATATACACCCTTGTATCGAAACAAAACGAATAAGAGATTGAAAGATCTTTCATATTTTCCCTGATAACGTAAACGTCGTCTCTTCGCGTTGTGTTTCTCTTTCGACCGTATTTTCCTTTACGCTTTGGACAGACGAATCCAGTTTGTTTCTTCACCTTGATAACACGACTAACAGTTGAAAGGCTAACACCATTAATATCCGTGATCTCTCTATAAAGCTTGCCAGTTTCTTCGAGCAGCGTTACAATTTTCGTACGCTTTCTTGGAGAAACATCCATCCCAGGCAATAGCCATATCTAATCTATGTAAACTTATTTATAAACGGAACTTTTTATGTGTGTGTGTATGACTCTGTGTGTGTGTGTGTGTGTGTCCGTTACCTATAGACTCCGAAACGGCTGAACCGATTTTCTTGAAAATTTACACAGTTGTACTATAAGCGTCTGCGAGTGTTCTTAGCTAGGCTAGGTTCTCCCGATAAATATAAAAAATCGATAATCGAAAAAATCCGGTTATAAATGGAGTGGTCCGATTTTAATCAAATTTGATACACTCATAAACAAAGACATAAGAAACGATATTCAGAAATTTCAAGGGTGCAGTTTTTACAATAGTGCAGAAAATCGATAATATATATCTATAAAAGGCAAGATGTTTGTGTGTGTCTGTTTATCTGTCTGTATGTCCTTTATACAAATCCACAATTTTTATCCGATTCTCATCAAACTTCACAGAAATATTCTTTAGGCTGAGTCTGAGCTCCAGGATCATGGATTAGTTTTAAAGCTTTCATTACACCTGAATAAAGCCGAGCTATACTGCTAGTGACAAATAATAGACAGTCGAGACAATAGTGTCTGGGCGTGATCAACCATGGATGGCGCAACATTTTTCAAAGCCCAAAAAATTTACACCATACACCCCGAAAATAGATTCATATTACTGCACAGCGATTGTTAGGCGATTTCTTTTAAGAGCTTCTTATATGTCATCATATACAATAACTTTTTTTTTTCACGGAAGGTTCCGGACATTAACGAAAGGGAATTAACAACTAACATATTCAATATATTTGTTTGAAAATCATTCTTAATCGATAATCATATTTGTGTAGATAATCTGGTTTTAATTAAACCGCATATATATATATTTCTGCCGGCCTGATTATTTACGAGAAATTTTGTTTACGAATATTTGTCATTCGGCAGGATCTCGTAAAAAATTTCTTGTAAATAATCAGTCCAGTAGCAATATATATTTAAATATAATGAGTAATTAAAAACAGAATTTCTACTCAAATACGAGTATCGATTAAAATTAATGTTTGAAAAATTAATTAAATTAACTATATAATTAAAATTTAGAAGCATTCGTTGATTCATAACAATTTCATTTTAGAAAAATCTATGATAATGTGGAAAAATCAAATCGTGTGATGAGTTTTGTCCTTTAAAAATTCATCAAGTGAACATGAAGAACCCTGAAATTATAAACTCATTTTTTTCCATTAAAAACGTTTGAGATTTAGTTTGAGTTTTGATTATTGGTAAATCTACTTCCGTGGGTTATTTAATGCCAAAAAATGGGGTTTTTAAGTATATTTTTAAATATTCGTTTATTGTGAGAATGTTGATTTAGTCAAATTTAAATGAAAATGTTTTGTTTTTATTCTTTCTTTTTAGAAAACTGAAAATGTCTTCTAGTTTTGTATTCAAAAATGTTTTGCTGAGAATATTTTTTTCCTTCAAAAATGTGTTATGTTAATAATTTTTTTCTATACAAATTTATTGTTGGTAATATTTTTCCTTCAAAAATGTATATTTTTCTATTTTTATGTATATATTTCTTTAAAAGTGTATTTTTATACTTTCATAATGTTTTGACCACAGTTTGGGGGTTAACTATTTGCTCATAGCTGGCACCCTAACAGATCCTACCACTCCGAGTAAATGTGGAACAACCTGGGAACAACAGCAATTAAGAGGTTGTTCCATGCTCCTCACAATCAGAGGCCTTGCTACCGTGTGCAGTTTACCGTCCTCCACAGGACCTTAATTAAAAAAAGTATTTGTTTTATCTATTATCACCAAATTATGCACGTTAGATTGTTATCAGTATATTATGAAAACTTTATTAATGTAGTTCATTAATACCGACTAGATTGTTAAAAATATAATAATAAATAATGGTTAGCCACTCGTACTCGAGGGTATTGAAATATTCGAGGATACCCGTCTACCAAGGACACTTTTGTTTGTTGAAAACCCACCTGTGGTTTGTACTACAACTATGCTAAGCAGACCTTAGTTACAGTTTCTGGGAGAGAGTGCGTTACCTAACGTGAACAACAGTCTGTACAATCCAGAACGCTCAAACCTTCGGTCACGATGACTTGTGGCTTTAAGCAACTATTGATGACTAATCAAAGAAATCGTCTACACAATTTCACTCATAAGATTTGGGTCGACTCGTGGTATTGTTTTTACGCACTTTCCAAAGGTGTCGGACGCTAAGATCGCTTTCTTTAGACCGATAACATCGATCATGGTGAGATCTGAACCAGGATTTCATGGTCAGAAAGCGAACGTTCTAACCACTCGGTTAATGAAAAATTCGTGAATAATATAAATTGAAAATGATATCTGTGAAAAAAATATTGTGAAAATATAACTCGAACAATAATATCTGACATCATATACATAAATTTATATGAACAGTTGGTTGGTTGTTTTGTTTTTATGGCATATCAACCTCGGTGGGTCATTTATTGCCAACTAAATTTTATTTTTATTTTTTATTGCTGGTAATACTTTTTTCTTTCAGCAATTTATTGTTGATTTTATATAAGTTTTGTGTCTAGTAATAATTTTTCTTTTTCGAGTATCAAGATTCATTGGGATTTGTTTTTAAGGGCAGGGTCCCCAAGTCCTACTCTGATATTTAACCCATAACTTGAGGGAAGGGACAGATTAATACCTTTCTCAAGGTTACCAGTGCTTAAGTGAATGCAGGGTATTCAACTGGAATTCAAACTCGGCTCACCGATTTCCCTTTCCGGGGCGATATCCACTGCACCACAACGAACATCCGTCACTAAACGCTTACAGCACCTGGTATTCCCAAACGGTCACTCATCTAAGTACTGACAAGGCTCAACGTTGCTTAACTTCGGTGATCGAGCGAGAACCGGTGTATTCAACGTGATTTAACCGTAAGCCTTATATGAACAGACGTGCATAGAAAAAATATGGTTTTTATATATAGAAAAATTACCTGAGATAGAATGGAAAACATTGTTTATACAAATATATATATATATATATATATATATGTGTGTGTGTGTGTGTGTGTGTGTGTGTGTGTGTGTGTGTGTGTGTGTGTGTGTGTGTGTGAAAGAGAAAGAGCGAGTGAGGGAAACAGAGATGGAGGAAATGCTTCCATGAGTCGTTTTGTGTTCAATATTGCAACCGCGTATTGGAATATGAACATTGAATTGGGATCTGAACGGATTCCTGTTCATATGAAAGCATACTTGCACATAAGAAGTGACTTCTATGACATGAAGAGGCTTTGCAAGTTGTCCCATGACAGTTATTGGTTTGACGACTCAAGAGGTTGTCGGGATTTCGGAACTTATGTTACGAGAAAAAAAATGATAAAACACAACAACAACAAAAAACAACAAGAAGAAATGAAATGTCTCGAGTGAAAAGACAGGCGTAATCAAGAAATATGACGGTGGTGAGAAGCCCTGGCAAGGCCATGAACAAGAGAAGGAGTTCGGGATAAAAACATGCAGTTTCAAATTTCCGCAACCTTTTCATATATATATATATATATATATATATATATATATGAAATTTGAAAATGCATGTGGACAGTAGTCTGAATAATGTAAATAGTATATATATATGTCTGTATTTCTGAGATAAGGTAGTATTTACAGTATTTACATTATTCAGACTAATGCCTTCATCTTTGTTGCCATTTGTACGACGTTCGGCCGTTGTACGCGTCGGCCTTATTTAGGTGCAAGGAATTTCGAACCAAACCCTTTCTTACGATCACTGGGGTATATCATTCTCATTCCTTGTGCGAAACCTCTTTGGGAGTCATGAGTTATCTCCCTCTAACCCGACTCTACGTTACCTTTTCACGACTGAGGTAGCCTGGTATTGAACTGTAACACCCCAACGGATGGTCCGAACAGTTTTCTCCAGCGGCCGTTCTCCACGCTGTGATGTTTGCCGGGAGTTTGTCGAAAATGTCGGAGCCTCAAGCTGGGGGTACAAGATTAAACTATAAGGAACGAACTTCCACAACTTGGATGAGTTGAAAGGATGCTTTATTTCGTTTAGAGTTAGCCTTTTCGGTTGGGGCAGGCGAATGTGACACACAGCTCTAACTCTAATTAATGGAGATCAACAAATACGAGCTGACCGAAACAAGACGAACGGAGATTCTACTTCAAGCACACGCCCGGCGGAACTAACTTCAAACTCACTAACTTCTATTTATTTAAAATGAATCCGGAAATCCGAAAATCCGGAAATGCTTCAGACCACCGGTGATAAACATTGGCGACTGTAAGTCTGAAATTTCAGTTATCTTTTTTTTTTTTATCTTAATAAAGCTTCCGCCGAAAAATTCTTAATGTGTGGTCAAGATACAGTAAAAGACAGCCTTTGACCTGGTCATTCGAAAACCCACCCCCTGAACTTTCCTGAACTTTATCTCTTTATCACATTAAATCACTGAGTCAAATATTTACCGGAGGAGTGGTAGGATTTAAAACAGTAATCGGATACTCTTGTTTCTTCCATAATTTTCCTCATAAAAGAAAAAGCGTTTATTTATTTATTTTTTTCCTCTTCTTTTTCACTTTTGTTAAATATGATTTTAAACTATTTTCTATTCTAATCTATTATAATAAATTACATATTTTACGAAGCACCTTAATATACGCCTAGTTATCGTGTCACAGAACTCACAACTCTTTGGGTCAATCACTGGAACTAAACCAACGTCTACATATATAATTGTCCATTTGCGCACCAAACCCTTTTTTATGTCAGTTTCATTAAGAACTACTGACAAGATACTGCGATTAAATTTTAAGTTTGAGTTTGAGTTTTGTTTAAGGGCATATCAACCTATGTGGGTTATTTAATGCCAAAAAGGTGAGGTTTTAAAGTATTTTTATTTAATGTTCGGTTATAATGAGAAGGTTGATTTAGTCATTTAAATGAATTTTTTTTGTTTTTATTCTTTTTATTTTCGGAAAGTAGAAATGTCTTATAGTTTTTTTATTTAAAAATGTTTTGCAGAATTTTTTTTCTTTAAAAATGTGTTATGGTAATAATTTTTTGTTTTTATTCCTTTTTATTTTAGAAAACTGAAAATGTCTTCTAGTTTTGTATTCGAAAATGTTTTACTGAGAATTTTTTTTTTCATTCAAAAATGTGTTATGGTAATAAATTTTTCTTCAAAAATGCGTCGTTGTTAATATTTTTCCTTCAAAAATGTATATTTTTCTATAAAAGTCTATTCTTATGTATATATTTCTATAATAAAAGTGTATGTTTATACTTTCATAGTGTTTTGACCCATGTTTGGGGGTTAACTATTTTCCCATAGCTGGGACCTGAACGGGTGCTACCACTCCGGGTCAGGGTGGGCCTGAGAACAACAGCAATTAAGAGGCGTTTCCATGCTCCTCACAACCTCGCCAATCAAAGGCCTTGCAGTTTACCGTCTTGCCCAGGATCATTAATTTTTTTTGTTTTCTTTGTTTTTTTTGGAAGCAATTTTTATTTTTATTTTTTAGTTTTAATTTCTTTATTTGTTCTCGGGTGTATGTAATTTAATAAATTTGAATTTGCGCAGTAATCCCTCTTTTATACAAATTTCATTAAAAACGACTGACAAGATATTGCAGTTACTTTCCTTGTTTTCTACCGGGCCATGTAATTTAATAATTGTGTCAGCAAGCTTTTTGTTACGATTAGAATTTAAGGATTACTTTAATTTTTTTCTAATCTTACAAAAAGTAATTGAATCGTATTTTATCAAACACCTCTGTGAAATCAGTAATATTTTCAGTATGATTTTGACACGAACTTTATTAAGATTCTAATGGGTAGTTTAATTATGTCAAACTGGTTGTCCGATTGAATTACTGTTTACTTTAGCGAAATTCTAGGAAAATTGATTTACGATATTTCTCCGCTATCTAACTATTTGGTTACCATTTCTGTAATCCTACAATATATAGGTAGTGTAACGGATAACTATTTACCAATTTAAATTTCTATTTTTTGAGGTTGATCGTAATCTTCTTTGGGGCATTGTCACAGTTCATTGAAGTTTTCAAATACTTGAACATATCATAGATATCTCATCTAGTTTTTAATTTTCTTGATATTCCGCATTTTCTTGTCTAAAACGACTTGTGTATAATACGAAGTCGTGCTTTTGAAGCCCCCCCCCCCCAAAAAAAAAAGAATAAATTACTTTCTTTAGTTTAATACAACTCCATCTCGATCAAAAATCTGCTGAGGTTGACAAAATGAACCTCCCTGTCGAGCTTGAGAAGAACCTCCCATCTGTGGTGGCCTGGGGTAAGAAATGGCTTATAAATTTTAATGCTTCAAAAATGAAGCTGCTATCTATTAATCATCATAGACAATCGCTGCCCCCCCCCATTAGCATGGATCAGGCTAGCCTCCCTGAAAGTAAAAAACTACGCTTCTTGGGCCTAACACTCTCAGCGGACCTCAAGTGGAATGACTATCGAATCCGTACCTAAATCCACTACGAAGGTCAGTTCCCTGTGCAGGACCAGAAAGGTTTTTCCCGTCTGAGTCCATCCTGCACATATATAAATCTACCATCCACTCGTGTATTGAATACTGCTGCCACATCTGCTCGATTGCCACTGCTATTCACCTCAGGGTTCTTGACAAAATCCAACGGAGAATCTGCAATGTGATCGATACCCACTTAGCAGCTCGACTGCAGCCGCTCTCTCACCGGCTTAACGTTGCTTCCTTGTGGCTTTCCTACAGTTATTTTCGAGATTTCTGCTCCAATGAACTTAGCACACTGGTGCCCCCTAGGTATGAATTTACACGAGCTACTAGACTAGCAAGTAAGTCCCACCTTTTTCAGTGAAACCAATAAAATGTAACCGCAATTTCTACCCTAACAGCTTCTTTTCTCGCACTTCCCGCCTGTGGAATTCCCTTCCATATACTTGCTTTCCTGACAGTTACAATCTCTAGGAATTTACATGTAAGGTCAATAGACAGCCACTATTTCACTAACTCGATTCCATTCTCTCAAGTTCTTTTCTCCATTAACTCCACCCCCATTACACCGGTATTCTCATCCGTCTATTACCCTCCCTGACATTTCCTATAACTAACCCCTATTTCTTATCCCTTTCCCCTATGTAACCCCATGCGCAACAGTGGCAGTAAAAATGCCTTGCTTGGGGTGAAATGATTAAAAATAATTAAAAATAAAAATAATCACAATATATTTTTTAAGTTGTACCCTGTTATTAATTAAAATCTGAATGCTGTACACTACCAGACATAATTATTAGGCTACCCGAGTTTTAAAAAAAAATGTATTTCATACTATTTTTAGTATTTATTGTTAAGTAGATAATTCTAAATGAAAATAGAATGGTTCTTTAGTTATAATTACTTTGAACAGTTTGCTAAGTAGATAATTCTAAAAAAAAAATAGAATGGTTCTTTAGTTATAATTACTTTGAACAGTTTGTTAAGTGGATAATTCTAAAAGAAAATAGAATGGTTCTTTAGTTATAATTACTTTGAACAGTTTGCTAAGTAGATAATTCTAAAAGAAAATAGAATGGTTCTTTAGTTATAATTACTTTGAACAGTTTGTTAAGTGGATAATTCTAAATGAAAATAGAATGGTTCTTTAGTTATAATTACTTTGAACAGTTTGCTAAGTAGATAATTCTAAAAGAAAATAGAATGGTTCTTTAGTTATAATTACTTTGAACAGTTTGCTAAGTGGATAATTCTAAATGAAAATAGAATGGTTCTTTAGTTATAATTACTTTGAACAGTTTGTTAAGTGGATAATTCTAAAAGAAAATAGAATGGTTCTTTAGTTATAATTATTTTGAACAGTTTGCTAAGTAGATGATTCTAAATGAAAATAAAATGGTTCTTTTGTCATTATTACTTTACAAAACTTTACAAGGTAGCCAGAAAGCCTTTGCTTCGGCCAGCCAATAAGAAGAGACTAGCAGAGGGAAGAGAGCACAAAAACTGGACACCAGAACAGTTCATTTAATGCACATGTTATTGTGCAGTATTAACAAAAGAACCATTCTATTTTCATATAGAATTATCCACTTGACAATAGATACTAAAGATAGTATGAAATACATCTTTTTTTTTAGAAACTGGGGTGGCCTAATAGTTATGGCCGGTAGTGTACATATATTGACGGCATGGTCTCATTATTGTCGACTTGAAATAGATGTAAGCGTAAGTTCTCTGCTATGAGTTTATTCTATCGCTAGTGAATTTCTCTTTTATTGCCTTGTTTAGTGTGAAATAATAAAAAAGAAACAGCTTAAATAAATATTGAGTTTTTTACGATATTAACGAATAGAAATAAACCAGATATTTAGGTATTGCGCGTTCTCTTCCTTGAGAAAATTACGAATTCATCTCGTCTTCCCATCTGTGGGTTAAATAAGAAAATAGACTAGGCTTCTCAAGCTGTGGGAGGTAAGCAGGTTAAGAAAAAGAAAATTATGTATTCCAAACCGTATGGAAGCAAAGAGTAACTGCGCCAGTTTCTTACTCAGGAATGTGTGGCCGTTCACAGATAAAAAATAAAAGGGATCATGAAAAGGAGAGCCATGATCATCTACCTAACTCTTGAAAGACTTGATATAAAAAAGCACTGGTCTGTTTCAAAATCATCTCTTGATCTAATGTTGCTACTTATTTCTTTCTCATCTACACTGGCGGTATTCATCCTTTTCTTCATGTGTCTTGTCCTTTCAGGAAGTAGACGATCATGGACTTCCAATTTGCTCTGTCTTATGTCGCTCTCAATATTTTTTGCTCTGGGTATTTCTCCCTACCCTACTCCGCCATATATTTGCTCAGGCCTATCAAGTAGGTGTCACGCAGCTTTCCCTTGTCTTAATTTCCTTCTATCAGTCCTGTGAGTATTAGATGCTTCAGACCTTCCTTCCTCTTTACATGTTCCAGAATCCTCAGCTCTTTCTCATGTTAAGTATCAGTTTTGTGCTTAGTTAAATTTGTAACTTATCAGTCAGTCAGTTAAATGTCATACGTGATACACGTTTGGGTGATCATGTCTCGAAAGAGACATGACTGACCGGGCAGAACATTATCCCGCAGTAGGTTGCCATTACTTTCTGCGGTAGACTGGTTGCTAGACAAGGCTATATAACCGAATCTGCCCTATTATTTAACCCATAACTGGAAGGAAGAGACATATTAATACATTTTCTAAGGGTATTTGAGCGTAAGTGAATGCAAGGAATTCAATCGGAATTCGAACTCTGCTCCCCGATTTCTCGTTCAGAGTCAATATCCACTTCACCACAACGCACATCCTTGTTTGTACTTGTATACATCCGTGTGTATGTTACAAATGTACAACGTACATTTGTAACATTTGTAAAAAAAAGCAAATGTTGATAAAATAGTAAGATTTACAAAGTACTGCCTTGGGTCCTAAATCAGGTTTGGGCCCCTTCCGGTTGAAAGGTTTGGATGCGGTACGCGCCAGTTCTGAAGGAAGTGTACATTTCTTAAAAGGGTAGACAGAACCTTGCTGGGCTGTGATGCTCTCTGAGGGAATAGAAGCCTATATACGCACTGTTTAAGTTAAAAGTGGCCTTTTCTTCAAATACCATTATGATTCACTAAAAATAACCTTTGATTTATTAAACGTATAACGAATACGAATATAATTAAAAATAAAATATATTTGTGTGTAAACACGGGTTTGGTTTGGTTGATTCGTTTTTACGGCTTATCACGTCTTTGCAGGTTATTTAAAGCCAGGAAGTATTTTTAGATTTATCACATTTAAAAAAAAATTATAACGGTCTAGTGATACAAGTTTTACTAGTAACCCATAGCTAGGGAAAGAAGAATTGGATTCAGACTTTTCTCAAGGGTATTTGGGCGTAAGTGAATATAGCGAACCCCAGTGGAATTAGAACTCTGCTCTTGGATGAACATTTTCGAGCTATAACTCATTACATCAATCTAATATCCAAGCATCTGTTACTCCCACGTGGTCACCCATCTAGTTACTGAACAGACTCGACATAACTTAACTTCATCCAAGTATCTGTGTTTTAACGTTGTTATGCTAGCTTCACTCGATACTATTTAAGATAGGGGTTCTGAATTGAAGAGGAATTCCTCCCAGGAGGGCAATTTCAATGTTTCACGAGAGACGTAAAATCTTCAATTTCTTATATTTTTATTTAAATAATTCGGTGTCTTTCGTGAGTACAAAAAATTGTGTTATGACCTTATATTCAATATGGAATCACCCTGACCGTTTATTGAACATTTTGTTTATGGAATTGCAATCTCCTGGGATTCTACTGAACTTTTTGTTAATTGAAGTATGCTACAGATTATTTAGCTAATAACTAGCTAGGGATTAAAACACATTACTGTACATGTCAGTCAGTTAAATTCCATACGTGATACACGATTGGGCGATCATGTCTCTTTCCAGACATGACTGAATAAGCAGAAGGTTGCTATCTACGGTAGACTGGTCTCCAACCAAGGCTATAGAACTCAATCTGTCTTGCTTTTTAACTCATAGATAGAGGAAAAAGAGTCGGATTCATACCTTTCTCAATAATATATTTGTAAAACCTATCTATAAAATTAATCCTTGTAAGTATATAGGTACTGATATGGAAGAGAATGGAAATTTTTAATAATATATGCATATTATTTGGAATAAACCTTTTAAACCAGACAATCTTGGAAAGTGTGGTGCCATTTTGATATATGATGAAAATGGTCGATAGAGAAGAAAAGGTTGAGAACTACTGTCCTTAGCGAATATGGTACGTGTCAGCCAAACAAAGGAATGTCTCATTAGTAGCAAAGCGGGGTTAAACAGGATCCACTGAGATACAAGTGAACTGACGAATAATGACTTTCGAGATAATTCCCTTTTAGAAACAGGACAATTTCGCTAGAAACAAGGAATAGAGTACTGGATTGCTACGTGTTGTCAGTTCTTCAATATGGTAGTGAATGCTGGACAATATCATCAAAGATGAAGAAAAAACTTGAAGCAACTGAAATGTGGTTCTACAGAAGGATGCTGCGAATATCATGGATCGAGCATGTGAGCAATTATGAAGTCTTGGAAATGATGGAAACAAAAAGGAAATTAATACTGAGCATCAGGAAAAGACAGCTGAAGTTCCTGGGACATGCGATGAAGAAGGAGGGCTTGGAGAACCTGGTACTAACAGGCCAGATAAATGGAAAAAGAGACAGGGGAAAGCAATGGATAACATATTTGAAGGACCTAATCAGGTGGAAGATGGAACGAGGGTTGGATGATGTAACAGGAGAAGGCGTGCTCAGAGCTACCAGGGATAGGGAAACGTGGAAAGCCATGATCTTCTATGTCCTGAAGGGACAGGGCACGCAGAAGAAGAAGCATGAACTATGTTTTCATTTGGGATGTTGTAGTTTACCGATGTCACTAACGCTTTCTTTAGTGCGTCCCATTTCGTGCTTCCGTTTCCAATATTTCCCTCGTATATTACTTTTACACTGTCCGTCTATCCTTCTTGTAACTTTAGGTCATTCTCGGGTGTTGTATTGAAGTCTGGGTGTTGCACTAGGCTTCTTCAATCTCCGAGATTCATCCCCAGTTTACATATGACCGGGCGGTGGTCGCTTCTACAGTCGGTACTTCGATAAGTTTTACTACTGCATTTCTAGATCTTCTGTTCATAGTTATATAGTCTATTTGATTCTTTTTGGGACTTCCTGCTATTTTCCTTGTCCATAATTGTCTTGTGTCTTCTTGAACTGACGTAGAAGGAAAATGAGTACATCACAGATAGAATTCTCGACATGATGCAAAAGAGACAGAAAACAGTGCCAAGATATGGAACTGAATACACGAAATTACACAGGAAAATAAGGAGCAAATTCAAACAGGCTAAAGAGGAATGACTAAATGTTGAATGTGCATAAATAGATTGTTCACGACTAATAAAGATATTCATAAAAGATAAGAGAGCTAACAGGACAAAATACCTGCTCCTCAACAGGATGTATAAAATCCAAAGATGGGACGCTCATGTGAGAGAAAGAGTAAATACTTCAACAGTAGAAAGAATGTATAAAATATCTCTTCCACGACAAGGGAGAGCAACCAACAATACACAGAAACAGTAATATTAAAATGAGAAGTGTGAAGCTTCAATGGGCAAACTGCATAGAGACAAAACAGCATGACCAGGCGACATTATAACATAGATGCTGGCAGCCTTAGATGATTTCGGGGTAGAGAAAAATCACAGAATGAAATCTGCAACAGCGGCAATATCGTGAAAGACCTATGCAGATCACTTTTCATAGTACTGCCAAAAGAAGCCAGGTGCAAATGAATGCCAGCTTCACCGAACAAACAGTTTAATGAATCACGTAACAAAACGCATCATCCGAATTCTAATGAATGGAGCGCGCAGGAGAATTAGACAAGAAATAAGACAAGAACTGTGTGGACATTGGAACAAAGAACTCGATATTTATGCTTAGAATGTTGTCAGAAATGGCGATGCAAATGCAGAAGAACGGGTACTTGTGTTTCATAGACTTTTCGGCAAGGTACGCTACAAAGACCTGACGGACACGCTCGGCAATTGAATATATTCGAAACGAACATTAATGAAAAACCTTTATTGGAAACAAACTTCTTGAATAAGGACAGGAATCGAGTTCTGCGAAAGATAGAAAGGGATGTAAGACAAGGTTGTCTCTTCTCACCATATCTTTAAGTCGTTAAAGACCTCCTTCCTCATAACATGTCCCAGGAACTTCAGCTGTCTCATTCTGATGCTCAGTATTAATTTCCTTTTTGTTGCCATCATTTCCAAGACCTCATCATTGCTTACATGCTAGATCCATGATATTCGCAGCATCCTTCTGTAGAACCACATTTCAGTTGCTTCAAGTTTTTCCTTCATCTTTGATTATGTTGTCCAGCGAGCCAATTCTGAGAATGCTAGAAGTCCTAACTGCATTCATCATTAGTGGCCGCTACCTGAATAATATAAGATACGCAGATGATACAGTACTGATAGCAGACACGGAAAGTAGATGAAAAGACTTCCTATCAGGAAATAGTTACAGAAGTGGAAAGAAAGGTGTAAAATATGAACTACAAGAAAACTAAACCCATGGTAATCAGTAAAAATATCCTAAAATGCCAAATTCAAGTAGGGATGACTAAAATTAAGCAGGTACAGAAATTTAAATAACTAGAAGTATCATAACAGAAGACAATAAGTGCGACATTGAGATCCGAAGGCGTATTGATATGGCCAAGGATGCGTTCCAAAAGCTGAGTAAAATATTGAGAGATAGGAAGATTTCGTTGAAAACAATAAAGAGAGGGCTGGACTCTTATGTGATGTTGGTCCTTCAATATGGCAGTGAATATCGGATAACCTCGTCAACGACTTAAACCAATCGAAATGTGGCTCTACAGAATGATGCCAAGGATAACATAGACAGAACATTTGTGCGACGATTTTGAAATTGATAGACACAGGAAATTTTCACTAGAAACAAAGAAAAGAGTGCTGGATTGCTATGTGATGTCAGTTCTTCAATACGGCAGTGAATGCGGGACAATATCATCGAAAATGAGGACATAACTGGAAGCAGCGGAAATGTGGTTCTACAGAAGGATGCTGCGGATATCGTGGACTGAGCATGCAAGCAACGATGAGGTGTTGGAAAGAATGGCAACAAAAAGGAAATTAATACTGAGCATCAGGAAGAGACAACTGAAGTTCCTGGGACATGCAATAAGGAAGGAGAGCCTGGAGAACCTGATACTGACTGGCCACATAGAAGGAAAGAGAGACAGAGGAAGACAGCGCATAACATATTTGCAGGGCCTGATTGGGTGGATGACGGAACGGTGGTTGCCAGGAGTAACAGGAGCAAACATACTAAGTGCCACAAGGGATAGGGAAACATGGAGAACCATGATCGCCTACGTCCTGAAGGGACAAGGCACATAGAAGAAGAAGAAGAAGAAGAAGAAGAAGAAGAAGAAGAAGAAGAAGAAGAAGAACACAACAAAGAAACTGATAATTAACTTCAGGAAAAGCCAGCTTATGTTTCTGGGACATCTAGTGAAGAAGGACGGTTTGGAAAATCTGATGCTCACGGAATAGATAGAGGGAAAGAGAGACAATAGGAACAACGCATGGCACACTTGATATACTTGAGCAGATTGATGGTAAAACAGGAGAAGGGTTGTTAAGCTACAACCGACAGGAAGATGTAAAGGACCATGATAGTCTAAGTCCTGAAGGGATACGGTACATAGAAGAGGCATGAACTAAAACCCTTACATAAATTGTTTAAATAATAAACAATATCAGGCTAACGTGCCCCGAGCATTACGGTCGTTGGGTTACAAGATTCAAGATAGCCTACTTTACGCCAATCTATCTTTTGGCATTCAGTGAACACCGACTGTACGCAACGGCGAGGTACTGGACTCATGGATCCGCTGCCAAACGGAGCTATCAATCAGATTTTCGCGGGCGACCGTGTCCACTTGCTGAACAGACCCCTTTCGACATGAGTTGATGCCAATAAAGCATTATTTGCGGGCAGGTAGTTTCTTGTTAGACGTAGCCACCCGCCTACTTTCATGTGACAACAGAAAATAGAGTTAACTGTCACACCCTGATCAGATCGAGGTTTGCCAGAGGTTAGAGAAATTGAAGACGGGATCGATCTTTGACAATACAAAAGGATGATGAGGTTGGGGATGGTCTGTTACAGTAGACGAGTGACACTTTTTTAAACGAGACGCTCCACAGTATCAATAATGATTGGCATGCGTTATCCCTTTCTCACTCTCACTAACAGACACACACGCGCGTGCGCACGCACACACGCGCGCGCGCATTCTAACTCTTTATCTGTCTCTCTCTCACGCTCAGGTATAGATATTCAAACACAAACATAATTTAGCACACATATATACATGCATTTAAACACAGTCACAGATATTCATGCAAAGACACATGTTTACATATTTAAACACACACATATTCAAACACACATATATACAAATACACACATTCAAATACACACATATTCACTCATATTCGAATGCAGACATATTTCCATATATTCAGTCACACACGCATATTCACGTATATTAAAATATACACACACATATTTACGCATAACACATATTCAAACACACACACACACACACACACACACACACACACACACACACACGCACGCACTAGAAAACTGAAAAGAATGCGTGACGTATTCATTCTCATGTGTGGAGCCATTCTACTTTTTAACATATTAACGCAGCTGATTCAGTTATCTTGTTAAGAAAACAAAAATATATTGGTGTGAAATTGTTTCGCAAAGAGTATTAGTAATTCATTTCTTTCGATTTGAAAGAAAACAAATACTCAATCATAAAATTTATTCAAACACGTGGAGCCTTGTTTTAATTTTTTTTTGTTTTTTGTTTTCTTTGTTATCACCCGATTAAACAGCTCCAAATGTCACATTTTCTAAACCCCCTTTTCTCATTATTCTATTTTTTATCATTGTCCTAGAATTTTCAAATGTGCCTGTCCGTTTTCTATAAAACTTCGTCATATTTTAGTCTATCGTATTCTCATCATCCTTCTGTAGAAACACGTTTTTGTTACTTCCATCCTCTACTTTATCTGTGGAGAGATTCATATAAGATTGTGGGAAGATTGTCATCTAAAGGGGACTAGTATTACATAACATTTTAGCACTCTTTTCTTTCTCTCTAAGAAGATTTTCTTATTTATTAATACTTTACTTAGATTTTGGTAGTCATCTTTTACTATGTAAAGGCGCCTTCGAATGTCGGTGTCGCACCTTCCGTCTTCAGTTGAAACATTTCTTAGATATTTAAATTGTTCTACAAGTTTGGTTTTGGCATCTTCAATTTGTAATTCGCATGTTGGACATTTTTTTAATAACCACAGATTTTTTCTTCTTACTAATGATTCATGCAAACACATTCACGGAAATGGCCACATATTCAAAACAGAGATAAAAATAATTAACTGTTATTTCAAAAATGCATATACCTTAAACCAGGGGTTTTCAAACTGTGGTCCGCGGATCACAGGGGGTCCGCAAGGATAAGATAGGGGGTCCGTGGATTAACTTATCACGTGAAATTCAAAGTAATTTAAATTTAATTTTGTTACATTTGGCATCAACATGCAGTATTAATTTATTTTATTTGAACACTTATGTCTAAAGTAAGCTTAAAACCAGTTTTTACTACGTTAATGCAAAACTATAAGCTATTTTTAGTAAAAATTTATGTATAAATTTCATAAGCGTTTATAGTGGAAATATAAAGGGGTCCGTAAGTCAGAAAATTTGAAAACCTCTGCCTTAGAAAATATGAGATCAGCATTTGATATTCAGCTTGGCCCATTTGTTTAGTTCCAGTACTTCTGACCTTAAGAGTTAGGACACACCGTAATTTTCACAAGTTAACACCAGACGTCAAAAGGAAGCATGAATATCCAATATATTGTCAAAGAAGCAGAGGAAATGATTAACTCATTCTGTCACTCCAAGAAGAACCAAAAATATTCTTCCATGCTTTATCTTTTCAAGGGACAGATTAAACCAAAATTCATTTGTTGGTCCTTCAATATGGCAGTGAATGTCGGATAACCTCGTCAACGACTAAAGCCAATCGAAATGTGGCTCTACACAATGATGCTAAGGATAACATAGACAGAACATATGTGCGACTATTTTGAAGTTGATAGACACAGGAAATTTTCACTAGAAACAAAGAAAAGAGTTCTGGATTGCTATGTGATGTCAGTTCTTCAATACGGTAGTGAATGCTGGACAATATCATCGAAAATGAGGACAAAACTGGAAGCAGCGGAAATGTGGTTCTACAGAAGGATTCTGCGGATATCGTGGACTGAGCATGCAAGCAACGATGAGGTGTTGGAAAGAATGGCAACAAAAAGGAAATTAATACTGAGCATCAAGAAGAGACAGCTGAAGTTCCTGGGACATGCAATAAGGAAGGAGAGCCTGGAGAACCTGATACTGACTGGCCAGATAGAAGGAAAAAGAGACAGAGGAAGGCAGCGGATAACATATTTGCAGGGCCTGATTGGGTAGATATATTTGGGCTGGAGCTGTTTTGGCTCATTCTATCGCTCAAGAAAGTACTGAAGCTGTTTACCCCGAAAGTGCCAAACTCTTTCTAACTTGCTTTATCTTTAGAGGAGTCAGGTTTGAGGAAAACTCATTAAAAATGTAGAAATAAATCCAATAATTTTCAGTAATATCACTAAAAAATCTTATTTCTCAACAAAAATAAGCTCACACAAATATCAACTCATTTTGTGCAAATGTAGGCTCACACGTGTTCCAAATTAAAATTTCCACATTAGCATTTATTAACCAGTCAGCGACGTTATCGCTGGATACAGATCTGTATCTGAATTTCAAATACGCACCTTCGCTTGAAAAATAACGTCGCTTAAATTAGCAAAAACAGTTCTTAGTAAACCATGAACAATGTTCTGAACTCGGTACAAACACAGATGAAAGTGTTTACAATATTATTTTACACTACTATTTCGTTAGTGTTAACCAGCTCGTCACTAACTTTAAACTTCTGTTAAGTTGTGGGTCTTATTAGTACCAAGACTTACGGCCATATCACGTTGAATACACCGACACTGAATTCTTACTTTGTGAAACAAACTCCCGAGCGGATGTTTCCCTAACTACTGCAATTTTGGTCAACCAATATGTATCATTCAGGTCCTCATAGAATGCACCTCTTAATTCCTTTTTTTATCTCTCTTGAGAGGGATTTGGACCTTTATTGGAAGAACATCTGCTACGCCCTGTGGGCTACCAGGACCAATGCGATCATGGCTCTTCCAAGACCGTCTAAAAGAAAAGGCCAGCTGCATGTGACGTCAAGAACTCGTAACGTCATCAACTTAAGTCCTAACTTTCAACAACTCCTTTGTGTATTTAGATTTTTCACTTTGTTTTTAGATTGTCTGTTTTTACTTTTAAATATTGCATTAACTTATTTAAAAAAAACAATTATTTATAGATGTGTAGTACCAAATTGCAAAGGAAATTATAAAAACGGCCCAAAAGTTCATGTATTTTCTTTTCCGAAAGATAAAAAATTATCTGATCTCTGGATTCATACTATCAAAAGAGAAAAGTTTTTACCTACTAAATTCAGCAGAGTGAGTATATTTTTGTATTAAAAAAATAAGCCAATATAATTGAAACTTTTATGATTAAATCAATTTCATATCTTTGTAATTCACAACACAAAGTTATAACATAAATCTAGCGAGAAAGTTAATTCAACATGGCTTGACTTTATCACTCACGTTGTTTCTAAAAGCTAAAAAAACCTCGTTTTAAAAAAAGTAAACTTTGAAGAAATTTTTTATATAAATTTATAAAGGAATATTTTTATAGGCATATATAATTCTAAGTCTAACATTTTTTTAAAATTGTTTTATTCATAAAAAATGTTTGTATATGTTATTTTGATTTAAAAATGTATAAATGTTAAAAATTATCTCTTTATTTGTACTTAGCATTGTCACTGATAATCATTTTGTTGAATTAATAAATTAAATCAAATTCCTTAAATATTATCAGAAAATTTCACTTTTCCTAGAATTGTAAGAAAAATGCTTCGTATTTTAAATTTTTGCTGAATGATTTTTTTTCTTAGATTTTCACAAGAATTTAAAGTAGGTTTAGTTTTTAAAATTTTTTTAAGTATGTGAACTACATTTTCGACTGGAGGACATAAGGAGAGAATCATCAGCGTTTGACAAAAAAACAGGTCTCAAAATTGCAGTTAGACTTCAAAAAAACACATCTTCAGGATGGTGCTATCCTAGAATTTTCCACAAACTGTCCCTTATATTTATCTTCATTCAGCACATCTAGAGCGTCACCAGATTCTAGGAGAATTCGACTGGAGAATTCTGCCCTTAAAAGGGCTTTAAATAAAAGTATTACTGATGACTTAGCATATAAAAAGCAGAAGAAATTTCATAATATTGATGATGTAGAAGGGAAATTAAATTTTCTTGATAGAAATTACTGGAATGTTGTTAGGCAGCGAGGAACATTTATTATATGCAGCAGCATCAAATTCCCATATCCAAAAATCAATCTGTCTCTTGTAATTGAATCTGATTTTACTTTACATGTGTTTTGTGGAGATGTGGAAATTAAAACAATAGGGGACTATAAGGTTTTTAAAAATGTAACCAACCAAAATACTCTTGAAATTCTGATTGAAAACATGAAGAAAATTGACACAGAACAACAACAAACCAAATCTCCAAATATGATTTTTATATTAAAATTGGTAATGTTATTTCTAGTATTGGTGCAAGAAGAATCAAACAAATATTTTAGTTTCATCAAATTTATATATGAGCAGCTAAACATAATGACACTGAATAACCTTGATTATTCAACAGAAATGATGATATTTTCTTCATTGTTATATAACTGCTCCACTAAAGGGTACAGATTATTAAGAGACAGCAAAAATATATTTTTACCAGGCTATTCAACCATTAAAAGACTTACCTTATCAACATATATGAATCCTTTGTTTGAGCAACATGATAACAATTTTCTTATCTAAACTTATTTATAAATGAAACTTTGTCTCTGTGTGTGTGTCTGTATGTGTGTGTATCCGTTACCTATAGACTCTGAAACGGCTGAACCGATTTTCTTGAAAATGTACACAGTTGTACTATAAGCGACTGCGAGTGTTCTTAGCTAGGTTTTGTGTTGAGGTACCCCCGATAAATATCGAAAATCGATAATCGAAAAAATCTGGTTATAGAAGGAGTGGTCCGATTTTAATCAAATTTGATACACTCATAGACAAAAACATAAGAAACGATATTCAGAAGTTTCAAGGTTGCAGTTCATACAATAGTGCAGAAAATCGATTATATATATATATATATATATATATATATATATATATATATATAAATCGACACCAGGAAATCAAAATTTAACTTACATCCATTCATTTTTCTTTCAGTCTACGGTTTCGCTTTTACTGGAAACTTTTTAGTCTTTCGTGCCAACGTCCAAAGAGTCTGAGTTCCAGAACCATGGATTAGTTTTAAAGCTTTCATTACACCCGAGCAACGCCGGGCTATACTGCTAGTATATATTAAAATCAATTTAAGTTCCTAGTGTAGAAGGACACCACAGTAACTTTACTTGTGGATGAAATTCATCTAAAGCCTTACTTTGATTATAAAGGTGGTAATATTGTTGGCTTATCTGACAACAGCAATGAAACTGCAACAATTGCTTTTGGCTTTATGATTAGCAGTGTTTTCTCACAATATAAGTATGTTGTGCATGTTATGCCAATTAGAGAATTTATTTGATATAGTTAAACATATAATAATTGGTTTAGAGGAGATAGGCTTTCAAGTATTATCAATCATAACAGATAATAATGCAATAAATAAAAAAGCTATATCTTTTTTTGCAGTCCCACAAAGCTTTCCATTGTATATCTCCACCCAGTTATGAAGTCTCGACTTCTCTTTTTCCTTTTCGACTCCGTCCATTTTTTAAAATGCGTTAGAAACAATTGGCTTGCTCAAAAAGATGTAAGTAAATGCATGCTGTTCCCAAAGTTTAGTCACAATGGAAATCATGAATCAGATAGTATCCAAATGGCCCCATTTTGTACCTTACATTCATGCCCTTGAATCTCAGTCAATTTTGAAATATTGTTATAGATTGACCTCAAAGGCACTTTCTCCTACTAACATTGAAAGGCAAAATGTTAATTTAATTTTGCAAATTTTGAATGAGTACACTATTCAGGGATTATTGACCTTAGGAAAACAGAAATGCTTTCCTAATTTTGCTGAAGTTGCAGAATATATAAACATATTTTATATTTGGTGGACAATAATGAATGTAAAAATGCCATATAAAGGTTTTCGGCTAAATAATAAGTATTGTAATCCACTAAGAGTAAATGAAAAAAATTTTAAATTTCTCTCTCAATCCTGTCACTGGTTAGAATCTTGGAATAGCATTTCTGGAAGAAATGGCAAATTAACAAAAGAAACTTTCACTGCTTTGCATCATACAACCTATGCATTTTCAGAACTGATGACCAAGTATTGCAAAGAAGAATTGAAAATGCTATACCTGGCAAATTTCAAACTGATGACCTTGAGGCAAGGTTTGGTCAGTACCGACGATTTAGTGGGGATCAGTATAATATCATGATGTGGCAAGTGTTTGAGTGTGAAAAAAAATTAGAATGCTATCAGTTTTAAAACTGAGCCTTGCATTTAATCAGTAATGCATTAAAATTGATTTAAAGAATTTACAAGAACCAAACTGGGATGAAGTGACAGAGGAGCAAAAGTTAGATGTGTATAAATTTAGAATTGATGTTAAAGAGGATGATGTTAATAAATGTAGAGAAGTTCTTCCTGTAATATTATACTTAGCAGGTTATTGATGTCATGTAGTTTTTAAGAAAATTAAATGCAATAGTTGCAAAGATTTAATATCTGGAAGAGATAATGTGGAAGAAATGCCTGAAATAAACTGCTATTTTTAGGGGATTAACAAAGGTTCTCTCTTATATCCTAATGATACAACTACAAATTTTGTTCTATATAATTATGCAGTCATTGGTAAGCTGATAAGAAATCCTTCTTTTCTTCATTCGGTAAATCAAAGAAAATTAGCCATGAATATAATATTGAATGTTTTGGCAGATAATGAGCTTCTTTTTAATGTTGACACTTTGATGAGGGTCAAAATGTAGAAAAAATAGAAAAAATGTTTGTCTGGAGTTCTACAAATGCTCTTTTAAATATTTTTTTCTAGGGAAAATAATAATATTACAAGGAACAAGTTAAGCAAAAAAGGAAAGCTTCAAACATTCAGCTAAATTTTGCATCTGTAAAGTATTTTTCTATAAGTATTATTTGATTTTTAAATCTATTTATTGTTTGCATCTAATGTATCTGTTTCTTACTTATATTTAATAATTTTATTCATCATTTACTTGTAATGTGTTTGCTGTTTATTCAAATGTTGTTTGTTTCATAATTCATAATTCAGTTGTTGCTTTGAGTACCAATCATTTAATAATTACAATATTGTAACATTACAGAATAATTGTTAAAATTAAAATAAAAACATGCAAATTAAAACAATGTTGATTTCATAATTTATAAAAAAATCGTTTTCAAATTTGAAACAAAATTTAATTTTAATCTTTTAAATTTTTTGTATCTGTCACCCATTTCTCAAAATTTTTCCATAAAGGATTTTGTTTTTTAAATCTATATTGTGTGTATCTAATTTGCTTTTTATTTATATTCAGTTGTTTTATTTTTTAATAATTTAATTGTAATTTGTTTGTGTGTTTATCTAATTATTGTTTGTTTTCTAATTCATAATTCATTTGTTGCCGTAAGTGTATAAGACTAAGATTAATAATCACTGACGATATTGTAATTTTACAGAATAATTGTTAAAATCGAAATAAAAACATGCAAATTAAAATAATGCTGATTAAAATTCTAAAATATATATAGATATATATTCATATTTGAAAAAATTAAAATAATGAACGAACTTAGTTTTTAAATTTTAATGAAATGTAACGTGATGTTTTCTTTTGTTTATTTACTTTAACACCGCTTTCAGCAACAATTTATTAATATTATTAATCATTTAGAGAAGAATAAATATTATTAAATAAAGTTGAGTAGTATAAAATCTTACCCTGTTTTTTTTTAATCGTAATTTAAAAAAGTTTTCTAAGACTTTTTCTTTAGTTTTACAATCATTCATTACTACTGGTTTTACTAATCGCAGGACTACTTTTGTGACGTCATGTCATAATCGAGCCAGCTTTCTTTCTTTTAGACGGTCTTGGCTCTTCACAATTTCCTCTTCGTCGTAACCCATAGTAAATTTTGTCTAATTGTCATAATCCATAATATCTTCCACTGTCTTTCTTGAATTCTATATACCATGTGCGTGTCACATTTTCTAAGCCTCCTTTTCTTATTATATGATAAATATCAACTGTCTATTTTAATTCTGTTTATATTCTTCTAAAGCTTTGCAATTGCTCACATAATCAGTCCATGGTATTTCCAGCATCTTTCTAGAACCATATTTCTTATATTTCAAATCCCTTCGTCTGTGATGAGATTGTTCATCATTCACTAACATATAAGAAGATGGATATTACATAACAGTTCAGTATGGTTTTCTTTGTTTCTAACCAAATTTTCCTCTTTCTTGATAGACTGCTTAACTTTTGGTAACACTTTTGGCTCTCTCAATGCCCCTTCGGATATCAATGTTCATTCTTCAGTTCTCGGTTTAAACAATACAAAGGTTAAAAATTTTTAGTACTTGCTTGATTTTGGTGCCTCTAATTTGTAAGAGAATCTGCGTTGTGGTGCAGTGGATATCGGCTCGGGAAAAGAAATTGGGAAGCCGAGTTCGAATTCCAGTTGAATTCCTTGCATTCACTTACACGCAAATACCCTTGGGAAAGGTATTAATCCGTCTCTTCCTTCCGGTTATGGGTTAAATAACAGGACAAATTAGGTTCTATAGCCTTGGCTGGCAACCAGTCTACCGCAGAAAGTAATGGCAAACTACTGCTGGATAATCTTCTGCGCAGTCAGAAATGTCTCTTTCGTAACATGATCGCCCAAACGTGTATCACGTATAGCATTTAATTGACTAACTGAATATTTTCTGATGAATGGAGGCATGGTGGAGTAATGGATAGTTGAGGAAGTGGAAAACCGAATTCGAATTCTAGTCGGATTCATTACGTTCACTTACATCACTTTGAGAAAAGTATGAATCCATCTGTTCTTCCCCAAGATATGGGTAAATAGCAGGACAGACTGTGTTCTATAGCCTTGGATGGCAGGCAGTCTAGGAGAAGAAAAACTCTGAATTCAAACTAGCCTGGAGAAGGTTAAGCTCTGTCAGGCAATCGTACCTAATGAAACAACTCCTAATGAAACAACTTCTTCTACAGTACACGTAGTGCCCCTACGACAATCAGGAGATTGCTGGATATGAATTTTTAATACGCACCTTGGGTTGATATTTTCGCTAAAAATCATATATTCTGTTTTCTTAAAATAGGTGTTTATTCCTTTTTCTTTACTATGTTTTTTTTTTAAATTTACGTCCCGTGTCTGCTGTCAAAACTGTATCATCTGCATATCTAATGTTGTTAAGATTGAGGCTGCCAATAAGGAATACAATAGGAATTCTAACTCCGTCAATAGGACCATGGATTAGTTTTGAAGCTTTCATTACACCCGAGCAACGCCAGACTATACTGCTAGTGGCAGATAAGCGTAAAATGGTTACTTTTTTAACGGCGTAAGGCAAAATTGTTCTCCGGCTCTGGTTGGCTTAGAATTACTTTTTTCACCTTCATTTTTTGTTTCTTTCAATTTGAGGAGGTCTTCTTCTTCTATGTGCCTTGTCTTTTCAAGACGTAAGTGATTCTACCCTTCCACGTCTCTCTATCCCTGGTGCCTCTTTGCAAGCTTTCTCCTGCTACACCACGCAAACCCCGTTCTACCATCCACTCGCTCAGTCAAGTACGTTACACAATCTTTTTCCCCTCTATCTGGCGTGTTAGTATCAGGTTCTCCAAGCCCTCGTTCCTCATTGCATGTACCAGGAACTTTAACTGTCTTTTCCTGATGCTCAATATTAATTTCCTTTTTGTTTCCATGTTTTTCTAAAACCTCCTCATTACTCACATGCTCGATCCATTTATAGTTTACTAGCAGTATAGCCCGGCGTTGCTCGGGTGTAATGAAAGCTTTAAAATTAATCCATGGTCCTGGAGCTCAGACTCTTTGGACGTTGGCACGAAAGACTAAAAAGCAATAGTTGTTTCCAGTTAAAGCGAAATCGCAGACTGAAAGAAAAATGAATGGTTGTAGGTTAAATTTTGATTTCCTGGTATCGATATCAAATAATTTTTTTCGTCGTAAACTGAATTTTGAAGGTTAAATAAGTCCTCCGAGTAAGCGGTATCATGGCTGAGACTAAGAACTACAATTATACTTACTTAGAGCCAAACCCGAAGCAAAAACTAAAATAAAAGGGCTGAAAAACTGATTTTGATCAGACTCGGTATCTTGCCTTTTATATATATATTATCGATTTTCTGCACTATTGTAAGAACTGAAACTTTGATACTTCTGAATATCGATTTTCATGTTTATGTCTATGAGTGTATCAAATTTGATTAAAATCGGACCACTCCTTCTATAACCAGATTTTTTCGATTATTGATTTTCGATATTTATCGGGGGTACTTCGACACAAAACCTTGCTAAGGATAATCGCAGACGCTTATAGTACAACTGTGTAAATTTTCAAGGAAATCGGCTCAGCCGTTTTGTAGTTTATAGTTAACGGATACACACACACACAGACAGACAAAGTTCCATTTATAAATAAGTTTAGATAGATTTAGATAGTTTATACTTATATGTCAAAGGTGGCAAAATTTGATTAATTTAAGAGTCACAAACGATAAATTTTGGTAGCTGCAAGAAATGAACAAAATTTGCAAAAAAGTGACAAAAGGCAGATCAGCCTAAAATGCTTCTCGACTTTAACGGTGAATGCAAAATCTTTCTCCGGTTCTGCTTGACTTAGAATGACTGTTTTCATTTTCATAATTTAGTTTCTTTCCATTTGAGGAGGCCATCTTTGTTCACAACATTTTTATTATAATCGTTTCACCCACTGTTGCGCAGGGTGTTACAGTGAAAGAAAAGAGGAGGCGAATAATTTACAGGGATATGAAAGAAAGGATAAGATAATTATGAGAAGCAAATAGATAGAACATGACAATTGACGTTGCACTTGAACTTTTGGAGATCCTATCTATCAGGAAAGCAAGTATGTTAAAACGATTACCACGGACGGGAAGTACAAGAAGATAAACTGATGGAGTAGAAGTGGCGGTTACATTTGACTATTTTGACGGTAAAAGAGTGGGACCTATTTGCCAATCTAGTAACACGAGTAAACCCATGTGGCTGAGGCCCCATGGAATAAAGCTCGTCAGAGCAGAAACCGTCCAAAAATATTTGTAGAAAAGACAGACGGAAGCCATATCCGTTGGTGAGGGTATGACTGAAGGGGCTGATAAATCAAGATCAATTACTTTTAAACAAATCTTGTATCCATCCTTCTTCAGATGCTTGAAATTTCGAACTGGACCCTTTATTACAATCACTGGTGCATATGAACTCAATTCCTTGTGTAAAGCCTCGATTGAAAGTCATGAGTTATCTCCATCTAACCCTGCAAGTTACTTGTTTGTTCATCACTGCTGTAGCCTAGAATTGAACTCACAATTCTAAGAGTCAAGTCAGGAACTAACCAACGTCTATATCCACTGGATGTTCTTAAAGAACAACAGAATTTTGGGGACTTATAAACCTAATGTCCAGTAATTCTTTTTTTACCAGAGTTTATAAAGCAAGTTTTTGACGTTAATGGTTTTTTCTACTATTTTTTTTTGTACGGCCAAAACGTCAAACAAATGTCAACAAAGATGAGGACAATAGTCCGAAAAAAATCAAATACTGTAAATAATACCTCATTTGAGAAATATGGACAAACGTCGAACAAATGGCAACAGAGATGAGGACAATAGTCCGAATAATGTAAATACTGTAAATACTACCTCATCTCAGAAATATAAACAAAAGTCGTAAAAATAGCAACAAAGATGAGGACAATAGTCAGAATAATGAAAATACTGTAAATACTACCTCATCTCAGAAGTTTTGCAAATACTAAATCTTGTATCCATAGTGTACCAACTAGGTCTGCACAGTTGAACGTCTTGTGCTACACTGCATCAATGTACATGACGTGGGCGTGGTCCCCATATTACCCACACTCGATAACAAGAAGGCAGCAATCGTATATGTATATAGGCTGGTAGTTACATAAATGCGTAGGTGGTATAATTCTTTTCGTTAATAGCAAATTCGGAGTTATTAGTAAAAGTATTTATTAGTTTTAAATGTGCATTAATCTTTCTTAGAAATCACTAAGCCTTTTGAAAAAACGCTGGTTAAATGGACAAATCTAACGCGCATGCGTGTCAATGAATCCTGTTCGGACATAATGCGGTTGTTTTCCCCCTGTTTATTCGGCCATGTTCACCTAAAAAGCGGATGTGGTGTTATTCTGTTTAATAAAATCGAAATCCTGGTTGATGTAGAAATTCATTATAATACACGTCTCTCCGATGTGCACTCGTAAGCTCGTCTCTCTCGGAATCCGTGCCTGTTGGATAGAACATCAATTAATCTTTATGTCCCGGCTGTCATTATTTAGGCAATTATACAGGGAAATTTGGTTTTTAAAAATAAGGAACAATGGATAACACACCAGAAGTTGCCACGGAAATCACTGCACTAATGTTCGGCTTAAGAGGATCCTGAAGCAATCCCAGGCATAAGCGATTACTTTCTATATCAGCATCGAAATGATAGCTCGGTTTTGCCATATAATGGTTAAAATGAATCAGACATTCAAGAGAGTGAATATGAAATAATAGTCGTGGTACTATTAATGTAATTTTGCAAACAGTCTCAAAGAAAGAGAATTTTGAATTCAAGTATTAGAGAAAGATAGTTCTGAATTCAAGTCTTACAGAAAGATAGTTCTGAATTTAAATTCAAGAGAAAGACATTTTTCAATTCAAGTTTAAAAGAAAAATAGTTCTGGATTCCAGTCTAAGAAAAAGACAGTTCTGAAATCAAGTTTTAAAAAAAGATAGTTCTGAACTCAAGTTTAGAATATTGCAAAAATTATAAGGCACTGTTAAAGTGAAAACACGCATCGAAAGCTTTTATAACTGGTAGTCAAGTTTAATATCTGGTAGTAAAGAAAATAAGCTGAGCCGACAGCGCCTCGCTATTGTCTCTCTAGTGGACTGAGCTTGTGCTGCCACACTATTGTCTCTCTTTCTATTACCGTGGAAACAGGAGGGATATATATATATATATATATATATATATATATATATATATATATATCGAAGAAGAATTAGGAATAGGAAAATTATCTGGTACACACCCCCTTACAACCAGATGACAAATGGTAAACTGGAAAGAAAATTCCTCGAATTAATTAGGAAACACTTTCCGGAAAAAAATCCACTAAGTAAGATTTTTAATAAAAACACTATAAAATTAATTAATTGTTCATACAGCTGTATGAACAATCTAGAAAAATTATAAAAAAACACAATAATAATATTAAAAAAAATTCAACAAAATCAGTAAAAACAACCAGACAACAAAAATAACAATTTAGACAAGAAAAAATGTAATTGTAAAAACCCCATAGACTGTCCGCTAGAAAACAGGGGTTTGACGGAATCGATAATCTATCAATGCGAAATATCGACAAAGGAAAACCCAAACAATATAAAAGTCTATATAGGGAGTGCTATAAACACTCTAAAGCAGCGAATTTACTAGCACACCTCTTCATTTAATAATAGCAAATACAGAAATAGAACCTCCCTATCGAGATATCATTGGTACCAAAGGGAAACAAAAAAAAAACACCCACAATAAAGTGGAAAATTCTAAAAGAAGCTAAAACATGTAAGACCTTACATGAACCATGTTCGTTATGCTTATATGAAAAACTATTTATTAATAGATCCCTTAAAAATAAAACTTTATTAAATAAACGCAACGAAATTAATGTCATATGTAGATATTGTAAATTATTTACATTAGAAAATGGATAAAACTTAAACTAAATAATATGCATATAACTAACAAGTACGTAAGAAAAGTAATCACTGACGAACTAGGTAAAAATAGAGCCCAAAATAGAATAAATACGTTTTCTTTTTAATAATTCCCCCCTTTGTATCAGGATAATAAACTTTACAACAAATGGATAGTTGGAACAAAAAAGTCGCAGTTTAGGGTTTTTTTGAAAAAATCTTTTCTTTAACAAATAGACTAAAGAGGATAAGTAAGGAAAGAATAGGGAATTGGCACTACTAAAAAAGAAATATCACATCAAATGTAATAAAACTGAAGGGAAAATGATAACATCAGATTACTTGGAGGTAAAACATTAAGGAAGGAAAACAGACAAGAGAAGAATAGGGTCAAGGAAAAAAGGTAAAAAAGAGAAAATAGTTGGTTAACACAAAAAATTCTTCGGGGTCAAACCCCAGTGTGTGAATCTCCATTCTGATTAGCCACACAAAAACACCGACATACATTCACAGCAAACCAAAAGAATTTGTCATTTAAATGTAAATCATCTGCACAACCACACCAGCATTGCCTGATGATGAGAACCTATCTCGAAACATAGAAATTTCCATGTCGCAATGTAAAATTGAGATATAACCTTATAATTATATTATATTAAGCTCTATAATACTCATTATATTGAGCACTGTTTATAATAAAATAAATGCCAGAGCACTCAAGATAAAAAAAAAACCTTGAATTCTCTTAACTTGGAATTATATATATATATATATATATTTCCCTCCTACGCATCCTTCATTCAGCCATGAATTAGAACACTCTCAGCTATTGGGCGTGTATAATGATAATATACACGCTAAAAAGTCTGCTTCGTTCTACCGAACGCCTATAGCCCAGAGGTAGAATCGCTAACTGACGCCAATTCGGTCAAGTTTTAATCATATTAAAATGCAATCGGATGTCTAACCATATTGATGAGCTGTGATACAGCGAAACAGATCTGTCTGCGGATGACTATATATATATATAACAGACTTTCTTATAGTAGAGAATATTTTAGCATCATTAGATCAACAGTCTGTATGTTGTACATTCAATCCAGGCCAAAAGGTCAAAGGTCAGAAATAATAATAAGTGTTATAGGCACTATAGTGTTATTATGTGTAGATTAGCTAAATATTTACCATTTATGTAACTATGTATGATCAGAAAATAATGCAAGTGTTATTAAAACAAAAAAAATACACTTATAGAAATAGATCCTAATTAGTTACAAATTAATGCTAATTTTACTGACAGAATGGGGTTATATTTTTATCTTATTGTTTGCCCATTAGAAGGAAATAAGAATTTAAATTAGAAGGAAATAAGAATTTGAGTTTTACTTAATGGCATATTAAAGTAAAGCTGGGATTTTAAGGTATTGTTTTAATGTTTGGTTATAGTGAAAAGGTTGATTTACTCAGATTTTGATGAAAAATTTAATTTTTTTTTATTTTAGAAAAATGATGATGTCTTCTAATTTTGTATTAAAAAGTGAATTGCTAGTAATATTTTTCTTCAAATATAAATTATGAGTGACTTTTTCCCTTCAAAATGTGTTATGGTAATTTTTTTTATCTTTAAAACTGTATATTTTTCTATAAAGGTTTATTTTATGCATATATTTATATGAAAGTCTATTTTTATACTTTCATAGTGTTTTAACTCCACTTTGGGGTTAACTATTTTCCCATAGCTGGGACTCTTACATGTGCTACCACTCCAGGTAAGGGTGGAACTGAGAACAACAGCAATTAAGAGGTTATTCCATGCTCCTCACAGCCTTCCAATCAGAGGCCTTGCAGCTGGATGCAGTTTACCGTCATACCCAGGACCAGAGGGGCGTAAGAAGTGCATATTATGAGGAAATGTAGGATAGTTAAAATTCACCCTAGATTTGAAATAATTAAGTATCAGTAATCAGGAAGCACCATCTCGGGAGTATTTCTGAACAGTTAACAGTTCTAGCATAAAATGATGTCTAAGTAGAAATTCTTCTTAAATAAGAAAGTATTGGGTATAAGTTAACCATTGGGACATTGCAAATTTCTTAACTGTTGGAAGTAATGAATTCTATGTCATCAGTAAATTTACTGGGAAAATTGCAACAAGCAATCAGTTTTAAACTTAATATTAATAAGATTAATATTAATAGGATCTTCTTCAAGATTTTCTCTACATGCCACTTTCTGTTTGGATATAGAGCAAAAATATATATTTATATCCAAACAGATATATATATATATATATCTATATATATATATATATATATATATATATATATATATATATTAATGCAGGTTTCATTGAATAATATAGACAAGTTTTGTCTATTAATTTTGTGTAGGATCCGTTCAGTGTTGTTTGGATCAACAAAAGGCACTTCTGTAGTACAAGCTAGTAGAATTTTTCTTAGGATGTTGGGATTAATTTTGAGTGGGGGTAATGAAGGATTACTGTAAACATTTCTTATAATTATATCAATAGTTTCACTAACGGGTACATTAGTAAAAAGGTTTTCCACATCAAGTGAAGCTATGATTTCATTATTAGGTTTTTCACTCTTGAGGATTTGGATTGCTTCTAGGGTTGACTTTATGCTGTATTTACTCGGAAGGTAGGGTGTGATAAGCTGGTTAATATGTTTAGTTAACTGGTATACAGGAGTAGGAATTTGGGATATGATAGGGCGGAGAGGATAGTTAGGTTTATGAGTTTGTATGGTTCCGTATATGTAACCAGGTTTATAGTCGCCAATAATTTTAGGGAGTTTTAAGGAATTCTGATCAGCGTTGTTGGCACTAATGAGTTTATTAAGTTTAGATTTTAGTTGGTGTGTCGGGTTTTTGTTAATTTTTTTAAATTTTGTGTGGTCATGGAGTATGTGGTTGAGTTTTGTGTTGTAATCTGATTTGTTAAGTACAACAAAGATGTTAGCCTTGTCAGCTTTTTTTACAATTATGTGAAGGTGGTTGCGTAGTTCGTGCGCGGCACTTTTTAGTTGTTTCGATAGAATTTTTGAGGAGCTTCTGCTTTTATCATGGCGATCTTTGATTGCCTCAGCCTTAAGTAGATCTTTCAGTTCGGGTTTAACGGTTATAAGTTTTTCATCTTGTAATTTAGTGATGCTTTGATAGAGCGTTTCTATTTCAATTTTTTTAGTAAGCTGGTTATACTTACGGTATATATGGCAGTTAGGTCCAAGGTTGAGTAATTCTTCTTGGTGCTTAGTTAGTTGGTGGTTGGAAAGATTTATGAATTTATCGAATTTATATATATATATCTGTTTGGATATAAATATATATTTTTGCTCTACTATTGTATTTTAGTACTTTCGTATCGAGCACTTTTTCTTGTGTTTGTTTCAGTTTGGGTTTTTTTCTTTACTGCGGAATCTTGAATGTTTTGTTCTTGTTCCGCTGGTTTCTTTTTTTTCTCCCCATTTATCCGACGACTTAGTACGCCGGATTGTAACGGATTTAGGTTCTGTTTGTTAATGTTTTTTTCGAGAGTTTATATTGGCATAAATTTACGGAGTGCATTCTTACAGAGTCTAAGTAGTTATTATTATCAATATATATATATATATATATATGGTTGAATTTCTTATTGTAAACGATAAATGAAGGTCAGCAGTGGCTGGTGCACTTCGTTTTACATTTATGCATGGGATTTCTGTTCTGCATGCATCTGTGTTGAACAATGAGCCATCCATCTGCCGATCAAACTGCACTAAAATTTGTTTGAAGTGGTCAGTTGCTTGTGCGGTTCAATGCATAATTTCTCCATCAAAACAACAGATGCCACGCGTTAGGTGTTTGTGATGATCGCATGTTATGATTGTTGTCCCCAAGGCCTTAAATACATTGGGTAGTGCAATATATATTAAGGGGTTTTCATGTCAGAGTTTGCCGTTTCTGCTACGAGGGTATGGTGGCTTGGGATTGCCCATGATGATTTGCTCAGGCTTCGAAAAGCCCCTACACATGTACACACACATAGATATACATGGTGCAAATATTTCACACTCACTTATTTACATAGCTGTACAAATGGTGCACACACACACATACATACATGCATGCAGTGTATTCACATAACAAACACGCACACTCAGACACGCAAGCAAACGATTTGACCCATAACCTTCCCCAGTATTCTTGCAGACACCGGCACCACCATGGTCTTGATAAACTCAACACTGCATCATATATCCAACTAGATCTGATTTTGTTTCGCTTAATCGAATCGTTTATTCTGAACACGAATTCCTTATAACATAACAGGTACTACCACTCCGAGCGAGAGCGGACCTCGGAATAATGGCTTTTAAGGGGTAACTCCACATTTGCCAAAATTCCAAATAGTAAATTTAGAGCGAGCCACACCACAATTTATATGTTATACCCAAGACATATATATATATATGTGTGTGTGTGTGTGTGTTTGTGTGTGTGTGTGTGTGTTTAATTGAAAATGACAGACAGTGACCATAAAGTTTTTTATATAATATTTCAATTGTTCGTATAAAT
Source organism: Ascarosepion bandense (assembly GCA_037127315.1). Lineage (NCBI taxonomy): Eukaryota > Metazoa > Mollusca > Cephalopoda > Sepiida > Sepiidae > Ascarosepion > Ascarosepion bandense. The sequence goes on from JBBBDQ010000991.1 coordinate 3,995,358, forward strand.
TTCTTTCTTTACAGTACTCAAATGTTTTAAAAATTGTTCAAAGCTTTTGTACTTTTGAGCGCTTTTAGCTATACTTAGTTATTTTGAAGAATTAATTTTGTTTAACTTATAAACAAACATATGGAACTTCACATACACAAGACTCTACATGCATAAACTTTCCACATGTTTATTTATAAGTAAAACAAAATTATTTTTGATAATGGCTAAACGTATAGACGAAAGCACTCTACAGTACAAATGCTTTGGACAATTCTTACATGATTTGAGTTCCGAAACAAAAATAATTTTACGAACACATGAAACTTTCTATAAAAAATGAATGATAATACCTTATCTGTCATTTTCAAAGAAACCTATGTAAAAGAGAGATTGTTGCCCAAATACACAACAATATATATATATATTGTAAGAAAGTTATGGCACACGTAGATTTTAAACCCACTGTTCATGCATTTACTTTTATAAAGAGTGCTCGATACAACGTAGAGCTTTATATTGTAATGGTTGTTACAATGGTTTATAAAATCATACGATCACAACACAAAAATGTTCGCGTTTCGGAGCTACGTTTAAAAAACGAACATCGTATAAATAAAAGAAAATAGACTCACACAACCTTAATAGCAACTTTATTCCATCCATTCGTAGGTAGTAGCAAAATAAAAGGTATCTACTCTTTCTTAAAATAAAACTTACATCCCAATATAAGAATTACCCAGACAAAACTAAAAAGTGACCTGCCCAAAACTAAGCTACTCCGCACCCCTCTCCTAACCCAAGGCTGTATCACTATGGCGACAAACTACCGGCTAAATCGTACTAAACTCCCACCACATTCACTTACATATCATATTACCAAAAATAAACCGTTTTCACCACTTATTTTTCATTTCAACTTATCACCAGATGAGGAGCAAACGTAGCTCCGAAACGCAAAAATTTTGTGTAGTGATACTATGCTTTTATAAACCATTGTAACAACCTTTACAATATATATATATATATATATATATATATATATATATATATATATATATGAAATGATTTGTTTGAACATTATTTTTGATCGATACTCGTATTTAAGTAGATATTCTGTTTATAGTCAAACAATATTATATATTTATTTCTACTGGCTTGATTATTTACGATAAATATTTGTTTCAAAAAATAATTATTATCGTAAATAATCAGGCCGATAGAGTATCGATCAAAAATAAAGTTCAAACAAATCATTTCAAATTGTCGGTTGTTTAAAGGCCATTTCGTTAATCTTCTTTAATTTCCGTAACACATATACACATATAAAGCACAAAGATATGATCAGTTTAACTGAGTGGGTCCATGCTGACTTCGAAGTTATTATATTCTCATTTGTCAACCCTGAAAAGGGAGAATATCATAATGGTGTCCTCATGAATTTTCGAAGTCAGCAGAACTCTTTGTGCTTCTGAACGCTATAACTCGATCCCGATATCGAGCACTTTATCATAAAAAACCTTCTTGCCACACTACATTTTATCAGTAAAACCACTGAAAAAACAACAACCTTGGTGCAAAACGTGGTGTAATGGTAAGGAAGCTTGTCTCACTAAAATCATTACAATTGAATAGTAAGTTCGATCCTCACTGGGTGTCCCATGCTTTAGACCCCATCTAAGCCGCGCTTAGGAAATCACTATATATATTTTTGTGTATTTAGGCAGCAAATTTTCTTTCAAAGATGTCAGATTAAAGAAATTGCAAACATTACGTTTGCTTATTTTTAATAAAATCCGTTCATACTCACGGATAATTTTTCGTGTATTACAATCAAAAGATGTCAGAAATGAACTGTAACGTTGACGTTTTATCGTAAATATGTATATATATATATCTTTTCACCCCAAGTAAGGTATTAAAACCACCAAGATGCAAGGGGTTTTTGTTAAGGCGATAGAACAATAAAAGGAGAAGAATTAAAAAAGGCAGAAGGTCATGATTACATGTTTTTAAAGATCAAAGTTGACTGGGAAGCAAGAATCCGGAAAAGAGTTCTAGAATGAGAAGTATGAGAGAAGAAACTATCAGCATAGAACTTACGGTTATATCTATCAATTTTAACTTGAAATTGGTGAGACCTTGCAGCCATTTAAGTCACTAGGTCATTTTTAAGTGCCATATGTGATAAAGGCTTGGGCAATCATTTCTCGAAAGAGACATGACTGATTGTGCAGAAGATTGTCACGCAGTAGGTTGCAATTGTTTTCTGTGGCAGATAAAACTATAGAACCCAGTCTGTCCTGTTATTTAACCCATAACTGGAGGGAAGAGACTGATTAATTTTGTTTTCCTAATGGGTATTAGCGCGTCATTGAATGAAAGGAATTTAACTGGTATTAGAACGCGGCTCCACGGTTTGTTATTTCGAGGCGATATCCACTGCAGCCCAACGCACATCCGCAGCCAATTCATTAAGTTTAGCCACCATAGAGAAAAGCTCATTAAAAATAATTACAATGAAAATATTTATAAAAAAGACAAAAGGAAGCTCCGTTTCAATAACAGGAAAGTAACTGAACCCGCGATATATATAAACTTTTTCTGCAGTCTGGGAGGTATAAGAAATCTGTATCCACAATAAACGACCCGATTAACAGAACTAGGATTAGATCACTTGGATATTTGAGGCGGTGTTGAGTTAGTCAAGACCATGGCGGTGCCGCGGGGCCGCGGTTTGCAAGATACTGGGGAAGGTTATTTGTTTACACAATGAATTGATTGAGATGCTTTAGCAAGAATCTCTACTGGCAGCAAACCGCCTGCATTTGGACAGGTAACGAATTCAACAGATATAAAAAGATTAAAATGGGCGTAAGACAAGGATGTGTCTTTTCACTGGATCTACTCCACTTGTACAGTGAGACTATTCTGAGGACCCTAAATGTTATGCCAGGATTCGTCATCGGAGGCCACAGTTTGAACAACATAACGTACGAGGATAATACAGTGCTGATAGACTACAAATAAACTGCAAGAAAAACGAATGCATGGTCATCAGCAAAAAGAGCAGCCAAAATGCCAAATATAGGTTGGGGATAATAAAATCCTGCTGGTACAAAATTTAAATACATGGGAAGTGTCCTAATAGAAGACGGAAAGAGTGACACAGAGATCCGAAGACGATTTAGCATGGCAAAAGACGCGTTCCAGAAGCTAAGTAGAGTATTAAGAGACACGAAAATTTCGCTAGAAACAAAGAAAAGAGTACTGGATTGCTAAATGATATCAGTTCTTCAATATAGCAGTAAATGCTGGATAATGTCATCAAAGACGAAGGAAAAACTTGAAGTAACTGAAATGTGGTTCTACAGAAGGATGCTGCGGATATTATGGCTTGGGCATGTGAGCAATGATGAGGTTTTAGAAATGATGGAAACGGAAAGAAAATAAATATTGAGCATCAGGAAAAGATAGCTAAAGTTCCTGGGACATGCAATGAGAAATGAGGGCTTGGAGAACCTGATACTAACAGGTCAGACAGAAGGATGGAGAGACAGAGGAAAACAGCGTGTAACGTATTTGAGTGGCCTCATCTGGTAGATGGCAGAACGGGGGTTGCGTGTTGTACTGGAGAAAGCGTGCTAAGAGCCACCAAGGATAGGGAGACGTGGAAAGCCATAATCGCCTACGTCCTGAAAGAACAAGGCTCATACAAGAAGAAGAAGAAGAAGAAGAAGAAGAAAGCTACTAGGTATCTCGCGTGAACATGCAAATATGTGAACAAAGAACTTTTTTTTGCTTTCTCAATTTGCAACGCACATGAACCGACATTTCCTGCTCAACAAAAAATGTTTATTTAATTTTTATTTTAATTTCATTAAACAAGCAAAACCCTGCCCATTTTCACTCTCGAATGATTTCATTGGTGGTTTGTGGGCTAACCATAAAACGACACGCTCAATTTTCCCGCTTCAAAAAGAAGCGCGGCTCGGAACACTTTGCAAAAAGCAAATTCAAAAATTGCAATCAATACCGTATGAAAATTATATCATTGTTTCGATTTAGCTGTAAGAGAAGAAACAAAAAGCGTTTTGGCTGGTGTGACAATGAAAAAGGGGCTGCTCTTTATAAAATGCCTAACAACAGAGACATTCCTAGGCGTGTATGGTCATCACTTTTACGCAAATGTATCAAAGAGTGAAGTGAGATACGTGATACCCACGAAAGAGATATGCCCTACTCGGCAGTAGTTTGCCATTACTTTCTGCGGTAGACTGGTAGACAATCAAGGCTATAGAACTCAATCTCTCCTGTTATTAATCCTTAGCTGAAGGAGAAAATGATATATTAATACGTTCTTCAAGAATATATGAGCATAATTGAATGCAACGAATTCAACTAGAGCTCGAACACGACTCTCCGATTTCTCGTTCTGACCCAATATAAACGGCAGCAGAACGCACTTCTATACACAAATATAAACTAATAATAAATAAATAAAAATTCGTTATATCTTTATCTCACACTTCCTCTTTCTGCATCTCAGTCTCTCTCCAGACAAACACACTTATAAATAAATATATATATATATATATATATATATATATATTAGTCATCCACATACAGGCCTGTTTCGCTGTATCACAGCTCATCAGTGTGGATAGATATATCCACTTGCTTCTGGCCGGGATCGAAACTCGAACGATTTGGTGATAGTCGGAGTCGCTACCCACCTAAGCCATAGGCGCATGGAATCAGAAAAGAGAAATTTTAACGTGTTTTCTTTTTTTAATTTTATAAATTAATTTAGTTTAGACTAAAACTTAGGCATGAACTTGGAAAGTAATATTTTGAAAGTTAAATTATCAGCAGTGTATACGAATGCATGTTCGTTGTGGTACAGTGGATATCGGCTCGGAACGAGAAACCGCGGAGTCGAGTTCCAGTTGAATCCATTATATTCACTTACGCGCAACTACCCTTAGGAAATGTATTAATCCGTCTCTTCCTTCCAGTTATGGGTTAAATAGCAGGACTGATTGGGTTCTATAGCCTTGGTCAGCAACCAGTCTACCGCAGAAAACAATGGCAACCTACTGCGGGATAATCTTCTGCCCAGTCAGTCATGTCTCTTTCGAGATATGATCGCCCAAGCGTGTATCACGTATGGCACTTAACTGACTGATTTCTGAAGCGTCAAGCATATCTACCAGAAGTGGAAATTGTCTTTAAAATTTTCTTCTCTAAAGAGCTCAATAGTAATGAGCGCATAATATATTAGTCATCCACATGCAAGCCTGTTTCGGTAGTAAATATGAATATTATTCTACGTCTATAGCCCGGCTCGCGTTCTTCATGGTAGTTTTCTACTGTAATGCTTCTTTTTTTCCTTTAATTTTATAATTTAATTTAGTTTGGACTAAAACTTAGGCATGAACTTGGAAAGTAATATTTTAACAGTTAAATTACTTAAAATTTAACTTTAGTTCAAATCAAATTAAGTTATACAATTAAAAAATAGCACTCGAGCATGATAACAAATGACTACCACAAACAACACAAGAGTAAAAATTTTAAAATCTCAAAACGCTCAGTTCGTAATATGCACCTCATGATTGCATAGGACATGAAACTCCAAGTCGTCCTATAGACGTACAATAATATGTATATTTATTAACTACCAGTATAGCCCGGCGTTGCTCGAGTGTAATGAAAGCTTTAAAACTAATCCATGGACCTGGAGTTCAGACTCTTTGGACGTTGGCACGAAAGACTAAAAAGCAATAGTTGTTTCTAGTTAAAGCGAAACCGTAGAAAGAAAGAAAAATAAATGGATTAAGTCAAATTTTGATTTCCTGGTATCGATATCAAATAAGATTTTTTCGTCGTAAACTGAATACTGAAGGCTAAATAAGTCCTCTGAGTAAATGGTATCATGGCTGAGACTAAGAACTAGAATTATACCTACTTAGAGCCAAAACCGAAGCAAAAACTAAAATAAAAGGGCTAAAAATAAATACAGACACACAGGCAGATAAACAGACACGCACACAAACACCTTGCCTTTTATATATATTATCGATTTTCTGTACTATAGTAAGAACTGCAACCTTGAAACTTCTGAATATCTTTTCTTATGTTTGTCTATGACTGTATCAAATTTGATTAAAATCGAACCACTCCTTCTATAACGCGATTTTTTCGAGTATCGATTTTCGATAATTATCGGGGGTACCTCGACACAAAAATTAGCTAAGAACACTCGCTGACGATGATGGTACAACTGTGTAAATTTTCAAGAAAATCGGTTCAGCCGTTTCGGAGTCTATAGTTAACGGACACACACACACACACAGACAAAGTTCAATTTATAACTAAGTTTAGATATATACTTAACAGCACTGTGATATTACATCGAGCAGTGTTTTCTTAACTCCAGAAAAATATGTATATATGTGCATGTACTTGTGTGTATATGTGCATGTATATTTAGTGATATCCATATTTCTATATCTACTACAAACGTTCCGTTTAGTAGGGAAAAGTGTTTGTGTCGACAGCAGTATTTTTAAACACTGAAATGTCAACTGGCCTCAAAAGCAAAATATTTACAAAAATGCCTTTCGATACGATAACAGATTACAAAAGAGATATCTATTCGATTCCAGTCTAGGGGACATTTTTTTGAGTAAGACTTTCGATCCCTTGGTTGGTTAACATTAATGTCGATTTTTAAAAAAGAAAAATGTATGTCTGCTCAGACATGTATATCCACTAAATATAAAGTTTACAACAATAAGAAATAATTCAAATTAAAACCCACGCATATTTTTGTATTTTTCTATTTACACTAAAATAGAAAATACACGCAAACTAATGGCATTGTCATGGGATCACCTATTGGTGCGATGATTTAATTGACAGGTTAATCTTTGAGAAGGGAACAACATTTTAATTCAAAAATTTATACACTTTACACCCAACAAACAAAATGACGTTGCTACAGTATAACATTAAAATAATAATAAAATTAATAGCAATAATTCAAATAGCGCTTATATTGACTACATACGACTATATTATCAATTAACTTGCTATTTATTTGATAAGAGGTCAACTAAACTGCATATTGATAACCAACAGAACAACAAATCACAACAAGAAATGTGAGAAAACTTTACCAATAAAAGAAAATATTATAATATATAAACAGTAATATACGATTATCAATATTAGAAACATTTATCATAAAATATGACCAACTCGATATTAATAAATTCCTATCTAATGAAGCAACATGCTAAATATATTTAATTACTGAATAAGTTAAAAAGACACGCTATTTCAATTTGTTTAAGATATAATCAACTAAGTATGGAACGCTAAAGTGAAATATACTATTATTTTTCGTACGAAGAAATAATCAGGGAAACACGTCATTGAAACTAAAACCAGCATCCTATGCAGAATAATAGACAAGGGTTACGGAAACAGTAATTTTAAAATCTAAACAGCTTTATGTCCTGGGTATGACGAAAAAATACAGCTGTCAGCACGTAAATTAGAAGTTTTGAGGAGCGTAAATGCCGCTAAACAAAATCACCCAATCAACTTTAATATGATATGAAATTATAGAGCCGAGTTCGAGTTCGAGTTGAATTCGTTGCATTAACTTACGCGCAAATACCCCTGGGAAAGGTATTAATCCGTCTTTTCTCTCTACAGCTATTGGCTCAATAGCAAGACAGTTGGCTTCTTCAGCTTTGGTTGGCAAACACTACACCGCAAAACATAATGACAATCTGTTGCGAGAAAATCTTCTGCCCAGTCAGTCATGTTTCTTTCGGGACATGATTGACGAAGCGTGTATCACTTGATGGCACTTAAATGACTGACTGAAACACACACACACACACACACACACACACACACACACACACATATATATATATATATATATATATATATATATATATATATATATTAGTAGTAAAACTAATAGAATAAAAATCCACAGTTCGTGTTATTTAACAATGCTCGATACGTATTAAAGCAACCGTATAGCGCTTGATGATGCACTAGAAATAGTACCGAAACACGACAGAGTTTATATTTCGAAAAATTGTTTTTATTATAAATTACATTAATATATATAACTTTAATTCAAAAGGAAAAGCAGGAAGGTAAATCTCAAAGACCCGATCCTAATTAATATTAATTACATTAAAATTAAAACTGATCAAGGTGGAGGGCTCACTGTAATTAATATTTAAATTACAGAGCCAAATATAAAATAAAATAAATTCCGATGTTCAAATCAGTTGTATGGCCACTTCTAGATGAAAACCTTAAAAGAAATTTCACATATCATCGGCAACTTCTTTATTACAAAAGTCAATTTACAAAACAAACCGAGATATTACACCGTCGAAGTTAAAAAAATATATACATCACGGAAAAATTAAAGGGGTGGGATTAATAAGAAAACAGACAGAAATCTATATCTATTTTTATTTTTAGATTTTTGAAAACCTTTACTTTTAAACTGAGTCGAGAGTTGGAAGTGGAAATTTAGCTTTGTCTGGCTCTAAGAAATGGAAAGGAGAAAGGATAAAGGAAAGAAGGAAGTAAAGGGGGAAAGTAAAAAAGTGGGAAGAGGTGATTGACAGGGAAGTAAGCTAAGAAAAAAAAGGGAAATATTCATCTCCATAGAAACGTTAACAAATGCGTTTACAAATAAATCATAGCGGTTTTTGGTTTAAATAAATGGGATGAAGTTTACAGAAAAAATTTTTGGGTGGGAAACCATTGACATATAATTTAAATTTAAATATAAAAATAGATTTAAATTAAAAACATAAAAATTAATAGAAAATTAATAAAGAATATTAAAACATAGAATAAAATAAATTATAAAAATTATAATAAATATAAAAAAAATGAAAAAGTTTTAACTTTAGGATTATATTAAATCAACAAGTGTACACATACACATACACACTCACATATACACATATATATATATATATATATATATATATACATATAGATAGTTGTATTCAACATCTATGCACATATAAATGCATACACATACCAATATATATACAAAATAACATACTACACACATACACACACACACACTCACCCAACCATACACGTACAAAAAATCTACACACATACATACATACACTTATATATACGCACACATTCCTGAAATTAGTTTAAAAAATCTAAAGGATAATAGCAACATGAATTAAGTTCAGTTCTAATTTTATTTGAAGATTTTAAGAAACTAATTTAAGGTGCATTGGTACGATAGGAACGAAAGAAATCTTTATATTTATTAAATTTAATGTAAGGGCACTGGTAAAAAAATTTTTCAAAAAATATCAAAATATATAAAATATATAAAAAAAATTTTTTTTAAATAATATAAAGGTGCAAGAAAAATTAGGGGTTAAGTTAGTCTAAGTATCCTTACTCGTTAAACGGTAGATATTAAGTGGAGAAAAGGAAGAAGTCATCTATTAGGCTGGGATCAGTCATTGGTAGTAGGGGTCAAATTTACTAGTTAGAATTTAATTAATTAATCAATTAAAATTAATTTATTTTCCTAAAACTAAATTAAAAATTTAAATTTTATTTCTAAATATAAACGTTTTTACGTGAAATTTCTCCTTGGGATTTCATGTAGAAATGGCCATACAACTGATTTGAACATCGGAATATATTTTATTTTATATATATATATATATATATATATATATATATATATATATATATGAAGATATATACATTTTTTCTAAACATATACTGTTCAGTATAACAAACAATAAATGTTTATTATGTTTAATCATTAGCCGTTCCAAACACCATATTTTGGTTTTAATTTCAGGTGAAAATAAAGACAAAAATTGTCTAATATTTGAATAATTTTTTATTATGCTGTTTCTAAGCTTTCGGCTCAAATGAGCCATCTTCGGAAACGTTACAGGGACGTTAACATAAAGACATTCGCCATCAAAAATGATTTTATTTTGTGTTGGCATAAAACAGTGCCATGTAACGATACTACCAGTCACTGAATAGCAAACACTGTTCGTAAACTTGTAATGCGATGCTATGACGTCACACCACGTGTGAGAGCGAACTGTTAACATAAGCATATGTCTTAATGCAATGTAATATGTTTTGGCCAGATTGAAATGTGATTTTATTAGGCGTGTGTTGTTTTGATTTAATGTAGATGGCCTCCAGTATCTTAAGGTTATGTTTATTGTGTGTATGAGCGAGTATTATTGTGTTATCGACTACATACATACATACATACATACATACATACATACATACATACATACATACATACATACATATGAATATAATCGTTGACCCAGTATAGGTCCCATATCAATCAATTTAATGTCTTTCAAAAACGTTGTCTTCGTGTAATCTGTGGCTACGCATTGGACAATGCTGATCTCACAAAATGTAACCCTGGTGGAATTGAAACAGTTCTGATGCAGTCACAGCATCGCTGGGTTGGTCATGTTGCAAGGTTGGGTGACGATAGAATACTTAAGTTTATGCTATATTGTCGCCTTAACAGTGGGCAAAGGGATGTTAGACACCCGTGGTTTGGTTATAAAGACTTGGCTAAAAAATAACCTATCACAAGTCTAGTTTCTCTGGAGAGAAATAGTTGGAGACATTTTCTCCAGAATTGTATCAGACATTTCGAAACCAGTCGTATTGGCTGACCAAAAAAACGAAACACAGCAGCGAATAAAGTGTTACTTACGACACAAACATAAAAGTAAATGAGGTTGTCTGATCTTCATACGCCGAAATCGACTAGATGGCCCAAAAGAAGGAAATTACTGGAAAGTAATTGACACTCACCGAGCTGAATATAAAATGCTCCTCTTACCAATAACAATTCCACTGAACTTCTCTACGGCATATGACTTCACTGAACTTTTGTCCTTTTGAATTTATACTTTAATTGGGGTCATCAGGAGAGAATGTGCACCGTTTCGGGACCTTCCTCTCAACGGTTTCACTTGCACACCGCCCCCCCCTCACTGATGTGTGGCCCCATTATAACAAAATTCATGTGTAGTTATACTTGTTCAAATGTCTAACGGCGAAAATTATATATACTTGAAAGAAATCAGCGGCTTAAAGAAAAATAAAGACCTTACTAATCTTACATCTGGAAAAAAAAAGTGTTCAGTGCTTCACGAGGTTAGTTGGTTGGTTGGTTGTTTTGTTTTTATGGCATAGCAACCTCGGCGGGTCATTTATTGCTGACTAAATTTTATTTATTTATTGCTGGTAATACTTTATTCTTTCAACAATTTATTGTTGTTTTTATATAAGTTTTGTGTCTAGTAATATTTTTTTCTTTTCGAGTATCAAGATTCATTGGGATTTGTTTTTATGGGCAGGGTTCCCAAGTCCTACCCTTTTATTTAACCCATAACTAGAGGGAAGGGACGGAATAATACCTTTCCCAAGGGTACCAGTGCTTAAGTGAATGCAGGGTATTCAATTAAAATTCAAACACGGCAACTGATTTTTCTTTCCGAGCCGATATCCACTGTACCACAACGCACATCCGTCACTAAACGCTTACAGCATCTGGTATTCCCAAGCGGTCGCAGATCTAATGCTTCACGAGAAGGAAGAATTTCATATCTATAAACTGATTTCCGCTAGAAATGACCGACACTGCACGCATGCGCAATCTTCAGGCGATCGGCATGAAACTTATAGTTGTGGTCGGTCATGTTCGAAAAACTGAAGTAGAAGATTCTGAAATTAATCTGTGTCGACACGAAACGATTATTTTAATGTTATGCGAGAGGTAAAAATGATGTATTATCTCGCTATTAGTCGGCGTGGAAAGAGACTGAGCTCCCTTAAAAAGGAGCTCTGCCTACAACTAAATGAAGGTCGGCAATTCTACAGGCCCTAATATCATTTTAAAGTAGAGAGTGATGCTATCAGTCATTTCTTCAATTTATTGCAATATGTTTTAGAATAATTTTTATAATGGAAATTTACGAATGTTTTTCACTGCGTATGAACGTGTTTGACACATATTTGTTGACACAGTTCAGTTTTGCTGCACATTGCTGTTCAGAGAAATGAATATAAATAAAGCAAGCTAGCTAGCCTGAAAATACCATTAGTTACGAGGAGGTGCTGAAAAGTTATCAGTCCCGACCCTCTTCCCCAAGTAATAGAATTTCGAGAACATTGCTGTTTTTGTCTGGTCGATAATCTTTCAACATATCTTACAAGATAGATAGATCGATAGATGCTTTGTGTAAGAGTGGAAGTATTTAAGTTACACCGTTTGTGGTCATAGTCAGATAGATATTCGATTCTTTAAGAATGAATTTTATAAACGTCGGTAGTATAAAGAATGCCTTGATACAACCCTCGGAGGATGAAACGCGTCTGCTAAGTTAAGTTTTTTTATTGTCATTATTCATATATATATATATATATATATATATATAGAGAGAGAGAGAGAGAGAGAGAGAGAGAGAATTAAATTAGATTAACCTCGTCTGTACTTTGTCAGTATGAAGGAGAGACAAATTTGAAAGGAAAAAGAAAATATTGAAAAGGCAGACGACATGATTAATTTCCAAGAAATGAAGAAAATTGGAAGACAAGCAAGCGCCCTAAAAAAGAGAAAAAAATAAAATAAAATCAAGCAATAAAAAATAAAGATATCTGAAAATTTATATATATATATATAACTTATTATTATTTTTTATTATTTTTTCCAGTAAAAAATAGCTTCTCTTTAAGATTCTATTCTCGCCTCCATCAAATTTTCATTATGGCTCCATCGACATTTGATTGTGCGAGAACATATTGTAATTCTCGGACTATTCATCATCAGACGAGATTTCGCGATGTCACGATTGCACTTCGATCAGTTTTTAATGGTAGAATTGCGATTGCTTCATTTATTTCTCTGTCTCTTTTTTTTGCTTTTTTTTTTGTAAATATAAAAGGAAAAAAATGTTCACTCGTAAATTCTTTCAGTAAAATACATAATAATTTTCTTTATAAGTATTTTTTTCATATTTTCCTTCGTCAAACACCCACGCATCGTTTCAAGAAATATCGTTTAGATATCACTCGCTAATAAAGAATACAAACATAAAAATACATTTATTAAATCGCACAAAGCCTATTTGATTGAAAGAAAATAAACTGTCACCTACCAAATCTTTTCTAGTACTTGCAAGTGACGCTTAATTAAAATCTGTATAGTTTTATATAGTAAACTAGCAGTATAGTCCGGCGTTGCTCGGGTGTAATGAAAGCTTTAAAACTAATCCATGGTCCTGGAGCTCAGACTCTTTGGACGTTGGCACAAAAGACTAAAAAGTTCCCAGTTAAAGCGAAACCGTAGACTGAAAGAAAAATGAATGGATGTAAGTCAAATTTTGATTTCTTAGTATCGATTTATACATATATATATTATCGATTTTCTGCACTATTGTAAGAACTGCAACCTTGAAACTTATGAATATTGTTTCTTATGTCTTTGTCTATGAGTGTATCAAATTGGATTAAAATCGGGCCACTCCTTCTATAACCCGATTTTTTCAATTATCGATTTTCGATATTTATCGTGGGTACCTCGACACAAAACCTATCTAAGAACACTTGCAGATGCTTATAGTACAACGGTGTAAATTTTCAAGAAAATTGGTTCAGTCGTTTCGGAGTCTATAGGTAACGGATACACACACACAGACACACACACACAGACAAAGTTCCATTTATGAATAAGTTTAGATTAGATTTGTGGGCGTACGCGCGTATGTGTGCAATCAAGTTTTACCAGGAAGGAATAACTTTTATATGCCTAATGATGGTGGGATGAAATGTTCAAAGACTGACCTTGAAGGAATTATTCTAGAGTTGTGAAATCTTGCATACATCAGTTCTTGTACTTCTTCATGTGCATTGTCTCTTCAGAACATAGGCGATCATGGACTTCCACATGGCCCTGTGTCTTGTCGCTATCTATATTTTTCATTTTGGAATATTCTCCAAATCACAAATGTGAAATTTTGCATGAATTAATTTCAACTCTTATAAAAATTGCATTGCTTCTCTTTAGTTACCAGACTGGGCAAAAGGTTTCTTAGGCTGACTATGAAGGAATGATGCTAAAACTATGAAATCTTGCTTGCATTAATTTCAACTCTTCTTATTATGAAATTGCATTGTTTCTTTTTAGTTACCAGACTGGGAAAAAGGGTTCTTAGGCCGACTATGAAGGAATGATGCTAAAACTATGAAATCTTGCTTGCATTAATTTAATCTTTTTTCATTAAGAAATTTCATTGTTTTTTTCTCGGTACGAGTAGAAACTGAATTGTTCTGTCGCTTATTAATAACTGCAGGTAAACTAACATCTGTCTACGGCTATATCGTGTTCAATACACCGGTTCCCGTCCAGTCACCGAAGTTAAGCAACACCGAGCCTGGTCAGTACTTAAATCGGTGACTATTTGAGAATATAAGGTGCTGTAAGCGTAAGGACCATGAATGGTCCACCGGCCCTCCAGGTTTGGGGGTTGGTCGCAGGGCTAACAACCCTGCCTCGTAAAAATACAGTGTGTTACAGCAACAAAAAGTTGCTGCCTTATGCACCATCTGGGTGTAATAGATAAATGATGATGATGGAACTAATATCTGAGTGTTCCATAAGACTGATCATGCTATTGATAATTAAAATAATTAGCCCCTGTCATCATATTACTGATTTCCAACCAAATCTTTCATGTTGGGGGAGCAGATAATAATCATGCGTATAACGAGGTTGGTCAATCAATTCAAAGCCATAGTCAGGCATATACTTTTGTTCTAGACAAATGTTCTGAAGAAAGAACAACCCCTTCGTTAGTTTTCCTGGGTGTTTGGCCGTAATAGTTTTTAGTAACTGCCTCAGCAAGTTAGCGTAGTACTCTCCTTTCAGACTGTGTTCCTTCTGAGGACAGTTATTAAACACAGTGCCTTTGGCCTCCCCAAACATAACACTGAACCTATCATTTTCCCTGCAGATGAAACGACATTGGCCCTCTTTTGAGGAGGGGTCTTTCCACAGCATGAATTGTCTCTGGAACAAAGTGATGAGCCCAACAGACATCCTGGGTTAGGAAACATTCAAGGATACATCAAAAATTTCACTTGTAGTTGGAGCTCTCAGATTGCTTGGAAAAGGTTCCGATAGATTCATTGAGGAGATCACTTGTAGCCCGAACCTTAAAAGAAAAATACAAAAATTATGTTCATAAGTACAGTTCACACATTCTAAAGGACTTTATTTGTGTAAAATATATGAGATCTTAGTTGGTGCTTTTGCTTTTTTTAATGCTCATTGAAAATGTCATATTTCATTTCTAACCTTAGATTTCTGGTTGGGACCCTGAAGAAAAACTGAATAAAACAGAAAACCAAGGAAATAATAATAATAATAATAATAATAATAATAATAATAATAATCTGCAAATTACAGAAGATGATATTAAATTTGCAAATTACAGAAGATGATATTAAATTTGCACTAAAAAAAGCACACAATTGGAAAACTCCAGGTATAGATAAAATTCCTAACTTTTGGCTATATTATTTAAATGCAGCACATAAAAAATTAGCCAAAGAACTCCAAGAAATGGTTGACGATCCCACTAAAATTCCTGCATGGATGACAAAAGGAATTACATTTCTTCTACCCAAGAATGGTGACACAAACAACCCGAAAAACTACAGACCAATTACATGTCTTCCGACAACATATAAACTACTAACATCTATTTTAACAAAACAAACATATTTATTCTTAGAAAGAAATGACATGATACCGCTTGAACAAAAAGGGTGCAAACGTGGCTGTTATGGCTGTAAAGACCAATTGCTAATTAACAAAATGATCCTGGAAAACTGCTACAAGACAAAGAAAAATCTTAGTACTGCCTGGATAGACTACCGAAAGGCATTCGATAGTGTGCCACATTACTGGATTTTAAAGACTTTAAATATATACAAGATATCGCCCGTCATCATCAATTTCATCAAACAGTGCATGTCTATATGGAAAACAACCCTTTACCTCAATCATATAAATGGAACCGATAAGTCTGATGAAATAAACATCAAAAGAGGTATATTTCAAGGTGATTCTTTATCTCCCTTACTATTCTGCATATCATTAATAGCACTAACCAGTCAACTTAATAAGACAGAATGTGGTTATAAAATAGGCCAAAAGAAAATAAGCCATCTGTTTTACATGGATGACTTAAAGTTATATGCTAAGAATGATAATGAGCTGGAAGGTCTTCTGCAAACTGTAAAATGCTTCAGCGAAGACATTGGAATGAAATTTAATTTAAATAAATGTGCTAAAGCTACAGTTTTACGTGGATCAATACAAGAAACATCCTCAATTAGCCTAGACCCTGCTGTAACAATAAAAGAATTGAAACCAGAAGAAGCTTATAAATACCTAGGTGTAAATGAGAGCGAAAACATTCACCATAAAAAAATGAAAGAAATAGTGCGTAAAGAGTACTATAGAAGGCTACGAATGATATTAAAAACTGAATTAAATTCACAGAATAGAGTTATGGCCATTAATAGCCTTGCAATCCCAGTTGTCCAATATAGCTTCAACATCTTAAACTGGACTCTAAACGACATCAGGCGAATGGATGTTAAAACAAGAAAGCTTCTTTCTAAGCATAGGATGCATCACCCAAAGGCTGATGTAGACCGTCTATACATACCCCGTAAAGAAGGTGGAAGGGGTCTTATTCAGCTGGAATTGTCATACAAGACAACAACTATTGGCTTACTAACATACATAGAAACAACAAAGGATTGGATGATACAATTAGTAAGGCAACATGAAGAAAGAAAGAAAAAATATTCAATAATAAAAGAAGGCAGTAAATACAAACAAGAATTACAGTTAGTAGATTCTGTAGAAAAGCAAAACAGTAGCCAAGAACCAACTATTGCGGCAAAAAATATGAAAATGAAAGCCAAAGATAAAGCTCTTGAAAAGATGAAACAGCGCTGGCAAGACAAACCTCTGCATGGCCAATATCCAGTACGTGCCAATAAATCCAATGTTGACAAAGTTAATACTCATCGATGGTTACGTGCATCTGGATTAAAGTCTGAAACTGAAGGATTTATACTTGCAGCACAAGACCAAAGTCTTTTCACGAGAAACTTTCAGGCAAATATTATGCATAATAATATGGATCCAAAATGCAGGTTTTGTGATAAACACCAAGAAACAATAGACCACCTAATCTCAGGCTGTTCTGTGCTTGCCCCAAACGAATATAAAAATCGCCACGATAGAGTTGGGCAATATTTACATTGGGCAATGTGCAAACATTATGGAAAAGCTGTAAACAAACACTGGTATGAACATCATCCAGCACCGGTTACAGAAATAGAAGATGTAACCATTCTATGGGATTACACCATCTACACAGACAGAAAAATTGAAGCAAACAGGCCAGACATTATTGTTAAAAACCAGAAGGAGAAAACTTGTCTATTAATTGATATGGCTTGTCCAGCGGATTGTAACATAGCAATCAAGGAATTTGAAAAACTGTCAAAATATAAAGACCTGGAAATTGAAATAGAAAAAATGTGGAAATTGAAAACAAGAGTTGTGCCAGTGATAGTAGGTGCACTTGGAATGATAAAAAATGGAACAAAACAACACATTGAAAGAATCCCTGGAAACCCCAGCTTAAGAGATATACAAAAAATTGTATTATTAAGTACAGCCCACACACTAAGGAAAACGTTATCTATGTAATGCTGGGGATGATAGGGAGGATAGAAAAACATGAAATGGAGTCATAACAACACGCCACTACCTGCCTTAGGTCTCCCCGCAGACTTGGTTGGTAGTGAGACCAATGCAGAAATCTAAATATGATGAAAAATGACATAATAATAATAATCTGCAAAGACTTTGAAAAATATGTAAACAAACACTGGTATAAACATCACCCAGCACCGGTTACAGAAGTAGAATATGTCACCATTCTATAGAATTACACCATCTACACAGACAGGTAAATTGAAGCAAATAGGCCGGATATCCTTGTCAAAAACCAAAACATAAACTTTTTTTATTAATTGTTTAGCGGATTGTAACATCTGTTGAGGCTTTTAAAAGTCTAAACAAATAAAAAGACATGGAGATTAAAATAAAAATATATATGTCACTTAAAAATACGATTTTTTTGTTGTTGTCTGAGCTTTGGGTCCGATAAAGAGAGGAAGTCAATAACAAATCAACAAAATCCCTGGTCCATTATCTCAACAGGAAATGCACAAAACATTTCTAAATTGCACTGTGTTTTTTTTAATACTTGTCAAAGTTAAATGAAGTGCACACTAAATTTATTTTCTTTTATTTATACGATGTTCGTTGTTTTTATTTTGAGGATTAAACATGGTATTAATTACGTTTTAGGAGGGGATTATTTTATGTGAATGAGGTATTTTTTAAACTCACACAACATTCATAGCAAGTTTATTCCATCCACTCAAAGATAGTAGTAAAATAAAAAGTATCTACCCTTTCTTTAAAAAAAACCTTACATCCCAATATAGGAATTACCCAGACAAAACTAAAAAGTGACCTGTCCAAAACTAAGCTACTCCGCACCCCTCTCCTAACCCAAGGCTGTATCACTATGGCGACAAACTTCCGGCTAAATCACACTAAGCTCTCACTACATTCACTTACATATCCTATTACGAAAGATACATCGTTTTCACCATTTATTTTTCATTACAACTTCTCACCAGATGAGGAGCAAACGTAGCTCCGAAATGCGAAGATTTTTGTGTAGTTATACTATGCTTTATAAACCATTGTAACAACCACTACAATATATATATATACATATACATATATATATATATATATATATATATATATATATATATATATATATATATAAACAGGCTTGTATGTGGATGGCTAATATATTATGCTCTCATTATGATTGAGCTCTCTGGAGAAGAAAATTTTGAAAACAATTTCCACTTCTGCTACATGCGTGACTCTTCAGAAATGAATCGAGTTCTCTCGGTGACTGGCGTGTGTATACACTGCTTATATACAACACGTTAAAATTTCCCTTATCTGATTCCATGCGTCGATGACTTAGGGAGTAGCGACTCCAACTGACACCAATTCGGTCGAGTTTCGATCCCGGCCAGAAGCAAGTGGATGCGTCTAGCCACACTGATAAGCTGTGATTCAGCGAAACAGGCTTGTCGTTGGATGACTAATATATATATATATATATATATATATAATTTAACATTTTTGCTACACAGAAATTCCCATGTTTCAGTATCATATTTTTACTATGACTCCATCTTCAAGCGATCATTTTTTAGTGTTGCTAACGGATTATTTTTTTTACCAGACGTGTGTGGTTTTTTGGCTTACAAGGTATAATTAGCTTCTAATCAAATTACAGGGTCATTTTATTTATTCTTACCGTGTCTGTCCGAAAAGGATACCAAGTTCACCTCTTTTTTATATTCTTAAATGGCAAATTTCATGTCGCTAAATGTTAAATTAATTATATTAGAATAATATTAATCTCTTCTTTTCCATTAAGCACTATAAAATTAAAAAGAAACGTTAAAAAACAGTAAATTTCTTCACATTATATATATATATATATATATATATATATCCTAAAAAACTCATAAACACTAATATCTCTCCGACAGACCCCAACAAAAGAATTAAATTTATCATATATTACGCTAAATTCACAACATCCAACTCAATCGTCCGCAACGACTCCTCCCCCACCGTTAGCGATTTGTAAAAAAACAATGTACTGGATAAATTCAAATCCCCCTTCGAGAATGTATCTGTAACAAACTAAATAATATCTACATTGGACATACTACTAACTCGCTTTCGCGGAGGCTTACATTACATTTAAATGAAAATTCTAACATATTCCGACATTTAAAAAAACCACGGCTATCAATACATACTTCTTAGGAAAACACTTGTTGAAAATACGCATATACTTAGACAAGAAAATAATAAACGAAAACTTAAAATTCAAGAAGCTATCTACATCAAACAGTTTAAACCTAGCTTAAACAAAATAAATTTCGACACCTCCACTAACATACTTCAATGCCTATAATCGACGGGAGAGGTCATCGTTATTATACTTACCCCCTACACCCATAGTAGTAGCAGTTCCCAGACCAATCCCCTCATGCCACTATACTCTCATTTGACCAAAAACCCACTACCACCATTCATTCTCGGCCTGCGGCCATGTGCGTTGCAAAAATATGGACTTGTTTAATTTTCTCTGTATAACTCCACTCTGTTAATAATTTAAATGTTCTATGTTCACTGTATATTAAATGTTCATCCTTTGATAATGGCTTATGTAAGCCGAACGCTCAGACCTGATAAAAAATCAACAATTACTGCGATTTCTTATCGTCTTTTCATGACACTATCAAGCTAATCCGATCATACGAAGAGAAAGGATCTTACACAAAATAAATAGACAGAACTTGTCTATATTATTCAATGAAACCTGTATTAATGAAAAAATGCTGCCAAAATACACACAATATATATATATATATATATATATATATATATATATATGTTATAATTATTATATATATTATAATATATATTATATGATACATTTACAAATCTTAAAAACAAATTTGAAAGTCACTCTGTCCTTAAATTTACATTATTAAAAATCCATTCTTTGATGCATGTATTGCTTCTTGTATATACGCTACCGGCCATAATTATTAAGCAACACCAGTTTTTAAAAGAAATGATGTATTTCATACTATTTTTAAGTGGATAACTCTTAATGAAAATAAAATGGTTCTTTTATTATCATTACTCTGCAAAATTTTACAAGCCAAGGAAGCAGAAATTAACTCGTCCGAATCACCGTAAATTTCCTTAATCATTTCAATAATGAAACTGCAATAAAGTTAATTATTAAATATTTATAAATTCAAATGATGCACATGTTATTGTGCAAGATGTTTGTGTGTGTGTCTGTTTATCTGCCTGTATGTCTGTAGTTTTTTCAGCCCTTTTACTTTAGTTTTTGCTTTGAGCTTGGCTCTAAGTAGGTATAATTGTAGTTCTTAGTCTCAGCCATGATACCATTTACTCAGAGAACTTATTTAGCCTACAAAATTCAGTTTACGACAAAAAAAAAGTTATTTGATATCGATAACAGGAAATCAAAATTTGACTTACATCCATTCATTTTTCTTTCAGTCTACGGTTTCGCTTTAACTGGAAACAACTATTGGTTTTTAGTCTTTCGTGCCAATGTCCAAAGAGTCTGAGCTCCAGGACCATGGATTAGTTTTAAAGCTTTCATTACATCCGATCAACGCCGGGCTATACTGCTAGTATATATATATATATATATATATGTATATGTGTGTGTGTGTGTGTGTGTGTGTGTGTGTGTGTGTGTAAGAGAAAGAGAGACAGCGAGAGAGAGAATTAGCTTGTCCATGACAGTTACTGCTTCTTATTTCTTATTGCAACAAAACATCCCTAGAAAAAATGGATATTTTTTTTTTCAGTTGGCCATGTTTCTGGATATGGGACAGGCCGGGCTACTTGCATCCTTCCCCTCGTATGTATTCTTCTCGTTAGATAGCTTCTCTTTTACTGATAAGCCAAACGCGACGACACGCCTTCATTTTAATGAAGAATACTGAATGAATACATTTTCATCTCTCGATCAAAATAAAGAAAAGAAGGAAATGTCTAACTTTACATTCAAGGAAGGGCCTTATCTTCATGCATTGTTAATTTTGGAGTCCTTTGTATGAGAGAATGAAGTATGGCTGAGATGTTAACACAGACGGTGTCATGTAACATACACAATGGAAATAACATTTTTAGTATCTATTACGGATAATAAATTCGCAAGAATAGTCTGAACAATGAACTTTGTATGACGAGGGCTTCTACTCATTGGGTTCCGACACCTGATCAAAAGCGCACAGTTTGATCAAGTCATTTATTTCATCTCTTCTTATTAATAACTGCCGCATTTGTTTCCAGCGAAACTGATATCTGATGGTTCAAAAAAGACGTCAATAAATAGCGACTTTATTTTGAAAATGGCCGAAATTTAGCATCGGGGCTGTATTTTCCGGCAGGAAAATGGTCTAGCGCCAAGGACATTAATACTGAAATGGTTGCTATAGTGGGGATGACGCTCCAGTTTTATCAACAGTGCAAAACTTGTACTTACTTGTACTTGTTTCGGCATTCACACTGGTCGGTTTGAGCCGGCTTCCTTCCGAGCGCCAACCACATCTCGGACCATCGCAGTCCACGTTCGCCGATCCTGAGCCATGTCACACGGAATGGGGAGCCGATCGCAGTTCCATCGACGAAGACCAACTACTTGTGGGCCTGATAGTGCTGCTAGATCATCCTTGATAGTCGTCACCCACGTCTTCAGGTGCCCATCAACAAGTTTGAGCCAGCCAGGTATAGAAGAGGGGAGAAGGACATTGCGGATGAGCTCTGCCTCTGGACGTCCAGCTGCGTGCCCGGACCATCGCAGGGGACGCTGAGAAGGACGGGTGGCAGAGGTCGGAGATTCAGGCGTCGTCATAGAGTTGCTGTTGATACTCGATCGACGCGGCACCATCGTAGAATGCAGCGAAGGCAATCATTGTCGTCCGAAAGATTGGTTGATAGATGCGCGTACAGTCCAAAAGTAAAGAGCTGAATTTGGAAAGGGAAAGGAAAGTCTTGAAATTGAACCAAGATCTGGACACCCTTCAACTCCCAGCAATAAGTGAAACACTGGTGACGAGGGACTGATTATAACTCAAATAGTTAACGTTATTTGATAATCCCATGAGATTTGATAATATTTTCCCAATGAACTTGGCATGGCAAAAAATTCTGTTTGGTGGGTGCCACGTTTTCTGATACCTACCCAAAAGCACACGAGGCTGATCACACC
Source organism: Ascarosepion bandense (assembly GCA_037127315.1). Classification (NCBI taxonomy): domain Eukaryota; kingdom Metazoa; phylum Mollusca; class Cephalopoda; order Sepiida; family Sepiidae; genus Ascarosepion; species Ascarosepion bandense. The sequence goes on from JBBBDQ010000991.1 coordinate 4,018,454, forward strand.
ACGGCAAATTTTGACATTGTTTGGGCATGGTCGAGCTGGTTTCTTTGAACGTTTTCTAACGCAGAATGAGTCTCGAGTTCATCAGTTTGAGACAGTTACAATCCACCACAACTCACTTGCTCCAAAGCCGTTTTATCTCTGGAGAAGTTGATAACCCCATTTATTTATGTGTGTGCTTATACAAAAGGCATTGCGATGATGGACTTAGTGTCTGCCATCAGTGGAGAGTATTATGCCAATTTGTTGAGACAGTTATGAAAGACAGTAAAGATCAAACATCGGTAAATTTTGGTTTCAGATCCCGAAGGCATTTATCCTTTCAATTTTTTAAAAAATACCCTTATTTCTGTGCAAATATATATTCTGAACTCCAATCAACATTTACTTATTGAAGGAACCTCCCTTTTTTTATGTTAACAACCAGAAAAAATCGAACTTCTTCTCGCTCTTTTTGTCACCCACTTCCAGCTCAGAGATAAGACATTTGCTGCTAAATGTTTTTAGGCGTAGGAGGCCAATTTCGGTCTATGTACTTCCTTTACTGTAAATTCTTTGCAGAAATTACTACGCGATTTTTTGGTACTTAATTTCAAAAGAAAGTCGCGTGTACTTAATTTGAGAAGAAAGTTAACTTTGAAATATAAGAAAATAAGTGATAAGTGTAGTTTAATTAACCTTCAAATATATTGCGTGTATTTGAATGTGTTTTTTTCTTTTTTTTATTAATTTCAGAAGAAAGTTGCTTGAACTTAATTTCAGAAGAAAGTTAAATTTCAAATATATGAAAATAAGTGATTAGTGTAGTTGCACTTAACCTTGAAATATATGAAAACATGAGATACTTATAAATTATAAATAACAAAAAGAACAAATTAAGTTGTACAGTAAAACATTTTTTTTATACTTAACATTAAAAATAAAACAATAATTATATCATCTGTAAAGGAAGTTAAAAATTAAAACATGGGAAAAATGACATTGACAATTTTTTAAAAATGCAGTGGTTTTCAGAAAATTGAGTGCATTTGTTGTTTATTTTTTGGTACTTAATTTCAAAGGAAAGTTGCATGAACTTAATTTCAGAAGAAAGTTAACTTTCAAATATATAAAAAAAGTGATAGGTGTAGTTTAATTAACTTTCAAATATATTGCGTGTATTTGCGTGTTTTTTTTCCTGTTTTTTTTTTTGTGGGGGGTACTTAATTTCAGAAAAATCTTAACTTTCAAATATTTCACAAAAAAGTTAACTTTCAAACTTTTTAACTTTCAAATATATGAAAATAAGTGATAAGTGTAGTTTTACTATAATCTATATTTTCATATATTTGAAAGTTAACTTTCGTTTGAAAAAAATTAAGTTAAACTACAATTATCACTGATTTTCATATATTTGAAAGTTAACTTTCTTCTCAAATTAAGTACACGCAACAAGGAAAAAATACACGCAAATATATTTTCATATATTTGAAGGTTAAGTAAGACTACACTATATATATATATTGTAATTTTGTTATTACTATGGTTTATAAAAGCATTATATCATTACACAAAAAAATTCATGTTTTATAATAATACAGTATTGTTCTGAAACATGAAAACGTTTGTGTAGTAATGTAGTAATATATAATATATAATGTATTTTATAAACCATTATAATAACAAAATTAAAATATTAAGCTCTACTCTGTATTGAGCACTCTTGATAAAAGTAAATGCTTGAATAGTGGGTTTTAATCTACGCGTTCCTTTACTTTCTTATATGTATGTATGTATGTATGTATGAATGTATGTATGTATGTATGTATGTATGGTGAATAATTTTTACATTATAATGAACACTGAGCATGACTATCAACCATTACATTTTAAGCAAAAGGAAAAAATTACAGTCATTTTTAGCCCCTACAGTTTTGCGGTTATTTTTTGTTACTACAACTTACACCCCGGAAGATGATCTCTGAAAGAAATGGGAAGTACTTAGGAAGATTGGGAAATGAAAAATAAAATCAACTGTAAAAGTTACAGCGCATTTCTTACATTTTTAAATTCAAATACAAGAAAGACTATCCGTGAGTACGAAGGGATTTTATTAAAATTAAGCTAATGTTTGCAAATTATTTAAGTAGAAAATTTTAAAAGAGAATTTGCTGCCTAAATACACACACACACACACACACACACACACACACACACACACACACACACAGAAACATATATATTTGTGTATTCATATATATATATATATATATATATAGATATAGATATAGATATATACATATACATGTATGTATATATATATATATCACAGAAACCCAGGGGTTTATAAAATCCGTCGTTCAGATTATTAAGCCTTATAGTTACTTTTCCTAATAATACCTGTGTGTTTTAGTTATTTAGACCTTGAGCAAGGTTTGTAGCCTCCCACCCTTGCGTAGGCGCTTACAAAAGCTCGCTGCACGAGCTTAAATATACTTAAAACGAATGTTCGGTAAAAAGTTAATTTCTCATGTTCGCTACGCAAATGGCTCCGTTGGCAATTAGTCAAGGAACATGACGCCTTTGGCTATGACAAATACAATGGACTTGAGACTGAAGTGGTCTTAGAGTCCGAATGAAAGGCAATTATCGAAAAAGCTAAAAGACACACGCATATATATATGTGTGTGTGTGTGTGTGTGTGTGTGTGTGTGTGTGTGTGTGTGTGTGTGTGTGTGTGGTTAATCTAATCAATTGCTTGAATTCTGCTGAAAATGTATCTGGACGGTTGTGAAATGCTTTTTCGGAGTGGACACGTTTTGGCAGTTCTTTACTCAGCATTCACTTCCGCTTCTTGTAGAAATTTCAGGGTTAATATGTCTTCCACGAAGAAGAAATATAACAAGATTCGTTGCATGCATTTTTTTAAATCATTTCATCCCAAGCAAGGCTAGAAATCCACTAAGATGCAAGAAGGTACTGAGTGCTAGGGAATATGTGAAAAAAGCCTATTACGGAGAAAAAACAATAAAAGAGACAAGTGTGACAAAAAAGTGTTAGCGTAGAACTTACGGTTACATCTAGCAATTTCAACTAATAAATGATGAAACCTGGTCGCCAGTCTTGTACTGCACTTAAATTCATAAGGGTGTTGTATCATAGAGGAAATTTCATAAGAAAATTACCATTAAATGATTTCTAGAAAAGGCACAGGGAAGCTTCTATGCGTTAGTTAGAAAGATGCTAAAGCCGAGATTCTAAGTCATCATAGTACTGTTTCTGCACTGATATTGGTAGGTAGTGATAAATTTTATTATCTCGAATGCTAATTTTTAAGGCTATTTAGTTATAGTGATACGTTCTTACAGTAGAAGAAACATTATCAGTATTAGATAATTACAAAATTTTGTACTCGATTAGAAAATTGAAAACAAAATTTTACATGCAAAACAGAAAATATTTGTATAATACGTAATTTCTATTGATTTTAACAACTATTTTCCATTGTTGTTCAAGTTTGCTGATGCCATTTTTTGAGGTAGTTTTCGACTGGGAAGAGTCAAATTCTTTGTCATTTTAATTGTTCTGTAGAGACCGGAACAAATGAAAGTCGGAAGGAAGCCAGGTCAGAGGAATACGATGGGTGCTGGTGGCTTCCAAATTCAACTCTGTAAGTTCTTCTGTTAGGTTTTGTTTTGCAATATGCGGTCTTGCGTTATCGTGGTGGAAAATCCAATTTTTTCAATTTGACAAAATCGGTCGTAAATAGCAGTATTGAGATTGGTGAATTGGTTGCAATATTTCATCATAAACCATTCACTTTTCATCGGCTGTGACAGTTCTGTCCAAAACTGACTCCTTTTCTTGGTGCATCAGTAAAGAAATCACACTGGTTCTGTTCTATCAAGTGTTTAATCTGGAAATGAACTCAACTCTTTTCAAACTGCGAAAACAGTTAAAATATCGATTTTCAAACGCTTTTGTGCGTTGTGATGCAGTGGACTTCGGAACGAGAAATCGGACAGCCACGTCGAATTCTAGTTGAATTTACTGTTTTTTTACTTACCCTTGAAAAAGGTATTAATCCGTCGCTTCTCCCTTTAGCTATGGGTTACATAGCCAGAAAGATTAGGTTCTATAGCCTTGGTTGACAAGAAGTCTACTACAAAAAGTAATGACAACCTACTGCGGAAAAAATTTTCTACCCAGACAGTCATGTCTCTCACGAGACATAATCGCCTAAACGTGTATCACGTATGACACTTAACTACTGAACAGTCTCTTCCGTCAAAATTTTCGTTTTTTTTTTTCATCGATGGCAAGCGGAGAGACTTTTTCGACGTCAGAATGTCCTCCAGAGTTTGGTTTATCGCTTAGTTTAAAATCACCGGGACAAAATAGAACGAACCTCTTTTTGACCGTCCAAAGAGCGGGAACAGGTCCAAATAATGTCTGAATATGTTTATTTATTTATGCTGTAGTCCTCCTTATCCTAACTACTCCCCGAAAATCATAAACGATAATATGGTTAAATTAAATGTTTCATTCTCCATCTTTAAGACATTCATTTACGGGCAAGCGTTAACATTCAACGAAGCCTGTCTTGTAACTGGACGATTTAAGATTTTAACCGAGAACACACAAGAAATTGGCATCAAAAGAAACATTGATGTCAACTGCGGTCATTTTATATTTGTCAACGATACTCGGGCATGAACTTTTGCAATAGTCTTATATAATATTTGCATTGAACATTAATATACTGTATAACATTACTAATAATCTATTTTGGTATTTTTTAATCGTATCCCCCAAGCAATGCGGTACCGCCACTGATGCGCAAGGGGCTACATAAGAGAATAAAATTCAAAGGCCAATTGTATTATAACTCCTGAATTTTAACTCTTATGTTTTATTGATACAATCCAAAAACCAGTTTTAATTTAACTACTGGATTTTCGCTCCTAGATCTATCTAAACTTATTTATAAATGGAACTTTGTCTTTGTGTGTGTGTGGCTGTGTGTGCGTGTGAACGTTACCTATAGACTCCGAAACGGCTGAACCGATTTTCTTGAAAATTTACACAGTTGTACTATAAGCGTATGCGAGTGTTCTTAGCTAGGTTTTGTGTCGAAGTACCCCCGATATATATCGAAAATCGATAATCGAAAAAATCGGGTTATAGAAGGAATAGTCCGATTTTAATCAAATTTGATACACTCATAGACAAAGACATAAGAAACGATATTCAGACGTTTCAAGGTTGCAGTTCTTGCAATAGTGCAAACAATCGATAATATATATATATATATATATATATATATATATATATATATATAAAGCAAGATGCTTGTGTGTGTGTCTCTATTTATCTGTCTGTATGTCCTTTATACAAATCCACAATTTTTTATCCGATTCTCACCAAACTTCACACAAATATTCTTTAGATTGAGTCTGAGCTCTAGGACCATGGATTAGTTTTAAAGCTTTCATTACACCCGAGCAACGCCGGGCTATACTGCTAGTTTTATTGATAAATCCAAATACTAATGTTATTTTAACTCCTAAATTTTATTGATAAAATTCAAAGTCCAATTTTACTTTTACACATGGGTTTCACTCCTAGATTTTATTGATAAAATCCAAATGCCATTTTTTTTAAACCAGAAATTTTAATTCCTAATTTTTACTAATGAAGTTCAAAAACCAATGTTATCTGTTCTGGTATGACGTCCCAACTTCAATCGCTTTACCATCGACATAACGTAACTTCCCAGTGCCTTTTCTATAAATAGTTTAATGGTATTTGTTCTAATGGGTTTTCGTCTTTGATACCTTCCTTGGTACGCACCTCTTTCTTGTGGAACTCTCTTCTGACTTCAGTTATTTTAACTCCAGCTTTATACTAACCACACATCCACTATTTTGTTAATAGCTATGACAGAGCATTTCATTTTTATTTTCACCTCATATCTGTAGTAAATGTTTTTCTTTTATTCATATCATAGTCCAATTTTTAATGCATCTTAAACACTGCCATTATGCCTACGTAATCTTCAGACTTGCCCTTTTATTCCGTAGTTATTTTGATCGGGAGCGAAGCACATGATCATTATCTTTCCGAAGTTTTGTATGTTCATTTATTTTATTTTTTTTAATTTTTTTTTTTCAAAAGGAAGATCACAAAAGTTGTGAATCGTGAGAAATTTGCGCGAATTGACAGAATGAAAAAGCGAGAGACATTATTTCGTATTCTAAAATGCGTCTTTCGAAAACTTGAACATGTTCCAAAACTTTCAATAATCAGAATGCTTGAAGGTATAATGGAAATGTCAAGAATGAGTAGGAAGGAAGCTTCGAACTCCGTCCATGGAAAGAAAGATGGAAAGAAAGAAAGAAAATAAGAAAGAAAGAAACAAACAAACAAACAAGCAAATATAAAGAAACAAATAAAAAAATAATCGTCACTAAAATCATATTTATCAATCATCTCTCATGGTTTGACCCTGCCGTCATTAAACTTTTGACCTGTTTTCAAGCTTATTCCCTTTTCTTTCTTTATTCTTTTTCTTGCATATGTATTTGCAAAGTTCTCCTTTAGTTTTTCGTTCGCTACAAAGTTTTTTTTCTTTCGCCTAGAAAGACAGATCGATAGATCTATCTATCTATCTATCTATCTATCTATCTATCTATCTATCTATCTAAGGATATACATATGTCTGTTCATATCTATCTCAATATGTATATATCTTTCAAACTGCTTTTTTCTTTCTATCTATCTATCTATCTATCTATCTATCTATCTATCTAAGTATATACATATGTCTGTTCATATCTATCTCAATATGTATATATCTTTCAAACTGCTTTTTTTCTTTCTATCTATCTATCTATCTATCTATCTATCTATCTATCTATCTATCTATCTATCTAAGGATATACATATGTCTGTTCATATCTATCTCAATATGTATATATCTTTCAAACTGCTTTTTTATTTTCTATCTATCTATCTATCTATCTATCTATCTATCTATCTATCTCACAATCTCAATTTTTGCAACAGTATTAAAAGTTTATTTTCCTTTATGAATTGTTTACAAATTCTGAAAACGTCAATGTAAAAAATGTGATATCTTTCTCACTCTGTTTCTATCTATCTATCTATCTATCTATCTATCTATCTATCTATCTATCTATCTATCTATCTATCTATCTGTCTGTTTTAGCTTATTCATGTCTCTCCAAGTCCATTCATAACTATCTATCTCTGGCAATTCATATTTCACTCTTTCTATAGATTTATTTTTTTTCTATTTCTGGCTTTTTGTATCTTTCTGTTATAGCTTGCTCATATTTTAACTTTTTCATAGTATCTATCTATCTATCTATCTATCTATCTATCTATCTATCTATCTATCTATCCTTCTAAGAATATACACATGTCTGTTCATATCTATCTCAATCTGTAAATATCTTTCAAACTGCTTTTTTTATCTATCTATCATATTCATTTTTCTTGTTTTTTCTTTCTTGTTTGTTTTCGTTTTTCTAGTTGTTATTCCGATCTATCTCAACCTGTTAATACATTTCTTAGACTATCCATATATATATATATATATATATATAAATATTTCTGGGATCCTACATATCTGTCTGTCTCTCTGTCTGTCTGTCTATGTCTATTTGTCTATCTATCGTATCCTGGCTTTCATTCTTTTAATTCCGCTATATATGTTTCTTTCTCTTCATGATCTTTCTTTCTTTGATTTTTATTTGTTTCTTTCTCCGCCTATATTTTCATTCATACTTTTTTCTTTCTTTCTCCTTTTATCTTTTCATGATCTTTTTCTTTCTTTCTTTCTTTCTTTCTTTCTTTCTTTCTTTTCAGTCGTTCTTTTTTTCGTTCTTTCTTTATTTCTTGTCATTCCTCTTCTTCCACACCTTCTTTCATTTTCTTCGAATTTGTTTTCTTTTGTTTACATTTCCCTCTTTTTCTTTTTGTTCTTGCTTTACCTTTTTCGTTTTTTTTTTCTTAAATTACGTCTTTTACTTCCCTTTTTCTCTTTTTTTCTTTTATTTTAGATTCTTTTAAATTATTTACTTTTCAAATATTTTTTTAACTTTTTTCTTTGCATTCTTCTTCCTTCTTAGTTCTTTTTTAATCTTTTTTTTCTTCTTACATTTGATTTCTCTCCTCTTCATCCTCTTTTTTTCTTCATTGGCCAGTGTTTCCATTTTATTTTTTCTTCTTTTTTACATAGCTTTCTTATTCTTCTTCTTCTTCTTCACTTTTTTGTTTTTATTCTGTTTATGCCAATATTATTCTTTATTTAATATAACGAACCGCTTTCAATTAATCTTCCTTCGTTATTTCCTCAGGCGATTTTCTTTCACAAATTAGAATCATTTAGAAATAAACTGGAGTAAAGTAAATAATAACAGCATTTTTGTATGTAAAAACTCCCGACACTCACAATTAGAGTCAACGTCCTCTCCTCTTGATGGCGCCACTGCCTAAATTGAGAAACCATGTTCTCAATTTTCCCGCCTTTTGTTTTAACCGTTTTTGTTCTTTCTCACTAAGCGTAACCTAATTTGACACTAGGCACCTAGTGATCATCAAACTCCCTGCTATTGACCTACAAGTGTAGCATACTGCACATTCATTAGACCCGCTGAATGTTTGTCTTTTTAAAAATTGGAAGTTAATTGAAATGTCCTTCCCGCTCAGCGAAATTTGCGAACAGACGTGGTCAGCAATGTATATGCTAAGTGAAAATATAAAAGCAATAAAATTCTGAAACAAGAGTTAAAAATAAATCTTCTGTACAACTTTTTCATCACTTGGCAATACGCACTTCGTTACGTACTCTGTAAAATAATATCCTCTGATGAAATTTGAATCCGCATCCTCTATCCTTACCCCTGGAACACTAACCATCAATTAAAGTTACACCACTATTAACCATGGTATATCATGGTTAATAGTGGTGTAACTATTTTTGTATCAAAAAAATATTAAATATAAATCTTTATTTGAAATATTTTACATGCAGGAAATTTCAAAATTTGTACATTGAGTTAACATTAATAGGAACTGAAAAACATGTTTAGGTAAGAGAATCAGGTATTGAAAATTAAATTAAATTGCAATTAAAATGGCGTCATTTGTACTGGGTTCTATATACCATGGTTAGTGAACACGGTTTAAAGATCTGACTACAGAGACCCGCCAACGGACTGAAAACGCCATATCTCGTCATATTTTCTCTATGCTTTATCATTCGTTTAAACGTAATCGTAATTGTGGAGCAGTGGATATCGACTCGGAACGAGAAATCGGGGTGCCGAGTTCGAATTCCAGTTGAATTCATTGCATTCACTTACGCGCAAAAACCCTTAATCCGTCTCTTCCCTCCAGTTATGGGTTAAATATCAGGACAGATTGGGTTCTATAGCCTTGGCTGGCAACCAAACTATCGCAGAAAGTAATGGCAATCTACTGCCCAGTCAGTCATGTCTCTTTCGAGACATGATCACCTAAGCCTGTTTCACGTATGGCACTTAACTGACTGAATACGCCTAATAGCTTTTCTCTGTTAAAATTTTCGCTTTGATTGATATGTGATGTATCGCCGAGATGTCAGCACAATAACAGATGATGTGTGCTGAAGTATATGCAACGAAATATCACTGCTAATGGATATTAAGTACAAAGAAGACAAACACAGATAAGACAGAAAAAAATTAATTAGAAAGGGAGGAGAGGTTATGATGTTAGAGTCGCAGTGAGTATAATAATCCGATAATAATCGCCAATGACACTCTGAAATATTTACGACCTCCCCACGTAGGGAGAAACCCGAATTTGATGCGGCACAATGTCAATTAAATTGGTAAAATTCTTGTCTGCTTTTCCTCAGACGAGATTCTATCCTTCGGTGGAGCCTCGGATGGTATCCTCTTCGTCCGATGGCAGCGAATCCGACAAAGTGAACGACTGACGCACACAGGCAATACCTTCAGACTGTCAATGGCAATCCAAATTCCGGATTATATAAATATTTGTTTATATAGCTATTTCAGTTCAGAGACCATTCCATCTTTGAGAGCGCTAAAGGGATGTCAGCTGCTCTACTACAATATGGCTACACATTTTCGTGCAGTGATGGAAACATATTTGAAAATAAAAAAAGGATTGTGCCTACGAAAACAACAATACGAATAATAATGAATATATAGAATACAAATTGAGACATGAATGGTTAAGAATGGGGATGCTATATGAACTGTGCAAGCTACTATATTTTGATACCAAAGACCCGACGGATAAACAAACTAGAATCTGTCCTAGAGAACAAAATATATAAAAACATTGTTATATAGATGGGTTTTTTTTCGGATCAGTTTTGCAGATCTTGGTTGTTATGCTCACGATCAAGCAGAACACACAGGCTCGAATTGAGATAAATACGAACAGAATAAATCCTCATTTCAGAAAGTTAAAAATACTGAGTATGCTAACATGAAAAATAAAAGATTAAATGTATATATTTCCTTGGTTATTTTGTGTCTGCAAACAAATGTGAAAATTTCTCTGTTTAACTTTACATTTCGCAAATCTAAACTTATTTATAAATAGAACTTTGTCTGTGCGTGTGTATCTGTCTGTGTGTATGTCCATTACCTATAGATTCTGAAACGGCTGAACCGATTTTCTTGAAAATTTACACAGTTGTACTATAAGGGTCTGCGGGTGTTTTTAGCTTGGTTTTTTGTCGAGGTACCCCCGATAAATATCGAAAATCGATAATCGAAAATTTGGGTTATAGAAGGAGCGGTTCGATTTTAATCAAATTTGATACACTCATAGACAAAGACATAAGAAACGATATTCAGTTCTTACAATAGTGCAGAAAATCTATAATATATATATATATATATATATATATAAGACAAAATGTTTGTGTGTGTGTGTGTGTGTGTGTGTGTGTGTGTGTGTGTTTATCTGCCTGTATGTTTGTATTTTTTCAGCCCTTTTATTTTAGTTTTTGCTTCGGATTTGGCTTTAAGTAGGTATGATTGTAGTTCTTAGTCCCAGCCATGATACTATTTACTCAGAGGACTTATTTAGCCTTCAGAATTCAGTTTACGACGAAAAAAACTTATTTGATATCTGTTATGTCGTGAGTAAGAATAAATAACTCAACAACAGGAATAGGTTAATTGTTGTATTCCGTGAAAATAATATTTACAAAGGTTATTAGTATACAATACAAGAATAAGGGTTAATCGTCTCAACCGTCGTAAGACGTAGTATGAGCAATGGGTACTTCCGGGTCGTCACCGGAAGTCTACGACTGACTTGTCGATCGGTTGCTCGGCACACTCTCCTACGTAGATGCCACCATTACTTTACATAGTAATGGAATAGTCCATTATAGCCGAATAGGCGCGGGCGTCCCAACAATATCGATACCAGGAAATCAACATTTGACTTACATCCATTCATTTTTCTTTCAGTCTACGGTTTCGCTTTAACTGGAAACAACTATTGCTGTTTAGTTTTTTGTGCCAACGTCCATAGAGTCTGAGCTCCAGGATCATGAATTAGTTTTAAAGCTTTCATTACACCTGAGCATCGTCGGACTGTACTGCTAGTATAAAAATATATCAGTTATTTAGTTACACATTTCCTGTCCCCTCTCTAGTGATAACGGGAGTAAATTACCTTAGAATAAGGGAGATAAATCAATGTTAGTAAATTCATTTTGCTCGGGGGACTAATTTTAACTTATAAAGTTAAAATTAGTCCCCTGATCAAAATGAATCGTTTAATTAATTAGTTCCTTTACCCCTACAGTTTTTAAAATTGCAGACCTATTTATTCAAGCATTTCATGTGAAGTTCCCAGATACCTGTGTCTATTAATTGATCGTCTTGCTTCAATTTGGACTTGAAATATGCCTTTGTAGTTGTCCTTATGTTGCTAATCTTTTTCTTTAGAGTGATATATTTGTTACACTGTCATACTAATTAAAACCTTTCACATAAAAATATATTGAGTAAAAGATCATTTATATAATCCTAGAAGTAATCAATGACTCATAGATACCACTGAACATCTAAAAAATATAATAATATAATATTAATTAAACGCTTCATTGATCTCGGTTTTAACTGTGAATTTTTTTGTTATCTCTGTTTATCGAATCTTAGTTTATTGTCTCATTTGTTTCATTGCATTTCACTGTAAAAAATTTCTAACAATCGTCGCATTTTTTAACGGCATAGATCAGTCAGTCAGTCAGTCAGTTAAGTGTCATACGTGATACACGCTTGGGCAATCATATCCCGAAAGGATATGATTGCCCAAGCGTGTATAAAGGATATGATTGCCCAAGCGTGTGGTATAATTATCTGACAAGTCAGATAATTATACCACAATATGTTGCCATTACTTTCTGCGGTAGATTGGCTACTAGCCAAGGCTACAGAACCCAATCTGTCCTATTATTTAACCCATAATCGTAGGGAAGAAACGGATTAATACCTTTCTCAAGGGTATCTGCGCGTAAGTGAATGCAAGTAATTCAACTGTGATTCGAACGTGGCTCCCCGATTTCTCGTTCCGAGACGATATTTACTGCACCACAACGGCACAGATACACTGGTTAAAACTTAATGATTGTCCAGAAGAACAGAACACTGAAAATATTAAAACATATATAGTTTTAAAAAAAGTAAATCATTAAAAAAAAGTATTAATTATTTGTTCACACAACTAGTAGATATGAGGGTGGTGTAACTTTCTCCGTTCGGAATGAGGAATCAGAACGTCGCGTTCGAATTCCAGTCAAACTGAATACATTTGAGCGCCAATACTATTAGGAAAGGTATAAAAATATCTCTTCCCTCTAGCACCTATAGATTAAACCAATGTTTCTCAACGTTTTTTTTTAATATTATTTAGGTTAACACTTGTAGTATAACTAAAAGTCTAGGGTGCACTTTCAAATTTTAGTTAGTAAATATTCATGAAAATATGAAAATAAGAATTTTGTTTAGATCATTTCACACCAAGGAATGTAATGAATCTACAAAGATGGAAGATGTTATTGATTGTGGATTCCGGATGAGAAACCGCCCAAAATAATGAACAACAAAAACAGATATGGAGATAGAAAAGTCGGATATATTGAACGTAATATACAAACTGGAACGCGGGTTAGTCAATTCAGGAATACTGTTAGTAGAAATAAATATATACTTGAAGATAAATCTTTGGAAATAGTATGTCTGGGTAACTTATTCTAGCTGAGTGAAACTCAGAGCTAGTCTGGTCTCTGGTTAACTTCGGTATCTGTCGGAACTCTTCGATAACTGTAACGGATCTCTACGATTACTCTCCACTGTAAACTGCCACTATAACTGTAATTCACTGTTTTCTCTATGGCAGTCGAGTCCATTATCATATACAAAAAGGGGAGATCCCACAACAGTTACTGAATATGAAATAAAAAGAAACGATTAGGGAGCAAGAACAAGACCAATAAAAAAAAAAAAGAATTAAGAGGATAACGATCGCCATTGCATTTAAATTTTTGAAGATCAAAGTTGAGCGGGAAGCAAGAAGCCATAGGAGAAGCGATAGAAAAAACTGTTAGCATAAAACTTACGCTTACTTCTAACCTTTTCATTTGTGAAACGATGAGACCTTGCTGCCAATCTAGAACTGTGTTTAAATTCATAAATTTTAGATACTATAGCGCAGGAGTCGGCAACCCCCGTGCCACATCCGGCCCGCGAAGAAGTTTTGTCAGGCTCTCTAACTTAACACCTTGACACTAATTATCAAATTAATTTGCTGAGAAAGTGGCAAAGAAATTATCAGTTAGAGTTCAGTGACTTGCAATGCCATGATTTTCAAATCCACTGCTGATTTTCTTAAGAAATATATTTTGGCAAGCGGAAAATATAAAAGTCTATTGAATAATCCGAAAATGATGGCATCATTATTGGGAAGAATATATGCTAGAGAACAACCTTTTTACGAAAAAGAAATATATTAAAATTCGTTTAAGAACAAGGTTGGGTGATGACCACTTGAATGAAAGTTTGTTCCTGTCATCAACAAATACATCAACTGATATGGAGAAGTTGTCAGACAATAAAGAGAAACAAAATGTCTTATTAAATAATTTGCTATTTCTAACTGTATTTTGTTGTCTTACGTAATTTGAATTTTTTTCTTTTAGTGTGTTAGTTGTTATCCTGTTAGTGTTACAATAAAAAAATGAATCTCGTTTAAATAATATAACATTAACTTCATTGTTATTTCTTTAAACATCCAGACAATGGCGGACTTCTGGACGGGGCGGTCTGCGGTCGAGACAATTTATAACAGTACATTTGATATCATGGCTCTTCTTCGAGACATTGTATAGCTGCCTAGACCGCTCACCTCAAAATGTTGCCGATCCCTGCTATAGAGGAAAGTATTTATAGAAACAGCACAGAAGGATTTAAGTAACGGGCGTGGAAAAGTGACTGAATCATCTGATTTTCTTCAGATGGTGGGTGATCATGAATTTTCTAGTATTTTTATGGCAACTGCTCTGACGAGCTATTTTCTCTCGTATCTCGAACACACGTATTTACGTATGCTACAAGACTGGCATCAAGACCTCACTCTTTTACTGCCGAAATAGTTAAATGTAATCTCTTCTGCTCAAACATTTTATTTTCTCGCACCTCCCGTTAGTAGAACTCACTTCCATTTATTGCATCTCTGTTTTCTATAATTTTTAAAAGTTTAAATGCAATGTCAATTGTCATCTTCTATCTATTTGAATACCACTCATCTCTTATCATTTCCTCCCTTGTACCTTGTTTTTTTTTTCTCTCACTGTACCCCCTTGCGGACTAGTGGCAGTTCTGACTTGCTTGGAGTGAAATGATTATAAGAAAATAACTTATAAATAAAAGAAATATGACATAAAACATACATATCTCCGGTTTTATTAATTATGTAAAGACAAACTTTATATTCACAAAAGCTGGGCTTCATTTACCGTGTGTACAATTGTGAAAGCAGAATAACATATACCATATTTTTTATTATTTTAAATTTTGACATTGACCAGCTGTGATGTCGTTAAACAAATAAGTGAATCCACTGCCTTGAGTGGTTCTTGGGCCTTGTGTTGAATTATATTTTTGAAAAAAGTTCAAATATTTTCATTATTATTCATTTCAGTTTTTATATCATTCGGACTATTGTCCTCATAAATGCAGCCATGTGTACGACGTTTCGGCCGTAGTAGCCTCCTGCTTTCTTCAGGTGCTAAGAATTCGGAACCGAACCCTCTATTACATTCACTGGGTTATATGATCTTCACTCCTTGTCTAGAGCCTAGTTATGAGTTATCTCCCCTATAACCTGGTATTGAACCCACAACTTCTTTGGGTCAAGTCACAGCAATTAACCATCGTCTATATCCAATGGGTGGTGTGTCTTTAAGGAAAAGAAACAACTGAATTTTGGGGTCTTATAAACCTAATGTCCAGTCACTATTTTTAACATCGGACAAATGGCATCAAAGATGAGGACAATAGTCCGAATAATGTAAATACTATAAATACTACCTCGTCTCAGAGACATAGACAAATATTATTCATTTCAGACTAACTTTTCTATCTGTTATTTGTGTTGTTTTCTTTGCTAACGTTTAGTTTGTTTTGCAGTTTTCTGTTTCTGGTCGTTATGCAAACAGTTCTGAAGTAATACTCGGGCGCTTGCGGTGTGGAAATATACGCGGAAATGACCTGAGGAAATGACGTCGGAAGAGACGAAGGTTGAGACTGAAAATGACCCGAACTTTATTCCAAAACGTCTGACAGGAAGTTGTTGGCACGGCTCCCCTGTTCCAGGCGCTAACCGCGGTAAAATATATGCATCTGGCGAGCCTAGGGGCATAGAGAGACGCAGATAAGTGGAGGAAGTGACACCAGACTTAGATTCAGATGTATACGTAGCATATACAACCACCCACATGATACGAGCCAAAAAAAAAAAATTAGTGTCATTAAGCTACGGAGTTAAGTGAGATTTTCAAATGAATAACTTGAAAGAGATAACGACTGTCACATTAGTGAAGGTCGATTTTGGTATTGTGATTTTGCACTCAATTCGAAAGTTGTGGTTTGACCCAAAAAATAATGATGTAAAATTTTCTTTTTTGAATCGTTGCCGTTTTTGAGAAAAAACGAATTTAAAGTTTAAGTTTTGTTCCAAAATTGAAATGTTGAACTATTGTTCAGGCGATCAGTGAAATCCTTACAGAACGGCCTCATTAAATTTATAATTGTAATATATTCAGTGAGATGGGTTAGAATTATAAGGGATAATTACTTTCAAATAATAGCCGAATAATTATATCTATAAATATACTCTTAATGAGGTAAAACGCATGCAAGATATTAAGCCACACATTATACCAGAATCGAAGAGGAAGATCCTATACTGTACTAATATCAAAGAGGTAGTCCACGTACTATAACAGAATAAATGAGGTAGTCTACATACTATACCAGAATCAAAGAGCTAGGCAACATGTCATAGCAGAATCAAAGAGATAGACCACATACTAAAGCTTCATCAAAGAAATAGGCAGGACCTATAAAATAGCAGAATCAACAAGATATGCACGCACTATACCAGAATCAACGAAGTAGGCTACATAATATACCAGAATAAATAGGGTAGGCAACATACTATACAAGGTTCTACAAGGCTACATAGTATACTAAAATCTAAGATGTAGACCATATACTATACAGAATCGACAAGTTAAGCTACACACTATATTAGGATCAATGAGATAGGCCACATAATATACCGAAATCAAAGATATAAGCTAGCCGTTATAAGAGAATCAATGAGGTAGGCCACATATTATACCAGATACTACGAAGTAAGCCTCGTACTATACCAGAGCCAAAGAGAAAAACCACCTATTATGTCAGAATCAAAGAGGTAGGCAACAAACTATACCAGAGTCAAGGAAGAATAAAATAATTATATATATATATTATTCTGCTTTCACAACTGAATACATTGTAAATGATATCACGTTGAAAGACCGATTCTCCTAGGTTCAGCGAACAAATAAAGACATGTTATTCTGTTTTCACAACTGAATAAATGGTAAATGGTATCACATTGTAAGACCGATTCTTGTACGTTTAGCGAAGATGATATATGTTATTCTGCTTTCACAACTGAATACATGGTAAATGGTATCACATTGTAAGACCGATTCTTGTACGTTTAGCGAAGATGATATATGTTATTCTGCTTTCACAACTGAATACATGGTAAATGGTATCACGTTGAAAGACCGATTCTCGTACGAGTTAAGCAACGTCAACTCTGGTTAGTATCGAGATGGATAAACGCTTTCGAATATCAGGGTTCACGCTTTGATGTTTAAGTGTTGTATCGGATAATGGCTCTGAATTGGTTATTTTTGGGCCGAGTGCAAATTCTAGTCATGTTCATTATATTCAATTACGCATAAATACCCTTGCGAAACGTATGAAAGCACCTCTCCTATGGGTTAATTAGTATGCTTTGTAACAGTAAATTATTATTATCTCCAAAATATTCTTACATTCCAAAATTATTTCTGGCTTTAAATGATTCGTAAAATTTGATAAACCGTAAAAAATCAATTAAGCATAAGTGCCCTTTTTTCTCTATTTTCCATAAAATTTCGTCGAAGTCAAGAAGAAAAAGAACAAAACATAACCCTCATTGCAAGTTTTTGTACATGGAAGGCAGGATAGGATCTATGGGATATAACAGAAAATCACAATTTATTAACCACTACAAAAACGGGAACTTGTGGAGAGCCATTATCGGCAAATTTGTGAAGAGACAATGCACATAAAAGAAGACGTGATTTTACAGCCTATGTAAAGTCTCGATGTAAAAATAATGAAATAGCTTGAAACATGTTTCAAACGCACGGCGTATCCTTGGAAGTCTGTCTGACATTAAGATCACCTTAGAGATTTTACTTCGATAACCCACTAATTTTAGTTAAAATAACAATCAAAACTATACAAAAATTCGATCACTTTTTTTCGCTGACAATGACAAGCTGATAATCTTAAGCGAATATATCTAAATGCTGGAACAATTTACGGAAAGTTTGAAAATGAATCGTTTTAAAGAATCATACATTATTCTTTTATGTTTATCGTCTTTTCAAAACATAAGAGGCCATGGGCCTCCGAATCTTCTTCTCTCTTGTTGCTGGAAAAACTGAGTTTTTACCGTCAGTCTTTGTTCTGTTCTGTAACAGTGTTTCGCTCTTTTTCTCCTTCACTCAGTATGCCTTGCGAGTTTTAAAGTTTCCAAACCCGCTGTACATATAATTTACTCGGGAGATTTCAAGAGTTTCTTTTTAAGCAATAAGAAAAAGGAAATGTTGTGGAAGCCATGATCTTCTACGTCCTGAATGGAGACGCTATAAAGAGTCAAACGTTGCTTACAGCTTTTATTTTGCAGTGATGACACCTTGTACAAAGCCCTTGCACTACTCACGATATAGAGTTACAGCGTAAGAAACACAATTTATGCGGATATGTTGACAAAATAACGGTTAATATTAGATGTTGACAGGTGAAGATTGTAGTGATTGAGGAAGAAACTTCTTGGGGGTCTGTTCTACAAAGTAAACTTTCGCGGGAATAAACAACGCGAGTGAAACTTAGATCTCACAGATAGTATACGAAGAGAATGAGGGTGGTTCGCTACATTTGTGTAACAAGGCGTGTCTCAGCTGTGAAGATTAGAAATGGTGGAACTAAAGGATGGATTGGTCCGAGCACTTTTCACGATAGAGGCGTGAGAGTCTTGAGTCTCCACTTGTGGTATAGGTCTACAAGAGAATACAAGTTGTGGAGAGCCATAATACCTCATACCACGAAGAATTTACGAGACATTTTTTTTTATTTTTATTCAAATAAAATTCTTTTCCATTAAAAAAAGACTCCATCTCCGATCTCTGAAGGCTAGAAAATTTTTCGCCATTTGCAGAACGATCGCCATTCTCGTGAACCTGACACAAGCAAACACGAAAATGGACTTTACTTGCTTTAAAAGATTTGAATGTTCGAATAGGAAATAAGATTTAAGCAATTAATTTCTTGGAATTAGAATGGCGGAAGAATTGAAGTTGAAAGAGAAATCAAAACTTTCTGCAAATTGTCGAAAGCAGCCGACTTAAAAAAAAAAAAGAAAAAGAAGAAAAATTGAAATAAAAAGTAGTGACTTTTAAAGAATTAGTATCGGTTATAATAATGATAATAATAATAATAGCAACAACAATAACAAAATCAATAACATTAATGAGAAGAAATGGAAAAAAGCAAAAAAGTAAAATGACTAAACAAAAACTCAACGAAAGAAAACAAAGGCAAACAAACAACAAATAAGGAAAGCGAAAACAACATATATCAAAAGAGTAATTTAAATCGAGGGAAATGAGAAGACTAGAAGTTAAGGAAATTTGAAAAAGAAGAGGAAGAGAAAAAAGGAAAAGAAAAAGAAGACAAAAATAAGACGAATAAAGAAAGATGGTGGAAAAAAGAAAAAGTATATACCACATCAAAAGCTGGAAAAAAAAAGAAAGAAAGAAAAGAATGACAGATAAACGAGCGGAAGAGTAAAAAGCAAGAAAAAAATGAAAGAAAGAAAAATGAATGAAAGAAAAAAATGGAGAAAAGAACGAGAAAAATACAAAAGAAAGAAAATTAATGAAAGAAAAAAGAACGAGGCAAATAAAAATAAAGAAAAAGTAAGAAAGAAAATAAATGGAATAAAAAAGGGAAAATAAAAGAAAAAAGATACAGAAGGAAGGAAGGAAGGAAGGAAGGAAGGCAAGAAAGGAAGGAAGGCAAGGAAGGGAAGGAAGGAAGGAAAGAAGGCAAGGAAGGAAAGGGAAGGAAGGAAGGAAGGAAGGAAGGAAGGAAGGAAGGAAGGAAGGAAAAGTTATCAATAAAAAATGTAGGACAGGGAACGTCGTGGAATGAGGAAATGTGTCTGACAACGTATTGGGGAGAACAAAACGGGTCAGAGAGTTAGAAAGAGAAAAAGACGATAGAACTCCTTTTACACAGGAATACTGATTGCCAAGACTATGAACGAGGAATTTGATTAATTTGCAAATGAACTGTCTTAAGTAAGTGAATTACAGATGTCTTATGTCAAAGGCATGAAATAGCAATCACGCATCGGACGAATCTGTTAAGAACTCTTCCAGCTGATAAATAATAAGAAAAAGAAAAGAAATGGTTGATTATTTATTTTTTCCGTTTTGTTTCCTAGCAGCGTCAGTTCGTATTGCCCGGATTAATATTACCTAGGAGATGACAATCATGGATGTCACTTGGCTGAAGAGGAAACAATTTATCAGATTTTGTTATTATTTACACTGTCTAGAAATGAACGGCTCTCCTCATCTTCATTGTAATTATCACTATATTTTGACTGTTGTACTCTCCGGCCTTCCTCAGCTGTATATAGATATAGATATCTGTCATAACTATCGGTTAAATATATTAAGTCTTGCTTAGGCACACCCGGTGACGCCTGTATGAAATACTGTGAAGACTAATTATTTGTTGTTCCAAATATAAACAGTTGTGGCACAAGACAAAGGAGAAGTGAGGTAAAAATACTTTGAAATACATAATTTAAAAAGAAAAAACTGGGGTGTCCTAATAAATATGGCAGGTATTGTAAAAATATCTTCAATTACAAAGATATCCTGAAATATATAACAATACATACAAAATATTTGATATTGAAATTTATATCTACATATACACATTCACAAAATTACCTGTATACAAATATACATGCACATAAATATATATGTAAATATATGCACATATATGTATAGATAATCATCCATTCATATATTCCTTTATATTCACAAAATAAATGCAAACATTTCTTTCTCTCTCTCCATATATATATATATATGTGTATATACACATAGATTTATGCATATACGCCTACACATATATATACACACGCATCTCTGTCTCTGTGTCTCGGTCTGTCTCTCTCTATCTATAGATATGTATATATATATATATATATATATATGTGTGTGTGTGTGTGTGTGTGTGTGTGTGTGTGTGTGTGTGCGCGCGCGCGCGCGTGTGTGTATGTGTGTGTGTATTATTATTACGTTAGAACATGTGCAAACTACTACAAAATTGTACATTTTGCTTCGACATTGAAAGAACCAGAAAGTTAGCAGTGATGGTAATAAACATTTTATTTATTTTTTTATTTAAGAAAACACTTCTATTTATTTTTCTAATTTTTTCTTTTTTTCTTCGTACGAGGTAAAAAAAAAAAAAGGATATTAAAGAAGGGAAGGAAAGAGGGAAGAAAAAATCAGAAAATAAGATGAGAAATAAAGAAAGAGGAAAAAGAAGAACATAGAAGAAATAGAAAGTGAAGAGGAAAATAAGTGATAAAATGTAGTGAGGAAAAAGTTAATGGAAACTGCGAGGAGAAGGAAATTGTAAATTTTGGCAGGAGTTGAAATAAAATGTGTGACGAGGACTCCGGCCACTAGTCGTTGATAGCTTTGACACAGTAGCTTGTCTTCAAGTCGACCTTTACAACGGTGTTCTTCCCCGCCCACGTTGTGAATTTTGATCTGAAGGAACAGGACCGGACGTGTGAGCACAATTGGGGTAATGAAAACGGCACCGAAAATAAACTGAATGACACATGAATAAGTTACTGGAAAAGTCTTTATATACAAACAAAAAGAAACAAAAAGAAATAGAATATAACACTCGCCAATCACGATGTGACGAGGCCCGCGACAGAACCAAAAATATGATCACGGCCGAATAAGCCACCGGAAAAGTCTGTGAACGGACGCTGAAGTTTCGTCTAAGAGTAGTGTTTGTGTTCTTAACATTAATTTAAGCTTTTGGTTGATAGTGTCTGTTCACTCCAACTGAAGTTTTCAAGTTTGTGACAACTCAAAATGTCTTTGTTTCGCTTCACCGTGAAGCATTACGGAAACTGCCGAAGGGATGTCTCTGCGTGTGGTAGGTAACGGTAAGTCGTTTAATTTGTCTTTAACTCTGGTTAGTTCGTTGTTTAACTCTTTTCGGTCAGTCGGCATGCTGGACTATTTCTTGTCTCTTTCTGTTTACATCTTCAGTCAGAAATTCTATCGAAAGTGACCATCTCTATCTCTACAATCGTAGCTCCCCAGAAAAGAACCGTCACTACCTTGTCGTAACATCTCGACTGGTCTTGTCTTGACTCAAACTGAACTCGAACTCAACACAACCCAACTGAAACTCCAACTAATTTTGGCCATCCGGTGCTTTATATTTATAGGCATAACGGACACGGAGTGTCCATGCAAATCAAATCTTTAGCTAATGAAATCACTTCCGCCTTCTAAATTTGAGGTGGAGTTACTTCCTTCCCTTGGTCTAAACAATGAAGCAGCAATATTTCTGGTGATATCACTTCTTTCCGTATTCTTTCTTTGATTCAACTGATTACATCATTTATTTTTCAGGGTTTAAATCTGTTCACAGGAAAATTGAAAATTTCAGGATTCAACCTTTTGGCCTCATCAAAGAATTGTGACAATCTCTTTTCAAGAATCCAAAACAATGTTTTGGTTACGGTTTACTTTCCACTTTTACCAGCTGTAAGGCTTAGTGATTTCAATGGTACTTTTCTTAATTAGTCACGCTGTTTCCGCTTTGTCAAATAATGGGATGACCTCGTCTGACCTGCTGACTACACCTGCAAATGTTTTTAATTTACTCCTATACTCAGCTAGTTTTCAATATTTCAATTTGTAATATTTTCTCTCTTTATAATTCTTTAGCTGCGTTCATATTGCAACCGAATAAACTATTTTATTATCTATTCGGCTTATTTTTCTCTCTGCTCATGTGAGAACAATTATTCTGCACTATTAATACTACAAATAATAATAATTTCTTTCGCTCCGTCTTGCTAAAGTAGTGTTATATTTTTCTGCATGCCAAAATAGTGTTACACCCCACCACATATACAATATATATATATATATATATATATATATATATATATATATATATATATATATAATACAATTTATATATTTATATACATTTTAATCCATTTTATATACATGTTATATATTTTTATTCAATATACCCATATGCATAAACACACATAATTCACGTATCTACACACATACATATCATATATACACATCCATACCTTCAATAAATATATTTTTTTTTCTTCTTCTGTGTGCCTTGTACTTTCAGGACGTAGGCGATCATGACCTTCCACGTCTCCCTATCCCTAGTGGCTCTTAGCACGCTTTCTTCAGTAACACCTCGCAACCGCCATTCTGTCATCCAGCTGCTCAGGCCCTTCAAATATGTTATCCGCTGCTTTCCTCTGTCTCTTTTCCCCTCTATCTGTCCTGTTAGTATCAGGTTCTCAAAATTGGTCTCATTTGACAAAAAGAGAATATTTCGATTTACTCATTATTAGGCATTAGTATATATAGTATTAATATAGCACTTTAATATAACGGAAGGAAAGACCAGAATATCTTCTTCTTCTTCTTTGTGCCTTGACCTTTAAGGACGTAGGCGATCATGGCCTTCCACGCCTCCCTATTCCTGGTGGCTCTGAGCACACTTTCTCCTGTAACATTTCCCAGCCTCCGTTCTGTCATCCACCTGCTCAGACCCTTCAAATATGTTATCCGCTGCTTTCCTCTGTCTCGTTTCCCCTCTATCTAGCCTGTTAGTATCAGGTTCTGATGAACATCAGTTGTCTCTTCCTGATGCTCAATATTAATTTTGTTTTCGTTTCCATTCTTTCCAGCACCTCATCGTTGCTCACATGCTCGATCCACGATATCCCAAGCATCCTTGTGTAGAACGACATTTCAACTGTTTCAGATTTTCCCTTCATCTCTGTTGATATTGTCCAACATTCACTGCCATATTGAAGATCTGACATCACATAGCAATCTAGTACTTTCTTCTATGTTTCTAATGAAAGTTTCTTGTGTCCTAATACTTTACTCAGCTCCTGGAATGCGTCCTTCGCTATGTTAATTCGCCTTCGTATCACTGTTAAATTTTTGTACCTGCTTAATTTTAATACCCCCACCTTTATTTGGCACTCTGGGCTGCTCTTTTTGCTGATGACCATGAATCCGGTTTTCTTTCAGTTTATTTGTAGTCCCTTCTTGTCACTCTATTTAGCTACATTCTGCAGGAGGTCCTGCAGTTTCTTTTCAGTGTTTGCAATTACAAAGCCCTGTATCGCCTGCGTATCTTATGTTGTTCAGATTGTGGCCTCCGATGACAAATCCTTGCATAACATCTAGGGTGCTCAAAATATTCTTGTTGTACAAATTAAATAGATCCGGTGAAAAGACACATCCTTGTCTTACGCCCCTTTCTATCTTTGCATATCTGCTGAATTCGTTACCTGTCCGTATGCAGCTAGTTTGCTACTAGTAGAGATCCTCAATTACTCTAAAGTCTTTCCAAATATGTCGAGGCTGCTGAGCATCTCCATCAACTCTTTGTGGCGTATTTTATCGAACGCCTTCCCATAATCAATAAAACACAGGTACAAATCTTTTTTCATTTGTATTTACCTTTCAGAGAACAGATTTAAAATAACGTACATTCAAACAGAAATACACTTGTAACTATACATTTGTACATATAAAACAAGGCATGAAAACACACACATATTATTGTTATAATATATATATAACAATAATATGTGTGTGTTTTCATGCCTTGTTTTATATGTACAAATGTATAGTTACATGTGTATTTCTGTTTGAATGTACGTTAATTTAAATCTGTACGTTATTTTAAATATATATATATATATATATATATATATATATATATATACTTCCAAAGAAACGCGATAGTTAAGATATTGCACTATTTTAGTCACCTGTCAGCGTAAAGTTATTCACTTCATTAAAAACTATTTCGAAAAAAATGTACTTTCCTGAATATTAGTTAATTGAAAGTTTATTTAATCTGATTCTAAGCAAATATTTTAGTTTAAAATATCACAGAAATGTATTTCATAACATTCAGGTCGGTGTTTATTTAAGGTGTTGACAGGCTGACAGTTTTACTGATAGCCAGAAGTTTATCTAATTTTTTTTCTACGTGATACATATCTGTAAAATTTCTTTAGTAATATAACGGTAGCACCTTTTTATATAAATTTTAAACTTTCTAGTAATCGCAAAATTGTACGAAATTTTTCTCTATATTCTATATGTATATATATATATCCATATAATGTACATATGTAGATATGCCATGATATTTGTTTGTTCGAATATAATATTGGTATAATTATTTTGTTGTGTATATTTACATTTGACTTGCATTTCTTCCTTTGCAGCTTGAAGTATATAAGTTGTGTAGATGCTTGTTTTTATAATTTTTTATTTGAAATCCCAGTAAATAATATGGACTGCTCCACTATTACCATAGTTTGGTATGCATGTCAAAATTAATATATATAAACATGTTACGGAAATTAACGAATTTTAACGAAACTTGGTTATAAGCAACCGACAATTTGTAATGAATTATTTTGAACATTATTTTTACCGATACTCGTATTTAAGTAGATATTCTGTTTTTAATTAAACAGTATTTTATATTTATATCTACCGGCCTGATTATTTACGATAAATTTTTATTACGAAAATGTGTGCTATCCAGCAGGATTCGAACCTGCAACCCCTATTACAAAGGAGAAGCATACCATTTGATCTGGTACCGTCTTGATCACTCGACCATGGATAGCCTCTTGATCAGACGAGGTTTTTATCATGCTTATATAACACAATTTTTTATTTACCGTAAACAAGCATATCTGCTCTGAAATGTATCGTAATGTCAACAAATGTAAACATGTTACGGAAATTAACGAATTTTAACGAAACTTGGTTATAAGCAACCGACAATTTGTAATGAATTATTTTGAACATTATTTTTACCGATACTCGTATTTAAGTAGATATTATGTTTTTAATTAAACAGTATTTTTATATTTATATCTACCGGCTTGATTATTTACGATAAATTTTTATTACGAAAATGTGTGCTATCCAGCAGGATTCGAACCTGCGACCCCTATTACATAGAGGAAGCATACCATTTGATCTGGTACCGTCTTGACCACTCAATATATATATATATATATATATATATATATATATATATATATATATATATATATCTGAGTGAACACAGAACGAAGAATTCTTACAACGTCCAAAACATTAATTTAAAACAGTGCTCGATATATAATACATAAAGCTGTGAATATTTATTACAAATTATATTTTAGAACTTTAATGTTTCATCAGGCAGTCTTTCTGCCTGGTGAGACATTGATGTTTCAATGTCGAAACGAAAGTACCTTCGTAGCGAATATATATAGAATAATTATGTACATGTTCTAAAATATAATTTATAATATATATATACATATATATATATGTATATATATACTAGATATTCAGCAGACACCATTTTGACATAGAGCAGCACTACCACCTCAAGGTACTTGATGTAGGCGCCCGTGTTGAGTCTGATAACTTATTAGAAGATGAATGGTGAAATAACGTCACCATCATTAGTGATCACTCCAGACACCTTCATTATCACACCATTACAGTCATCCAACATTTTTCTGAATCTTCTGCACTGTTCTCAGATTAACACACAAGTAGGAGTCCTTCCACGTCCTTTTAATGAGAATAGATGTTTATTTCTTCTTTCCTGTTCAGGCTTGCGTTTTTAATATCTTCTCTTTTCATTTAACTTTCAGTAACCCATTGTGTCTTAGTGACACCATCACCTTGCTCAAGCCTGTTTCACTGTATCTCAGCTTGTCAGTGTGACTAAACATCCGATTCCAGCCGGGATCGAAACTCGACCGAGTTGGCATCAATCAGAAAATCTACTTCCACGCTATTGGCGCGCGGTCGAATGCAACATCAAACCAGCACACCCCTATTAGCAGGGATAATAAGGGAGTAAACTGTGTCAACTTGTTAAGAGCCATTATCACCCATATCCTAAGGTAACAGAATACAAGAATTTTGTGCATTCCCATCCATTTGTTAGTTTGCCTATAACTCAGAAATAATAGACTATTCATTTTTGAGTGCTTAGAAACAGAGGAAACCATACTATTTGATTTAAGCGAGACAATGAAATGGATAAAGAAAGAAAAAAAGAAAAAAGAAAAAAAGAAAGAACGAAAGAAGGGAAAATAGAATTGGAAAGACAGAATCAGATTAAGCCGATAAGAAGAAACACTACACTTAGATCTTAGCCAAAAGGTCGAAAAGAGATAGTATTTTGTTGCCACCCCAGGCTGACAGGATGTGACACAAGGTCAGTTTAATGCTGGTTTTAATCCATGCACATGGATTCTGTCTAAAAATGGCCCAACTACCGCAACGTTTCCCCACGCTGTCACTCGTTTCATTAGGAACCCCCTTTTTTTAGAGCAATGACGGATATTTGGCTGCGGGCTGCTGTTTCCTAAGACCCGGTCACCTCTCAATAGTATTTTCAGTTGCGCTCTGTCCGGAGACAGAGACACAAGTGGAATATGAAATGTAGTTTATCTACCCGAGGACAGATGCTACACTCTGTTTCAAGATAAAAGCCGAAAAAAAAATGGTGACTGTGATAAAAGCGAAATTTTGCAGACGTACAATAACAACAATGGAAGTCAAGTGAAGCAATTGCCAAAAATCTAGTTACCATAAAGTAAATAACATAGCAACTGTGATAAAACCGAAATTTTGCAGACACACAGAAACGAACAACGCAAGTCGAGGGAGGCAATTTCCAAAGTTCCACTTACCATAAATTAAATAACATGGCGATTTTGCAGACACACAATAACGAACATCGAAAGTCAAGTGGAGCAAATGCCAAAAGTCCAGTTACTATAAAGTAAATAACATAGCAACTTTGATTAAAACGAAATTTTGCAGACACACTATAACGAATAACGGAAGTCGAGGGAGACAATCTCCAAAGTTCCATTTACCATAAGTTAAATAACATGGCGAATGTGAAATTTTGCAGACGCACAATATCGAACGACGGATTCGTGTGAGATAATTTCTAAAAACCCATTTACAATAAATTAAATAGCATCTTCTACTAAATTATTTTTAAATGCTGAATTATTTGAAAATTGTCATTAAGAGAAATGTTCGTAAGGTCGGGATTTTGTTAATAAATGAATAGTAATCGCAAACATTATGTAAGAGAACCGAATAAAACACCATTTAACCTACCTAACGTCACTGTGTAATTTGAGCCTAGATCAAGTACTAAGGTGGATTTTAGTTAAATCCACAAAAGATTGGAAGTTGTGGATAGCCATGATCGGAAAAGTAGACATCATATCTAAACTTATTTATAAATGGAATTTTGTCTCTGTGTGTGTGTCTGTGTGTGTGTGTCCGTTAGCTATAGACTCCGAAACGGCTGAACCGATTTTCTTGAAAATTTACACAGTTATACTATAAGCGTCTGCGAGTGTTATTAGTTAGGTTTTGTGTCAAGGTACCCCCGATAAATATCAAAAATCGATAATCGAAAAAATCGGGTTATAAAAGGAGTGGTCCGTTTTTAATCAAATTTGATACACTCATAGACAAAGACATAAGAAACGATATTCAGAAGTTTCAAGTTTCTTACAATAGCGCAAAGAATCGATTATATATATATATATATTACAATCACCTCTCATCCTTCAATAACAAAGAAAAATAAAACATGACATCTCTCTCCAAATACTTTTGGAAGTTAAAAGAGGAAAATAAAACGTCTCAAGTTAAATGGAAAATCCTTAAACAAACAAGAACAGCTAAATCTATAAACGAACCATGTTTCCTCTGTCTTCTACAAAAAATTGAGTTCCTTAAATATATGAACAGTAACAAGATTTTTAACCGGAGGCACGAAACCATAGTAAACTGCAAGCACATTAGAGAGCTAGCATTACAATCATGCTAAAAAAAAATTACTACAAGAGCCAGAACTAGGACCCCATATATATATATATATATATATATATATATATATATATATAAATTCTACAATAATATCGAATTACAAAATTCTAAAGTAAGGCTTAATATTAATTATAAAGTAAGGTTAATAACCATAATTAGTATTAATTAATAAAGTAAGGTTAATAGCCATAATTAGTATTGATTAATATTAATTATAAAGTACGGTTAATAACCATAACTAGTAAGGTTAATAACCATAATTAGAGTACGGTTAATAACCATAACCATTATTATAGTAAGGTTAATAACCATAACCATAATTAGAGTAAGGTTAATAACCATAACCAGAACCATAATTAGGTGAATCATATATTGACTACATATAAAAATAGAAATTTAAAATTTAAAATTTTATAGAGAAAACGGTTTCCAAACTATGATCTAATTAAAAACCAAAAATTAAAATTTAATAAAAAAAAATACATATTCCCTAAATCCAAAGTTAAGATTAAACATGCAAACTTACATTAATTATAAAGACTCTGCTTAAATAAAAATAAATAAAAAGATATCCACGCCAACTATTATCGGTTCTTCTAAGAAATCCATAAAGATATAGTCTAGCCAATAAATAATTAAAACTTACAACTGTCTAGAATCAAAAACTCTCATTACTCAACCACTTAAGAAACACCCTCTCCAAAAATTCCAACGGTTACATCGCTAACCCCCACCAACACCTCTGACAAAACACTCTCTCCAAATATTCCAACGGTCAAAGACCTATCCCGCTATCACTAACCCCTACCAACACCTCGAACAAAACTAAATAAATAAAAAGAAAAAGGATTTCCAGTTCTTTACACACCTCCTGATGAGGCAGTGAAGTTTCAATGACGAAACCAGAGTACCTTCGTAGAGGTTATATATAGAATAATTATGTACATGTTCTAAAATATAATTTATAATAAATATTCACAGCTCTATATATTATATATCGAGCACTGTTTTTAAATTAATGTTTTGGACGTTGTAAGAATTCTTTGTTCTGTATTCACTAGGATATATATATATAAAAGGCAAGGTGTTTGTGTGTGTGTGTGTCTGTTTATCTGTCTGTATGTCATTTATACAAATCCACAATTTTTTTCCGATTCTCACCAAACTTCACACAAATATTCTTTAGGCTGAGTTTGAGCTCCAGAACCATGGATTAGTTTTAAAGCTTTCATTATACCCGAGCAACGCCGGGCTATACTGCTAGTAAAAGTATAAAAGATAATATTTTCAAAAGTTTTTCCCACCTCTGTTTTTCTTTGCTCTTATTTTTACAGATGTTGTGTTTGTTTATTCTACATTGTAGGACACGCAATCATTTCCATACCAACTTTCTTAATTTTTTCACTGACACTTTAAAATACGCAGCTTGATTTCTTTTTTGTCAGGTTTTTTTTTTTAATTTCCTTCTTTCTTCCGGGTGTCTAATTTTTTTGTTATTATTAAAAATTAGATCTCCTTTTCTTGAGTAATGGCATTGATATCAAACAGTTTTTCCATAACACAATGCAATCATCTTCCTATTGAAGACAGACATTTTCCCCCTTTTATAAAAAATAAAAACTTGCCTTATACCTTGATTTGTAACTGAATGGAGATTTTATTTCCAGAAAGCCGCGATGTAATAAAAAAAGATTAGATAAAAATAATCAGAACATATATTTTTGATTGAATCGCATTGTAAAGTTTAATACATTTTATAGATTATCTAATTTACTTGAACAATTCTCGAGGACATCGATGTCAATCGAA
Source organism: Ascarosepion bandense (assembly GCA_037127315.1). Classification (NCBI taxonomy): domain Eukaryota; kingdom Metazoa; phylum Mollusca; class Cephalopoda; order Sepiida; family Sepiidae; genus Ascarosepion; species Ascarosepion bandense. Next base: position 4,049,421 of record JBBBDQ010000991.1, read on the forward strand.
ATAGTCTTGAAGATCACTGCAAAGTAGTTCGATATTCTACAGATTTATATATATAAAATAAATCGAGATATGTTTTCAGTGGGAGTACTTTTTGCCGCGAAGCGGTCGACTCTGATTTACTGAACTGTTATGGCATATTAAATATCAACTCGAAATAAAAAATCGGAGACTTGAGTACAAATTCCAGTTGAACTTGTTGCTTTCATTAACTCTGGAATACTCTTGGTAAAGATATTAATCCATATCTTATTCCTCTAGCTATGGCTTGAATAGCAATACAGATTAGGTTTATAGCCTTGGTTGGCAACCAGTCTATTGCAGAACGAAATGCCAACATACTGCGGTAAAATCTTCTAGCTAGTCAGTGATTGATCAAAAGACACATCAGCGTGTATCACGTACGATACTTTACTAACAGACTGACATCTAACACTTCATGGCTACATCCAACTCACACATGGCTCCAAGACGTTGCATGGACACTGCCTCGGCCACAGCAATGACCTGCCGACTAATCTATGTGAGGTTGGTTGGAAGGGTTTGCTGATACGACCGGTGATAGAGATCGTCTCTCTCGAACACACTGGTCCCAAGCGGTCTTCGGTTAGTCGCTAACTTGCGAGTAGAAATAGGTCAACGACTTTACTAGTGCGTGTAAGGGTGACCATCGCGGCGCAATAAGGAGCTAACTGACTAAATGATGATGTTCGTAAAAATGCAGGCGTATACTGCCAGTATTTATATTACGACTATTGTTCTCATCTTTGTTGTTATCTTCACAAAGTTTTGGTCTCTGGCCTTTTTTTCGGAAGCTAGTCAATCTAGGTAGCCTTCAGATAATTTTGAACTGAACATTGATATAGAAGTTAATTTTAGTTCTGATCTTCACGTGTAAGCATATATGGTCGTTTTCTTTTTTTTAGTATATTTAAATATAGCCCACAATTACTATTCTGCTACTTTCAAGAACCAATGATTTCATTTATTTACTTTTGTGTCGTAGTATTATATACTACCGCTGGTTCTAAACAAACAACGAGGAACTAGTATATATAAAAGCAGAAGAGCAGCCGACGAGAATTGCTCACACGAACAGGTTGTCGGGAGTCGTTACTCAGTCTCTGCCTCTTCAACCAAAAATTCTCGATTTTATACAGCCACCCACGCATTTTTGCTTTTTCAGATTGTCGCTTTGTTGAAGTTATCTACGACCGGATGTATCCGTCAACATCCAATCTCCGCCGTTCATTGTTTTTCAAGCCGGTTGTTGCTTGTATTGTTTGTTTGTTTTTTTTGCACTTTGTTGACATCATCTACAGCTGGATATATCTATCAACCACCTTTGTTCTTTGTTGACTTACCTACGGCCGGATGTACCTGTCAATCCCCTTCGCCGTTCAAGGTAATATATTACAGTAGAACAATAAGTAACCTATATCTTGGATCCTTATATCCAATCTGACTGCTTCGGGTATTACTTCAGCTATGACAGTTTGACTGCATTCACGCGTCCTGGGTATGACGATAAACTGTATTTGACAGCAAGGTCTCTGATCGGAAGGTATTGCAGAGCGTCCAACCACCTCTTAATTGCTGACCCTGGGTGGTAGCAACTGTTAGGGCCTTAACAAATAGTAAATATTTAATCTCCCAAACTGATTTCAAAACACTATGAAACTAACAAAATATGAAGCACACATTTTTGTCGTAACAAAATTATAAGCAAAACATTAAAAAATAAAATAAAAATTATTACCAGCAATACATTTTCGTAGAAAAATTTACAAATGCTCCCAGGAAAATTCAATTTTTACATTAATTGACCCATAAAAAGTTGATATGCCAGTAATCAAACAAACCAACAACAACACTGCATTCACCTCTTCTTTTCTTTTGATAACGTTATTGCTGCACTGCTACTGTTGAAGCCTTCCTGCAATTCTCTGTCTTTGTGTATTAATAGTTCTTATACTGTACTTATTTTTATGCTTGGCCTGCTGAGCATATATAATCTTAGCATATGTGAGGATTTCTTTAAGAGTTAAAATCTCCTGTGTTCTCTGTCTAGTAAAGTTAAAGATATTTATGGCAGATTAAAAACGAACACTTGTGTTTTTCACTCATAGATAACAAAACATGTGGTACAGAACTTTAAAGGGACATCTAAATTGCGAAAATATACCTTCAAAAAAATGAAGAAGGTATTAATAAACAGGAAAATGGCGTTAGAAACAGAGATTTAAACTGCTATGTCACATTATTCCTTCCGTAGGGGAGCGAATTTTCGACATTTACATTACAGTTACAGAGGAGACTTGATACAAGAGAGATGAGGTTCGACAGAAGGTTGTTGAGAATATCATGGATAAGAGGTTTGAGCAATAAAGAGGTTTTAATGAAAATCTAAAAAAAAGACATCTTTGTATCAGAAAGAGGGATTTCCAGGGTGCATAATTAGCAAAAGGTGCTAGAAATTATTGGCATTCAGAGGATATAAGTGTGTCAGATTGCCAGTGTGAAACAGGAAATAATCTATCTAACGAGCTTTATAAATAAGTAAACAAATATTGCTTAATGCTATAAATATAAAATGTCGCGGCGTTCCGGGGCCGTGGCCTGTTGTCCCTTTCGTCAGGATTGATCCTTGTCTGAGAATAAGCCTTCAGCCCACACTCGTCGGTCATCAATGGCGTTGACACAGCAGCTGGTCTTTGGTTTGACCTCTTCAACTGTAATCTCTCTTACCCACATTGTGATTTTGATCTTAAGAGAGTTAAGCTGAATTATCCCTGTGGTATTTCAGCCAAGCTAAACCAAGTTGGATACGCGCACACAATTGTGGAAATAAAACGGCACCAATTTTGGAAATAAAATTAACGACACCTGAATAAATCCTTAGATGGTATTTATATACAAACATTTTTTTAAAAATAATTACAGTTTTTCTGTTTCTTTTCTTTTTTCCCAACCCGTTCCTAATAATTGGCAACGGAACGAAAATTTCGGCTAGTTTCTCTAAGATAGGCCAGATTTAGTAATTAGGTAACTGGTAAATTCAAACACCGATGTTTGTACATGATTGTCGGAGATTCTCTTATTATTATTATTATTACTATTATTATTATTATCAAGTTGGCACAAGGGCTTTGTCAGAATTTTTCTTCTTCTTTAAGAGATAACTTTGGTTATTATTACTTCAAACTTCAGGTAGCAACTTGAACTCGGGCGGCAGCAGCAGCAACTAACTGGGAACTGCTTCTCACTTCATCTCCGGGTGGTACTGGAACGGGAACTGATTTTAGCCCCAGTAGGTTCTCGTATTTATGAGTGTCCCTTTTTTTTACTGGTGTGGTGAGAATGCATGAGAGGTTTTATGCAAATATCCTAAAATTCAACCAGTCCTCTTTCTCTGCTTGTCACGTTCAATTCTAGAAGATTCTCCCTCCTCTTTGACGTCAATCTCCTTTAGGGAAATTTAGAATTATAATTTTTCCAACCATTAACAATTGGTTTTCCCTTCTCTTAACAAGATCAATTTAACATTTGACCTTCTAATCGTCTTGGCTGTGTTTTGCCGAGTTCCATCTGAGAAATTATGAATTAAAAAATAAAACTTCTTTCTCCATTTGTTTTCGACTATGAAATGCTAGTCTGTTTCCCTTTTTTCAACAAGGCCGCTTTGACATTTGACCTCCAATTACCCATCTATGTTTCGTTGGATAATAACAATCATATTGTGCAATTCTATTTCATTTCTATTTTTGCAATCTTGGGAAAACGAATCTCTTTTTGACAAAAAAAAAAAAAAAATAATAATAACATCGTGTTCTTTAACCCTTTCCTTTTAAGATAATATTGTTTTCTCCAACCCTTTTTCTTCCGTAAAAATTAAAGTGGTTTTAGTTAACACTCTTTCGTCCGTACGCCATGTTAAATATTGTCATATCATGTAGCGGAGAGCCGTGATTATCACGTCCCGAAGAGACCCAGTACATGAAAAAAAAAAATCAACTGGACAACTTAAAACTCACAAGGCATAGTGAAGGTAAACATCGAACAACCAACTCCAACAAAAAAAAAATGAGTGGTTAAATAAGACATGCCTAAATCTCATGACAGAAAAGCGGTTCAACAGAAGGATGTCGAGAATAGCATGGATGTGAAACAGGAGTAACAAGGAAAATAGAAACGAATACATGCGCCATGGGTATCAGCTCAGAACGAGAAATCGGAAAGCCGAGTTCGAATTCCAGTTGAATTCGTTGCCATTCATTTTCGCGGAATTACCCTTTAATCCATCGATTCCCACTCCAGCTATGGATTAAATAGCAGAACAGATGGGGTTTTTATAGCTTTGGTTGGCAACTAGTGTACCGCAGGAAGTAATGACGACATACTGCGGGACGATCTTTGGCGCAATCAATTTTGATTCTTTCGAGACGTGTTCGTCCAGACGTGTATCACGTATTGCAATTAACTGACTGATATTTCGACTGATAAAGGCTAGTATTTGAAAATAAGGGTGTTCTTTTTCTCTACCCTAATCCCAACCCCGCCTGCTCATGTTATTTATTTTGTCTTTTATCATTTCGGAAATTTTAACGTTAGTTAAACCGTATCTAGAAGTATGCCATGTATTAGGATGTCACACATGAAATAACGCATTTTGATCTGGTCATCTCATGAAGTAACATCCTTAGTATATAAAAAATATCTCGACTTATTCCAGACTTTATTTTTCTTTCTATATATTTTTCTCTTTTAATATATATACTCATAAACCCCCAAAAATTAGTACAATGAATGAGTAATCTAACTGTATGAGTACAAACTGGGAAAAAGAACTATGTCATCATTACATGCGATGACAAATTGATAATCTTTGGCAACAGTAAGAGAGTAGCCAATGGTTAGAGGCAAATGATTCACCAAAACAATAACCAAAACGTTTACTGGACCTTAAAAAGTTAATGGTTACTGTATGGTGGTCTTTCAAAGGGGACATTCATTATTCATTCTTACCTCAAGGGAAAACAATAAAAGCAACCTTGTGTTGTCAAGGAATTGAGTGTATGCACTAAAAATAAACATCCTAGACTTGTAAATAGAAATCGTTAAATGTTGCTGGATGACTATTTAACCCATATTTCGAGAGAAAAGAAATGAATTAATACCTTTCTCAAGGGTATTTTTGCATAACGCAACAAATTAAACTGAAATTTGAACTAAGCTCTCAATTTCTCATTCCAAGAAGATATTCATGATAGGTAAGCTCATAATAGGTAAAGTAGTTTATAAAGAATGTTTCAAAATACGCTTGGGAAATATATTAATCCGTCTATTCTCTCCAGTTATAGGTTAAATAATAGAACAAATTGGGTTCTATAGCTTGGCTGGCAACCAGTCTACCGCAGAAAGCAACGGCAACTTACTGCATGTCAGTCATGTCTCATTCGAGACATGATCCTCCAAAGCGTGTATCACGTATGGCACTTAACTGACTGAGTTTATAAAATGAGTTAAACGAAGACAAGACAATTTATCAGAGAGTGGATGTAACTGTTTGAGTCGAGAATCAATTGCAACCAAACAGCTGTACTTTGCCAGAGATATGAAAAACAAAATTTCTAAATATGTGCAGAGTCATGATCACGTTCATTCAGAATCGATATCAATAGTCGCGACGTCGCTCTCTAGACTGACATTAGCAGTCAGGATGAAGAATTTGCTAAATGAACTCAACAGGCAGGGAGCCGTGACCGATGCGTACCTTGAAGTCAGAAGAAATCAGATGGATAGAGATGTCCTTGGCCAGGTTTACGCATCCGACAAGCTTTTTTAAAAATCATTTTACCCCCAAGCAAGGTATTTCACTGCCACCTTTGCGCAGGGGGTTACATAGAAAAAGGTGCAGAGAGAGTGATTAGATATAGAAAATGTCAGAAGGAGAGTGATGAACGGATAAGGAGGTACATAGGAAGAGTGTTTGAGAGAATGGGTGCGAGTTAGTGTGTTAGGCGGTGTCTATTGGCCTTATATTTAAACTCCTGGAGATTGTAGCTGTCGGGGAAGCAATTATGTGGAAGGGAATTCCACAGGCGGGAAGTGCGAGAAAAGAAGCTGTTGGAGTAGAAATTGCGGTTATGAATAAATATTTCTCCGGATTTCAACCCAGATATGAGAAGGGAACTTAACAGGTCGTCGGCTGCCAACGAACATACTCAGGAGTGATGATGTCATTTAAAATGGCAATATTACACCTTTTCTTTATAAGAAAAGATTCGGAATTCATTGACTGAACAGTCAGTTCTATGTTCAGACTAGATTTATAAGATCTGTTTTCAGGAAAATAGGTTTCTATTAACTCTTATTGCTTTGTCTAGTATTGCCCAATGATAATTCAACTTGTGGAATAAGTAAATATTAAACTCTTCAAATACCTTGATGGATGGATTAATTATAACACATCTAGTACAGGAGATAAGGAAGGTGAACGGAAATCAAACTCTCTTAAATGAATATTCGACTAATACCGTCAGTTACAACAAAACCAAAACATTATAAACAAAAATAAATAAATAGATAAAACTCGAGTCATGTTCTGAAATCGACCTATCAAATCAAAACTTTTAGATGGACACCTGAAATTAAATTAAATCTTTAAATTGTGAAGCATCTTGTACATCCATGTATGGGTCTGTTAGAACAGGTTTAGACAAAGCCCGAAATTTATCTAACTGTAATTCCTTCGTGGTCGAGCGGTTAAAGACACGTCATAACCAATTTAGTACAAGAGATAAAGAAAGTGAACATAAAATAGGCTGCACAAGAGTTAGTTTCTCCTAACACCGCAATCTGTTACAAAACAGATTTTGAAAATTGTGCTGTCTGAAATATTTAGTCCTGTATCTCTGAAATTTTTTTAATAAGTGTCTTTTTTCTTTACTTTTGTATATATCAGTTTCTTAGATAACAAGTTTGAGTTTGCGTTCTGTTTAACGGCATATCAACACCTATGCGGGTTATTTAATACCAAAAAGGTAGGGTTTTAAGGTATCTTTTTAAATGTTCAGTTATAGTGAGAAGGTTGATTTAGTCAGATTTTGAAGAAATATTTTTTTTTATTTCAGAAACTGAAAATATCTTTTAATTTTGTATTCAAAAAATATTACCAGCAATACCCTGGTAATATTTTTCCCCCAAAAATGTATTATGACAATAGTTTTTTTCTTCAGAAATGTATTGTTGGTAATACCTTTCATTCAAAAATGTATATTTTTCTATAAAATCTATTCTTATACTTTTATAGAGGTTTGACCCCAGTTTTGGGGTTAACTATTTGCCCATAGCTGGGAACTTAACTGGTGCTACCACTCCGGGTCAGGGTGGACCTGAGAACAACAGCAATGATAAGGTGATTCCAAGCTCCTCACAACCTCAGAATTAGGGGTATTTCTGCCAGATGCAGTTTACGGTCATACCCAGGAACACATATAATGAGGAAGAAGAGCTTGGGAAATATGATACTCACGGGATCAGATAGATCGCAAATCGGTGCTGATACAGGACTTAAGAGAAATAAGAAAAAGACAATGATTATTTAAGAGTTAAGGGACAGGAGGTTGTGGAGAGCTATAACCATCTACGTTCTGCTTGGACATGGCATATAAATAAAGCTAACATGTGTCAGTGGATCACTGATAAAACATCTGAAATAACAGTGTCCGCTTGTCTTTATAATGTGTCTAGAAAACCGAAGCTGTCGTTTGAAAAAGGACGTATCAATTTCGTGTTTCATCTACTTACATCGGGGATATCAAAGCAGAAAGTTGGTGTGCCGAGTTCAAATTTTAGCTATTGCGTTCGATTTCGCCTTTGAAAAAAGTACAGGGTGAGGCAGAGCAACTTGCTAATTCGAACTTGGCGCACTAAAGCGATGGTATGATTCTGAGTTTGGGAGAGACAGCAAAAAGACAAAATTTACTAAGACTTACAAAGGAGAGGAAACTGTGGAGGGAGATAATCGACCGTGTCCTGAATGGACCCGTCAAATATAAGAAATAATTACTTTAACGTGGATCACGCTGGGTAAAGTTTTGGCGCCAAGCGTCGTATTTATTGTGTCGATGATCTACTGTTTCTGGTACGATCACCGAAGTTAAGCAATGTCGAGCCTGTTCAATACTTAGATGGGTGACCGCTTGGGGATATTACCTGTTGTAAGATTCGATGTGCGGGTGGTGAAATGTGTAATGGCCCAGAATTATTAATTGGAGAGCCGAGTTCGAATTTCATTTGGATTCTTGATATTCCCTTAGACGAATATAACCTTGGGAAATTTATGAATCAATCTCTTCTTCCCAGAGATGGGTTATTTAGTACGATTTATATGATTATCATCTCTAAAGAATTCTTAAAATCTAGAAATATTTTGTGGCATTAAACAACATTTAAAAGGTTGATAATCCGTAAAAAAATTAATCAATCGAACAGAAAATCATATCAATTATTGTCAAGGAATCCAAAAAGATTCGACCCCGTTTCAAACTTGTAATAGGATATTCAACGCCTCTGTGTAATGAACTACATTACCGATGAATCTGCCTTTCTCCTCCTTGTTATCAACCGTATAATGATAACAATGACACCATGATAGATTTCCTTATTTGAGGCTCTCGGTAAGCCAAGGAGATTAATTATTGATTTTTCTGGTCTTCCATAACAGTGTGTATGAACCATTTGTTTTCTCCACCTAAGGTTTGTGGAAATATTTGTTAGTGAATTTGACCTTCTCCTTGACATCCTTTCACGGGGCGTGGGGAGGCCGTAGACATTACTTTGTTTTTATTTTATCCTTTACTGGTCTTCTTTCTTGTTTATTGAAAGAACGGACTTGGATTTTAAACAATGCATGTGACATCAATAAGACTTTTGATGAGTTCAGAGGGCTAAACCGGAGAATCGTTGGGAAAAGGGATGGAAAATATCAGCTTTATCTTTCTTTCTTTTCATTAATTCATTCTTCAGTTTTCATTCTTTTGTTTAGTTAATCATTCATTCATTTATTCTTTCGTTGCATCTTGCAAGTAAATTTTCTTCCATTTTTAATTTTTTTTTCTCTCTCTTTTAGTCAAATTTTATTTTTTGTATTCTTTCTTTCTGTATTTATTTATATATTTCACTGTTTTCATTCCCATTAATTTTTTCAATTTCTCCTTCCTTCCTTTCTTCTTTTGTTTCTTTCTTTTTTCTTTCTTTCTTCACTGAATCTGTTTCCATACACGCTTTATAATTCTTATCTTTTCCTTCTCTTTCTTTGTTTTTTGTTTAATTCTTCTTCTTTTTTCTTTCCCTGATTTCAGCCCCATATAATTTTTTTCAGTTTTTTCTTTCTTCCTTCCTTTATTTCTTTTTTCTTTATTTCATTTTTCCTTTCTTTCTTTTTTCCTTCCTTAAATCCATCTCTATACACTCTTTTCAATTCTTTCTTTCTTTCTTTCTTTCTTTTATTTTTTCTTTGTTTCTTTGTTTCTTTCTTCCATTTTCCTTTATTTCTTTTTTTCCTTTCTTGGATCTATGTCGATACACTCTTTTTAATTCTTTCTTTCTTTCTTTTTTCTCTTTCTTTTTTTCTTTATTTATTTCCTTATTTCTTTGTTTCTTTCATTTTTTTATTTATTTCTCTTATGTTTCCTTTCTTTCGTTTTTTCTTCCTCCAATCTATTCCCGCACACTATTTATAATTCTTTCTTTCTTTTATCTTTCTTTCTTTCTTTCTTTCTTTCTTTCTTTCTTTCTTTCTTTCTTTCTTTCTTTCACTGATTCCCTACCCATATACTCTTTCTTTCTTTCTTCCTCTATTTCTTTATTTATCATTATATTTTCTGTCTTTCTTCCACTGAATCCACCTTGTACACTCTTTTCAATTCTTCTTTTTTTTTTTTTTTTTTTTTTTTTTTTTTTTTTTTTGTTTTGTTTGGTTTGGTATTTTCTTTCACATGTGAGTTGTGGTCCAGTGGATATCGGCTCGCAACGAGAAGTCGGGGAGCCGAGTTCGAATTCCAGTTGAATCCATTGTATTCACTTACGCGCAAATACCCTTGTGAAAGGTATTAATCCGTCTCTTCCTTCCAGTTATGGGTTAAATAGCAGGACAGATTGGGTTCTACAGCCTTGGTGTATCGCGTATGGCACTTGACTGACTGATTTATCACCATAAATTCTTCTTAATTTTACATAAACGATCATTGTTCTAATCTTTTGTCTTTTTTTTCCTGTTTTTCTGTCTTGTATTATGCTTCTTTCAGTGAATCCATCATTATTCTTTTTTCTTTGTTTTCATCATTTTTTCTTTCTTTCCGTGCTCATTTACATATTTTTCAAAGTTTATCTTCATTAAATTCTTTATACATTTTCCTGAAATCAAACTCTCTTTTATTTCTACATACTTTCTTTTCCTTTATTTCTTTCCTTCTTTCCTTTTTTTTTTCTTTATTCTTTCTTGCTGTTTTCTTCTTCTTTTATTTCAGAGTTAATTCTTTTTCTCTGTTTCTATCATCTTTCTTTCGGTTCATTCATTTATTCTTTTCAGTCATTCTTCCATTTCTGTTTTCTTCTTTCCGTCAATCATTCATTTATCATTTGCCCTTTAAAATACAAGGCAGTAAAAAGGGTATCAGCCACCAGCAAACTATGACTGACCGGTGTTGGCACGAAAGCATAATTTAATCAGTAGATGACACAGTGTTGCTATCAGACACAGAAACGAAAATTCGACAAATCCTTACAGGAGGTAGGGAAGGAAAGTGAAAAGGGAAGAACTAAAGATCAATTGTAAGAAAACAGAAGATATGGTTGTCAGAGAAGAAACCTCAACAAGTGAAAAAAATATTGGTTTCGTACCAAATATCAAGCAAGTACAGCGAAATCCGAAAAGGCAATGTTATAGAGAAAGCTGCCTTTCAAAGGCTAAGAAACATGACCAGCAACGTAATAATAATAAAAATAATAAATTAATAATAATGATAACTCAAAGTATAAAGACCCGAAAATGAAACAGAAAAAATGTGGAAATCGAAAGCAAGAATATTAGCAGTGATAGACAGTCAGTTGAGTGCCATACGTGATACACGCTTGGGCGATCATGTCTCGAAAGAGACATGACTGACTGGGCAGAAGATTATTTCGCAGTAGGTTGTCATTGTTTTCAGCGGTAGACTGGTTGCTAGCCAAGGCTATAGATCCCAATCTGTCTTATAATTTAACCCATAACTAGAGGGAAGAAATGGATTAATAACTTTCCCAAGGGTATTTGTGTGTAAGTGGACGCAAGGAATTCGACTGGAATTCGAACTCGGCTCCCCGATTTGTCGTTCCGAGTCGATATCCACTGCACCACAATGCACAACAGTGATAGTAGGTACCAAAATACCAAAATGATGAACAAAATAACACAGAAGCTGCAATAAAACAAGAAAGTTTAATAACTGGAAGCGATCTGATTGAGGATGGAAAGTACGACATTGAGATCAGAAGACCCATAGGCATGGCCAAGGACTCATTTCAAAAGCTAACCAGAGTCACTCAGTCAGTTAACTGCCATACTTGATACACGCTTGGGCGGTCATGTCTTGAAAGAGACATCACTAATTGGACAGATTATTCAGCAGTAGGTTGCTATTACTTTTTTTATTTACTTGATATCCAAGACTCTAAAACCCAATATGTTCTGTTATTTAACCCAGAACTGGAGGGAAGAAACGGATTAATATCTTTCCCAATAGTATTTTAGTGTAACTGAATGCAGGAAGTTCAACTGGAATTCGAACTCGGGTCCTCGATTTCTCGTTCCGAGCCGCTATCCGCTGCACCACAACAACCATAGAGATAAGAAAACCTTACTAGAAATAAAAAAGTGAGCTGGACTGCTATGTGATATTTTTCATTCTGTATAGCAGTGAATGTTGAACAAGCTTCTCAAGGATGAAGGATAGGCTCGAGGCAGCAGAAATTTGGTTCTACAAAAGGATGATGAGGATACCACTAACCGAACACATGAGCAATGATGAGATGTTGAAGAGGGTGAAAACGAAACGAAAACTCATACTTAACACAGCTGATGTTCCTGGGACAGATAATGAGGAAGGAGGGACTGGAGAATGTAAGGCTCACAGGGAAAAAGTGACAGGGGAAGCATAGGATTGAGAAGGGGGGTCGCAGAGTGAATTTTTAGGAGAGATACAAAGAGGAAAAATATTAAGAGCGATAGAGATAGGGCCAAGTGAAAGTCCATGATGGTCTCCGTCCTGAAAGGAAATGGTACATGAAGAAGATAGTGAGTGCGTTTGTTATGATAGAAAAGGGAACAAAACAACACATTGAAAGAATACCTGGAAACCCCAGCTTAAGAGATATGCAAAAATATTGTCTTGATAAGTACAACCTCCTTAAGAAGAACTTTGTTCTTATAACGCTAGTGATGTTATGGGAGGAAGAAAACAAATAAAATATAGCCTTAACAACATACCACTGCCTGCATTAAGTCTTCCAGCAGACTTAATGGCATTGTGACCATAGCAGAAATCGAATTATGATGAAAATGAAATAATAATAATAATAATAATAATAATAATAATAATTTTCATTAAGGGATACGGCTTATAAAAGGACTTTGTTTCAATGCTTAGAAACTTTTATGCAGATAAAATCTCCATATTCTTTTAAGATACAAGGTGTGACAGAAACACTTTCCACGTTACAGTATCCTTTGAATTTTTTTCAAGAATAAAAAAAATATACAACAGGAGCACAGGAAAGGAAAAGATATACAGGGTGTCAAGTGGTTAAGAGATGGGTATTGACATTGCATTTAAATTCCTGGAGGTTGTAGCCGTCAGGAAAGCAAGAACATGGAAGAGAGATCCACAGGCGGGAAGTGCGAGAAAAGAAGCTGATGAAATAGAATAGTCGGTTGCATTTGGTCGTTCTAACTGTGAATGGGTGAGACCCAGTTGCCAGTCTGGTTGCATGAGTAAACTCATGTGGCAAGGGCACCATTGATTTAAGTTCATCGGAGGTGGGTGATTATAGCGTTCTACTATCTTTCATAGTTCTTAGCCTAGTCAAATTATTCGCAGTTTTCCTCTTGCCACTCTTACTTTCAGTTTACTTTGTGAGTGTCAAATTTTCTCAGCCCTCTTTCCTCATTATGTGTTCCAGAAATGAGCAAGTGTTAAGGAAGAGAACGGATACTAAAAATTAGAGATACAGCCTAAATATCAGGAAGACATTTTCTGCCAAAATTCGTGGACAGTCATAATCACTATTTCCAAGAAAAAAAAAACTCTTCATTACATTGTCACGCCTAAAGACGAGCCAAGCACTATCCATTTATTCGCGATCTTCTCGCCAAGCAGTACCTCCCAATTACACTAACTGAGCAAGCTTAGACAAATCCCCCTGACGTCTACAGTTGCACATAGATAGAAGTGAGGAATTTTTACGCCCACACGTGCAGAAAATCTGTGTGATGTCTTGTGGGAAGATGCAACCCATCTCTTTTTTTTTTTTAAGAGAATAAACGAAGAAAGCTGTAGAATGCAACGGCTGAAAACATAAACACTTCTATTCTCCTCTATCACTATTTCGATTGAATAACAGATAGTGAATATGATTAATTTTTTTTACGTCTTACCAACCCTTTGCAGGTTATTTTAAAGCCAGAAAATATTTTCAGATTGTAAGATAATTTGGTCGCTAAAATTAATTTACTGATACAAGTCCTACTCACTAAACCATAGCTATGGGGAGAATAGGTAGATACATACCTTTCCTAAGTGTGTTTGCGCATCAGTAAATATAATGGACCCGACTGGAATTGGAACTCGGCTCTCTGATTCCGAGCCGCTATCCACTACGCCACTCGCACTTACAGCACATGGTATTTCCAAGTGGCCAACAATCTAGGTATATACCAGGCCCGAAGATTCAAACTTACAGCACCTGGTATTTTCAAGCGGTCACCTATCTAGGTACTGTCCAGACACGACGTTGTTTAACTTCGGTGATTGTACGAGATCCGATGTTTCGCAACCGTCGAGATGGCTACTGGAAGAAGAAGTCTGTGGAGAGCATTTTGATAACCTGCCTTTTGAGAGGAACATGGCATTAGCCACATCTACCGCTGAGATGGTCGGGTCACTGTGTCGGAGCAGAAGTTTTTTCTCGCCAGATCTTGCACATTTATAAATCTAGCATTCGTCCGTACACTAAGTACTTTCATCCATATCTGGTCGGGTGACCCCGCTATTCGGAGAAAATTTCCTGTCTCTTAATACTCTACTCAGCTTCTGGAATGCATTCTTGGCCATTCCAATTCGCCTTCGGGACTCACTGTCGCACTTTCCGTCTTCTGTTAGAACACTTACCAGGTATTTTAATTTATTCACCTGTTTGATTTTGGTATCCCTAAAGGTTAAATGCAATGTCAATTCTCATCTTGATTCCCATCTTTCTCCTATCTTTTCTTTGACATCCCCTGTACCTTCTGTTTTGTTTTTGGTTTTTTTTTTCATTTTTTTTTTTCACTCTCATCCACTGCAACCCCCGATGGACCAGTATCGGTCCTGCCTTTCTTTGGATTAACCGATCACGAAAAAGACAAGAATTAACCCAGAGAATGATCTGCTGTTTCTCTTTTGCAGAAAGCAACAACGATTGATCTCTGAGGAAAACAAACAATCCGTCGAGTGTTTCATTGGTCGGTAGCTAATTAAATGCTAAAACAAACGCCATAATATGATTGAATTTTCGAATCAAGATTCATTTATGCATCCACTGCATTAGAAATTAATTTTTGATTAATTAAAGTACATCTCTGATATTAAAAAAAAACTTTTCCATGTAATGCTAAAGATTTCTCTGGCGTAATTGGGTTTTAATTTCCGCTAAAAACAATTGTAATCATTTCCCCAAATCCTAAGTCAATAGAAGACTTCATGAAAACAATATCAGGAAGTTAATAGGTATTTCCTACGCTTAGATTATAGTTTGACACAAGGGCACTAGGGTGCAACTCTTTATAACGAATTATTTTACACATCTAACAAAAATTTTACGAAACTTACAAAATTTGTTAATTTTAATAAAAAATAAACATATTAAAATCAGACAACAGGAACGAGTAACAAAAAATCGTTTAGAAAGTTGTTTTTGCTAGTTGTAGACTGGTTGCCAGCCAAGGCTATAGAACCCAATCTGTCCTGTTTTTTAACACATAACCGGAGAGAAGAGACGGATTAATACCTTTCCCAAGATATTTGCGCGTAAGTAAATGCAATGAATTCAAATAGTATTCCAACTCGGCTTCCCGATTTCTTGTTCCGGACATCAACCTGCCTGGCTTATTTAATGCCAAAATTTTTGCACGCAATTTTATTTCAGTTTTGGAGATAATAATGGTTTAGTTATACAAGCCGTGTTAATCCTCGAATGTCAAAAAAGGCGGCTGCATAACCTTTCCACTGCTATCTATTTGAAACTCGGTTCTCAGATTAAAAATGGCAAGCCATTATCTATTACTTCGACCGGCGATCCGAGATTACAGCATAGGCTATTCACAGGTGGTCACTCGTCTAAATAGTGACCAAGCTTGGTGATGCTTAACTTTCGTGAACGTATAGAAACCGCTACTTCAAGATGATCAGGCCGTTAGCCGTTAACAGTTGAAAGACAATAAAGAAGAACAAATAAAAAGAAATAAAGAAAAACATTATAACTGAGCAATCACACAAATGTTCACAAGAATCCCGTCTACTATAATAGAGACCTTTTAATATGTGGCTTATATACATATATATATATATAAGTCACATATATATATAAACCACACATACAAGCGGACTGATATCATCATACCATAAAGGTCCCAACTAGCATACACACACATACACACACACATACACATACCATTAAGGCCCCAACTAGACACACATATATCACAAAGGCCTCAACTAGAATACACACACACACACACACGTACAGCAACTAGAATACACGCACATACACACGTGTGTGTGTGTACTTCCATATTCGACGACATAATTATTGCAAAAAATAAAATAATAAGGCACTGTTAAAGAGCAAACACGCGGCAAGAAAACTGGTAGTAAATAAAATGAACTGAGCCGATGTTGCATGGCTGTTGTCTCTAATTTAAGCCGCGACTGAAACCCTACTAATTTGACAACAGTCGGATATTCACCTACAGTTCATTGGCGCAACGTCAGAGAAAGTCCGATTTCATAGCGTATAATGTATTTTTACGAAATATAAACAACGCCAACAGGGAGTGTTCTATCTGATAACCGATGCGAATGGGCATTCTACACCGTAACTAAAGAACATAGCGTAAAGCCGGAAATAGCTATTGTTTAGAAAATTCTTCCCTCTCTACAGAGCTCAATCGCAAGCGAGAGCATAAATAAAAGGCCTTTTTCGCTGTATCATAGCTCTTCAGTGCGACTAGATTGATCGTTTTACCTCAAGAAGGAACAGAACATATATAGAGAGAGCGTTCTTTATTATAATAGAAAGGATATTTTCTCCTGTCACCCTCAGGAACCTCCTAGTAATCCTCCTGTGAGGAAGCTGTTAATAATCCTGCTAAATTTTTTGCCATCATTTTTGACGGCAGAGGTACACTCGTATATTCATAATCATTCCACAACCGACACACAATTTATAAACACGGGTTGATATTGAAAACGCTTAACGTCTTTCGACCAAAGGTCACATAATTTGCGTGCTCGATTTGTATTTTATATATTAATCCAAGAATAGACATCTATATTCACCCAGTAAACATTACTCTACACTGAGCTATTCCATTCTGCAGTATATATTAATTTATAGGTGCTCGCTTCTTTTGACTTTGTTTGGCACGAGGCCATATGTTTTGAGTGCTAGGGGTGGATTTAATAAAATAACGTAGTATTTTTCAAAAAAGAACACATTTTGTTGTGTTATTATTAATTTGAATGATCGAAACGTTTTTTAATTATTTTTTTAGAATCTATAAAAAAGTTTGTTTAAAAAGATTTTGTAATAGAAAACACATTGATTTGGAAATTCTTGCAAAAATCAGATAATTGGAATAAAAAAATAAAATATGATTTAATTAAAATAGATTATGGGTTCTTTCATGAATAAGATATTAAAATCCGAAGTAGAAGCTACACTGAGCAAAGTCAGCAAAAAACAAAGCAGCGGGACAAGACGATATTGTTATAGGGATGCTGACAGCTTTAGACACATTCGACAAGTGAAAAAATAATAAATTCAATATACAACAGCAGCGAAATACCAGAAGACATAATCAGATCAATTTTATAGAACTACTTAAAAAGCCATGTGCAAAGGAATGTGAACGGCACTGAAGAATCAGCTTATGCATCCTGCATATATACAAGTCGACCATCCGTCCGTGCATGAAGTACTGCTGCCATTTATGGTCAGGTGCCCCTGCCGTTCTCCTCAGTGTTCTTGACAGGCTTCAAAGGAGAGTCTGTAATGTGATAGGTACTGATCTGGCGGCTCGACTGCAGCCACTTCCCCACCGTCGAAATGTGGCCTCCCTTTGTCTGTTCTATAAATACTTTCATGGCTTCTGCTCAGACGAACTTAAGTCACTGATGCTTCCTCAACAGGTGTTTACTCGTGCAACCAGACTGGCAACTGGGTCCCACCCATACACAGTCAGGTTAGCCAAATGCAGAAGACAATTCTACTCCTGCAGCTTCTTCTCTCGCACTTCCCGCCTGTGGAACTCGCTCCCGTATTCTACACTTTTGGATCATTTAATGCTGAAGAATTTGTTTTAGTAGCATATCTACACTTTTGGATCATTTAATGCTGAAGAATTTGTTTTACTAGCATATCTACACTTTTGGATCATTTAATGCTGAAGAATTTGTTTTACCAGCATATCTACCCTTTTAGATCATTTGATGCTAAAGAATTTGTTTTACCTGCATATCTACATTTTGGGTCATTTAATACTGAAGAATTTGTTTTCCCAGCATATCAACACTTTTGGGTCATTTAATGCTGAAGAATTTGTTTTACCAGCATATCTAACTTTTGGGTCATTTAATACTGAAGAATTTGTTTTACCTGCATATCTACCCTTTTAGGTCATTTGATGCTAAAGAATTTATTTTACCTGCATATCTACATTTTGGGTCATTTAATACTGAAGAATTTGTTTTCCCAGCATATCAACACTTTTGGGTCATTTAATGCTGTAGAATTTGTTTTACCAGCATATCTAACTTTTGGGTCATTTAATACTGAAGAATTTGTTTTACCAGCATATCAACACTTTTGTGTCATTTAATGGTGAAGAATTTCTTTTACTAGCATATCTACCTTTTTGGGTCATTTAATACTGAAGAATTTGTTTTACCAGCATATCAACACTTTTGTGTCATTTAATGGTGAAGAATTTGTTTTACCTGCATATCTACCTTTTTTGGGTCATTTAATACTGAAGAATTGGTTTTGCCAACATATCTACCCTTTTTGGTCATTTAATGTTGAAAAATTTCTTTTAATAGCATATCTATCTTTTTGGGTCATTTAATACTGAAGAATTCGTTTTACCAGCATATCTACTCTTTTGGATCCTTTAATGCTGTAGAGTTTGTTTTTTTTCTGTTTGTTGATCTTTTGTGAGTGTTTCTGTCGATCTGTCGAGATATAAGTAGAGGTGTTGCGATTTGATGTGTGATTGTTATCTGCTATTTTCTTTTGCAACTATATTTTATTGTTGCTTTAGAAATTCTAAAAATCATTTGGGTCAGCTTTGTTGAAGATGTCTTTCAGATAGTTTTCTTGATATAATCTTAATCGCATTTGTTCAAGATCTATGCAGCCTGTTAGTATTTGTTTCACTGTGTAGAGCTCCTGACATGGAATGCAAATTGGTGCCTCCTCACCTTTTATTAGGCGTGAATGTGTGAAAGTGGTGTGGTGTATTTGAAGTCTAGTCATTACAACTTCTCTTCTTGACATTTTCCTATTGGATTTTTTAACTTCTATCCATTCTTTGAGGATGGGTTTAATTTTGTAGAGTTTGCTTAGGATTAGTGAGAAGAAAGAGCTAGATATAAACAAGAAAGCCGATTGCATGGTCATCAGGAAAAAGAGTTCCCTAAAATGATAACAACACGCTGCGGACACTAACTGAAGAAGTACAGAAATTCAAATATCGGAGAAGCATTCTGACAAATGATGAAAAGTGCAACCTTGGCATGGCCAAAAACACATTTCAATGGCTAAGTAGAGTATTAAGAAACAGGAAGGTGTCGTTGGAGGCAAAGAAAAGCATTCTAACAAAGGATGGAAAGTGCGACACTGAGATATGAAGAATGATTGGCATTGCCAAAGACGACTTTCAAAGGCTAAGTAGAATATTGAGAGTCAGGGAGGTTTCGTTGGAGGCAAAGAAAAAAATTTTAACAGAGGATGAAAAGTGCAATACAGCGATCCGAATGCGCCTTGTCATGGCGAAAAACACATTTCAATGGCGAAGTAGAGTATTGAGAGACAGGGACATTTCGTTGGAGGCAAAGAAAAGCATTCTAACAGAGGATGAAAAATGCAACACTGCGAGCTGAGGGCGGCTTAGCATGGCCAAAAACACATTTCAATGGCGAAGTAGAGTATTGAGAGACAGGGACATTTCGTTGGAGGCAAAGAAAAGCATTCTAACAGAGGATGAAAAATGCAACACTGCGAGCTGAGGGCGGCTTAGCATGGCCAAAAACACATTTCAATGGCGAAGTAGAGTATTGAGAGACAGGGACATTTCGTTGGAGGCAAAGAAAAGAATTTTAACAGAGGATGGAAATTGCGACAGTGAGATATGAAGAATGATTGGCATGGCCAAAAACACATTTCAATGGCTAAGTAGAGTATTGACAGGCAGGGACATTTCATTGGAGGCAAAGAAAAGCATTCTAACAGAGGATGGAAAGTTGCAACACTGCGATCTGAAGGCGGCTTGGCATGGCGAAAAACACACTTCAAAGGCTAAATAGAGTATTGATAGATAGGGAGGTTTCGTTGGAGGCAAACAAAAGTATACTGGAATGTTGTGATATCTGTCCTGCTTATGGCATCGAATGTTGGATAATCTCCTAAAATATGAAAGAGAGACTCGACGCAGCAAAATGTGGTTCTACAGAAGAATGCTGGGGATACATCAAACTTCCTCACCGAATACATATATCAGGCCCCTCATAAAAACGTCAAAGCTGAGGCTCTTGCCCTGGATATAACAAAAGCGTTCAACAGCGTTTGGCATGCTAACCTTTTGCGCAAGCTACAGGACTATGATGTAACTTGACGATTGTTCGATTTAATTTAATTGATCTTGTCAAATCGTTAAATGATGGTCGTTCTGAATGGGCATGCCACCAAATCCTTTAATGTGAACGCGGGTGTCTATCAAGACTCTATCCTAGGCCCTACGCTTTTCCTAATATTCATCAATGTTATCAGTTCCCAAGTAGGCATTTATGCAGACGACACCACCATCTACTCCCGTCTCAACATGAATTCTGCCAAGGCTGATTAAGTAAACTTCACTTTTTGCTCTTGGAAAGGACCTGCAATCTGTGATGGATTGGGGTAAGAAATGGCTCATAAATATTAGCATATCTACCATTTTGGGTCATTTAATGGTGAAGGATTTGTTTTACCAACATATCTACCATTTTAAGTCATTTAATGCTGAAGAATTTGGTTTACTAGCCTATCTACCCTTTTGGGTCATTGGATGCTGAAGAATTTGTTTTACCAGCATAGCTACCCTTTTGGTTCATTTAATGCTGAAGAATTTGTTTTAATAGCATATGTACCCTTTTGGGTCATTTAATGCAGAAGAATTTGTTTTACTAGCATATCTACCTTTTTGGGTCATTTAATGCTGAAGAATTTGTTTTTCCAAAACAAAAGCTGCTCTCCTTTAAGCATCATACAGAAGTTTTCCTACATTGTATGAGTATGGATCACGATAGTATCCCTGAAAGCAATACATTGCGCCTTGATTTTTCAGCCGATCGCAAGTGGAATGACTGCATGATAAGTTTGGGTCGCTGTGCCGAGTCAGGAATTTTTTCTCGCCAGAATCTTGCACATTTATAAATCTAGCATTAGTCTGTGTATTCAATACCGTTGTGCATTTCTCGTCTCGCTATTTATCTCGTGGTTCTCGACAAAATCCAAAACAAAAAAAAAATAGATGCAACGTAATCGCTCCAGACTTGTCAGCTCGCCTTCAGTCACTTTTGTCACCGACTGGATGTGGCTTAATTCTGTCTTTTCTTAAATTATTTTCACGACTTCTGCTCTGACTAGCTTCATTCCCTGATGTTCTACTCTCATGAATTTTACTTGTGCAACTAGATTGTCAACTAGGTCCTACAATTTTATTGCCAAAATTGGTAAATGCAACCGCCACTGCTCTAGCAGGTTTTGTTATTCCCACTTCCCGCCTGTGGAACTCAGTTAAGTGCCATACGTGATACACGCTTGGGCGATCATGTCTCTTTCGAGACATTACTGACTGGTCAGATGATTATACCGCAGTAGGTTGCCATTACTTTCTGCGGTAGACTGGTTGTCAACCAAGACTATAGAATCCAATCTGTCCTGTTATTAAACCCATAACTGGAGGGAAAAGACGGATTAATACCTTTCCGAAGGGTATCTGCGCGTAAGTGGATGCAATGAATTCAACTGGAATTTGATCTCGGCTCCCCGGTTTCACGTTCCGAGCCGATATTCACTGTACCACAACAAACATCCGTAGAACTCACTTCTGTTTAATTGCTTTACTAATTGCTACAATCTTCAAAGGTTTAAGCGCAACGTAAATTGCCACATTGTATCTCCTTGATTCTCATCTATGTCTTACCTTTTCTTCGACATTGGCTGTGCCGTTTTTTTTTCTTTCTTCAATTTCCTCTTACAGTAACCCCTACGCACCAGTGGCAATACTGCCTTCCTTGGGGTGAAACGATTATAAAATAATAAAAAAACAGTAGAAATGGAGCTTTGAATTTTTTTTTTAAATTAGACACTCGTTGTGCACTTCACGTGATATCTTTTACAAAACGCTCCTTTTCCAAAAGACAAAATAGGTTACGTGCTCTGTTTAATAATTAAGTTTTATTTTTAACTAATATTCGCCCAATACAAAGGAAGCCACTAAAGGTAGAGAGTGACTGTGTTGTTTAAAAGTAAGTCTATAGAGAAATGGTTAATGTTTATTAATTCGGCCTTGTGTTTTTCATAACCGAACACCCGACAGCTTAGGATTTATGAAATCTTTATAGTTTATAGAAATGACGTGATATAGAAATGACGTGATATAGAAATGAAATGATTATAGTTTATAGAAATGATTTATAGTTTATATACTTTATAGCTTTAGGAAATGGTTAATGTTTATTAATTCGGCCTTGTGTTTTTCATAACCGAACACCCGACAGCTTAGGATTTATGAAATCTTTATAGTTTATAGAAATGACGTGATATAGAAATGACGTGATATAGAAATGAAATGATTATAGTTTATAGAAATGATTTATAGTTTATATACTTTATAGCTTTAGGAAATGGTTAATGTTTATTAATTCGGCCTTGTGTTTTTCATAACCGAACACCCGACAGCTTAGGATTTATGAAATCTTTATAGTTTATAGAAATGACGTGATATAGAAATGACGTGATATAGAAATGAAATGATTATAGTTTATAGAAATGATTTATAGTTTATATACTTTATAGCTTTAGGAAATGGTTAATGTTTATTAATTCGGCCTTGTGTTTTTCATAACCGAACACCCGACAGCTTAGGATTTATTCAGAATTATCACCAGAAGATTTTCATTAGAAGGTTGGTTGTCGGTACGTTGGAATGTATGGATTAGTGGAAGAATAAAAAATATACATTTTGCATGTTAAAATAGAAATTTATTGATAGAGAAAATAACATAAGTTGTAGAATTAATGTTCAGTTAGAAACATTATTAATAAGTTAAGTGTAGAGTTCTTAGTAGTCATTGTTAGATTTGGTAAAGAAGAAGTAAAAGGAATCAGCACAGGAGAAATAAGAAGAAAGAGAACGAATATACGACGCGACCTTACGTCCGGGTTGATTTGAAGTTTCTTCCTTGTAATATTTTAGTGTGTCGTCTCCCTGCTCCCATCTGACTGTCTGACTGACAATGACCGAAGCCTTTTATAGTCATTTTGATTTTTTCACACTGGATCGCTAACTCTTTTTAGTCATGCAAATCGCTTCCATTGGTCAGAAAATCAGTTTAACATCTACTCGCGAAATCCGGTTTCGACTTTTTCTTTAAGCACGTAGTCAATCCATTTTTCTATTCGGCAAAACCAGGATTTCACACGTCATTGTAAATTTTTGCAAAACTGAAGAAAAAGTTGCTTTTAATTCTTAATTTCCTGTCCACCACAAAAGTAAGAAAGAAAAAAAAAACGTTTTTGTGACTACGCACGAAAAATAACACAAAAAAAAAAACAAAAAAAAAACAACAAATTAAATGGCGTCCTGACATCAAACATCTTATTTAGCTAATTTGAGGGTGCTGAATCAGAAAATGATCTTGCTTTTTCTTGGTTAGCTTCCGTTTTTGCTGTAGAGGAATGCCTCATTTTTGGAAGAAAATCTTTTTTATTTTAATATGTTTTCTGTATATATGATATTGACCGATGGCAATATTTCTCAAAGTAAAAATTTCAATTTGTATTTAAACCAACAAATATTGGTTTGCTTATCGAGTGATACTATTTTTCAATAACAAACAGACCATAAGTCTTTAAAAAATAACACGATTGAATATACCAAGACTAACAAGTACATTCATCAAATCATTTAATAAACTAATAATAGATATAAAACCTTTGTGAATATAAGAACTATGGAAAAAAGTTTCTGTTATTTAAGTCTCTTTTGATATTTCAGCAGTAGTCAGCCATCATTCGTTTGTCCCACCGTCCTTAGTAGAGCTCTTCCTTTGTTTTGATATCCTGATGGAATTGTTCTCCTTTCTCATCACTCATATCGCCGCATTTATCCGGAAATTTATCTCGGTGGTTTTGTCAAAAATGAATATTAAGACTCATATTAGCGAATTACTATCAAAGTTTATCAGTTAATTTTAATTTGGCTAAAAATTGTGCTTTGTTTTTTTGCAAAAAAATCTAAGGTCATTTTCGGGATCAGCATCTTCAAACTGGCTAAAAATGTGTTTTGTATCTTGGCACAAAAAATCATGTTGACCTGTGTAATGGTTAACTTTAGACTTGTAAAAGGTTAGAACTTCTTTTCTGAAATTTTCGACCCAAAAACACTTTTATTCACAGAAAAATAGTTTATATTAGGTCAGTCAATGCCATACGTGATACACGGTTTCCTCAATCATGTCTCGAAAGACATGACTGACTGGGCAGAAGGTTATCTTGCAGTAGGTTGCCATTGCTTTCTGCGGTAGACTGATTGCCAGCCAAGGTTATAGAACCCAATCTGTCCTACTGTTTAACCCATAAATGGGGAGAAGAGACGGATTAATACCTTTCCCAATGGCATTTGTGCGTAAGTAAGTGCAACGAATTCAACTGTAATTCTAACTCGGATCCCCCGATTTGGCTAAAAATTGTGCTTTGTTTTTTGCAAAAAAATCTAAGGTCATTTTCGGGATCAGCATCTTCAAACTGGCTAAAATGTGTTTTGTATCTTGGCACAAAAAATCATGTTGACCTGTGTAATGGTTAACTTTAGACTTGTAAAAGGTTAGAACTTCTTTTCTGAAATTTTCGACCCAAAAACACTTTTATTCACAGAAAAATAGTTTATATTAGGTCAGTCAATGCCATACGTGATACACGGTTTCCTCAATCATGTCTCGAAAGACATGACTGACTGGGCAGAAGGTTATCTTGCAGTAGGTTGCCATTGCTTTCTGCGGTAGACTGATTGCCAGCCAAGGTTATAGAACCCAATCTGTCCTACTGTTTAACCCATAAATGGGGAGAAGAGACGGATTAATACCTTTCCCAATGGCATTTGTGCGTAAGTAAGTGCAACGAATTCAACTGTAATTCTAACTCGGATCCCCCGATTTGGCTAAAAATTGTGCTTTGTTTTTTGCAAAAAAATCTAAGGTCATTTTCGGGATCAGCATCTTCAAACTGGCTAAAATGTGTTTTGTATCTTGGCACAAAAAATCATATTGACCTGTGTAATGGTTAACTTTAGACTTGAAGAAGCCAAGATTTAATCAGTGAATAAATGTTTAGAGTTCAATCGCAGAGGTTAGAAGTATAGAGCAGAAGTAGATTTTAGAAGGAACTGAAAATCGAATTCTAAACAGGAAGCAATGGATAAACCTAGACTTCTCATCAAATGATCGGGGAGGAGTGTGAACGGGAGTTTTCTCCTGTTAATCTGGATACCACGTAAGAGTTAGTGCGTCCAGCCTCACCTATTATTCAGCTCGTACCAGGAGAGGCAGAGATAAATTCATAACTTTCTCGAAGACCATTTGTGTGAAAATGAATGCAACAGGTTATATTTGAATTTTAACTTGCCAATTAGAAGGATATGCGTTGTGGTGCAGTAGATATCGGCTCAGAACAAGAAATCGGAAAGCGGAGTTCGAATTTCACTTTAGTTCATTGCATTCACTTACGAGCAAAAAATATGAAAAGGTATACCTTGGGATAGGTATGAATCTGAAGCTTCTCCCTCCCGCTATGGGTTAAATAACAGAACAGATTAGGTTCTATAGCTTTCGTTGGCAACCAGTCAACCGCAGAAAGTGATGGAAACCTACTGCGGGAAAATATTCTGTACAGTCTTTCGGGGCATAATTGCCCAAAGGTGTATCACGTAAGGCACTTAACTGATTGACTGAATTAGAATTCATTGCCGATTGAGTGTATTTTACGGTTTATCTACACTTTGTCGGTTATTCACTCCTGAAAATTATTTTTAGGCGATTTCTAAGAATAATTCTTTATTTTTGCGAGTGAATATTGTGTTAAACATTTTTGAGAGTGGCTTAAAGACTCTGTTACTGATCTAGCGGGTGTCCACGCCATGAACTTCGCTATTTCCCAATCCCTTACGCAAGTGGTGGACTTCCCCACTCGCTTCCCAAGCACTCCCTCCGGACACTCCTCACTACTAGATATATGCCTTACCTCTGCCCCTGACGCCTGTCAAGTCTCGCAGCTTTGTCCGCTCGGCAACTCCGACCATGCTGTTGTCTCTCTCAGTATTTCTTTTCACTCTCACTCTC
Source organism: Ascarosepion bandense (assembly GCA_037127315.1). Lineage (NCBI taxonomy): Eukaryota > Metazoa > Mollusca > Cephalopoda > Sepiida > Sepiidae > Ascarosepion > Ascarosepion bandense. Next base: position 4,075,814 of record JBBBDQ010000991.1, read on the forward strand.
CTCAGGAGCCTCCTACCTATAGAACCTCCTACCGCTACCAAAAAGCTGACTGGGATGCATTTCGCGATTTCCTCTGCGACGTCCCTCGGGGAAAAGTGTTCGATCTTCCAGTTGATGACTGTGCATCTGAGGTTTCGTCATGGGTGAAAGCTGGCATTGATGCCTTCATACCCACCAGGAAGTATTGCCTAAAACCTCATTCCTCTCCGTGGTTCTCTCCTGCCTGTTCGGCCGCCATTGCCCACAGGAACCATTACTTCGGACTATTCAGGAGCCAGTCATCTGATCACAATAGGCACCTATTCATGTCTGCTCGCAATAAGTGCAAGAGAATCCTGAATAACGCCAAACAGTTGTTCGCTGAGAGAATGCAACAGCGCATAGCTGACCGCAAGTTCGGATCCAAGGACTACTGGCGGATATGCAAACGGATGCTTAACAACTGCAAATCCTCTATACCTCCTTTAATCCATAAATTTGAGGTTCTCACATCATCTGCGGACTACAGCACGAATGCCGGTGTCCCCCAGGGCTCTATCCTGAGCCCGACGCTCTTCCTTATTTTCATCAATGACATCACAGATGAGATCAAGTCCCAAGTAGGCATCTACGCAGATGACACGACAATATACTCCCGCTCCAGTAAGAAACCTGGCATGGCGGACAGACACAATCTCGCTGCTGAACTTGAACGGAATCTACACTCTGTGGTGAATTGGGGCAAGAAGTAGCTTGTCAACTTCAATGTGTCCAAGATCAAGCTGTTGTCTGTCAACCATCACAGGCAACCTCTCCTGCCTCCTATAAGTATGGACCAAGTGATTCTCCCTGAGTGCAATACACTGCGCCTCCTCGGCCTTACCCTCTCTTCTGATCTCAAATGGAACCGCTACATCGAATCCATAGCTAAATCCACTGCTAAGAGGGTTGGGTCACTGAGTCGATCCAGGACGTTCTTTCCGCCTGAATCCATCCTGCATATATACAAGTCTACCATTCGACCCTGCATGGAGTACTGCTGCCATTTATAGTCAGGCGCTCCTGCCGCTCACCTCAGTGTTCTCGACAGGCTCCAAAGGAGAGTTAGTAACGAGATACGTGCTGACTTGGCGGCTCGACAACAGCCACTTCCCCACAGACAAGATGTGGCCTCCCTTTGTATGTTTTATAAGTACTTTCATGGCTTCTGCTCAGATGAACTTAAGTCACTGGTGCCTCCTCAACAGGTGTTGACTCGTGCAACCAGAATGGCAACTGGGTCCCACCCATTTACAGTTAGGTTAGCCAAATGCAGATGAAATTCTACTCCAGCAGCTTCTTCTCTCGCACTTCCCGTCTGTGGAACTCGCTCCCATATTCTTGCTTTCCTGACGGCTACAACCTCCAGAAATTTAAATGCAATGTCAATACTCATCTACTAACCACTTGACTCTAGCCCTTCCCCCACCCCGTATATCCTTCCCTTTCTCTCCCCCCTTGCAACTGTCATCATACCTGCATTTTCATCTCTCTATTGCTTCTTCCTAATTGGTTTGTAATCCTCTTCTCCCTCCTCTAATTAATTTTCTTTCAGTTATGTAGCCCCCAGCACATCAGTGGCTTTTACGCCTTGCCCGGGGTGAAATGATTAAAAAAAAAAAGAAATTCTTTTTTTATGATTACAATGTAACATATTGCAGAAGGGGGATTCATGCCTTTCCAAAGGGTATTTGCACTAAAGTGAATGTGACTAACTCGACTTGATTTCGAACCTGGTTCTCTGATTTATCATTCTTCCTAGCTATTCATTGCACCACTTGCTTGTTGAAGAAAGGTAGAGTAGGTGACTATCTATAGCTAAAACTAGTACATTAACGCCTAGGTATCTTTCTCACTCTCACTCTCCTTTTTCTCTCTCCCTCTTTTCTTTGTGTATTCATTTATGTTATATGTTTCATCAGAAAGAAAGCGATCATTACTCTCCACAACTTTCTGTTTTCTTTTACTCTTAATAATATATTTTGTTTTATTTTTTTTTCATTTAAATACGTGTTGAGGAACAGTGGATATCGTCTCAGAACGAGAAATCGGAGAGCCGAGTTCGAATTCCAGTTGAATTCATTGCATTCACTTACTCGCAAATACCCTTGGGAAAGGTATTAATCCGTTTCTTCCTTCCAGTTATGGGTTAAAAAACAGGACAGATGGGGTTCTATAGCCTTGGCTGCCAACCAGTCTACCGCAGAAAGCAATGCCAACCTACTGCGGGATAATCTTTCGAGACATGATCGCCAAAGCGTGTTTCACGCGTGGCACTTAACTGACTGATTCTTACATAATATTTTCAAGACTGTGACTACAGCTTTCTGGAAAAGATTCCCAAGAGGATGTTTCCCTGATCACTACAACCTGAACCTGTTAAAATTTAGAGTTAACAGTTATCGCCCCCTCCTATCCGCATAAACTACTCCTTAACATAACCATCTACCTCAAGTGACCCTCGGGTCTTGTACAGAATTAACCTTCTGTAAATATTCTAGAAACAATTTAAAAGCAGTAAAATAGCGTAATTTTAGAATTAAATTTTGCATTTTCCATCTAGTAATATTTATTACATTTTGCCTGATATAGGGACAATTTTAGGAAGGGTTTGCTGAAGATCGAACGACTGATTTTTCGATGCAAGGTTAAACCTAACGTGGGCGTATTTTCAATGATAGATTTTATAACCAGACGACTAGGTAGTGCTCAGGCAATCGAAAGGAACCTGAATCAATCTGATGACTACAATGGTCCTTAATATGAGCCAAACTTGTGAGTTAGGAATTAACGCTGAAACTTGTACTGCCCGTTCCCATACAACTGAACATTGGGGAATGCCAGTTAGCTAGCCTCTGCGGTTCAGCCCAATCGATATGTTTCCAAGCTGCAACAAATCGATAGCATTATAATTCATAGTAATGCCATTGCTCGAGACTGGAGTCGACGAAATTCGAAAACAAAAAATAAAAATAAAAATAAAACACCTATACACGCGCTAATATATGCGGCTTACAGGCATATCATGTTGAAACAATTGTATTTGATAAAGTAACGTCGAAACTGGTCAGTAACCAGATGGGTGACCGCTTAGAAAAATCAGGTGCTAAAGAATTGGAAACTGAAGTAAAGTTCCAATTCCAGTCAGTTAGTAAAGGGTCATACATGATACACGCTTGGGCGGTCATGTCTCAAAAAAGATATGACTGATTGGGCAGAAGATTATCCCACAGTGGATTGCCATTAATTTCTGCGGTAGAGTGGTTGCCAGCCAAGACTATAGAACTAAATCTGTTCTGTTATTCAACCCATAACTAGAAGGAAAAGACGGATTAATACCTTTCCCACGGGTGCTTACGAGTAAGTTTATGCAAGGAATTCAACTAGGAATTCGAACTCGCCTCCCTGATTTCTCGTTCCGATCCGATATCCACTGCACCACAAATGTTCGTTATATTCAATTCCACGCAAACAAGGTAAGAATCTACATATCGATCCTGCTGTGATTCGAACGCAAACCCTGGGCAACGCACCCGGGATAATAAAGGATATATAATTTATTAAGTGCCTTTACAGAGTGTGACATAAGTGTGACATAAGCTTAAAAGTATAAGGCTCAAACTCACTACTCAGTCGAAATTGTTCTAACGTGACACGATTGCTAACAAGTACACCACATCGAGGTCCCTAAACATCAATATGGGAGAATCGAACTTATTATAGAGGAGTAGTAATGGCTATAGTATGAACTACTTTCTAACCATTACACCACGCCCATTAAATTTATTATGTGGGCAAATTTTTCCAGGCATTTCATAAAAAAATAGCTTCTTCAAAATAACCTCTTCACATATGAATTAACAATCCCCCCATAGATAGGGGTTAATTAGTGGGACTTTTATCAGTAAATCATTAATATTTCCAAGGTTATATGGGAGACGGCTTGCGAACTTCACGTAAAATAACATTTTCACATATAAATTAACAAACCCCCAATATAGATAGGGGTTAATTAGTGTGACTATTATTAGTAAATCATTATTAGTTCCAAGGTTAAATGGGTGACGGCTAGCGAAATTCACGTAAAATAACATCTTCACATATAAATTAACAATTGCAACCTTTAGATTGGGGTTAATTAGTGGGACTTTTATCAGTAAAACATTATTATCTCCAGCCCTGTTGGCGGGGCATCAGAATACGCTAACTGCCCCTCCTACAGAGGGTGAAAATCCCCTCAATGGGGCCGCCTATTGACTTTGGGTGGCAACCCGTAATGCTTGAGAACGGAATCATATCCAAGATATTATAAGGACATGACACTGCAACACACCACTTTGGCCCTGACTTGAGCTAGACGGGCGGTTGGATAGACCCAATCCAATCAATCGGTTGGTCATGTCTATCGCTAAATCTGACAAACATAACAAGAAAATATGCCCACGCTCTACACATTATACAATAAACGGATTTACACTCCTGATCAAAAATTTAAGACCACTTAAAAATCTTTAAAAAGAATTTTTTTTTTATGGATAGATTTTAAACTCCTTCCACTTAAGGTTACCAATACTACAATCTAAAAGGTTATGGAAACAAAAAGCTACATTCCAAACATTTTATTTAGAAATTTACATTTTTATAAAACGAGGCGATTTACACATGATCAAAATTATAAGACCAGGGGTATAAATTGTTAGATCTATGGAAATTCCAAAGTTTTTAGTTCAGTTAGAGATTAGCAATCACTGCGTAAAGGTGTAACCATGCCTAAAGCAAGCAAACTTACCAAAGTTGAGCATTCTCGAATTCTAGAATTCCATAAGCAAAATTTGTCACAGCGGGCGATCGCAGCTAAGGTAAATCGCAGTAAAACTGTGATTTGCAACTTTCTAAAGAATAGTGAGAATTATGGAAAAGCAAAATCCTCTGGTAGGCCCCAAAATATTTCTCCTGCATTGAGTAGGAGAATAAGACGGGTTGTTATGAAAGACGGGGGACTTTCTTCTAGTCAAATTAAGGCAGTCACAGATGCTGATTGCAGTCCCGTAACCATCAGACGACACTTACGACAAAAAGGCATGGTAAATAAAAAGCGTAAACAAATTCCTCGGCTGATTCCACGTCACAAGTTGGACCGCTTAAAGTTTGGTCGTGAATACCAAACATGGGACGTTGAGAAGTGGAAGAAAGTCCTGTTTTCTGATGAGAAAAAATTCAATCTCGATGGTTCTGATGGCTTTCAACGATATTGGTATAACAAAAACATGCCTCCTGAAATTTTCTCCGCACGTCATAGTGGTGGAGGGTCCCTAATGGTATGGGGTGCCTTTTCTTACAGAGGGACGATGGAGCTCCAGGTGATGCAGGGTCGTCAGAGAGCGGCTGGTTGTGTTAACATGCTACAAAAAGCATCTTTGATGACGGAGGGCCATCGTTTGTGTGGGGATGGATGGTTATTCCAACAGAATAATGCTGCAATCCATGCTGCAAGACGGACCTTGACCTTTCTACAAGAAAATGGGGTCTATCTCTTGGGACATCCTGCATGCTCACCGGACTTGAACCCAAATTGAAAATGTTTGGGGATGGATGACAAGAGATGTTTATCGAAATGGCAAACAATATGCAACAAAAAATGAACTTTGTGAAGCCATCTTCAGAATCTGGAGCAACATCCCTTGCACCTTAATGGAAACGCTTATTTCTAGCATGCCCGACAGAATTTTTGAAGTCATCAAAAGCAGTGGAGGTAGACTTCATTATTAAATTTGGTTGTTAAATTTTTCATACACTTTTTGTACAATTTCGTAGAATTTTTCTCTCTGGTCTTATAATTTTGATCATGTGTAAATCGCCTCATTTTATAAAAATGTAAATTTCTAAATAAAATGTTCGGAATGTAGCTTTTTGTTTCCATAACCTTTTAGATTGTAGTATTGGTAACCTTAAGTGGGAGAAGTTTAAAATCTATCTGTAAAAAAAATTTCTTTTTAAAGATTTTTAAGTGGTTTTAACTTTTTGAACGGGAGTGTAGTAAGCGGTGGCTGAAGGGTCAATCAACTTGCTGAACGAAAAATGTTACCAACAAAACTTTATTGAACGAAAAATGTTACCATCAAAATTTTATTGAATGAAAAATGTTACCAACAAAACTTCATTGAATGAAAAAGTTACCAGCAAAACTTTATTGAATGAAAATGTTACCAACAAAACTTTATTGAATGAAAAATGTTACCAACAAAACTTTATTGAATGAAAAATGTTACCAATAAACAAACAAAAAACAATAAAACAAATAAACTAAATAAAACCAATCAAAACGATTTTCAGCATTAAATGACCTAATAAAGTTTGATATGCTGGTTAAATAAATAAACCAACCAACCAACCAACCAACCAACCAACCAACCAACCAACCAACCAATTATTATCTCCAAGGTTAAATGGGTGACGGCTAGCGAACATCACGTAAAAATAATCAGTAGAATTCGTATCAATAACTTACTTTTATCTCCAAGGCTAGATGGATGACGTCTAGCGACCATCACGTTAAAGCAACAATTAGTAATTTTGTATTAGTAAATCATTTTTATAGCAAAAGCTAGATAGATGACGACTAGTGAAATTCACATTAAAACAAGGATTAGTAGAATTTGTATGAGTAAGATTTTTTTCAGTGACATCACATTAAAACAATAATTCTCGTACAATCACCGAAGTTAAGCAATGTCAAGTCTGGATTGATGACGGTGGTGTAATGAATAACAGCTGGGAATCGGATGTTAAAGCTGTGTTCTAATTCCTGTCAGGTTCTTCATATTCACTTACCCACAAATAGCCTTGAGAAAAAGTCTGAATCCACCCTTTCCCCGCTCCGATCCCAGCTATGGGTTAATGATTTTAACTTGTAAATCATTATTATTTCCAAGCTATTCTTACTGTCTAAAAATATTTTCTGGCTTTGATTAAATGTCAGGAAGTAAAATATCGTATCAATAAATTTCATCTGTGATGGTAAAAAATTTGAAAAAAAAAACGATTATCCTTGAAAAAAAAACTCTAATAAAAACAACACTAAATTATTGATTACAAAAAATACAATGACTGGCTAGAAATGATTAAAAACAATGCAAGTGACAACATTTTGATCCCAGACACTACAAGTATATCAACTCGAGAACCCAGCGAAAGTGACGCCATTTTAATTACAATTTAATTAAATTTTCAGTATGGTCCTGAGTACGACGGTAAACTGCATCCGGCAGTAAACCCTCTGATTAGGAGGTTGTGAAGAGCATGGAACCACTTCTTAAATGCAGTTGTTCCCAGGTTCATCCTGATCCGGGGTGGTAGCACCTGTTAGGGTTCAAGCTATGGGCAAATGGTTAACCCCTAAACCTGGGTCAAAACACTATGAATGTATCAAAATACACTTTTAGAGACATATATGTGAAAATAGACTTTATAGAAAAATATACATTTTTGAAGGAAAAAATAACTATTGCCATATGTTTTTGAAATAAAAAATCATTACCAGCATTACATTTTTGAATACAAAACTAGAAGATATATTCAGTTTTCTAAAATACATAAAAAATAAATAAATTAAAATTGTTTTCATCAAAATCTGATTAAATCAACCTTCTCATTATAAACAGAACATTAGAAAATACCTTAAGACCACAACATTTTTGCATTAAATAACACACAGAGGTTGACATGCCATCAAACAAAATTTTCAGTACCTGATTTTCTTTCCTAAATAATACTTTTTCAGTTCCTATTAATGTTAATTTAATCTACAAAAATGTTGAAGTGTCTGCATGTGAAATATTTCAAATAAAGATTTATATTTAATATTTTTTTGATATTTTCAAAATCGGGTATTATATACCTTCGGTTAGTAGTGGTGTAACATTAACTGATGGTTAGTGTTCCAGGGTTAACAGACCAAAATCTTTTCTACAGTATAAAAACCAGTATTTCATATTTTGCTATTTAGATCAGAAAGAATTTTTTGGTTTTTAACCTTTCAAAAAAGATGAGCTTGTTGTTATTAGTAAGTTGTCATTTTTCATCATATTTTGATTTCTGCTTTGGTCGCAATACCTGCCAAGTCTGCGGGAAGACCTAAGGTAGGTCGTGGTGTGTTGTTATGGCTCCATTTCATGTTTTTTCTATCTTCCCTAACATCCCAACGTTACATAGACAAAGTTCTCTTTAGTGTGTGGGCAGTACTTAACAAGACAATTTTTTGTATATTTCTCAAGCTGGGGGTTCCAGGGATTCCTTTCAACGTGTTGTTTTCTTCCAATTTTTATCATTCCAAGTGCACCTACTATCACTGGCACGATTCTTGTTTTCAATTTCCGCATTTTTCTATTTCAATTTCTAGCTCCTTATACTTTGACAGTTTTTCGAATTCCTTGGTTGCTATGTTACAATCCGCTGGACAAGCCATATAAATTAATAGACAAGTTTTTTCTATCTGGTTTTTAAAAATAATGTCCGGCCTATTTGCTTCAATTTTTCTATCTGTGTAGATGGTGTAATCCCATAGAATGGTGACATTTCTATTTCTGTAACCGGTGCTGGGTGATGTTCATACCAGTGTTTGCTTACATATTTTCCATAGTGTTTGCACATTGTTCAATGCAAATATTGACCCACTCTACCGTGACGATTTTTATATTCATTTGGTGCAAGTACAGAACATCCTGAGATTAGATGGTCTATTGTTTCTTGGTATTTATCACAGAACCTGCATTTTGTATCCACATTATTTTGTATAATATTTGCCTGAAATTTCCTGGTGAAAAGACTTTGGTCTTGCGCTGCAAGAACAAAGCCTTCATTATTATTATTATTATTATTATTATTATTATTATTATTATTATTATATGTACGGTGTCTCTTTGGGACGTAAGCGATCATGCATTTCACATTTCTCTATTTCTAGTGGCTGTTAGCACGTTTTCTTCTGTCACCTCTCCTAAACCCCACTCTGCCATCCACTTGCTCAAGCCTATCAAGTACGATACGCATTGCTTTCCCCTGTCTCTTTTCACCGCTATCTGACCTGTGAGTATCAAATTCTCTAAGTCATCCTTTCTCATTGCATGTACCAGGAATTTCAGCTGTCTTTTTCTGATGTTAAGTATTAGTTTTTTTTATTTTCCATCTTTTCCAAAACATTACTGCACTGGGTAGAAAATGCGCGAAACACGGCTAAGACGACTCTATTATGATAGCTGTTTGCATTAGATCTTATTCATATGATGATTTTCTAAGCAAGGCCTGAACTTGGCAAAAAATTAAGGTTAAAAATTATAGAGCACTTAGTATGAATCGAACTCACTATTCAGTCGTAATTGTTTTAGCTTGTTAGCCATTACAACACGTTCAGGTTCCCTAAATGATTTTCTAAGCACAGCTTAGAAGTGGCACAAAGCTGAATATGTTAAGCACCAGGTGAGGATCGAACTCCCTGTTTGGGTCGTAACTGATGTAGCGAGACAAGTTTACTAACCATTATGTTACGTTGGTGTGACTGTAATTCTTCATATAAGCATGTCTAAGCGAGACGTTAAAACGATAACTTTCCATTTATCCAGTAATGTGTCTTCTTCATGCTATGAAAGGGATTCAGCCAGTTAGTTAATTGCCATTCGTGATACACGCTTGGGCGACCATGTCTCGAAAGAGACATGACTGACTGGGCAGAAGATTATCCCGCAGTAGGTTGCCATTGCTTGCTGCGGTAGACTGGTTGCCGACCAGGGCTATAAAACCCAATCTGTCTTATTATTTAACCCATAACTGGTGGGAAGAGACGGATTAATACCTTTGCTAAGTGTATTTGCGCGTAAGCGAATGCAATGAATTCAACTGGAATTCGAACTCGGTTCCCCGATTTCTCGTTCCGAGCCGATACCCACTGCGCCAAAACGCACATCATGAAAGGGGTTACTAGGCGTAAAAGAAAAAGAAAAACATTATTAAGGAGCGAGAACAACTACAGAACAGGAATCAAGAAGATAGAAGATAACGATTGTTATCCGGACGACCCTATCATTCGACAGCGTTGGAAAGTTTAACACAAGCCTTGTGAATGAGATTGGGCGAACGGAATTATTCGTAGATGGTTGAGTTAGGCACAGTGTCCCAAATCATTATGAACGAGAGTTTAGGGGTACCTCCTTTTTTGAGCGGTTGATAGTGTGCTGTCTACTAAATATAAGATTAGAAATAATTTTCAAATGCAGACATGTAAATAAATACCTATTTCAATTTATACCAAACGGATGAAAAAAAAGGAACTGCAAATACCATAATCCTATCAATTATTCCCTTAGTTCAAACTACTACCATAATAAATAATAATTGCATTTATTGTTATTATCATTACACCACCATTACTAATCACTATTACCGCTTTACAATAACTATTTGCTACCACATCTGTTATTATCATCAAATATTACTATCACCGTATTAGTCCTCAATTATCATTAAAGTAAATTACTCCTCTCTTCCGCAATAAAACTAATACCACCACATAAAAACTAACAAGCATTACAAATTATAATTTCTACCATTTAAATATGCGCAACCACAAAAAAGGTAATAACCGACTTTAAAATAAAAAATAACAATACAGCCTTAAATAATTAAAATAATAGCAATTTTTACCTATCATAGTTTCAAACAGACCCCATCATACGTACATATATACGTACAAGAAATCGACAACTGTCCGCGCGTTGACATCGCTACACTATTTGAATACACCAACCGAATGCGTACGTATGTGAGCAACGGCACATATATACATATACGGTTCGCATATATGTTTGTGTGAGCCCCGCTGGGTGGGTGAGTGGGCGAGCGGGCGGGTGAGCATGTGTGTGTGTTAGTGGGTATACAAATGTGTATATATGTCTGCGTCTGTCACGAGGACAAATTTTCCTCACACTTCCATGAAAAATACACCATTATACGCAGTCCTACATATAGCCAAATTTTTAAAAGAATTAATCACTTTGTCTGACGATCGCAAGAGCGTTAACCCAGGGTCACAAACTCACACCTATCTATATGAATATATCAGCTCTATCACTGATATTGAGCTCTTTCAAATAAATACAGCGCATATATAATATATAATATATAAATAATATGATATATATAACAAATTGCATATATATACAAATATATATTTATAATTATATACATACACTTTTCACACACACACAACAGACACAGAAACACACACACACACATATTTATATATATATGTATATATACTACCGGCCATAATTATTAGGCCACCCGTTTTTTTAAAAGAAGTGATGTATTTCATACTGTTTTTAGTATTTATTGCCAAATGAAAACTGAAAGGTTCTTTTGTTATTATTTCTTTGCAAAATTTTACAAGGCAAGGAAGCAAAGATGAACTCGTCCGAATCGCCCTAAATTTTCTTCATTCTTTCATTGATAAAACTGCAATATACGTAACTATTAAATATTTATAAATTCATTTGATGCACATGTTATTGTGTAATATTAACAAAAGAACAATTCTATTTTCATTTACAATTATTCACTTGGCATTAATTACTAAAAAATAGTATAAAATACATCATTTTTTTAAAACACTTGGGTTGCCTAATAATTATGACCGGTAGAATATATATATATATATATATATATATACAAAACAACAAAACAAACTCGTTTGTTTATTGATTTATTTATTTGTTGCTTTTAATCTGGAGTAGCAATCCTTTTTATTTTATTTTATTTTATTTTATTTTATTTTATTACTATTTTTATTTTAATTTATTACTATTTTATTTTATTTTATTTTATTTTATTACTATTTTATTTTATTTTACTTTATTTTATTTTATTTTATTACTATTTTATTTTGTTTTATTTTATTTTATTACTATTTTTATTTTATTTTATTTTATTACTATTTTATTTTATTTTATTTTATTACTATTTTATTTTATTTTATTTTATTACTATTTTATTTTATTTTATTACTATTTTATTTTATTTTATTATTTTATTACTATTTTATTTTATTTTATTTTATTACTATTTTATTTTATTTTATTTTATTTTATTTTATTACTATTTTATTTTATTTTATTTTATTACTATTTTATTTTATTTTATTTTATTACTATTTTATTTTATTTTATTTTATTACTATTTTATTTTATTTTATTTTATTACTATTTTATTTTATTTTATTTTATTTTATTTTATTACTATTTTATTTTATTTTATTTTATTTTATTACTATTTTTATTTTATTTTATTACTATTTTATTTTATTTTATTTTACTTTACTATTTTATTTTATTTTATTTTATTACTATTTTATTTTATTTTATTTTATTTTATTTTATTACTATTTTATTTTATTTTATTTTATTTTATTTTATTACTATTTTATTTTATTTTATTTTTATTACTATTTTATTTTATTTTATTTTATTACTATTTTATTTTATTTTATTTTATTTCATTTTATTACTATTTTATTTTTATTTTATTACTATTTTATTTTATTTTATTTTATTTTTTTATTACTATTTTATTTTATTTTATTTTATTACTATTTTATTTTATTTTATTTTATTTTATTACTATTTTATTTTATTTTACTTTATTTTATTTTATTTTATTACTATTTTATTTTATTTTATTACTATTTTATTTTATTTTATTTTATTTTATTACTATTTTATTTTATTTTATTTTATTTTATTACTATTTTGTTGTTTATTACTATTTTATTTTATTTTATTTTATTACTATTTTATTTTATTTTATTTTATTACTATTTTATTTTATTTTATTTTATTTTATTTTATTACTATTTTATTTTATTTTATTTTATTACTATTTTATTTTATTTTATTTTATTTTATTTTATTTTATTTTATTTTATTACTATTTTATTTTATTTTATTTTATTTTATTACTATTTTATTTTATTTTATTACTATTTTATTTTATTTTATTTTATTACTATTTTATTTTATTTTATTTTATTTTATTTTATTTTATTTTATTTTATTTTATTACTATTTATTTTATTTTATTTTATTTTATTTTATTTTATTTTATTTTATTACTATTTTATTTTATTTTATTTTATTTTATTACTATTTTATTTTATTTTATTACTATTTTATTTTATTTTATTTTATTACTATTTTTATTTTATTTTATTTTATTACTATTTTATTTTATTTTATTTTATTTTATTTTATTACTATTTTTATTTTATTTTATTTTATTACTATTTTATTTTATTTTATTTTATTTCATTTTATTACTATTTCATTTTATTACTATTTTATTTTATTTTATTTTATTTCATTTTATTACTATTTTATTTTATTTTATTTTATTTTATTTTATTACTATTTTATTTTATTTTATTTTATTTTATTACTATTTTATTTTATTTTATTTTATTACTATTTTATTTTATTTTATTTTATTACTATTTTATTTTATTTTATTTTATTTTATTACTATTAAATATATAGTATAAATCTGAAAATAAACCAATAAACATTGCCCTTATATGAACCCGTATTTAGCGACCTGAATAGCCTGCCTGTCATGAGCGAGACCCTAACCGTTTGCATAACAAGGAAAAATGAACTCACAGTTTTGGAAATATAAATTATACGGAGACCTCTACACATCCCAAATATATGATTAAATCAGGAACAAATACAATGATCTTTGTATATTTGATATGTTTCGTTATTTAACTTTTTCAGAAATCTTTTCGAATGAGAACAGCGCGCCAATGTTACGATTTTAAAAAAGAAAAAAAAATTATGGTGTTTGTTTTCATGGGTCAAGTAGATAACTCTTGACAAAAATAAAAAAGTGAAACGTAAAAATTTATGAGCTCAACACCCGCGGTGACAGTCTGTTTTATGCTTAAACGCAATAAGTCTGAAGATGACGTTTCGCTGCTGGGTATTTGCATCAATGACCATCTTTATATTTGTACACGCTCTGGGTGCTGAGTAAGCTCTAATGAGTCTGAGCAAGCGTCTACTAGGAGGATTAATTAGTGACCTCGGCATACTCGGAAACAAGCAACCAGCCGTTATGTCACAGGTAAGGCGTGTCTCTTGACTTTGATCCGACTCTACTGATAAATTGTTTTGATTGATTTGTTTTCATTTACGGTTTATCAACCCTTTGTGCTTATTTAAAACCTAAAAATATTTTCAGAATGATAATGATTTATTAAGAAAGTGCTACTAATTAGGTTAGAAAGAGGTGGATTCGTATCTTTCTACGGTTATTTGGACGTAAGTGAATGTAAGAAAAGCGACTGGATTTGGAACTCAGCTTGTCCGACTTAAAATTTCCAGCTGTTATCCATTACACCATTATACCAGCCGAATATCCAAGCTTACAGCACTTGGTATCAAACCAGATTATGCACTCTCTTTCAGAATCTTTAATGAGTCGTCGGCATAGTAACAGTTTACTCCATATGTAGGCTCTGGGTATTGAAGAAACACAAATGAGTCTGAGCAAGCCTATACTAGATGGCTTAACTAGTGATCCTAGTATTTCTCAGAAAAGAGCAACCATTATGTTTGTTGTGGGATCTCCCCTTTGTCTATGATAATGGACTCGACTTGAGTATACATATACTCCTTCCATAGTCAGTTATCAGAGAGTATTCGTAAGTTACAGTAAGAGTACTGTAAGAGTCCGTAAGTTACCGAGAGAATACCGCTCCACTCAGCCAGAATATTATTACACGGATATACTAATTCCAACACGGCTTCACTTCAAAGACTTATATATATATATATATATACCAAATTGGTCGAGTTTCGATCCCGGCCAGAAGCAAGTGGATGCGTCTAGCCACACTGATGAGCTGTGATACAGCAAAACAGGCTTGTATGTGGATGACTAATATATTATGCTTTCATTATGATTGAGCTCTCTGGAGAAAAAATTTTGAAAACAGTTTCCACTTCTGCTATATGTGTGACTCTTGAGAAATGAATCGAGTTCTCTCGGTGACTGGCGTGTGTATACACTGCTTATATACAACACATTAAAATTTCCCTTCTCTGATTCCATGCGTTGATGGCTTAGGGAGTAGCGACTCCGACTGACACCAAATCTGTCGAAACAGGCTTGTATGTGGATGACTAATATATATATATATATATATATATATATATATATATATATATATATGCCTTACTAATCGTATTCCTGGATTACTAACCTACGTTCCAGTTTGTATCTTTACGTTTAATATAACTTATTTTTCTGTCTCACATATTTGTTTGTGGTTCATTATTTTGTGTGATTCCTCAACCGGAATTTTTTTTTATCATCTTACCCCAAGCAAGGCATTCTACTGCCACTGTTGCGCAGGGGGTTACATAGAGAAAAGTGATGAGAAAGAGGAGTTATTTATAAGAAATATCAGGAGGAGCGTAATAGACGGATGAGGATACCGAGAATGTGGGTTGAGTAGATGGAAAAAGAGGTTGTGAGAATGGATTCGAGTTCGTGTGATAGAAGATGTCTATTGACCTTACATTTAAATTCCTAGAGATTTTAGCTATCGGGGAAGCAAGTATATAGAAGGGAATCCCACAAGTGGAAAGTGCGTGAAATGAACCTGTTAGAGTAGAAATTGCGGTTACACTTTATCGATTTCACTGTAAAAGGGTGGGACCTAGTTGCTAATCTAGTAACTCGTGTAAATTCATACCTAGGGGGCACCAGTGATCTAACTTCATCGAAGCAGAAGCCGTGAAAGTATTTATAGAAGAGGCACAGGGAAGTCACGTCATGCCGGTGAGAGATAGACTGCAGCCAAGCTGCTAAGTCGGTATCGATCACATTGCAGATTCTCCGTTTGATTTTGTCAAGAACCCCTAGGTGAATAGCGGGGCACCCGACCAGATGTGGCAGCAATATTCAACACACAGGCGGATGGTAGATTTATATATGTGCAGGATGGATTCAGATGAGAAAAAATCCTATCCCTTCACAGTGAACCGACCTTCTTAGCAGCGGATTTGGCAATGGATTCGATATAGTCATTCCACTTGAGGTCTACTGAGAGTGTGAGGCCAAGGCAATGTTATAATACATTGACTAAGTGACTCAGTACTATGACTTTCTGCTCGGTGAACAACATTGATGCTCGTCTCAAAGTCCAAATTTCGGGATTTTGTTCCGTTTTGGGCGTTCTATCATTGAGGCCTTGTTTTCGTATAAGGAGAACCGAGGAACTAATTACGGATTTAATATCATGACCCAGTGGATGAAAGCGCTAGTTGATTGAACTAGGAATGATTAAACTAAAACGTCGTGTGTTCAATCGCTGGACACATCCGAGAGAGTAAAAAGAAATAGAGAATTAAGTTATCATTAGGAATTAATTAAAACAGAGATATTCCAAGGTAAGGCACATGGAATTAGAACAATCGACCCCGAGGGTTCGGTTCGAAATTCTAAATATCACCTGAAGAAATCTACAACAGTCGAAACGTAGTAAAAAATACAGGGTGACCCCCATAAAAATTCTTGAACTTTTTAACAATCCAATAAAACCAATTGTGATGGAAGAAAAATATTTCATTCAAAGTAATTGAAACCTTAAAACATGCCATTTAAGAAACAATGATGGAATTTTAATTTTCTAAAACTATCGTCCTGTAGATGGCGTACTACTGTAAGAATGCATTCTTGAAATTCGCAGTGACAGTGACTGAGATCCCCATGTCATGAAACAACACACCATACAGTCACCTTACTAGTGTGTAAAGGTCGCTCATGAATTTCACTAGAATTTATGTCTGCTCTGTAACTGTAGTTCTGCTTATTCATGTAACCTGTAAGATAAAAATGGGCCGCATCTGACATCCATAACTTGTTTGAGAAAATCATCGTCATTGTTGCCCGTTCCACTGATCCATGGTTACTGAAATGACAGAGTGTTTACTTCGGGCAGCCGCTTCTTCATGTCTGCCAATACCCACTTCAAAAATTCTAGTTTTTTGTTCACTCTGTAGCAATAAAGATGAATGTAACAGTCCGAACAAAGTAAATAGTGTTAATATCAAAGAACTT
This sequence comes from Ascarosepion bandense, assembly GCA_037127315.1. Classification (NCBI taxonomy): domain Eukaryota; kingdom Metazoa; phylum Mollusca; class Cephalopoda; order Sepiida; family Sepiidae; genus Ascarosepion; species Ascarosepion bandense. The sequence continues at coordinate 4,093,001 of JBBBDQ010000991.1, forward strand.
GTATTTCTCAAATTCTAAAAAACTAAGAACTGATATCTCTATTTTTTAAATGGTTAATAAGGAGTTTAGCATTCTACTTCAAAATGTTCTAGCCAGATTAAAGTATAAATCACGTCGATATAGACATGTATCAAATAGTTAATATCGGCGCGAGGAACTGATTCGAGACCGACATTATAAGCCTGAAATATTAGATCGTATTTCCTAGAAGCGGCTTCGACGTAAAACTGAAGCCGACTTGTGCAGTTGACCAAACGTGCCGTTGACAAAAGAATCGGGGATTAGTTCACCAAACGGTTGCTTTCCGGCTCGCATGAAGTTAAACGGCGCGAAATTGGCCAAGAGCCAGCGAAACTCAACTATTTCGTTTACTCTGTCGTGATAGCTTACTAGCATGCGGATGGTACTATTGTTCGAGGAATACGGTTCAGTTGATGTTGCTCCGTTCTAATAAAAATGTTAGCTTGAAAAATAAATTCTTCGCATATATATATATATATATATATATATATATATATATATATATATATAGGAAAAACTACTAAACAGTTGTAAGTTAAAAATGTATTTTTTGACAGTATTTATATATTTATTTATCTATTGCTTTCTACATTACGTGATGTACACATCATGCGACGGACGTTTCTCGCTACGGACGCTTCTAGCAACGGACGCTTCTTGTTTAAATTTTAAAATCATTTGTTTCTGATGAAAGGCCGAGGCCGGTCTGAAATATCAAATATATATATAATAATAGATATAAATAAATACTGTCAAAAAATACATTTTTAACTTACAAATTATTAGTAGTTTTTCCTATACATATTAAGACAGTATACGTGGATTATCATCATGCTATATATATATATATATTGATTGTTTAATTACTTAGTTTCTGATCATAATAAGATTACACCAATGCAAATTTGTATTAAAAAGTGTTCAATACAATTATATTGTAGAACTTTTGAATATTTTCCATTTGTAAACGAATTATTACGCAACCTAGGTTTCTACCATGAGTGCTGGCTTCAGGCGATTTTCAATAACTTGTTATTGCAAGTCGCCTGAAGACACCACTCATGGTGGAAATCTAGGACGCGTAATAACTCGTTTACAAATGGAATATATATATATATATATATATATATATATATAGTCAACGGCACAAATATATATATATATATATATTTCTTAATGTATTTGTTTGAAATATATATATATATATATATATATATATATATATTTCTTAATTTATTTGCTTGAAAAAAAAAAAAAATAAAAAAAAAAAAATATATATATATATATATATATATATATATATGTTAATTTGTTTGTTTGAAATATTTTTTTTTCACCCCGGGCAAGGCGTAAATGCCACTGATGTGCTGGGGGCTACATAACTGAAAGAAAATTAATTAGAGGAGGGAGAAGAGGATTACAAACCAATTAGAAAGAAGCAATAGAAAGATGAAAATGCAGGTGTAATGACAGTTGCAAGGGGGGAGAGAAAGGGAAGGATATACGGGGTGGGGAAGGGCTAGAGTCAAGTGGTTAGTAGATGAGTATTGACATTGCATTTAAATTTCTGGAGGTTGTAGCCGCCAGGAAAGCAAGAATACGGGAACGAGTTCCACAGGCGTGAAGTGCGAGAGAAGAAGCTGCGGGAGTAGAATAGTCGTCTACATTTGGCTAACCTAACTGTGAATGGGTGGGACCCAGTTGCCATTCTGGTTGCACGAGTAAACACCTGTTGAGAGGCACCAGTGACTTAAGTTCGTCTGAGCAGAAGCCATGAAAGTATTTATAGAACAGACAAAGGGAGGCCAAATTTCGTCGCTGGGGAAGTGTCTGTAGTCGAGCCGCCAAGTCAGCACCTATCACGTTACTAACTTTCCTTTGGAGCCTGTCGAGAACACTGAGGTGAGCGGCAGGGGCGCCTGACCACAAATGGCAGCAGTACTCCATGCAGGGTCGAATGGTAGACTTGTATATATGCAGGATGAATTCAGGTAGAAAGAACATCCTGGATCGACATAGTGACCCAACCTTCTTAGCAGTGGATTTAGCTATGGGTTCGATGTAGCGGTTCCACTTGGGATCAGAAGAGAGTGTAAGGCCGAGGAGGCGCAGTGTAGTGCACTCAGGGAGAATCGCTTGGTCCATGCTTATGTGAGGCAGGAGAGGTTGCCTGTGATGGTTGACAGACAACAGCTTGGTCTTGGACGCATTGAAGTTGACAAGCCACTTCTTGCCCCAATTCACCACAGAGTGTAGATCCCGTTCAAGGATAGCAGCGAGATTATGTCTGTCCACCACGCCAGGTTTCTTACTTATGCGGGTGTATATTGTGGTGTCATCTGCGTAGATGCCTACTTGAGACTTGATCTCATCTGGGAGGTCGTTGATGAAAATATATATATTTGTTAATTTATTTGTTTGAACATTATTTTTGATCGATACTCGTACTTGAGTAGATATTCTAACAGTATATTTATTTATATAATTCTGCTAGCCTGAATATTTATGAAAACTTTTTTTTAGAAAAGTATGTGTCATTTAGCAGGATTCGAACCTGCGACCTCTGACAACATATGGGGAACCCATGAATTGATTCGATGCGTCTTAACCGCGTGACATTTAAGTTTATATTCCCAAGAATTTGTTATCTAGGTAATGACGTGGCTTAACTTCAATCGTCGTACATAAGCCGGTGTTAACGTGATACGATTGTAAACATTTATTCTTCTATCATAAAACCTCTCGGCTGATAATACTATTTAACCTCGTATAACTTGTCTACTGTTATTTAGAAAAAGAGAAAAAGGTAGGCCCTTGGCTGGAATGTGTACACTGATGAGAGCCTTAACGGATTGTCAGCGGCTTATGTGAGCAAAATTACGGAGAGTCACTGTTTTTTTCTTAGTCTACGGCCTATATTCAGTGCGGCTTCAGATAGAAAGAATACTCCGATTATTATAATGTAGACTGCAAATTTAAAACAGAAATTGCTTAATATCTGTGGTTATACCTATCTTCAACCTTAATGGTTGATGAGGTGAAACAGCTTTTGTGACGAGTGCCCTCATCAAAATTTTATTTACTTGAACTCAATACTACGGAAGACGTGGCTTAAACTTATTTTCTTATGTGGGGAACCTGTACGCTTTTTTAATCATTTCACCGGAAGCAATACAAAAAAGCCACTCGGATGCAATACGTAGCTGCTATTAAGGAGAGAGAACAATAAATGAATAATGATATTACAATTGAAATTGCATTTAAACTTTTGATGATCCTTGTTGACTCGAAAGCAAGAATCCGGAAGTGGGTACCACAAGCTAGAAATGCGATAAAAAAAAAACTGTTAGCATAGAACTTACGGTTGCATTTATCCATTTCCACAGTAAATTGATGATACTTTGCCACCAATCTAGTCAGTCAGTTTAGGTGCCATACGTGATACACGCTTGGGCGATCATGTCTCGAAAGAGACATGACTGACTGGGCAGAAGATTATCCCGCAGTAGGTTGCCATTACTTTCTGCGGTAGACTGGTTCCTAACCAAGGCTATAGAACCCAATCTGTCCTATTATTTAACCCATAACTGGAGGGAAGAGACGGATTAATATCTTTCCCAGGGGTATTTGCGCGTAAGTGAATACAATGGATTCAACTGGAATTCGAACTCGGCTCCCCGGTTTCTCATTCCGAGCCGATATCCACTGTACCACAACGCACATCCACTGTGCTTAAATTTATGAAGTCTTGGTACCATAGTGAAGCGAAATGGGACTATTAGTCGTGGCTAGTTGGACGCCGATTGACAGTTGTGCCTGGCCGTTTGGGAGTTAGTTGATTTGGCTCTAACCGGGCGGTTTAACATTAGTTTAAGTTTGTTTATAAACTCAACACCATTCAATAAATTCGGATTTACTAGCACCAGCAATATTATTTTATTTAAACTTGAGTAATATCATTAGCTTGCATAGATGATCGAGTTTATGGATCTGAAAGGTATGGTAACGATGTTTCCCTGGAGTGGCGATGACATCTGATGTTTAACGGGAGCTGAGTAACGGGTATTGACTGACTTGTATGAGATTTGCGAGCATTAGATTTTTTTTTAACCGTATCACACCGAGCAAGGCGGTAATGCCACTAATGTGCAGGGGGCTACATAAGTGTAAAAAGATTAATTAGAAGAGAGCGAAGAGGAAAACGAACCAGTTAGAAAGGAGCAATAGAAGGATGAGAATACAGGCGTGATGACAGTTTCAAAGGTGAAGAGAAAAGAAAGGATATACTTTGCTTCAATGTTTCTGTCTGTGTAGATGGTGTAATCCCATAGAATGGTGACATCTTCTATTTCTGTAACCGGTGCTGGGTGATGTTCATACCAGTGTTTGTTTACATATTATTATTATTAATATTATTATATAAGAATCAAAGCATTTTACTTAGCGGTGCTAATTCCCGTCTTATGCAAACCCTGTTGGTCTAACCTAATTATTCTTGACATTTTAACCTAAGTGCTGAATAAGGCAAAGGTCTGTATAATGAAAAAGCAGCAAATGGACAGATGAGTTTTTGTTTATAAAGAATGTGAAACTTCTTAGATCTGTTGTGATCTTCAAAATATGGTCGAAAATGACTCTTCACAATTTTCGGTCCTGGTTATGACAATAAACTGTAAGGCCTCCGATTGGGAGGTTGTGAGGAGCACAGAACCACATTTTAATTGTTGTTGTTCCCAGGTCCACGCCGACTCGGGGTGGTAGTACTTGTTATTGTCCAAGCTATGGTGAATGTAATAAACTCGACTGGAATTCGAACTCGGTTCTCAGATTTATAACTCTGCTATGCACTACTTCTCGCAATTGGTGTTTGGTCCTTTCTTCTCGCTATCCTTCACTAGGAGTTTTTGCAGTTTCCTTTGTGTGCCTGCAATCAAGACTGTGTCAGCTGTATATCTAATGTTTTGTCCACCAATTATACCATCATGATAGGACTTCTAATTGTCTCAGAATTGCTTGGCTGTATAGGTTGTCTGTATTCAGAGATTCCTTCTCCTGGACAGACTAGGTTGTGTTCTGCTATTACCCATAGATTGTGGGAGACAAGGTGGATTCATACGCTTCCCAATTATTTTAGCAAGACTAGTATTCAAACTAGTACTCTGATTTCTCAATTCGAGCCACAATCAATGAATTCATCGTGCCTCCTTGCCTGGGTAACAAACAGTTTTCACCAAATGCATTTCTAAGATTTTACTAATATTACACAAATGTCGGTGTTAGAAAATTTTACATTATCAGTATCATATATATATATAATTTCTCCATATTCATCAATCTATATCTCGTTATGCAAACTGCGCAGATTGGGAAGCATATGCTCTACCGGCTGCTCTTTCTAGAAACATTTGACCTCAATGCTTCTTTTACGAATATGAAGAACTTGGCCCTTGACAGGAATCGCAACTTCCTCCGAGTAGATTTGGCCATTCGATTTCAGTTCGGTAACATTTGAATTCGCGAGGTTATGGCAACCGTTCGTGATTAGGAGAGTTAAGAATAAGATATAAATAATTAGGAGAGGAAAGGGCATGTAAGGGAACGTTTGGTTGTTTTTAAAGACTTGTTAGACCCCTGAAGAGCAGAAGAAGACAATAGTGTCTGTGCCTCGAAGACAGATGGAGACACGCACTCAGAGGAGTTGATGCCACAGCTGTACTGGTTCAGATGCTATTGTTAAGAGAGGTGAGTGTTGGGTGAATGTTAAATGTAGGTATATTTACAGTCCCTTTCACGGACAAAGAGTTATTTAAGAAATTATAATCGACCAGCTAGGAAATAAGTAGCCGTCGGATATTTTAACCTGAGTATTTACATCAAGGGTTTCTGCTAATGTTCAAACACACACCCTCAGGCAAGCATGTGCACACCTTTTCTCATTCTCTGTGTATAAAAGGAAAATGTTTTGATATTCTATAAAGTGTTTCACTTTAAGATAGTCAGAAATGCTAATGTTTTGTTTCTTTCTAGACACAGAACAGTAGAAGAATTTATTATTTAATTATAATTAATAATTCTTATTTTCCTATAGTATATATAGTGTATCATAATCATCATATAGTGTATTTCCATTTTCTACTACGTGGCAGTAAATGCTAGACCCCGCATTCACACATATATGTAGCAACATAAATTGGGCCTACAGAAGGAATACTGAGAATATAAACGAGGATATTTTAATGAAAAATGAAAACAAAAAAATGTAATGTTTACTGGCTAGGAGTGAAAAATCGGTAAACCGAGTTTGAATTCCAGTTGTGTTTATTACATTCGCTTACGTACTAATATTCTTAGAAACATATAAATCCATCTTTTATCCCCCCATCTATGGGTAAAATAGCAAGGCAGACTTGGCTACCTTGTAGATCCTGGCTGCTTAGATAAACACTAGAATAAGGTAACTTTAATAACAAATTTACCCCCATTGAACTATTTCGCCTTGAATATCACTGAATTCATTTTTCTCACCCAGCTATGGGTAAAATAATGAGGCAAACGTTGCTAGCTTGTAGATCTTGCCTGTATAGGCAAAGGCTAGAAGAAGGCAATTTTAACACTGGAACACTAACCATCAATTAAAATTACACCACGACTAACCATGGGTATGTCATACCCGATTTTGGAAATATAAAGAAAATATTAAATATAAATATTTGAAATATTTTACATGCACGCACTTCAAAATTCGTGCTTCGAATTAACATTAATAGGAACTAAAAACATATTATTTAAGTAAGAAAATTAGGTGCTGAAAATTGTAGTTAAAATAGTGTCATTTACGCTGGGTACTATATACCCAGGGTTAGTGTTCTCGGGTTTATAACAGATTCGCCTTTGAAAAATTCGTCAAATTCATTGCACTTTATGTTGTTGTATCATTATCAGCATAACAGCTGCAAATTGAGAATTCAAAGTTAAAACTTCTGTCAAGCAATAAGAATTGTAAAAAGAAAGACATTTCTCGGAAGCTTTGAAATAATGAATATATGATATGTTATTCTGCTTTTACAGTAGAATACATGGTAGACGATACACAACTTTTGTGCATATATGTGTGAACACAATTGCTTGAGGCGGTGATGTGTGTGTCTTATTTTGTCGTTTTGTTGAAGCTATATTTTTAAACACAGTTCATTTCTTTAAGAAATTGTAGGATATTATACAGATTAATGTTATGAAAGTTCTTTCATGTTGGTTGTTTTGTAGTATTTTAAACGGATATGGGTAATGTCGCTACAGTTTGCTAGTTCGTGTATAGTGTGGATAGTTTATAAAAACATGTATTACTGGTATTTAACTTTAAAAGTGTATTTTTATACTTTCATTTTTTTATTTTTTTGTTTGGGTGTGGGGTGTTCACTCTTTGCCCATAGCTGGGACCCTAAAATGTGGTACCACCACGGGTCAGCAATTAAAAGATGGTTTCACACTCTGTAAGACTTCCGATCTTCTGATCAGAAGTCTTACTTCCGGATGTAGTCTATCGTCATACCCAGAACTAGGTTGTTTTCTGTGTCTGCCATCAACTCGCAAATGATCGTGCTGTCGTCGAATGATATAAAGTCTGTATAAGGTGTGCGTGAATTCAAAATTGATATACAGGGTGTCCATAAACTATCAGTACAACTTTTACAGTTTATTGTATCTATTAGAGTTAAGATCTATTAATACATCTATTTGCATGTTAAAAATATCAGTAGATGACTTTCGAATTATAAAATTACTGATTAAATTTAAAAAAAAAATCTAGCCTGACATAATTTCCATCAAATATAACACGCATACGAAGAAATCCGAAAAGTGCACCGAACACACAATGATGTGCAAAAAACTATAACAATTAAGATATCAGACAGTATAATGGGTAAAGTGGTAGAAAGTCATCACCTACACCCTTGTGCAAACTAATTGAAATAAAACAAATGTCTTCCTCGAATCTTTCACACTTTCTCGGATCACGTATACGTCGGTGTTATTTTTCTCTTCCGATCGCATTTTCCTTTACTGATGGTTCTAATTTGTTTATTCGCCTTGATGACACGACTGACAGTTGAAAGGCAGACACCAACATAATCCGCGACCTCCGTGTTAGGCTTTCCAGTGTGTTCGTTCAGCGTTACAGTTTTCGTACGCTTCCTTGGAGTAACGTTCATCGCACACAATGGCCGTAAGTTAACTAATCGACTGTCGCAACATTAGCGTCTGGGCGTGATAAAAACCTAATGCAATCACTGGTGACGCAATATTTTTTAAAGTCAAACAAGTTTAATCATACAAACAGAAAATAGATTCATATTGCTGCAAACCACTTCAAATTACCTAATCTGATAAAAAAAAACAAGAAATTCACTTCAGTGACCGTATGGTGAAAGAAAGGAAACTAAAGTAGTTGTTTCGATTAATTTGCACAATGGTTTATTTCTCCATGATTAAACATGAAATTCTTCTTCTATGTGCCCTGTCCTTTCAGGATGTAGGCGATCATGGCTTTCCACGTTTCCCTTTTCACTGGTGGCTCTGAGCACGCCTTCTCCTGTTACACCGTGCACTCCTCGTTCCATCATCCACCTGATTAGGTCCTTCATATATGTTATCCGTTACTTTCCCCTGTCTCTTTTTCCCTCTATATGATCTGTTAGTATCAGGTTCTCCAAGCCCCGCTTCCTCATTGCATGTCCCAGGAACTTCAGCTGCCTCTTCCTTATGAGTGGTATTAGTTTCCTTTTTGTTTCCATCATTTCCAAGACCTCATCATTGCTCACATGCTCAATCCATGATATTCGCAGCATCCTTCTGTATAACCACATTTCAATTGCTTCAAGTTTTTCCTTCATCTTTGATGATATTGTCCAACATTTACTGCTATATTGAAGGATGGACATCACGTAGCAATCCAGCACTCCCTTCTTAGTTTCTAGCTAAATCGTCCTGTTTCTTAATACCTTACTCAGCTTCTGGAATGCTTCCTTCGCCATGCCAATTCGCCTTCGGATCTCTGTGTCGCAGTTTCCGTCTTCTGTTATAACGCTTCCCAGATATTTAAATTTTGTACGAGCTTGATTCTGGTATCCCCGACCTGTATTTTGCATTTTGGGCTGCCCTTTTTACTGATGACCATGCATTCAGTTTTCGTGCAGTTTATTTCTAGTCCTTTCTTGTTAATTTCCTCTGCTACCTTCTGTGAGAGGTCTTGTAGTTACCTTTCCGTGTCTGCTATCAGCACTGTATCATCTGCGTACCTTCAGTCAGTTAAGTGCCATACGTGATACACGCTTGGGCGATCATGTCTCGAAAGAGACATGACTGACTTGGCAGAAGATTATCCCGCAGTAGGTTGCCATTACTTTCTGCGGTAGAGCCCAGTCTGTCCTGTTATTTAATCCATAACTGGAAGGAATAGACGGATTAATACCTTTCCCAAGGGCATTTGCGCGCAAGTGAATTCAGCTGGAATTCGAACTCGGCCCCCTGATTTCTCGTTCCGAGCCGATATCCAATGCACCACAACGCACATCCAGTTTTCGTGCAGTTTATTTCTAGTCCTTTCTTGTTACTTTCTTCTGCTACCTTCTGTAAGAGGTCTTGTAGTTACCTTTCCGTGTCTGCTACCAGCACTGTATCATCTGCGTACCTTCTGTAAGATGTCTTATGAAATTAACTAGCATAAAAGAGAGTATCAATAATTCATCTATTCATTTCCCTCAGTTTTATTTTTGGTCTTTTAGATTCCAAATCAACCAATGCATTTCAAGAACTATTGTTAAAGTTTTATTTTATATATAGTTTTATTTTGCTTTTGATTTTAAATTCACTTTTGTTTTTCTTTTCAAGTAGATGTGAAAATTGCTTATTATTGATCCTTGACTTTAGTGTATACTAGAATCCTTGTTGAAGTTATTCCTAACATTTTGTTATTTTATTTCTTTCAATTTCTTGACCATTCGAGGAAATTGGAACAAATTGATTTGTTTGGAAAAATACTTTAACAAAAACCTTATTTCGCGGTTTAATAATTTCTTTAATTTTATATATATTTCTTCAGATTTCTTACTATTGAGTATGCAAGATACATTTTTTTAATCATATCTACTGCCACTGAAGCGCAGGGGGTTATATGATAAAGAGTGACAAGTTACAGGGGGTGTCAGGAAGTGGGTAAAAGAAGGATGATAATACTGATGAGGGTGGAGTAGACGGAAAAAGGAGCATGAAAAAGAGGATACAAGTCAGTGACATGGGAGATGACTGTTGACTTTACATTTAAACTTCTTGAGATTGTAGCTGTCGGGGAAGCAAGTAAACGAAAGAGGGTTCCACAGGCGGGAAGTGCGAGAAAAGAAGCTATTAGAGTAGAATTTGCGTTTATAATTTATTGGTTTCAAAGTAAAAAGGTGGGACCTAGTTGCTAATCTTTTAGCTCAAGAAAATTAATATATAAGAGGCACCAATGAGCTAAGTTCATTGGAGCAGAAGCCGTGAAAGTATTTGCAGAAGAGGCACAGGAAAGCCATGACACGCCGGTGAGAGAGCGACTGCAGTCGAGCTGCCAAATCGGTATCGATCACATTACAAATTCTCTGTTGGATTTTATCAAGAACCCCTAGGTAGATAGCAGGGGCACCCGACCAGATATGGCAGCAGTATTCAATGCACGAGTGGATGGTGGATTTATATATGTGCAAGATGGTTTCAAACGGGAAAAACGTCTTGGCCCTGCACAGAGAACCGACCTTCTTCAAAAATGTATTTCTGGAATTTTTACTATAAAAGTTTATTTTTATACTTGCATAGTGTTCTGACCCCAGTTTAGGATGGTAACTATTTGCCCATAGCTGGGACACTAACCTGTGCTACTACCCCGAGTCAAGGCAGACCAGGGAACAGCAGCAATTAAGAGGTTTACAACCTTCCAATCAGAGGGCCTGCTGACAGATGCAGTTTATCATCAAACCCAGGACCAGGACACCTGCAAACAGGGTAGGACACATACTATACCAGAATCAAAGATATGCCACATACTGTACCGGCACCAAACCCATAAAGATGTTGATATACCTCTAAACAAAAACAACCAAAAACCCATTCTTTCTTTTTGCTACATCGACGTAATGAATATAAAAATATTACTAGATTGGCAAGTAGGTCTCATCGATTTCTTCTTGAAAGAATTATATGTAACCGTATGTTCTATTCTCATGGTTTGTTTACTTAAAATTCACACCTGTGGGACTCTTGTCCGGTTACTTGCTTTTCTGTCAACTACGATCTTCATAAATCTAACTACTGCGTCAAACGCCATTTTCTCTTTTCCTGAAACCTGTTCCTTTATTGTATTTTCTCCTCAATAAACGTTTTCAGTCTCCACTCCCAATAAACTATTGAGTCTTATTAGTATTATCGTCTTTCTTGAGGTGACAGAATAAAACAAAACTTTTCAAGGGTGTGAAGGGTCAAGACGTTCAGAAATTGATTCGAGGGGTGCAAAAAATTGAATAGACTGTCGCTAGCAGTATTAAAACGATTGACCAAGATATAGGAAATTGGTATATCATAATATATATATATATTCTATCAAACACTCTTCCCATCTGCCCGACACTCATCCTCGCTATCCTTACTCATCTATGACCTTTCTCCTGACATTCCCTATGTCTAACCACTCCTTCTCTTTACCTTCCCCTATGTAGCCCCATGCGCAATAGTGGCAGTGGAATGCCTTGCTTGGGGTGAGATGATTAAAAAAAAAAAATAAAATAATATATATATATATATATATATATATATATACTGGATTTTTTTTTTATCTGCGAGACGTGAATTGTCACAAGCCAATCTAATTTGCATCGAAAAGGAAGCGGGCAGGTGTAAGAATTCATGCTTTCATTATGGTGAATATTTTTTCCCAAAGTGTTTTGTATCATTCATAAATATTCTTCTTCTTTGTTTTTCTTTCTTCTTTCTATAATTTTCATATTGTTACGTTTATTGACGCTTATATTGGAATTGGATAGCCGTGTTCATATTCTTATCACGTCTATCACGTTCATTTTCGGACTAATGCCCTTGTGAAAAGTCATTAATTTATTTCTTCCCAATGTTATGAGCGACACAGTAGAGCGTTTTGGGGCTCTCTAGCCTTGGCTAGCAGATAGTCTAAAAGAAAAACTACGCCAAATTCAAAATCTTGAGAAGGCAGCAGACTAGAGACGCTATAGAAACAACCCACGTGCAGGATAAATTCTTGCTTCTGTTACTGTGTAACATATCTTGCTTAGAGAGGAGATGGAAGCCGCCAAGTAATTTCTATTGGCTTAAAAGTGCAATGAAAGCCAGTTAATCTGTATGACACCGGTAGATCACGTAGTTTGTTTGAATTTGAATGTTACCCGCTTGTTCATTATTTCCTCTCTTTTTTTTTAATTCTTCTTCTTCTTCTTCTTTTTCTTTCTTTCATCTACTAATTTCTTTTACTGTATTTTCCTTCTTATTTGTTCTTCTCTTCTTTCTGTTTATTTTACTTTTTCCTCTCCGTCATTCTTCCGTTTTCCTCTTCTTTACTTGTCCCCGAATCCTCATCTCTTTGTTTCTTCTTTTTTTTTTTCTTATTAGCTTCTTGTTTCCTTCCTTTCTTTGTTTCTTTCTTTTTTTCTTTCTTTCTTTCTCAACTTTTCCGGTTTTTTCTTTTTTTATTTCGTCTCTTTCAGTGTTTCTGAATATTTCTTTCTTTCTTTCTTTCTTTCTGTCTTTCTCTTGATCTTCTGCTTTTCAATTTTTTTTTTACCAAGCGTTAAGAAAAGGTGTTGAACACAGCAGTGTTCAAAGAAAACAACCACCCATTTTAAAAAATCACATGGCGTGTTACAGTCTATAGAGGTTGGTTCAAGAGCAGAAAAGGAGAGGTTTTTCACATCGCATCATGACCGGGGATGTAAAATGGATGCACTACAATAACCCTAAGCTTAGAAGATAGTGGGGTAAGCTCAGCCAGGCATCAACATCAGCGGAAAACCAAATATCCAGGGTTCAATGGCTAAGCTCTGCATTTGGTGGGATCAACTGGGTGTAGTTTCTTATGAGCAGCTCAGACCGACCGAAACCATCACGGGAGATTGCTATTGAATACAAACAATGGCTTTAAGCTGAGCATTATTATCTTTATTGCATATACAAACTACAAACTACTACAAAATTGTACATTTTGTTTCGGCATTGAAAGAACAATGTCTCATCATGTAGTTAATAATGATGATAATATTATTTTCTTTATTTCTTATATATATATATATATATATATGAGTTTCTGTACAAAAAAATGCTAGTACACATTTATGGAGGAGGACCATGCTAAGAAATGACAAACTATAAAAACAAAAAAAAACAAAAATTAATGATATCTCTTAAAAACAGAAAGAGGGGATATATGAAAAGATCTCCTTAAAAAATTAGAGAAAAAAACCGTGGCAAGCCTTTCTTCCGACTAAGCTAGTCATGGGTATATTCGGAAGAGGATGAAAATTAGGAAAAATTTAGAAAAAATCTAGGTAATGTTTTCCCTGTTTTTCTGAACATTACCTAAGTTTTACCTAAATTTTCCCTAATTTTAATTTTCTTCTTCCGATATGTACCCATGATTAGTTTAGGCTTGCTTCAGGTTTTTTCTCTCATTTAACTACTTCACCAGCAAAATTGGGGAAATCTTGACTAGTTACATGTGTGAATTCAATTGTACAGGACTCGAAGTGAAACAGCTCGTCAGAGCAGTTGCCATGAAAATATTTGTAGAAAAGACAGAGGAAAGCCACGTCATGTCGGTAATGAAAGTACCTGAAGGCGGGCTGCCAAGTCAGGATCGGAGGAAAGCCACGTCATGTCGGTAATGAAAGTACCTGAAGGCGGGCTGCCAAGTCAGGATCGGAGGAAAGCCACGTCATGTCGGTAATGAAAGTACCTGAAGGCGGGCTGCCAAGTCAGGATCGATTACACTGCAGATCCTCTTTTAGATTTAGTCGAGAACCTCAAGATTAATAGCAGGAGCACCCGACCAAATATGGCAACAGTATTTAATGCTCGGACGAATGGTAGATTCATCAAAGTGCAAAATGGATTCTGACAAGCAAAAATTTGTGGACCGAAACAGTGACCCATCCTTCCTAGCGGTAGATAGCGTTATATATTTAATGATGGTTAAACCTATTTTTTTCAAAGCCTGCTTTTATAAATATTCTCAGTATTCGAATCACTTTCGATCCATACGCAATCGCATCAGCTTAAGATGCGAGGCAAAATTAACGATTTCCCCAATGTGAGGAAGGTGGTTGCCAGGTATGACGCGGGAATGGCATCAAATCTGACAAAAAAAAAACAACCACCTTTTTTCTGCAGCGTTCGATTCAGTCTTTGCTACGGACACATTCCGCGATTCGTCGAATCATCCGGGTGGAGTTCGCTTTGAAATCAAAAATAAATCAGCAGCTCGTACTACGCAGCAACTTGGCACGACACTTTGAGTGAATGCTGCGTCTGCGTCCGCTCTCGCAGGAAACGCTAAACGGACGCTATTGTGAAGCTAGCCTCCGCTGTGGCAATTGAGTAATTTCTGATACTCGTTAATTCCGTCTGAAGTATCTGCTCCTTTCTCACTTCCTTCTTCACTCTCTTGATCGTAGTGTCTCCCTTTTAACAGCAACTACTACCAATATGTGCGTTGTGGTGCAGTAGATATCGGCTCGGCACGAGAAATCGGCGACCCGAGTTCGAATTCCAGTTTAATTCCTTGCATTCACTTACGCGCAAATACCCTTGGGAAAGGTATTAATCCGTCTCTTCTCTCCAGTTATGGATTAAATAACAGGACAGATTGGGTTCTATAGCCTTGGCTGGGAACCAGTTTACGGCAACCTACTGCGGGATAATCTTCTGCCCAGTCCGTCATGTCTCGTTCGAGACACCCAAGCATGTATCACGTATGGCACTTAACTGACTGACTACCAATAATCAGAAGTTTACAAAATCCCCTCAGTTGTTTGGATCTATATTCGTTTCTTGGAGGGATGCAAATCGTGTTTATTTATGCTCCGTTTATCTGTGCCTAATTGGTGTGGAGATATTATCGCGAGAAAGTCTGCCTATCGACCATTATTATTTGCATAATCGCATTTTTAGTGGGGGGAAAACATGGACAAAGTGGAAAATTTTTTTTGTGACTCGTTATGTTCGTTGTGGCTCGGAACGAGAAATCGGAGAACCGAGTTCGAATTCCAGTTGAATCCATTGCATTCACTTACGCGCAAATACCCTTGGGAAAGGTATTAATCCGTCTCTTCCTTCCAGTTATGGGTTAAATAATAGGACAGATTGGGTTCTGTAGCCTTGGTCGGCAACCAGTCTTACCGCAGAAAGCAATGGCAACCTACTGCGGGATAATCTTCTGCCCAGTTAGTCATGTCTCGAAAGAGACATGATCGCCCAAGCGTGTATCGCGCATGGCACTTAAATGACTGACTGACTATGACTTTTAGGATTCATCGGGCGAAACTAACGTCTAAGTTGTTGCAACTACACAGGGACATGAAGGGAAGTGGACGCTGAGAATTTTAACATTTTAAATTAAATCTTGTTTTTAAATTAAAGATGCTTTGCTTCTTACTGCCATGTCACGTTAAAACATCAGTTCTCATAAAATCACCAAAGTTAAGCTGTGTCGAGTCTGGTCAGTATTTCTATGAGTGACCGCTTGGGAATACCAGGTGTTGTAATCTTGGATCTGCTTGAGGATATAATGGATAATTGCTTGGAATTGTTAATCAGAGAGTATAGTTTCAATTTCAGTTAGGTTCCTTTATATTCCATTACGCGTAAATTTTATTATTTTTCATTAATTTTTCCAGCATCGTTACGTTTTTGTTTTCATTATTGTAGGTATAAAGGAGTAAGTGCTTTCGGTCACTTCTCTAGCCATGTTCAAAGATGTTTTTCTTTGATGTCGTTATTTTTCCTCTTATGTTTTGACTGTTACGTTGTAATTTATTTTTATGATGTTTTGAATAGAACAGTTCATTCCGAGCCTTGATGGTTAGTCCTTTCTTCTCGCTTTTCTTTAGTTGGGTTTTTCCTCATGCTGAAAATCATACGTTCTCTTCTCTTGCAATTGACACACAGTCCTTTCTTCTCGCTTTCCTTTGCTGTATTGATTTAAAATATCCTGTAGATTTTTCCTTTGTCTTCCATAAATATTTATTATTTTAGAGTATCTACTCAATTTAAAAAAATAATTTCAGCGTTCCAGAGTTGTCAACTGTTCCTCTCGGTGGATAACTTTTTTTAGACATGACTGACTGGGAAGAAGAATATCCCGCAGTAGGTAGCCATTGCTTTCTGCGGTAGACTGCTTGCCAGCCAATGTTATAGAGCCCAATTTATCCCACTATTTAACCCATAACTGAAGAGAAGAGACGGATTAATATTTTTCCCAAAGGTATTTGTGCGTAAGTGAATGCAAGGAATTCAAATAGAATTTGAACTCGCCCCCCACCCACTGATTTGTCGCTTCGAGTCGATATCCACTGCACCACAAATGAATTTTGCTATTTAAACAGTAAAAGGATGAAACTTAGATACTCGTTTAAATTCATGTACTCGGGGTACCAGGGGCAAAGAACTCGTCAGAGCATTTGACATAAAATATTTGTAGAAAAGACAATAACCCTTTCCTACATATTTAATTCCATCAGAAAACGTTGAGCCTGGTTAGTACTTAGATGCGTGACCGCTTGGGAATATCAGGTGCTGTAAGCGTTTAGTGACGGGTATGCCTTGTGGTGCAGTGGATATCGGCTCGGAAAGAGAAATCACTGAGCCGAGTTCGAATTCCAGTTAAATACCCTGCATTCACTTAAGTACTGGTACCCTATTATTCACTTAAGTACTGGTACTGGTATTAATCCGTCGCTTCCCTCCAGTTATGGATTAAATAACAAGGGTAGGACTTGGGACCCTGCCCTTAAAAACAAATCCCAATGAATCTTGATACTCGAAAAGAAAAAAGCATTACTAGATACAAAAAATATATAAGAACAACAATAAATTGTTGAAAGTAAAAAGGTATTACCAGCAATAAATAAATAAAATTTAGTTGGCAATAAATGACCCGCCGAGGTTGATATGCCATAAAAACAAAACAACCAATCATCAGAAAAAATAGTAGTTTAATCTGATGAAGTCCTTTCAGAGGACGAAACCAATTGCACACTATATTACTATTTCTACATCTAAAAAGGAATCCACGAAAAACAGTCAGTGAACAGGCTACATTTAAACACAGGTCGCAGATTCTGTCTAATGTATTTTGATCTGTAGCACCTCAGTCAGACACACGCGCTTTTATGCGTTGTTTGTGCGCTAATTGAGTATGACTAATTTGGAATTAAGCCGAATTTCTCGATATTTCAGATAGAATTATGATGTCGGAAGTAATTCCGATAAAACAATACCCATTTCGTCTCTTACAACAGTTTAAGGAATAATAACAACAAAAACAACAACAATAATAATAATGTTAAATGAACTTTAATATCGTTAATATCGCAATGAAGAGAATGCCATTATCAACTGTAGCTCAATCGCGGCGATGATTGGTTGTTTTTTCATGATGTCATCAGATTTATAAATATAAAATGGGAGTTATATTTTGTAATTGCTTTTTTATCGAGCTGATAAAAAAGGATTTGCTTCAATACTAAAAAACGAAAAAAAAAATTAAATGTGATACTGCGTTTACACAATTATTCATGAGCAATACATTAAACTTGTCGCAACAAACTATTCCTGGCATAGTGATTTTAAGACTTTTCTTCTCACCCAAATACAAGTGCCGTCTGGAATAGTTATTTCAGTAGGAACTTTTCAACTTTTAAATTGTAAGGATCATTTTATGATACCAGCAGCACCACTGCAAAAATTAATTTAAAAACTAATCACCATCACCTATGGAATGAAGTTGAATTAATTAACAGCGAACACCACTGGAAACTACGTAAACTTAAGGAATCAGCGTATATGCTAGGCCTCAAAAATCTCCTAAGCCGACCAAATATAAAAATGCATATAATATGGGAACCAGTAATACGGAGTGCTAGTGAAATTAATTAGGGTCAAAAAATGAGTTCTAGTAAAAATAAATTATATAAAATAACGGTTACTGAGACATCATGTATATAAGTCCCAAAGTATATAAGTCCTCAACATGGCCCAGTAGATTTAAGCGTTGGTTAGTTCTAGTTTTTATTATTACAAGTTTACCAGTGGGCCCATGCAGTCAAAAGAGACTGCAAAATATTCATATAGATCAGTGGCATACCTGATACACGCTTTGGGTGAACATGTCTCGAAAGAGACACAACTGACAGGGCAGAAGTTTATCCCGCAGTCGGTTGCTATTGATTTCTGCGGTAAACTGGCTGCCGACCAAAGGTATAGGACCCAATCTGTCCTATTATTTAACCCACAACTGGAGGGAAGAGATGGAATAATAACTTTCCCAAGGAAATTTGTGCGCAAGTGAATGCATTGAATTCAACTGGAATTCGAACTCGGCTCCGCGATTTGTCGTTCCGAGTCGGTATCCACTGCACCACAAATGCTGTCTAAAATGACGGCAACATATATATTGATATACCTACTATTGGGTATCTTACATTAAAACTTAAGAAAAAAATCTAAACTCATGAATTTGATAGCAGTAGGACTCTAGAAGTTATGGCTGGATTTGTCATTGGCGGCTACAATTTAAGCAACCTGAGCTACGCAGATTAATAGCAGACACAGAAAGGAATCTACAAGACCTTCTACAGAAGGTAGCTGAAGAGAGTGATAAGAAAAGACTACAAATAAACTGCAAGAAAACCGAATGCATGGCCATCAGTAAAAACGGCAGCCCAATATGCCAAATATAAGTCGGGGATACCAGAATGAAGCGGGTACAAAATTTAAATACCTGGGAAGTGTTATAACAGAAAACGGAAAGTGCGACACAGAGACCGAGGGTGAATTGGCATGGCGAAGGAAGCATTCCAGAAGTTCGGTAAAGTATTAAGAAACAAGACAATTTCACTAGAAACAAAGAAAAGCGTACTGGATTGCTATGTGTTGTCAGTTCTTCAATATGGCAGTGAATGCTGGAAAATTATCATAGATGAAGGAAAAACCTGAAGCAACTGAAATGTGGTTCTACGGACGGATGCTGTGAATAAATATCATGGATCGAGCATGTGAACAATGATGAGGTCTTAGAAATAATGGAAACGAAAAGAAAATTAATACTGAACATCAGAAAGAGACAGCTGAAGTTCCTGGTACATTCAATGAGGAAGGGAGGGCTTGGAGAACCTGATACGAACAGACCAGATATAGGGAAAAAGAGACAGAGGAAAGCAGCAGATAACATATTCGAAGGACCTGTCCTGAAGGAACAGGGCACATAGAAGAAGAAGAAGAAGAAGAAGAAGAAGAAGAAGAATATATATATATATATATATATATATACTACTCGAAGACAAAATTACTCAAAAAAAAAATAATGCAATGTCAAAGAGCAAACACGCAGCAAGAGCTTTTATAAATTATAGTAAAATTTAACAACTGGTAATAAGGAGAGGATGTGCGTCGTGGTACAGTGGATATCGGCTCGGAACGAGAAACCGGGGAGCCAAGTTCGAATTCCAGTTGAATCCATTGTATTCACTTGGAAAAGGTATTAATCCGTCTCTTCCTTCCAGTTATGGGTTAAATTGCAGGTCATATTGGGTTCTATAGCCTTAGTCGGCAACCAGTCTACCACAGAAAGCAATGGCAACATACTGCGGGATAATCTTCTGCCCAATTAGTCATGTCTCTTTCAAGGCATGATCGCCCAAGCGTGTATGA
Source organism: Ascarosepion bandense (assembly GCA_037127315.1). Lineage (NCBI taxonomy): Eukaryota > Metazoa > Mollusca > Cephalopoda > Sepiida > Sepiidae > Ascarosepion > Ascarosepion bandense. Next base: position 4,112,999 of record JBBBDQ010000991.1, read on the forward strand.
CGTATGGCACTTAACTGACTGACTAAGGAGAATGAACTGAGCCGACACTGCCTCGTTATTGTCTCTCTCCTCATGAGCGTGACAGGATATATATATATATATATATATATATGTGTGTGTGTGTGTGTGTGTGTGTGTGTGTGTGTGTGTGTGTGTGTATTGATTATTTAATTACTTAGTTTTTGCTCCTAAAAAATTAGACCAGTACACAGTTGTATTAAAAAGTGCTCAATACAAGTATATTGTAGACCTTTTGAATATTCTTCATTTGTAAACGAGTTATTACGCGACCTAGTTTTCCTACCATGTGGTGTCTTCAGGCGATTTGTAATAAATGATTCTACCCTGTTGTTTTAAGAACGCATATATATATATATATATTCGTCTTCTTCATGTGCATTAACATTAACTGGCATATAGAAGTACAGATATCGCATAGCAATTCAGCACTCTTGTTTCTAATGTGATTTTTCTGTCTTTCAGTACTCTCGTTTGTTTTTGAAATGCGTCTTTAGCCATGCCAATGCGTCTTTGGATTATATTATACTAGCATCATAGTTTCTTCAGAGGATGAAACAAATACGTTTAAATTCGCTATTAGACACTTAAAATATAATCTATATATATATATATAAGGCAATCTGTGAGTCTGTGTGTGACTTTTCCCAATGTACGACTAGATTTTTTAATATTTCCTTTGTTTCAAAATTACGGGGAAAATATTCACATTTTTTTGTTGACCAAATGAATTTTTAAAACGTCGGGATAAAGACTGAATATAAAGGCACATTTTTTTAATAAAAAAATATTTTAGTCGCGTTTGACACGTGTGATTTTATTTTCTGTGACGTAATTCAGCAACTATCTTAGATCTTAGATATTTTATGGAAATAAAACGTCGGAAAAAAATTAAATATAAAGCCTCATTTTTTTTATTAAAAAAAATTTTAGTCGCTTTTGTGATTTGATTTTCGAGACGTAATCAGGCAAACATCTTACATCTTAGATGTTTTACAAAGCAAATGTAAACAATCTGCACCATTGGCCAAAAAGTGCGAAAGAGAAAATTGCTGAACTTAGACTCACAGATTGCCTTTTATGCATATAGATAAACTCAAAAAGTATGTGTCGACCTGGCTTTCCTGTAGATATGTGTCCCTAGAAAGTTTGAATGGCGTAGCTTAAAAAATGTAGGCGTGCGTAGGGAACAGTCACACACACACAGTCACAGATCGCCTTTTATATATATAGATTGCAAGATCTCCAATTAAAAACAAAAGCCGCACGAAATAAAATAAAATAATAATAACAAGAGCAGTCAAAAAGAACAAACCTCCTCCAAGGCAATACCGACATCATCTTAGCAATTAGCAAGAGATGATTATCAAAATGAGAATAACCGTAATTAATTTGCCCGCTTTTTTTTCATAACAATTATTGTATTTACATTACAGATAATGATATTTTTGTCGAAAAACAGTGAGCTCATAAAATGTAATGACTTAAAGCAATCTAGGGCAGGTAATTCAGTATTTGGCGTGTGAAACGTACGAAAACATATTAATAAAATAAGGGGAAAATAACCCAGAAACTTTATCCCGTAGTAGTTCGAAATCCAAAATGCAATCAATTTTAGTCCGGTCATGAGGCCAATCATCCCTGAAGGTTTCGTTTGGATCCATTCAGGGGATTTTGAGTTATCTTGACCACAGACGGACTGACAAACGCGGCCGAATGCAATACCTCCGCCTTAAGAGGGAGGTAATAATAACAACAACAGCAAGAAAAAAATCATGAAGAGAGAGAACAGGCAAAAATACACTTACACGGACTTGGTGGTTTAAATTAGAGAAATGTTGTAAGCATCAGCTGAAGTTATTTTTTCTATGGTTGTTGCAGTTGGGACTAATTTCAGGAATCATCTGATCACTGGCAGCGCACGGGTGGCCGTGCTTCTTAGAACAACTCCTATACCGAAGAAAGGGTGCCGTCTCTAAGTTGCAAATAGGAACCGCTATATGATTTTCATCAACCGACCGAAATATCTATGCATCGGAGAGCAACTCAGACATCAAATCATCGATTCCTAAGAAGAGTGTTTGAAGCAATTACTATTATTTTCTTTGATTTGTTATTGTTGTCTTATTGAAGTCTGCCGCACAGTATTGTTTTCAAAGCTCAAAAAGTGAAAGTACTAAACTAATGAAAACTGCCTTCATGACGCTAGCGATCATGGCTCTCACCATTTTCCTATCGGTTTTAGCTCTTAAAGATTTTTACCTTTTTGTCATCTCTCCTTAACCCTGTTTTGTCATCCATGCACTCAAGACCAATTGATAAGTCAATTTGTTGTTTTTTCTGTTCCTCTTGCGTTCAGTATGTCGAGTGTATATCAAATTTTCCAAGCCGTCTTTCCTCATTATTTGCCTTGAAAATTTCAACTGCCTTTTTCTATTTACACTATTTACATTGTTCGGACTGTTGCCTTCATATTGGTTACCATATTTATGTCGTTTCAGCCGTTTTACTCTCCGACCTTCTGCAGGTGATTGGAATTTCGAATTGAACACTTTATGTTGTACATCGAGGTAGGTTGATCTAATTCCATGAATCATACCTCTTCCAAACGTCTCAGTGTCATTTATCTCCATTGAACTCAACTCTCTTAGTTTTTTGTTCCCCTCTGCTGCAGCAAGGTATTGAAATCACAACCAGCATTTTTTATCCACTCGGCCATGTGTGTGTGTCTGTGTGTGTGTGTTTTTATTTACATTTTTTTTGGCTACAGCAGAGGTGAGAAAAATAAACTTAGAGAGTTGAATTACTAAAGGAGATTAACTGAGTACAGAGATATCCAGAAAAGGCATGAAACGCAGCAGTAGAACAATCTATCCCCATTGACTAAATAAAGAGTTCGGCTCTAAATTTCAAAATATTTCAACCGAACCGTTGTTAACATGGCAGTAAAGATGAAGACAACTGCTCGAACAACGTAAATAGTATAAATACCTGCAATACGTCAACTCAGATATATAGTCAGTCAGTCAGTCAGTTGAGTGCCATACGTGATACACGCTTAGGCGATCATGTCTCGAAAAAAACATGACTGACTGGGCAGAAGATCCTCTCGGAGTAGGTTGCCATTACTTTCTGCGGTAAACTGATTGCCTGCCAAGGCTCTAGAATCCAATATGCCCTGTTATTTAACCCATAACTTTAAGGGAGAGACGGATTAATATCTTTCCCAAGGGTATTTGCGCGTAAATGAATGCAACGAATTTAGCTGGAATTCGAACTCGGCTACCCGATTTCTCGTTCCAAGTCGATATCTACTGCACCGTAATACACATCCACAGTCAGTCAGTTGAGTGCCATACGTGATACACGCTTAGGCGATCATGTCTCGAAAAAAACATGACTGACTGGGCAGAAGATCCTCTCGGAGTAGGTTGCCATTACTTTCTGCGGTAGACTGATTGCCTGCCAAGGCTCTAGAATCCAATATGCCCTGTTATTTAACCCATAACTTTAAGGGAGAGACGGATTAATATCTTTCCCAAGGGTATTTGCGCGTAAGTGAATGCAACGAATTTAGCTGGAATTCGAACTCGGCTACCCGATTTTTCGTTCCAAGTCGATATCTACTGCACCGCAATACACATCCACAGCTATATAGACACATCCATTTTTATAATGTTTTAAACATTTACTGTTAAATATAAGAGACAATGAATGTCTATTATGTTTAACAACGAGCAGTTTTAAACATCGTATTCTGGTTTTAATCTCAGGTGAAAATAAAGACAAAAATTCTCCAACATTTGGATAATTTTTTATTAAGTTGGTTCTAAGCTTTCGGCTCACATGAGCCATCTTCAGAGAGGTTATAAGGACGGTAACACAAAAACATCCACCATCAGCGACGATTTTATCTTGTGTTGACATAAAACTTCGCTAAGCAACAGCAACAGTTACCAAAAATAGCAAACGCAGTTCGTAAATTTGTAATGCGGTTCTATGACGTCACACCGCGTGAGAGCTCGAAATGATAACAGAACCATATATTTAAATGCAATGTAATGTGTTATGACCAAATTTAAACGTGATTTTATTAAATGTGGGTTGTTTGGATTTAATGTAGATGGCCTCCAAAATCTGAAGGTTCTTTTTACTGTGTGTATGAGTGAGGATTATTGTATTGTTGAGTAAAATCTGTCTAATGTTACCAACATGACTATGTTTTTCTAAGAAATGTTGTTTAATTTCATAATGTTAAGTCTCAGTGCTCTTTTTGTTTCCATTTTCTCTGAAACGTGGTCGCTGATCAAGCTATGGTATTCTCAGCATCCTTCTGTAGAACCACATTTCTGTAGCTTCAATCACTTCTTCAATCGAAACAGAAAATAGATACGGTTTAATTTTTAGCGGAGACAAATAATGTTCAAAGAAGATTTGGAAAAACTAACACTCACAGGACATATCACAAAGAGAATGAGGGAGACGTGTAAATGAATCGCATGACACGGAGAGGTGGGATGGTGAATATAAAATTAAAATCTCATTAGAAGCTACAATGGATAGCAGTTAGTGGAGAGCCATGATCGCCTACATACTGAAAGGATACTACATAAAGAAGAATCAATTCTCGGGTATTGCGAATCCTTGCTGTCATCTGATTCTTATTCTTCTTAATATTAAAGGCCATTGGGTCCTGGGTATGACGATAAACTACATCCGGTAGTAAGTCCGCTGATCGGGAGAATTGATGTTTTGAGCGTAGAACCACCTACTAACTTCTGTTGTTTCAAGATACACCCTGAGCTAAGGTGGTAACACCTGTTAGGATCCCATCTATGGGCAAATAGTGACCGCCCACACAACATAAAATTAACAGGACATTTTTATAATAAAAATGAGCAACAATAGATTTTATAGCAAATTGACAATCAATGCAACACTAAAAAAAATATATAAAAATATAGTTTTTTTTAGTAGAATCATTTTAAGATCTACAAACCGTGTATTTAAAAAAATAATCTAACCTTAAAAAACTGTGTACAAAATATCTGTAGTTGAATGCATAAAATTAAGTAGAAATTGTTTAGGTTTCGGAATTAAATCGCCTATAGAGTTTTTCTATGACGCTAAACAAATTCAACCAATCAACCAACAGCCAACAGGCAACGTGACGAAAGAGAAAAATTTGCGTGTCTGCTGTCCATGAAATGTATTGATTACTCAAGGCTCCCATAGAAATAATTGTCTTCCTATTCTTACGTATTACCAACGAAATCCACATTTTCCAATACAATTTTGGGGCAGTCAGGAGGATTCTTCCCACAGACATTGAAACTTGCAGGCATTAGATTTCATATTTCCATGTCGTTATATATCTGTTACCTTCAGGGAATGTTAGACTGTTTATTTTGAACGTATATATATATATATATATATATATATATACAGGTGTGTGTGTGTGTGAAAAAGAGAGAGTGAGAGAGTGTGTGTGTGTATATGTGCGCACCCATATTGGAGTAGACGCTCGGTATATTTTAAATATTATTTTAACAATCTACAGGTTAAAATTTTGAGGAAATCTTTTGTTAAGCTCTCTGGAGTACGCAGGTCGGTACATATATATATATATATATATATATATATATATATATATATATATACGCAGGTTGGTGTATATGTGTGTGTGTGTGTGTGTGTATTTAGGCAGCATTTTTTCATTGATGCATGTTTCATTAAATAATATAGACAAGTTTTGTCTATTTATTTTATGTAAATGTTTTTCATATCGTCTGATAAGCATAACATTATTATTGAAAGAAGAAAGAAATCACAATATACATATATATATATATATATATATATATATATAGGTTGCGATTTAAAGTGTCGTGTGAATTACACAAAAATGAAGACGTCACTGACACCTCATTTTCATGGATTAGTCAGTTAAATACCATACGTGATACACGCTTCGACGATTATGTCTTAAAAGAGACAAAACAGACTGAACAGAAAACTTTCGCATAGTAAGTTGCCATTACTTTCTGTGGTAGATTAGTTGCTAACCAAGGCTACAGAACCTGATTCGCTCTGCTATTTAACCTGCAGCTGGAGGGAGAATTGATGGATTAATACTTTTCCCAAGGGTATTTAGTAAGTGAATGCAACGAATTCAACTGTAATTCGAACTCGGTTCTCCCATTTCTCGTTTCTATCCGATATCTACTGCACCGCAACTCACATCAATTTTTTCCAAAATTACACAAAAATGCCTTGAAATCCGAAAAAGTAAATTTATTCAGTAAAATCACCCTTATCTTCTACAACGGCTTCCAGAAGCCTTCGGAATATTTTCAAACTCTTCTGGGCGGTTTCCTTGTTTACGTTGGTGCATATTGCCATAAACCTTGCTTTTTTGTTAGTGTCCCGTTCAATTGAATTCCGAATTTGATAATTAAGGGGGTTGCAGTTTGAGAAGATGTACGGGGTTGCCAGATGTAAGGGGTTGCCAGATGTAAGTGGCTGCCAGATGTAAGGGGCTGTCAGGTGTAAAGAGCTGCTAGATGTATGGGTTGCCAGATGTAAGGGGTTGCCAGATGTAAGTGACTGCCAGATGTAGGGTTGCCAGATGTAAGGGACTGCCAGATTTAAGGGGTTGCCAGATGTAACTGGCTGTCAGATGTAAAGAGCTGCCAGATGTATGGGTTGCCAGATGTAAGGGGTTGCCAGATGTAAGTGGCTGCCAGATGTAAGGGGCTGCCAGATGTAAGGGGTTGCCAGATGTAAGTGGCTGCCAGATGTAAGGGGCTGTCAGATGTAAAGAGCTGCCAGATGTATGGGTTGCCAGATGTAAGGGGTTGCCAGATGTAAGTGACTGCCAGATGTAGGGTTGCCAGATGTAGGGAGTTGCCAGATGTAAGTGACTGCCAGATTTAAGGGGTTGCCAGATGTAAGTGGCTGCCAACTGTAAGGGGTTGTGAAGAGTGATGTGGTTGCAGAAATTATCTGACACCCATGACTAGTTTCACCAGATCGCGTGGCGTTTGGCATGATGCAGAGTGATAGGGCTTTCCAGCAGCCACTCTCGTAGTCTATAAGAGCACTATCTTCTCAGGGTACTTGATATAGAACGCTGTGTTGATTCGGAAAACCTGTGGGAAGATGGATGAAGGCAGAAGGCAGCCTTCAAACAGTGATCACTTCTGTTGGGATGCCCGCGCCTATTCGGCTACGTAGGAGAGGGTGCCGAGCAGCCGATCGACAAGTCTGTCGTAGACTTCCGATGACGACCCGGAAGTACCCATTGTCCATACTACGTCTTACGACGGTTGAGACGATTAACCTTTATTCTTGTGTTGGATACTAATAACCTTTGTAAATACTATTTTCACGGAATACAACAATTAACCTATTCCTGTTGTTGAGTTATTTATTCTTACTCACGACATAACAACTTCAAACACTATGATATTGACTGAATATATTATCCAACTATTTCCGAATCTTCTGCACTGTCTTCGAATTGACACCCAAACATAATGAAACGTTTATAGAGGACTTTCCGGCGCTAAAGTCAAGCAGGACACCATTCAATTTTCTGGCGGAGTTCATTTTGGAATTCATTTTAACCCTGTTTTTCACTTCAAATAGACCCACGAGCTCGTTACCAATAATCCTAGCCCATATCATGATCACAGCCCCGCCTGGTTGGCGTTTAAAAACATTCTTGCGTCATGTTGCTTGCAAATCCATCCTCGAGCCCATCCATCGGGTTCATCGAGGGTGATCCTTGATTCGTCTGTAAAAAGCACTTTACTGAAATCAGTTTTCATGTACTTATTTGCTCACTGCAATCTTCTTTCGTTATGTTTTTTTTTTTTTTGTTAAAATGGATTTCTTTATTTGATTGTTTTACATCAGCAAACTTCCTCAATGCTTTACACCTGGTTTTCCTTGACATCATAGGAGCTCCAGCGGCCTCAAATATGAACGAACTTGACACATTTGGGTTTCTTATTAATCCTCTTCGGATATGTGATAGATCACGCTTTGTTAAATTCCTGAATTCAGCCTGAGACATTTTTTCCTTGGTTGAATTCCCATTTGACATATTTTCTTGAATTTTCGATGATCCCTTTTCAAATCCTTAAAAATTTGAAGCGAAAACTTTCCTTTGCTAATTTCTTTGATTATATAGTTCTTTTCATTCATTGTTAGTTCTTTTTTACGAGCCATATTGCAAAATAATCTCTTGATAATGCAAATTGCTACAATTACAGACAAAATACTAAATATCAATCTGAAATTGAAAATTTGGATTTAATTGCTTTCATGTTTACTTGCTATACGTAAAAGTACAAATTATTTTATTGGATAACATATTTGTGAATTTTACATAAAATATTTGACAATACTTCTTTTGCATATAATCTCTAAACGCAGTTTATATAATTATATAGTTATGAATTAATTGTATATTGCGGCACGGAAATTTCTATGTTTCGAGATTACCATCATCAGGCAATGTTTGATGTTGGTTGTGCAGGTGATTTACATATAAATAACAAAAAACTTTGGTTTCCTGTGTATGTATGTGGGAAGATATAAATTTACATGTGTGACTAAATAGAGTGAAGATTCATTTTGAGACTTGGCCCCAAAGAGTACATACTAACAAACTTTTCCTCTTTTTTTCTTTTTTTCCCTCTCTCATCCTACCCTTCTCTCTTTTTTCTTTCCCTCCTTACCCGTCAAGATGTTAACCTGCCTTTAACCTAATCTTATCATTTTCCCTTTTTTCCTCTCTTCTTCCTGATTTTTATTACCATTGATGTGATATTCTCATTTAGTGCCAAGGCTGTATTTTTCACTTTTTTATCATTATTTCGTCTATTTCTTTATTTGTTGTAAGGCTTTTTTTAACAAAAAGAAAAGTTTTTTAAAATAAATAATTTTATGTTTAAATTTATTTTGATAGTTCGTCAGTAATTATTTTCCTCAAGCACTTGTTGGTTATATGCATGTTATTTCATTTAGATTTTATCCATTTGCTAGAATTAACAATTTGCAATGTCTACATATTACATTTATCTCATAGCGAAGTGATTTAATAATAAATATGGTTCATTCAATGACTTCCTTCTTTTAGCTTATTTAAGAATTTTCCACTTTATTGTGTCTTTTTTTGTTTCCTTTAGATACCAATGATATTTCGATAGAGATGTTCTATTTTTGTATTTGTTATTATTATATTGGATATATATATATATATATATATATATATATATATATATATATATATATATAGTATATCGAGGCAGCAAGTAATTTTCTAGACATATGCTATTAAGAGACAATGAATGTCTATTATGTTTAATCATGAGCCGTTCTAAACGTCGTATTTTTGCTTTAATTTCAGTTGAAAATAAAGACAAAAATTCTCCAACATTTGGATAATTATTTATTGGTTTTCTTCTAAGCTTTCGGCTCACATGAGCCATCTTCAGAGAGGTAGTTTAAACTGAAATATTATAAAATCCACCATCACCGACGATTTTATTTTGTGTTGACATAAAACTCCGCTTGGCAACGGCAATAGTTACCAAAAATAATAAACGCAGTTCTTAAATTTGCGATGCGGTTTTATGAGGTCACACCGCGGGATAGCGCGAAATGACAACAAAATCATCTAGTCAAATGCAATGTAATATGTTATTTCCTGTTTTAAAGTTGATTTAACACTCAATAAAATCAAAAACAGATCTGTCTGCGGATTACTATAGTATATATATATTTTCTAGACATATGCTATTAAATATAAGAGACAATGAATGTCTAATCATGAGCCGTTCTAAACGTCGTATTTTTGCTTTAATTCTCCAACATTTGGATAACTATTTATTGGTATCACAGCTCACCAGTACGGTTAGACTCCGATCGCTTCCTAACCCAGGAGTGAAACCCGACCGAATTGGTGTCAGTTGGCGATTCTACCTCTGGGCCACGAGCATCCGGTAGAAAAAGGCAGACTTTTAGCGAGCATATAGGGTGTCCATAAAATGTGTGTGCACAGTTATAACAATTTATAACTTTATTTGTATTTGCAATATAAATAATCTAAAAAAAGAAGTAAATCATTATTTTTAAGGTTTTATTGAAATTCTATTTAAGATTTTACATGTCCCCTGTCATCTATATCTATGCAAGTGCCGAGGGTAAACGTTGTGTAAATATTTGTTTGATTGATAGATTCTACTTAGCGTCTGCATTTTGTGGTCTAGCTCGACGGGGGTTGCGCTCAGATGTTGATCAAAAACTTAGAACGCTAACAACACCTTGAAATTTTTCAGAAAGCCAAAATTAAAGTTAAAAAAAATATATTATGACCCCACAAAGTCAGGGATCAATTTATGTATTGATTATAACATAGAATCGATCACCCCACTTTATATTATCTATATCTATATATGTTGCTTCTCTCCCTCCCACCATAATCCAATAGAGACATTCTACATTGTTATCTATATCTATAAAAGTGACGAGGGTAGACGTTGTGTAAGTATTTACTATGTAAATTCATCATATGATTTTTATACTTATTATTTCTTAAACTACCCTTGCAAAACCGGGCTAATGATATTATAAAATGTCTTATTGGTCATTTTACTATAGAATATATTATTAATAATTTATGTCTATAAAAGTGACGAGGGTGGACGTTGGCTAAGTGTTTGCTGTATGAATTCATCATATGTTTTTTATTCTTATTATTTCTTAAACTTCCGGAATGAAACCGGGTTAAACTGCTAGTTAGTAATACAAAGGGTAATATGATTTTGCAGTTCACGGAAAACATTTGTCAACTGATTTACGGTAATGCCTGAAATTACATTAGTTATTTTAACTTTCAAATCTTCTAATAAACTAGGTTTGGTTGCATACACAATTGCTTTCACATGTTAGTTGAAGTCATGGATCAAATTGATTCTGAGAAAAGAAAATATTTTTTTTACTTATCTAAAAATTGTTTCAAATTTTGTGGTAAAGAATTATTCAATAACTATTCTTAAAACAAAGTACATTAAACTTTATAACATTTTTTACAGATTATTTATATCACAAATACAAATAAAGTTATAATTTTTTAAAGTGCACACGAACTAAAGTGGACACGCTATATATATATATATAATATGTTTACAATTGATATTATCGATATGTTTGTCATTGATATGTTAATTAGTGATAAATTATTGATATGTTTGTTATTGTTATGTTATTGATATATCTATTATTGTTATTAGTATGTTTGCTATCGATATGTTTGCAATTGATATTATTGCTATGTTCGTCATGGATATATTTATTATTTATATGTTTGTTATTTATATTATTGATATGTTTGTAATTGAAATATTTATTATTCATATGTTTACTATTGATATGTTTGATATTTTTATGTTTACTACTGATATATTTGTTATTGATATATTTGTTATTCATATGTTATTGATATATTTCTAATTGACGTTATTGATATGTTTGTTATTGATATGTTTATTATTATGTTATTGATATGTTTGTAATTAATAGTATTGATATGTTTGTTATTGATATATTTGTTATTGATTAATTATTGATATGTTATTGATATTTTTGCTATTAATATGTTTATTATTGTTATATTTGTTATTGTTATGTCTGTAATTGATATTATTGATATTTATATTATTGATATGTTTGTTATTGATATGTTATTGAAAAGTTTGTTATTGATATGTTATTGACATGTTTATTCTTGATATTTTATTGAGATGTTTCTTATTGTTATTCTTGCTATTAATAAGTCTATTATTGATATGTTTGTTATTAGTGTGTTTGTTATTTATATGTTTGCTATTGTTATATTTGTTATTGATTCATTTGTCATTGATATGTTTTTTATTGATATTTTTCTTATTGATATGTTTATTGTTGATATGTTTACTACGGAAATATTGACTGATGATACGTTTATTATTGATTTGTTTGTTGTTTGTAGGTTTGCAATTGATAATATTGATTATTATTATGTTTGTTATTCATATGTTATTGATATTTTATTGATATGTTTGTAATTGATAATATTATTATGTTTAACATCGGTATTTTTGTTATTGATATATTTGTTATGGATATGCTTATCATTGATATTTTTATTTATATGTTATATGTTTACTATTGATATGCTTACTATCGATATATTTATTATTGATATGTTATTGATATATTTGTTATGGATATGCTCATCATTGATATTTTTATTTATATGTTATATGTTTACTATTGATATGCTTACTATCGATATATTTATTATTGATATGTTACTGACATATTTGTTATGGATATGCTCATCATTGATATTTTTATTTATATGTTATATGTTTACTATTGATATGCTTAATATCGATATATTTATTATTGATATGTTATTGATATATTTGGTATGGATATGCTCATCATTGATATTTTTATTTATATGTTATATGTTTACTATTGATATGCTTACTATCGATATATTTATTATTGATATGTTATTGATATATTTGTTATGGATATGCTTATCATTGATATTTTTATTTATATGTTATATGTTTACTATTGATATGCTTACTATCGATATATTTATTATTGATATGTTATTGATATATTTGTTATGGATATGCTTATCATTGATATTTTTATTTATATGTTATATGTTTACTATTGATATGCTTACTATCGATATATTTATTATTGATATGTTATTTATATATTTTTTATGGATATGCTTATCATTGATATTTTTATTTATATTTTATATGTTTACTATTGATATGCTTACTATCGATATATTTATTATTGATATGTTATTGATATATTTGGTGTTGATATGTTTATTATTGATATGTTATTGATAAATTTGTGATTTATATGTTTACTATTGAAACGTTTGTTATTGACATGTTTGCAGTTGCTATTATTGATATGAGTAATATTGATATGCTTATTATTGATATATTTGCTATTGATATGTTTGCTATTGATGCGTTTGTAATTAATATTATCGATATGTTATTAATATGCTTATTATTGATCTATTTGTTATTGGTATGTTATTGATATTTTATTATAGACATGTTATTGATAGATTTGCTATTGTTTTATTTATTATTCAATGTATGTACAGTCAATATAACGTTTTGTACATATGTTTTGCTTTTCATTACTTTATACCTACGTTTGCCCACCACTGTATTTGTGATTGTCTTGATGCGAATTTCCCTGAAAATTTGTTTAAAAATGAATCTAACATGTAATGAATTTGATTGCGTCAGTCCACATAAGGCAGACTTTAAGTGTCATTACCAAAGGCCACACAATCTCTCTCTCTCTCTCTCTCTCTCTCACACACACACACACACACACACACACACACACACACATTATATGTTATGCATAATTTGTGTGGTCCTGAGTATGACGGTTAACTGCATCCTGCAGCAAGGCCTTTCATTGGGAGTTTGTGAAGATCATTGAAACACCTCTTAATTGTTGTTGTTCCCAGGTATACTCTGACCCGGAGTGGTAGCACCTGTTAGGGATACCATCTATAGGCAAATAGTTATGGGGTCAAAACACGATGAAAGTATATTAATAGACTTTTATAGAAATATATACATAAAAATTGACATTTATAGAAAATATACATTTTTGAAGGAGAAAAAATATTTCTATATTACATTTTAGAAGAAAATATTTTACCAGCAATACATTGTTAAATATAAAACTAGAAGACATCTTCAGTTTTCAAAATAAAATAAAAAATTTTAATCAAAATCTGACTAAATCAACCTTCTCACTATAACCAAACATTTAAAAAATACCTTAAAAACCCAACTTTTTGGCGTTAAATAAACCGCAGAGGTTGATATACCGTTAAACAAAACTCAAACTTATAATTTATGTAATAGGTACTGTAAAGACGCCTAACGTTACCGCATCTGCACAAGACTGCAAAAACCTAGAAAAACTAAAAGACCACGTAATTGTTGCTTATATTTAAGAATGTATGAACCAATTCCATTGCTCAAAATAGTGTCGAGGCCATCATATAACTATGCGCGTCTTTCGTATTAAATAGGACGTACGTGCAGTCCTTCCTAAATGTTTTTCGTAAGCTAGATCATTCTACAACCAGTGGGATGTACCAGTGGAATAGGGTATAGTAGACAGGAAGGAGAAATCGGCTAGCCGAAGTCAAATTTCAGTCATACATTGGAAAAGGTATAAATCCATTCCTCTTTCAGAGTTAGGGTTTAAATAGTAGGAAATGTCAAGAAAAATCATTGTTTTTTTTTTTGTTTTATTTTTAATTGTTTTCACCCAAAACAAGACAGTGAGGACAATAAAACTCAAGGGGTTACAGAGTTATCTCAAAAAATGTTAAAGTTATAGCTACTGGAAAAATTAAAAGTACAATTATTCTTAAAATCTAAAATATGTTTTGCTTTAAATAACCCAGAAATGTTGATAATCTGTAAAAAAAAAAATTAACCAACAACACTCATTGCCTTGTGGCATTATAAAGAAAACCTTAATGAACACTAAGGAATATGGTAATTATGAAGAAATTACTTTTGCAATCAGTGATACCACTTGCATATTTTGTTGACGTGTGGCTGCTACTATCGGTTTCAATAACATATTCACACAGACACACACGTGAACATGAGACTACAATTAGAGAGTGATAGCGAGAATGAAGAAGATATGAAAATGCATTAATAGGAATAGGTGCGTATTGCCATATAAAAGCGCTCATGTTAATCTATGTTATGATATGCGCCTGTGTACAAGGCGTTTTCACGTGTCGTGATAGATTAATGATTTCATTTAGAGCGTCCTGTTTGATTTTGCTAATGCAATGCAAGAATCCTATTAGATAAGCGCGCAATCAGGGGATATGAGGCAAGATGACAAAATGTCTTCATTCAGCAGTAATCTAGCTGATTGGCACCACGTAACAACAGCGTTCCTGCTAAGTTACTCGGTCGTTACGTGCGTTTGCCTCGACTCCCCAAATATGGTTTGAGAAGCTACAATATGGCATTAACTGATTTTTCAAAAGCAATTAGTTGACATGAGCGTGGCGTATTTAGGAGCTTATACCCCTTTTTATCATTTCTTGAAAATGTACGCAGAGATGAAGAATAGGACTTGAATCGAGCGAGATATGTCTTTATCGATGAAAGCTGAGAATACTATGGGCAGATCGTGTTAGAAACGATTTCTGGCTAGAAGAAGAATAGGCACAACAAGGAAACTAAGAAATACAAGTAGAAATGGATAACTAAATTTGAAGACGGATAGGAATTCTTTTGTTCGATTTCACCCCAAGAAAGTGAGTAAAGTGTTGTAGAGCAGCTGACATCCCTCACCAGCTCTCAAAGATAGCTGTAGATCGAAACAGCTATATAAATAAGATAAATAGCAGTCGGAATGTCAGAGTATAATTAACATTCCGAGGGGATCGACTGCGTGCGTCAGTTTTTTTTTTTGTTTTTTTTTTAATCATATCACCCCAAGCAAGGCAGTAACGCCACTGATGTACAGGGGGCTACATAAGAGTGAGAATATTAGAAAAGATAAAAACCGGAAACCACATCCTAAACAGGAAACAAGGGATGAGCCTCTTCACCTGTTCAATAGACGTGGGTGGAGTGTGAACCGGGCGAGTTCTTCTCTCTATCGGACTCACTGTCTTCGGACGGAGAGGAACCCAAACGAGGCTCCGCCGAAGGGTAGAGTCTCGTCTAAGGAAAAGCAGACAAGATTTTTTATCCGATCTTAAAGACACGGTGTTCCTCGTAAATTACCTTGTGCCACATTTACCTCGGGCATCCGCCAATGTGGGGAGATGGTTGATTTCAGAATTGCTTATGTGCATTGTGGGGCAGTGGATATGCACTCGGAACGACAAATCGGGGTGCCGAATTCGAATTCCACTTGAATTCCTTGCATTCACTTACGCACAGATACCATTGGGAAATGTATTAATCCCCCAGTTATGAGTTAAATAACAGGACAGATTGGGTTCTATAGCCTTGGCTGGTAACCAGTCTACCGCAGAAAGTAATGGGAATCTACTGCAGGATAATCTTCTGCTCACTCAGTCATGTCTCTTTCGAGACATGTTCGCCCAAAGCGTGCATCATGTATGGCACTTAACTGACTATAGCACTTCCTTATAGATGTTTTACCATCTGAAACTATTCCCACACATTTCTGAAAACGTTATGAGTTTGAAAATACCGAGAACATTTTCAAGGTTCCTAATATATATATATATATATATATATATATAATGAAATATTACTGTCCAACATTGGACTAACAATTTCGTCTACCTGATTTCACTCACGACACGCCGATTACTTTCGAAGATAAGAATCAAATCTCGATCAAATCATTGGAAAGGAATCCTAGTAACTACTCAGCCACATCACACGCCCATTGAGACTGCATATATATATATATATATATATATATATATATATATATATATATATATATATAATTAACTATTATGTTAGAACATATGCAAACTACAAACTCCTACAAAATTGTATATTTTGTTTCGACATTGAAAGAACAATGTCTCATCAGGTAGTTAATAATGATGATACTAAACGTTTTATTGGAAATAAAAGAATAACACTTTCCTTTATTTTGCGAATTATTTTTTGTACGAGGGAAAAAAGAGGGAAAAGAAAAAGGGAAGAAAAGATCATAAAATTAGCTGAGAAATAAAAAAAAAGAAAATACAAAAGAAATAAAAAGTGTAAAGGAAAATAAGCGAGAAAATACAGAAAGGAAAAAGCTAATGGAAAAGGCTGAGAGAGAGAGAGAGAGAGAGAGAGACAGACAGACAGACAGACAGACAGAGAAAGAGAGAGAGAGAGAGAGAGAGAGGGAGAGATATTAGATTTTGGCCGAAGTGAATTGCTGACAGATATTGACATCAGTTACACAGTTACTTTGTTCAAAAAAATTTTGGCATTAAAAAAACAAAAAGAATTTTAATTATATAATCAAAAAGAAAATAAAGAGTAAAAGTAAAGATACAAAAGAAGTAGAAAGTGAAGAGGTAAAAAAAAAAGAGAGGAAAAATTGAGAAAATGCAGAGAGGGAAGTAAGAGGAGAGACAATGGAAAACGGCTAAGAGAGAACAATTTTAAATTTTGTCCGGAAGTGAATTGCACAGATATAGGCATCGGTTATATTGCTTCAAGTTAAATCTTTGGAATTTTTTAAAAAAGTGATGAAATCACATTTCTAACATCATTTGATAAGACACAGGTAGTGTCGAAACAAAATAGCTACTGTTGTAGTGATATTATAACATATTTATGTTTTAAATTATAACATATTTATATTTTAAATGCTAAATAAACATTATTTGGTCTACTTTGTATTGAGAACATTTTTAAGAATAGTGTTTCTTTGGATATGAAAAAAATTCCATACCTACCCTATACTTGGATATATATATATATATATATATATATATATATATATATATATATATCCAAGTATAGGGTAGGTATCGAATTTTGAGTTTCGATCTCGACCAGAAGCAAGTGGATGCGTCTAGCCACACTGATGAGCTGTGATACAGCGAAACAGGCTTGTATGTGGATTACTAATATATATATTTATATATATATATACATATATATATATATGTGTATGTGTGTGTGTATTGTGGTGTGATTGATATTGACTCGGAATGAGAAATCGAACCGAGTTCAAAATCCAGTTGAATTCGTTTCATGTGTACAAATATACTTGGAAAAGGTATTTATCCATCTCTTCTCCTCCCAGCTATGGGTTGAATAGTAGGACAGTTTGTGTTTTATAATATTGGTTAGCATCCAGTCCACCTCAGAAAGTAATGGTCACCTACTGCAAGAAAGTTTTCTACGTAGTCAGTCATGTAGAAATGATCACCCAAGCGTGTATCAGGTATGGCAATTAAATGATGCATAAATATATATATATATATATATATATATATATATATAAATAATAACTAAATAGACTCTGTAAGGATGTAGGCCGTAAATTTATACTAAAATAAACCTTAAAAAAATCACTAACAAACAGAACCTAATTCCGTTACAATCCGGTGCACTAAGGCGTCGGATAAATGGGGAGAAAAAAAGAAATCCGCGGAACAAGAACAAAACATTCAATACTCCGCAGCAAAGAAAAAAAAACCCAAACGAAACCAACCACAATTGCCTTTGCCCTGACGATCCGTAGTGTGTAACCGCGGTAGGTTTTGGCTCACTTTAGATTTTTGTGTATATATATATATATATATATATATATATATATATATAATGTTATTAACTATAGTAATTACAATAATAATAGTAACAGAACTAACTCTGCTAAAACTAGTACTAATGAAGCTATAATTTAAATCGCCTTGAATAACCCACCGAGAACGGACTCGGAGGGAAAAGAAGAGGAAGTAAAAACAGAAACAAATGAAGTACATGAACAAAAGATCAAATACTCGTAAGACGGAAAAAAAAAACCAAGACGAAAACCCTGATATTAAAGCTCTCAATACGAAAGTAGAGCAACAAAGACAGAAAATCGAAGCACGAGCCAATAAACCTACCTAGGTTTCATCCTACGGTTCTTCAGGGTAAACTAGCTCCTGTTTACCCTGAAGGTAAAACCTAGATAGGTTTATTGGCTCGTGCTTAAATTTTCTGTCTCTCTCTTTATATATATATATATATATACTGCCTGATATATATTTTACTGTCTGATGATAGTGTTTTAAGACTGAAACTTTATAGCTATTGAGTTGCAGTATGCTATTAATATCATATATATATATATGTGTGTGTGTGTGTGTGTGTGTGTGTGTGTGTATGTGTGTGTGCGCGCGCGTGTGTGTGTGTGTGTGTGTGTGTGTGTGTGTGTATACTGTTATGGCAAAGATTTAAAACTTACGAGGCAGGTGTCTGTTCACGTTAGAAAGTGCGTGGATAAAAATGTAAATGAGAACAGAGTATACTAAGAAAAAATATATATAAACATCCTAAATAAATTTACTGACATCGTTAGTGATTTATACATTCACTTCAGATAGTGTAACCGTTAAAATAAAAAGACCAGCAATCAATTTTCTTTGAGGTTTACATTTTTTTTATTATGAGACACAGAACGAAAAAAAAAGCATTTCACTTTTCTTTGCTTATCTCACTCTCTATGTGGATGTGTGAAAGAGTTCCAAATTAATTGATTTTCCCTCCCAAGACAGCTATTAATTTGGCTTGTTTTTTCTATTTCTGTGTGAGTTGAGTATCAATGGAATCATATTGTCCACTTTTAGCCAGTGACGATACGCAAACGTCTATCCCTTCGGGAGTTTACGCTACTACTGAGTTCACTGCGAGGCCACAAACCCCGAATCTGAGAATTGTTCGTCTGTTACCTTCCATTTTCAACTGCGAAATAGCAAAGTAAAAGCTAACGAATATCTTAAAACTAAACCCCTTCACGCATCATGACCAGACTCACCCGCCTTTGCCGACTATGTCTCTATCTGCCAATAAGTGAATGGTCTGCCACCACAGACTGAAGGCCTAATAAATATATCTTTCTGAACAATTTGTTTAACATTTGAGACAAAGAATATTTTTATCATGACGTTCTTTTAATTTTTTGAAAACTGCTGAAAATAGTTTAAGAACACAAAATATACCGAATATGAAACCTTACAAATATTTATTGGCTGTCATATTCAGTGAAACTTACGTTAAAGAAGGATAACTGCCCTTATATATATATATATATATATATATATATATATATATATATATATATATATATATAAATTATGTGTATTTTGGCAGTATTTTTTCATTAATGCAGGTTTCATTGAATAATATAGACAAGTTTTGTCTATTAATTTTGTGTAGGATTCGTTCGTACCGTCTGATATACTTGATGGTGATATCGTTGAAAAACAACAAAAAATCACAGTAATTGTTGATTTTTTATCGGGTCTAAGCTTTTGGCTCACATAAGCCATTGTCAAAGAATAAATATTAACACATAGTAAACATAGAACATTTAAGTTATTAACAATAAAGAGAATTAAATTGAAGATACAAGTCCATCTCTACGGTGCCGGATGGCCGAAGACAGTGACAAAATGGTGGTGTTGTGGTCCTTGATTCGATTATAGGCATTTGAGTATATTACTTGAAATATTAAAATTTATCGTAATCAAACCAGGTTTAAGTTGTTTAATGTAGATAGCTTCCAGGATTTTCAGTTTCTGTTTATTATTTTCTTGTCTAAGTATATATGTGTTTTCAACGAGCGTTTTTCTCAGAAGTGGGCGTTGATAACGGTGTTGTTTTAAATGTCGGAATATATTTGAATTGTCATTTAAGTGCAACGTAAGACACCGTGAGAGCGAATTTGTAGTATGGCCAATGTAGATATTCTTTCAAATCTTTGTTTGAATAAATTTTTCGTTGCTGAAGACGCGAGATTATTCTCGTAGAAATGGCTATTTAACGAATTTGAACATCGAAATTTTGTTTTATTATATATCGAAGTCTAAGCGTAGTGATGAGCTGTGATACGGCGAAACAGATCTGTCTGCGGATGACAATATTTACGCTCTCACACCCTGATTGAGCACTCTGGAAAAATAGTAGATTTTGATAAACAGTAGCTACTCTGGCATGTACGCATCGCTCATTCAGTGAAATGAATTAGATCGCTCTAGCTATTGGGCGCGTATAAAGATATGCGCTAAAATGTCTACTTACTTCCGCCGAACACCCATAGCCCATGGGTAGAGTCGCCGACTGACGCCATTTCGGTCGGGTTTCAATCCTGGGTAAAAAGGCAATCGGAGTCTAACCGTACTGATGATCTGTGATACGGCGAAACAGATCTGTCTGCGGATGACAATAAATATATATATATATATATATATATATATATATATATATAGGAATTTGATTACATTTATATTTATGTATTTGGTGTATCGAGGCAGCAAATAATTTTCTAAACATATATTGTTAAATATAAGAGACAATGAATGCCTATTATGTTGAAGCACGAGCCGTTCTAAACGTCGTTTTTTGGCTTTAATTTCAGTTGAAAATAAAGACAAAAATTCTCCAACATGTGGATATTTTTTATTAAGTTTGTTCTAAGCTTTCGTCTCACATGAGCCATCTTCAGAGTGATTATTAAGACGGTAACACAATAACATCAGCGACGATTTTATTTTTTGTTGACATAAAATTCCGCTAGAAAACGGCAATAATTACCAAAAATAACAAACGCAGTTCGCAAATTTGCAATCCGGTTCTATGACGTTACACCGCGGGATAGCGCGAAATGCCAAGAGAAACATGTGTTCAAATACAATGTAATGTGTTATGACCAGATTTAAACGTGATTTTATTAAGTGTGGGTTGTTTGGATTTAATGTACATGGCCTCCAATATCTGAAGGTTCTTTTTTACTGTGTGTATGAGTAAAGATTATTGTATTGTTGACTAAAATCTGTCTGGTATTACCTACATGCTTATGTTTTTTCTGAGAAATGTTGTTTATATATTTACGTATTTAGGCAGCACATTTTTCTTTAAGACATGTTAGATTAAATAAATTGCAAACATTGTGTCTGCTTATTTTTAATAAAAACCGATTATACTCACGGATAATATTTCGCGTATTGTTATTGAAAGATGTCAGAAATTAGCTCTATGACAAATGGTTTTATTATTGATTTCTGGTTCTTCACAAGTATTTTCCTTCTTCCGAGTTGTGGTAACAAAAAATAACCGCAAAACTGTTTTGCTAAAAGTAACTGTAAATTTTCTTTTTGCTTCAAATATAACCGTTGACAAATTGCCAAGCATTCATTAGAACGCAAAAATAATCCAAAATGGATTTTTTATTTTATGTTGTAATATCGTGGTCATGCACGTGTTAAAGCATGAAAAAATTATCGCTCATTCAGTAATGGATTAGAGCACTCTGGCTATTGGGCGGGTATAATGACAATATACACGCTAAAAAATCTGCCTTCTTCTACCGAACGCCCATAGCCCAGAGGTAGAATCGCCTACTGACGCCAATTCGGTAGGGTTTCAATCCTGGCTTAAAAGCAATCGGGGTCTAACCGTACTGATGAGATGTGAAACAGCGAAACAGATGTCTGCGGATGACTATATATATATATATATATATATATAAACTGGAAAAGAATAATCAGTGGGTAATTGAGCGCTTTAACTCATAGAATATGGAATACCTTAAAACTATATATCATACAACGGGGCTCAGATAAATCTGGCAAACGTTCATGGATAATAAAAAGATCCTTTTATATATAACAGTTTAATATATTTCAATAAAACTTTATGCAGTGTAACACACATATATAAGGTACAAAAATCGATTGATGAGGCCACCAACATTTTTCAGGTGTGGAGAGCTTGAGAAGGCTTCTCTATCCACGGCACCACTGCTGGCTGTATTGAGAACCTCCTTGGAGTTTTAGTACGTCTGTTCACCTCTCTCTTCACACGCCTCACACATTAAATAGTCGAGAGGACTGCAGTTTGACGAGGAGGAGGAGAGCGCCCAGTGGTAGGTGTCGCCTCTTGAGCGTATAAGATTTATAATTGAAGTTCTTTTTGACAATACACACAATTGTTTGCCATTTGGTGCCCATTTCCTAAGGGACTAAGAAATACTAAGCAGTAAAATTATTCAATATAATCGCCATTGAATTCAACCACAGACGTTTTCAGAATCTCTTACATTTCTTTTGAGCCGTCTCCTTGCTTAAGTTGGTGAATGCTGCCATAATTCTTGCTTTCAGTTCATCTTCGGTGTTACGAGGGGTTTTGTTGGTCTCTCGCTCAATTACACCCTACACATGATAATCAAGGGGGTTGCAGTCTGGAGAATTAGGTGTCCAGATGTATAGGATGATGTGGCCGCAAAAGTTGTCTAACAATCGTGTGGCATATTGGAGAGTTTTATTGCAAGATATAGGGTCTTCAAGCAGCAACCCTCTTGACCCAGGGAAGTACTATATCCTCAAGACACTTTATGTTGGCTTCAGTGTTGAGTCTGAAACCTCAGAAACTCTCGGCAGTTTTTTCTTATTAGAAAGATCAAAGTGCGTTTTGCAAGCTGTCCTACCTTCCCAATCTCCATTAGAACTTCCCAGCTTATTATCTGTAGTCCTCAGATTGACACCCAAACTCTCTGAAATGTTCATATTAGAGCTTCCGGTGCAAATGCCAAGCAGGACATGATGCCGATTCGAAATGTTTAGGGAGTGAATTGCGTCATGAAACCTTTTTTCTCAGAGATGCTGCCCGACTGACCTTATTATATTGTCCAGTGGACCAAATCAAATACGAATAACTTGCACGAGCAAAATTAAAAATTTAACACTGCAACAATTTACCCATCGTATGTATGTAAACTATTATTTTGACAGTAAATACTGGAAAATCGTTTCGCGGATGAAGAAGAGACTTGACGCGATAGAGATGTGTTTCTTAACGAACCATGTGAATCAAGATGATGTTTTAAAGAAAATATGAACTACGATAGAAATTTTGTTTATCGCTAGAAAGTGACACCTGGCATTTCTGTCATGCATAATGAGGAAAGACGGCACATAGAATTAAACCTTCAGAGTACGTAATGAAGCCTGATGAAAGAGCGAATAAGCTACTTGACGCGTGGAAGTGAATTGACAGCAAAAGCGGATATAGCAATATGAGGGCATGTTAAATTCAATAGAGCTGGGCCTGTCGCAAAACTCAATACTGAACATTTACTTTCGACCAATGGTTGACAGTAGGTGAGGTAAAGTTCAAAATGCTGAACAAGAGGCTCAGACTGAGAGAATATAACGGAAGGATTATAATTTACTTTCTTGGACAAGGATGAGAAGACATAAAAAATTATCTATATATATAAAAGGCAAGATGTGTGTGTGTATGTGTGAGACTGTCAGTTTGTCTATCTGTGTGTCTGTCTGTATGTCCTTTATACAAATTCACAATTTTTAATCAATTCTCACCAAACTCCATACAAATATTCTTTAGGCTTCCGGTCAGGTCATGGGCTACGTATTATTTCCAATTTCTACTCCCTGATATTAGAAATCAATCGATGTGCGTTGTGGTGCAGCGGATATCGGCTCGGAACAGGAAAACGGGGAACCGATTTCAAATTCCAGTTGAATTCCTTGCATTCACTTACGCGCGAATACTTTTGGGAAAGATAATAATCCGTTTCTTTCCTTCAGTTATGGGTTAAATAACAGGACAGATAGAGTTCTATAGCCTTGGCTGGCAACCAGTCTACCGCATTATATAATGGCAACTTACTGCAGAATAATGTTCTGCCTAGTCAGTCATGTCTCTTTCGAGACATGATTGTCTAAGCGTGTATCATGTATGACGCTTAACTGACTGACTAACAGAATCTAAGTGACGCTTTCCAAGTAAACATCAAATGCTTGGTGTTTTGGTTAGATAACTTGAAAAGTTGGTCAGGCTGAGAATATTACGGCATCCTTTCGTCTATATCACTCCGGCTATTGAATAATGAGACCCATTATTCAAGTCTGAAGGTAAGGGGGCGTTTAAATTAATATTCTCGAAAGCGTCGAGAAATTATTTGATTTTCGTTAGAACCATTAGACACCCTATTGTAATGTCTAGGACTCGGTGTGAAATGCTAGAAAGTAAAGACAGCTTCAAACACAGTTTGCCTTTATGATTGGGGGTCTGGACATCGATTGATCTTGGGTACACGTTGTCTGGTTTCAGGCCTTTTATGATCATGGTGGAAATATAGGGTACAATTCAGGTGGAATTCATTGATACATTGATCATATTTACTGTTCATGTTTCGTCTTTTGAGGAACTAATTTCGTATGCAACGTTTGCAAAGGTATCATTTCTCAACTTCTCTTTTTAACTCACGTTTTATTTTATGACTTCCTTTCTACATATCACTCACTCTCTCTCCACACATACACAAACACATATTTTCTGGCTAGTCAGTCATATCTCGAAAGGGATATGATCACCCAAGCGTTTGTCACGTACGGCAATTAACTGAAATCTTCTGTGATAGCACAACATTTTAGAACGAGGGTAGCCAATGTGTGGACAGGGGTGGCAAAAATCTTGTGTTCTCCCACTTCAAATTTATGATACGCCCGAATCTATGATACAGGGCCCGAATATGCTGCATCTCCGTTTTCCTAAGATCAGTCAGTCAGGCAGTTAAGTGTCAAACGTGATACACGCTTGGTCGATCATGTCACGAAAGAGACATGACTGACTGGGCAGATGATTATCCAGCAGTAGGTTGCCATTATATAATGCGGTGGACTTGTTGCCAAGTCAAGTGTATAGAACCCAATCAGTCCTGTTATTTAATCCCCAAAACTGAAAGGAAGAGACGGATTAATACCTTTGCCAAGAGTATCTGCGCGTAAGTGAATTCAACTGGAATTTCAAATGAATTCAACTGGAATTTGAACTCAAGTTCTCGTTCCGAGCCGATAGCCACTGCAGCACAAAGCACATCCTTTTCTAAGGTAGTATTCATATAAAATATAAATTTTATTTTAACTTAATTATGTACAATAATGGATGATATGCAGCAAAGGTGAACAATTCAACTAGAAAAATTGAACATAAATATCTGAATGCAAATCAGAAAGATGTCAGAATAGATCATTGCATCTTTCATAACTCAACAATGTTTTGCGGAAATTTTTAACATCAACTTTTCTGTTGAAAAGGTTGGATGATTTTAATACATTCGATATTCTTCTTCTTTTACGTGCTGTGTCACTTCAGGACGTAGGCGATCATGGCCCTCAACTTCCCCATTTCTTGTTGCTCTTAACATTTCTTCTTATATTAGACTAAATCTCCGCTCCACCATCCATTTGTTCAAGTCCATCAGGTATATCATGCGCTGCTTTCCTTTGTCTCTCCTTCTCGTTATTCGTCCTGTGAGCATCAAATTAACCAAACCTAGCTTCTCATTCAGTCAGTTGAATGGCATACGTGATACACGCTTGAGCGATCATGTCTCGAAAGTAACATGACTGACTGGGCAGTAGGTTGCCATTACTTTCTGCGGTAGACTGGTTGCCAGCCAAGGGTATAGAACCCAATCTGTCCTGTTATTTAACTCATAACTGGAGGGAAGAAACAGATTAATACCTTTCCCAATGGTATTTGCACGTAAGTGAAAGCAATAAATTCAAATGGGATTCGAACTCGGCTTCTCGATTTCTCGTTCCGAGCCGATATCCACTGCACCACAACGCACAACGCTTCCTCATTACATGTCTCAAAAACATCAGCTGTCTTTTCCTGATGTTAAATATCAGCTTTCTTGTAGTGCTCATCTTCTCCAAAACCTTGTTGTTGCTCACATATTCTGTTCATGGTATCCTCAATGTCCTTCTGCAGAATCAGATTTCAGTTTCTTCAAGATTTTCATTTGTCTTTGATCAAATTGTTCTGCATTGGCTGCCATATTTAAGGAAAGACATCGCATAAGAATTCGGTACGCTTTTCTCTGTTTCCAGTGTAAACTTTCTATCTTTTAACACTTACTCAGTTTCGGGATTTCCTCTTTGGTCATACAAATACGCCCCCGGATCGCTGTATCGCACTTTCCGACCCCTTTTAGAACACTTCCCAGGTATTTAAATTTTTGCAACTGTTTGATTTTCGTATCACCAACTATAGATCTATAATGTTGAATACACCGGTTCGCGTCCGATCACCGATGTTAACCAACGTCGAGCCTGGTCACTACTTAGATGGGTAACCGTTTGTGAATACCAAGTGTTGTAAACGTAAGGGCTAACAACCCTGCCCCATAAAAGCAGTTTGTTACGAAAAAAGTTCCTGCCCTACACACCATTGGGAGTAAGAGGGTGAGATGATGATGATGATGAACTTGTAGTTGGTATTTTCGCCTCGTCTTTTTACTGATTACCATGCATTCAGTTTTCTTGCAGTTTATTTGTCGTCCACTGTCTTTCCACTTTTCTTAACTACTTCTAAGAGGCCATATAGTTTCTTTCCTGTATCTGCTATCAGCACTGTATCATCTGCGTATCATATATTGTTCCGATAGAGGCCACCAATAAAGAATTCTGGCAGGACTTCGAGAGCTTTCTGAATGGTCTCACTGTAGACGTTGAATAGATCTGGTGAGAATGCTCATCATTGTCTGATACCTTTTTCAATCTTTGTGAACCTACTTTGTCGTCTTGCGGCCTTGGCCAAGATAGAACTCACTATACCCCTCCAGTATTCCCTGTGCATTTGGAACCCTGGCGCAGTTTGCAGCGAAATTCATAATCATGTCAAATAGCTGAACACTTGATACCTCGCCAGGGCTACCAAGGGTGTTTTTATTGCGACACCAACACTGAATGGGTTGCCTCCAGGCCCCATCCTGTTATTTAACCTATATCTGGAAGGAAGTGACGGATTAATACCTTTCCCAAGGGTACCAGTGATGAAGCCGTTCGCTCATCTTTGATAAAATTGTCCAGCATTCGTTGGCATATTGAAGGACATGTATCACATAACAATCCAGTACTGTTTGCTTCGATTTCCAGCATAATTTTCGTGTCACTTAACGCTTTAATCAGATTGTGATATGCATTTTAAAACACTTCTCAGGTATTTAAATTTCTGCACCTGTTTGAGTTTAGTATCACCAACTTGTAGTTAGCATTTTTGCCTCCTCTTTCTACTGATTACTATGCATTCAGTTTTCTTGTAGTTTAATTGTAGTCCACTTTCACTCCACTTTCCTTAACTACTGCTTATACGAGGTCATATAGTCTCTTTCCTGTATCTGCTATCAGCACTGTATCATCTGCGTATCATATATTGTTCGGATAGAGGCCACCAATAAAGAATTCTGGCAGGACTTCGAGAGCTTTCAGAATGGTTTCACTGTAGACGTTGAATAGATCTGGTGAGAATGCACATCAATGACTTATACCCCTTTCAATCTTTGTGTATCTACTGAACTCGTTTCCTGTCCGTATGCAGACAATTTGATGCCAGTAAAGATTATCCATTACTCTTTCCCAAATATGTCAAGGTTGCCAAGCGTCTCTATCAGGTCCTTTTGGCGTACTTTGTCGAATGGATAAAAAAAAATCGAAAATTTTATGTAGCTTCTTTTTTTTTTTGAGAATTGGAATTAACAAAACAAATTCACAGATTTGAACGAAAAAAGGTTCGCGAAAAATTTTCATCCTTTAATAGTCAATTCGGAATAGTTTTATTTGAGACATATACAAATATTGACAGAGACAAGGCAAATATTGATAAGATAGCGAGTGTCAGAAAGTACTGCCCGGGGATTCCAAATAAGGTTTCGTTCAGCCGTGATTGTGTACAATACGCACTGAGCTCGTGTACAGGTAGTGTAATTGATAATGGCTCGGAAAGCAGAGTTCTAATTCCATTCAGGTTCGTTATATACACTAATCACAAAAACCTTTAGGGAAGATATGAATCTTCTCTTCCAGATATGGACTAAGTAGTAAGATTTTATCACTAAAAATATTGTCTAAAACATTGTGCAAAATATTTAGATTTTTGGCATTAAAAAACCCATAGAGGTGTTGATATGACTCTAAACAAAAAAAATGCCAATCTCTTTCTGTTATTTCTCTCTCTCTCTCTCTCTCTCTCTCTCTCTTTCGTCTCTCGTTCTTTAGTTTTTGTTTCGCTCTCTCTTTCGGTTTTGCCTTGAACTCTCTCACGTTTTATATCTCAAATAATTGCTCCACTCATAAATACTGTTGCATGGGCTTCTTCTGAAGTTTTTGCTTCTCTCTCTCTCTTTCTAAAAATTCTCTCACTTTCTAGAAATTCTCTCTCTCACTTTCTACAAGTTCTCTCTTTCTCTTTGAAATTTTGTCTCCTCTCTAAACAGTCTCTGTTTTTCTTTTGTCTTTCTATGCTCACTTTCTCTTTATTTCTCTCTACATAGATAATAGTTTAGTCCTTTCTCTCCAAAATTACTTGTCACACACTGTCTCTGTTTCCTACTCATCTTTTACTGCTGTTTATTGAAATACTAGCAGTATAGCCCGGCATTGCTCGGGTGTAATGAAAGCTTTAAAACTAATCCATGGTCCTGGAGCTGAGACTCTTTGAACGTTGGCACGAAAGACTAAAAGCAAAAGTTGTTTCCATTTAAAGCGAAACCGTAGACTGAAAGAAAAATGAATGGATGTAAGTCAAATTTTGATTTCTTGGTAACGATATCGAATAAGTTTTTTTCGCCGTAAACTGAATTTTGAAGGCTAAATAAGTCCTCTGAGTAAATGGTATCATGACTGAGACTAATAACTACAATTATACCTACTTAGAGCCAAACCGGAAGCAAAAAGGGCTGTAATAAATACAGACATACAGACAGATAAACAGACACACACACAAACATCTTCCTTTTATATATATATATGTTATTGATTTTCTGCACTATTGTAAGAACTGCAACCTTGAAACTTCTGAATATCGTTTCTTATGTCTTTGTCTTTGAGTGTATCAAATTTGATTAAAATCGGACCACTCCTTCTATAACCCGATTTTTTCTATTATCGATTTTCGATATTTATCGGGTGTACCTCAACACAAAACCTAGCTAAGAACACTCGCAGACGCTTATAGTACAACTGTGTAAATTTTCAAGAAAATCGGTTCAGCCGTTTCGGAGTCTATAGCTAATGGACACACACACAGACACACACACACATACACACACAGATAATGTTCCATTTATAAATAAGTTTAGATTTTCAACTATTATTTTCTATGGTAATATCTGATTCTGACAAGACATGCTTCCTCACACAGAGATAAGAAATCAAGTCTCATTGACAGCTAGATCTTTAATGCCGATCTCCGCTGTTTATAGAAATTAAAATGAAATATTAGTGAAGTCATGACTTCAGGGAGTCATTAGTAAAGATAAAAGGAAATAATTACAGTTGACAATTTCTTTACCCAAGATAATAATTCCTTCTAACGCTTTAGAATGAGGATCCGGATAGTTAAGATGAAAAGCGGCCGAAAGAAATATTACTCAAAAATTTATATCAATTTTGCAAAATTGTTCATCTTACAATAGATTTTCGCGTAGCATAGTGGTTAGTATCCCGGAAAACCGTCGAACGAATTTAGAATCCGCCAGAGAATTCTTTCACATAAATACTCCTAGGAAAGGAATGAGTCTATTTCTTCTTTCCCTGTGACAACAGGACAAATCTCTCTCGTCATGGTTTGCAACTAGTCTAGGAGAAAGGCAACTCTGAATTCACAACTGACTGGGAAGGAAGAGGGCTTTACACTCACACCTGTCACTAAAATCAAATAGTGCGGTAGTTGTAGTCATTTACTCTACTAGAAATATTCAGGTTTAACTGATTAATTGGCTATCTTATGAATAAAGTAGAACGTTTGATGTCTGTACAATAAAGAAAGTTAAGTGTAATTTTATTGAAGTAAAATACTTGTCAAAAATTAATAACAATGCCCACTAAGAATTTTAAATGCTTGTAGAATAACGACAAGCCGCTGAAATTAAACTAAATAAGATTCTTCTTTTGTGTGCCCTGTCTTTTCAGGACGTATGCGATTACGATCCAACACGTCTCCATATCCTATGTGGCTCTTAGCACGCTTTTTCCTGTTACACCATGCAACTCCCTTTCTGCTACCCACCTGCTCAGGCCCTTCAAATATGTTATACGCTGCTTTCCCCTGTCTATTCTTTTCTTTATCTGGCCTGTTAGTATCAGGTTCTCCAAGCCCTCATTCCTCATTACATGTCCGAGGAAGTTTAGCTGTCTTTTCCTGATGCTCAGTATTAATTTCCTTTTCGTTTCCATTCTTTCCAAAACCTCATCATTGCTCACATCTATGATATCCGCAGCATCCTTCTTTAGAAACATATTTCACTTGCTTTTTGTCATCATTTTCGATTATATTGTCCAGCATTCACCACCATATTGAAGAACTTGCATCACATAGCAATCCAGTACACTTTTCTTTGTTTCCAGCAAAATTTTCCTGTCACTTAATATCCTACTCAACTTCTTGGACGCGTCCTTCGCCATGCCAATTCGCCTTCGGATCTCAGTGTCGCACTTTCCGTCTTCTGTTAAAACATTTCCCATGTATTTAAATTTATGTACGTGCTTGATTTTAGTGTCGACCACGTGTCTTTGGCATTATGGGCTGCTCTTTTTTGCTGATGACCATGCATTCGGTTTCCCTGCAGTTTATTTGTAGTCCTTTTCTTATCACTCTCTTCGGCTACCTTCTATAGGCCTTGTAGTTTTCTTTCTGTATCTGTTATCAGCACTGTATCATCAGCGTACATTCTGTTGTTCAAATTGAGGGCTCTGATGACGAGTCCTGGCATAACATCTAGGGTCCTCAGAATAGTCTCGCTGGATAGCGATACTACTGAATAACACTCATCACAAAACATTGATAGCACTGTCAAACAAAATTTTGATTCCTTCTCTTTGATTACTGCTATTTCTTAGTTAATTTTGTCTACAAAATAAAGGAAACGACTATCATTCTCTTCAAACTTTGCGTTTTTCACGTAAACATCGATGTTTTGACGCCTACCTATTTTCCATTGTATTCCAGACAGATGCAGAGCTGAGTTGATGAAGTTGCCTTTGGAGTATTTCTAATAGAATTTTTAGAACGTTCTGGCCACATAGATGGCAGTATAAATACAGAGACCGTAAGCTCAACAGTTCAGTTTACTTGTAGCTGTCCAAATACAGACAAGTCGACATTGATAGATGCATTTGTCACAGATGGCATCAAGCGCTTGTAAGCATCCAGGAGACGCATTTTGTTATGTCTGTGGTGAATTTATCAAGAGCGAAAAAGTATTCTGCTAACATGTGTGAGATCTACAAGGCTTATTTTGATATGCCAATCGGGGATCAAAACAAACCCTGGGAACTTCATTTCACTTGCGAACTCTGTAAAAAAAAATTAGAAGATAATGAAAGTTTTGCTTGTTTGGAATTTTTAATCTTTGTCTGTATTTCTGAGATGAGGAAGTATTTACAGTATTTTAATTATTCAGACTATTGTCCTTATCTTTCTTGCCATTTGTACGACGTTCTACGCTTCGGTCTTCTTAAGGTGCTAGGAATTTCGAACCGAACCCTTTACTACAATCACTAGGGTATATCATTCTAATTCCTTGCCTAGAGCTCCTTATAGAAGTCATGAGTTATCTCCCTCTAACACTGTAAGTTACTTGTTCACCACTACTGTAGCCTGATATTGAACTCAGCACTCTTTTAGGTCAAATAACACGAACTAGCCAATGTCTATATCCACAGTGTTATTAAGGACGCATTGCCCAGTAGATATAGTATTTTTATGTGAACCAGTAATAAGGAGTGCCAGAGAAAATCGTTAGTGTCAAAAAATTGCAATATAATCTCTGGTAAAAAAAAATATTAGAGAAAACAGTTAACATCAAAAAATACTACAGAAAGCCATTAACATTAACATAGAAAATTGCAATATGAACTCTGGTAAAAAAAAGGGTTACTGGACATTAGGTTTATCAGTCCCAAAATTTTAGTTGTTCTTGTCCTTAAGAACACATTGTCCAGTGACGTTGATTAGTTCCTGTGACTTAATCCAAAGAGTTGTGAGTTCAATACCAGGCTACAGCAGCGGTGAACAGGGTTAGAGGACGATAACTTATGACTACCAGAAGAGGTTCTAGGCAATGAATTAGAATAATATACTCCCGTGATTGTAATACTAGGTTTAATTCCAAATTCGTAGCACCTGACGAATGAGCGTACAACGGCCGAAACGTCGTACAAATGGCAACAAAGATGAGGACAATAGTTCAAATAATGTAAATACTAAAATTTTAAAGTTTAAACGTTTTACAATTTTATTGTATTAAGATATTTTTTACTTTTATTTTTTTAAAACCAAACTTTTAGTATTTATTACCAAGTGGATAATTGTAAATGAAAATAGAATGGTTCTTTTGTTATTATTACTTTGCAAAATTTTACAAGGCAAGGAAACAAAGATGAACTCGTTTGAATCACCCTAAATTTTCTTCATTGTTTCATTGATGAAACTGAAATATAGGTAATTATTAAATATATATTAATTCATTAATGCACATGTTTTTGTACAGTATTAACAAAAGAACCATTATATTTTCATTTACAATTATTCACTTGGCAATAAATACTAAAAAATAGAATAAAATACATCATTTTTAAAACACTGGGGTTGCCTAATATTTATGGCCGGTAGTGTATATATTTACCACCCCACTATTTTTTAATGATGTATTTCCTACTATTTTAGTATTTATTACTAAGTGGATAATTCTAAATGAAAATTTTCTTTTTTTGGTTATTATTACTTTGCAAAATTTACAAGGCAGCCAAGAAGCCTTTGCTTTGGCCAGCCAATGAGAAGAGACTAGCATGGGGAAGTGATCACAAAAACTGGACATCAGAACAGTTCATTTGATGCTCATGTTATTGAGCAGTATTAACAAAAGAACCATTCTGTTTTCATTTACAATTATTCGCTTGGCAATAAATACTAAAAATAGTATGAAATACATCATTTTTTTTAAAACACTGGGGTGGCCTATATTATTATGGCCGGTAGTGTATTTCACCTACGAATTGTGCAAAAGAACTCTACAAGATAGAAGGAAAGCTTTGCTTGTTTAGATAGTGGAATTTTGAAGTGTAAAAATTAGGGAATGTTCAAGTTTAACTTTTTTATATTTTTAATAATCGTTTAATAATAGTTTCAATAATCGCTCATTAGTGTCGACAGAATCATTGTTGTTTGTTATACTGGATTACTGTCAACAAGCATAAAAATACAAAGTATTACGTATAGTCACTATGTAGATTGTTTCGTCTGTTGCTCTCGTCGTTATTGTCATATTCACGTTTCAGCCGTTGCACGCTCCGATCTTCTTCAGGAGAATAGAATTATGAACCGAAACCTTTATTTCGATCACAGACATAGATTGTTTTCATTCCATGAGTTATTCCAATTCCAGATTTACCAAACAAATTATGAAATAACGACAAGAAAATCGCATCAAAAGGAGAACATATGCGTAACATCAGGAAAATCAGTGGAAATTTCAAGGGTTTGTAATGAGAAAGAAAAGCTTGCAAATATTGATATTCCCAGAACAAATTCAGGGAAAGTGGCACTCTAGGGAACATACTTGATTAGCTTGAGCAAATGAATGGTAGAACAGATTTTGCAAGAAACAATAAAGAGAGAAAGTTACAAGGGACAGAAAAATGTAGAGGGCCATGACCCGGCACGTCTTAAAGGAAGGTGAGACAAAGAAGAAGAAGAAGACGGGATGAAATGGTAGCATACATGGTATCACTTAACTCTTTTAAAATAGCGCTCCTATCAAATAGCAAGTTTTAATTCTTTTTCTCATCTATAAAAACACTGATTGTTTTCTTTGAAGTGAAGGAAATGACTCTAGTTTTGTATTGATTTTTTGATTCCATTATACATTATACATACGCTCGTGGCCGAGTGGTTAGAACCTCCCTTTTGTACCAAAAACCGTACCACGGGTTGACCCAAGCCTTGTGAATGAAATTAGGTAGACGACTTCATTTCAGAAGTTGTCGATGTTTGGGCTAGCTCGAAGTCACAAGTCCTCGTAGCCGAAGGTTGGAACGCCCTGGCCTTGACCAGGCTTTTGTTCACGCTAGATAACGCGCACTCTCCCAGAAACTGTAACTAATGTCCGCTCAGCATAGTTGGAGTATAAATCACAGGTGTACTCCAGGTATGTTAAACAAACAGAAATGTTCCTGAGCAGTCTTGAGTAAAATAATCTGAAGCAGGTCATCCTTCTTTAGGCTAGTTTTGAATTTAGATTTACCTTTCACTGTCTACTATCAAAAACAAAATATAAGCAGTATAAGCCCGGCGTTGATCGGGTGTAATGAAAGCTTTAAAACTAATCCATGATCCTGGAGCTCAGACTCTTTGGACGTTGGCACGAAAGACTGAATGAATACGAATTCTATTACTCTTGGAAAGTTTCGGTTCGGATACGGCACCAAAAGCAGTCCAATGCTCCATATCATTAGACTTTATTATAAGAACCAAGGATTTCTCGACAATATGCTATACTTGTATAGTAACACTAGCAGTATAGCCCGGCGTTGCTCGGGTATAATGAAAGCTTTAAAACTAATCCATGGTCCTGGAGTTCAGGCTCATTGGACATTGGCACGAAAGACTAAAAAGCAATAGTTGTTTCCCGTTAAAGCGAGACCGTAGATTGAAAGAAAAATGAATGGATGTAAGTCAAATTTTGATTTCCTGGTATCGATATCAAATAAGTCGTAAACTGACTTTTGAAGGCTGACACTAAGAACTACAATTATACCTACTTCGAGCCAAACCCGAAGCAAAATTTAAAATAAAAGGGCTGAAAAAAATACAGACATACAGACAGATAAACAGACACCAACACAAACATCTTGCCTTATATATATATCTATATTATCCATTTTCTGCACTATTATAGGGACTGCAACCTTGAAACATCTGATATTATTTCTTATGTCTTTGTCTAGGAGTGTATCAAATTTGAATAAAATCGGACTACTCCTTCTATAACCCGATTTTTTCGATTATCGATATTTATCGGGGCTACTTCGACACTATACCTAGCTAAGAACACTCGCAGACTCTTTTAGTACAACTGTGTAAATTTTCAAGAATGTCGGTTCTGCCGTTTCGGAGTCTTCAGACACACATACAGACACACACATACACACACACAAAGTTCCATTTATAAATAGGTTTAGATGGCTTGCCATTTAACTAATAGATGGTGAAATATTCCTTTTTGTCTTTTTTCCAAGAACATTCAGGCAAAAGTGACTGGATGTGAGGCGTAAAAATTTAAACGCGGCAATGCGTATCCATTTTTTGGCTTATAACCGTTACGTCACTTCTGATTGAAGTCGACTCTTCTTTATCGCTTGTTTCAAAATCGATCAAATTCTCTGTAATTCCTTTAAGCAAGAATTGTTCCAATCCGTTCCAACGTTCACAGTGATTCTTCACCTTTTCAGACTTGCCTTGTTTGGAAATTCTTTCGCTTTGGTTCCTACGGGTCGTTAGAAGATGGAAACATTATCGATTTAGGTATTTCAAGTTGAAAATTCCAATAATAATTTATAATCAATTTTTACTTTATTGTAAATTCTAAATGGAATGATGTCAGATGCGATAAGTCAAATGATTTAAAGAGAAAAGCAACATTAAAAGATTTTTGCTTAAATTATGCCGTCCGACCGAATATGAAAATCGACTGTCAATAATAAGAACAAATAAATTGGAAAAATTCTTAGAATTCATTATAGCCGTTGCTACTCTTAGTAAAACCTTAATAGAAAGATAACGACGAATCCAATGAATTTACTGCTGTTTTCTAAGTGAAATGAGTTACGTGTGCAGTATCACGTTTCGGAAAGAGAAAGCTTTGAGCTGGGTTCGAATTCCAAACCTGTTCGCTCAGTTCATTTTCACATAAATAATTTTGAGAAATGTAAAAATTTCTTTCCGTCAGTCAGTCAGTCATTCAGTTAAGTGCAATGCGTGATACACGTTTTGGACGATCATGTCTCAAAATAGATATTGTGGTGATACCGAGCAAAAGCGATGGACAGGATGTTTCCTCTCTCACAACAAAAAGGAAAATGACCAAAGTCGTCCGTGCGCCGCTGGACCCGAGCAGATGTTCCGGTTGAAAAATAAAATTTAATCAGATATTAAATTTCCATTTCGCGAGCTTACGCGAATTTTATTTATCAGCCAATGGGAAGCCCAGAATCAAATACAAGTGTGAAATCCTAAACGAGCTGCTGTGATCCAAAAAGAAGATATAAAAAGCAGATACAGACAGACCCCAGCAGGCAGACCTTGAGGAGAAGAGTGTAATCAATATCCCCTTGACTTAAGTCGAGCGGCTACTACGCTTGCCTCTTTCTTTCTCCCCTGTCTCAAAACTACTTATTGACATAAGGAGCGGCTACATCAAAAACATTCCTCACTTACACGCTCTCTACATTCCTAAGCCTTAAATCTCTTTCAGCATTTTATTTGCCGTGAACATTTTAACGTCCGTTGGACCTATATTAAAGTATTACTCTAATTGTAAAAACATTAATTGATATGTATATATATATAAAATGATATTTTCAACTCAATTTTCTTTTCTTGATTTTATAATCATTTTATGACTTATAGTGGGCTATCTACCACAAGGCCAAATTCCGTTAACCTGCAACAGTATACAACTACCCTTCACTAGAACGGAATCCCACTACAACTAGAGAAGAAGTGATAAGCAACCCACTATAATATAACTGACTTGGCAAAAGATTATCCCACAGTAGTTTGCCATTACTTTCTGTGTTGACAGCCAAAGCTATAGAAGCCAATCCGTCCTGTTATTTAACCCATATCTGAAGGGGGAAGAGATGAAGCAATTCAAGTGGAATTTGAACTCGGCTCACCGATTACTCGTTCCTAGCCTATATCCCTTGCACCACAACCTGTTTTCTTTACATTATTTTCTTTATTACTGGTTAAAGTGCAGGCCGGATGTGCGTTCTGGTGCAGTGGATATCGGCTGGGAACGAGAAGTCGGTGAGCCGAGTTCGAACTCTTATTGAATTCATTGCATTCACTTACTCGCAAAAACTCTTGGGAAAGGTCTTAATCCGTCTCTTCCCTCCAGTTATGAATTAAATAATAGAACATATTGGTTTGTATAGACTTGGATGACAACCAGTCTACAGCAGGAAGCAATGGCAATCTACTGCGGCATAGTCTTCTGCCCAGTCGGTCATGTCTCTTTTGAGACATGATCGACCAAAGCGTGTATCACTTAACTGACTGGAAATGCAGGCCAGATTGGGCTAGTTGTGTTTGGCAACTAGTTTAAGAGAAGGACAATTTCGAAGCTAGTTGAGTAGCCCTGGCGAAGCACATACTATCAACTGTTGAAAAATTATGGAATTCACATTTGAAATGTCAGGAATGGAAAAGAAGAAGTTCTTAATACTACTCCTATATTACTTGTTCTTTCACGATGTAAGCAATTATGGATCTCCAAAACCTCTTAACAGCTATTAAAAATGTTTATATGTTTAATATCATCCATTCAAATAAACTCTTCAGATAAAGACCCGATGACATTTTCTGTCTCTTTTGCCTTGAATATGCCCTGTGAGTGTCAAACATCCCATCCTTTTTTCCTCATTATGTGCTCTAGAAGTTTCAGCCGTCTCACCTTCTGATTCTAATTGTAGCTATTATTTTAGGTCTCGTTTTCATTGTTACAAAAAAGGAAAAACATCACCAATAATAATTTTTAGGCATGGTTTAAACAAAATCCACAAAATGGTCACCCACAGGAAATAACCCGACCCTTTTGTCTCTATCATCTGTTTTCATTTGCTTAAAATTCTAATTAGAATAGTTCATAAAGTTTTAAATAAACAATTAATTTGTCGTGACTAGGTGATGTTCATACTTTCTACATCCACCCCACTCTTATCAGTACTCTCTTCCTTCTCCTACTCTCTCCCTGACACCCCCTGCAACCT
Source organism: Ascarosepion bandense (assembly GCA_037127315.1). Lineage (NCBI taxonomy): Eukaryota > Metazoa > Mollusca > Cephalopoda > Sepiida > Sepiidae > Ascarosepion > Ascarosepion bandense. The sequence continues at coordinate 4,151,904 of JBBBDQ010000991.1, forward strand.
CTCAGTCCTCATAACATCCCTCCTCGTCCACCCCACTATCATCAGTAAACTCTTGCAAGTCCTACTCTCTTCCTGACACCCCCTGCAACCTCTCACTCCTCATGACATTCCTCTTATATAACACAATGGTAGTAAAATGCCTTGCTCGGGGCGACACGATAATAAAAAAAAATATTTAAAAACTATATTTACTAATCATAAAGTGAAAAGCTTACAACAAATCAAATACCAATTTTTTTAAATAATTTTGAATTCTTTTCTTTTTTTGTGTGTGTGTGTATGCATAAACGTGACAATTTTTGTCAATACGGGGCGCTCATACACGACCTTATCATAAAATAAGACCGGTAATTATAGTAAATTTAAAGACAAATTACCTAAAATTGAATAAAATATTTGATTTTAGGGAATACATTCGTAAATTTTAAAGAATACTTGGAAGTTATAATTATATAAAAAAAACAAACCCTCACGTCATATTCCTCAAGTAAATTTTACTTACATGGCCGCCATAGAAATTAATTAACGGTAATTCCCGGCTGTTAGTCAAGCTATCAACCTGTCAACATCTTGAATAAACACATATTTCCGTGGTAATAAATGAATTTCAGAGATATTTTAAACTAAAAGGAAATAATATTTGTTTAAAATCAGATTAATTAATTAACCTTAAATCAGTCAATATTCCTCAAATAAAGTTTCAAAAACTTATGTTTTATTTTCGAAATATTTTTATATAAAGAAAGTTGACAGGTGGTTAAATATGGCTAAAATTCGCAATTTTGGCGATTTAAAAAAATCCTTTCAATCAATTAAATTGGTTTTGAAATACAGCAAGTTTTTTTTTTTTAATCATATCACCCCAAACAAGGCGAAAACGCCACTGATGCGCAGGTGGGTACGTAAGAGTGAAAAGATTGGAAGAGAAAAACCGGAAACCACATCCTAAACAGGAAACAAGGGATGAGCCTTTTCAGCTGTTCAATAGACCTGGGTGGAGTGTGAACCGGGCGATAGTTTAGTCTACTCTAACTGAAAAAAAAAATAAAATAAATAAAATAAAATAAAAAGAGTGAAAAGATTGGAAAAGAGAAAAACCGGAAACCACATCCTAAACAGGAAACAAGGGACGAGCCTCTTCACCTGTTCAATAGACGTGGGTGGAGTGTGAACCGGGCGATAGTTTAGTCTATTTTGTTGATTAGAAATATCAAATTTAATATGTTAGCTTAAAATTAAAATAAAAAGTAAAATAAAATACTTTAACGTTTTTTTGTTATTTTTAAAAATTAATTTAAAACTTACATAACGCGTTTCTTCGGGAGTATCTAAAATAATAGCTTAAAATCAGCAGTAAAATAAACTAACAAAATTAAAATGAAAAATTTAAATAAAATTAGAATAAACTTGAGAAAAAAACTGAATTACAATAAACTGAATTATGGTACATGTATAATGAGAATCAATATATATACAAAGCAATCTGTGAGTCTGTGTGTGACTGTTCCCTATGCACGCCTACATTTTTTAAGCTACGCCGTTCAAACTTTCTAGGGACACATATATACAGGTAAGCCACGTCGACACATACTTTTCAGTTTAAGTTCAGCAATTTTCCCTTTCGCAATTTTTGGCCAATGAGGCCGATTGTTTATATTTGCTCCGTAAAACATCTAAGATCTAAGATGGTTGCTAGGTTACGTCAAAGAAATCAAATCACACGTGTCAGAAGAAACTAAAAAAAATGTGCCTTTATATGTAATTTTTATTCCGACGTTTTAAAAATTAATTCAGTCAACAAAAAATGTGAATATTTTTCCCCATAATTTCGAAAGAAAAGAAATATTTAAAAAACAACATTCTGAACTAAGAGCGTAATAGTTTTTATATTTCTACATTTTTATTCTTCGAAAATTTAATAGTTTTGATATTTCTAATTTCAGTTAAACAAAATAAATAATTTTTATTTTTATGTTAAATTCATTTAGTCAACAAAAAAATGTAAATATATTCCGCCGTAATCTTGAAACAAAAACAAACGCAATGTTGTTTACAATGTCACACAAAACATCAAATCACGTTTACGCAAAACAAAAGAAAATAGATTTTTTAAATGGAATTTTTTAACAATTTTAAGCAATAATTTTTTATATAATTATTTTTTTATATAACCCAGTCCTACTACTAAAATATTCTGAGTTTTACGGGCAACGCCGGGCTATGATGCTTGTCAATATATATATAAGGCAATCTGTGAGTCTGTGTGTGACTGTAACCTATGCACGCCTACATTTTTTACGCTACGCCATTAAAAATTTCTAGGGATATATCTACAGCGATGCCAGGTCGACACATACTTTCTGAGTTTTAAGTTCAGCAATTTTCCCTTTCGTCCTTTTTAGCCAATGGAGCCGATTGTTTACAATTGCTCCGTAAAACATCTACAATCTAAGATGGTTCCTAAATTACGTCACAGAAATCAAATCACACATGTCAAACGTGACTAAAATATTTTTATTAAAAGGAAAAAATGAGCCTTTATATTTTTTTTTCTCAACGTTTTAAAAATTCATTTGGTCAACAAAAAAGTGTAAATATTTTTCTCCGTAATTTTGAAATAAAAACAAACAAATGTTGTTTATAGCGTCACACAAAACATCAAATCACGTTTACGCAAATCAAAAGAAAATAGATTTTTTCCTCCTACGACTGGCAATGCCGGGTTATGATGCTGGTACTGATTATAATGCAGCGATGTTTTTTGCAGACCCAATGTTGTTCGACATTTTTAAAATGAACATCGGTAATGTTGGTAGTGGACTATCATGTAATATTGATAATCTTAATAAACGCTAACCTAGTTTGTCGGCGCCAGGTTCAACCTCTCCTAACAAGTCGTTGACCAAAAGATTAACCCCAAATTGAACTCAGAAAGAAAATGACCAAAGATAGAGAGGATCTTTTTTTCTCTCTTGAAAGCAAACAAATCGAAAGATGATGCATAAAAGCGACAGTGAAAAATGGATGCTAATCAGTAGGCGTTGAAAAATCAACTATAGAAAAAACAAATACTGACCAAGAAGCGATGAGATCGACGAATGGATATTCTGTTATAATTTCGAGCAGAGAAAAAGCAGGAATGAACCTGATCTACGATACACAAGGAGAAGAGTGATAGAAAAATCTAGGGAACACATCACAAACAAAATTGTAGTAGCAAACACATAATATCAGAGTTCTAATGTCGTAAGTGTGCACGAGATCTAAGGAACGAAACTAGCAATTTGCGAAATTAATATCAAGATTAGAAGAAATGATTCTGTGTCAGCAAAAGAAAAAAAACCGTGGAATCAACATAAATATTGTAAAATTGCTTTTAATCATTTCACGCCATGCAAGGCAATAAAGCCGTCCTTAGAGACCAAGAAATACGTACAGAACTGCAACATAATATCTAATCACCTACATATATTTTTAATCGAATGAATCCCAAGTAAGTTAGGATGGGATGTGTATTGTGTTGCAGTGGCTATCTACTCGGAATAAGAAATCCGGGAGCCGAGTTCGAATTCCATTTAAATTCATTACTTTCACTTACGCGCAAATACCCTTGGGAAAGGTATTAATCCATCTTTTCCCTCCAGTTATGGGTTAAATAACAGGACAGATTAGGTTCTATAACCTTGGCTGACAACCAGTCTACCATAGAAAGTAATGGCAACTTACTGCGGGATAATCTTCGGCCCAGTCAGTCATGTCTCGTTCCAGACATGATCGCTCAAGCGTGTATCATGTATGGTACTTAACTGACTGAAGGTAAAATGTGCGAGGATGGTGTAGTGAATATCGAATCTGAACGAGAAATGGGAGAGCCCAGTTCGAATTCTAGTTGAATTCGTTCCATTCACTTACGCACAAATACCCTTAGGAAAGGCATGAATCCGTCTTTTCTCTCTCCAGCTATGGGTTAAATATAAACTTGTTGGCAATTGGTCTACCTATGAAAGTAATGGCAACCTACGGAGGGAAAATTTTCTGCCCAGTCAGTCATGCCACTTTCTAGACATGATTGCGCAAACGTGTATCCTGTAGAGCACTTAACTGACTGAAGGCACTGAAGTCACTAAGACTCAAGGAGTTTCTAAGTATGAAAGAATAAGAAAAAAGTGCAAAACATTATTAAGGAGTGAAAACAAAAGAAAAGTACTCATGTAGACAGTAGATAGCAATTGACGCTGCATTTAAATTTGTGAAGATCAAAGTTAGCTGCAAAGCTCAAAGCCGGAATTGTGTTCGATAAACAAGAAGTGCCAGAAAAGAAACTGTTTGTAAAGAACTTACGGTTGCATTTAGTCAATTCAACGACGAATTAATGGGACCTTACCGCCAATCTAGTACTGCGCTTAAATTCATTAAGTTTACGTACCATAGCGAAGAGCTCATCTGAACAATTACCATGAAATTATTTATAGAAAAGACACAGGGAAGCTACATTACGGTTGACTGAATTTGAGATGCCAGACCAGGACCAACAATATCAGTGATTCTTCTTTTAATTTTATCTTCTATGTATATACCAGAAGGACCGGATTATGTGGAAATTATATTCAAATCATGGACGAATAGTAGAATTATTTTTGTGGATCTTCATCGCCAATTTGTTGTGGATTCGTGGCGAAACTTCGCCGGAAGTAAGACACGGAACAAGAAGGTAGATTCGAAATAGTGTATTAGTTTAACAAGAAACAAGATATCAAAATGAAGTGTGAGTAATAAGTAATATAGAAATAAGTATGTTCGAAGGTATTATTACGCTGCTGTTGTTAACAGCTGTATTTGTCTGTACTCGTAACTACTCTTTGGAGGTCACGCAGGTAATTTATATGTAGCAAGAGGAAGAGTTCATTCTTCGTAGGAGGGTACCATAAAACTTATAGGTATGAAAGATAGATTCTGGAGAGAAAATTGTCTGTCACGACACAGTGAACAAATTTTCTTAGCAGTAGATATAGCAATGGATTCAAAGGTATCTTTTCATTTCATATCAGCTGAGAATGGTAGCCGAAGTGGCTCAACGATTTACTGTACCGTAGGTTAGCATCAGCTATGTTGATGAACGGTAAAAAGAGTTTCTATAATTATTAATAAAAACCAATTCAATTTTTGAGACGTTAAAATTAATCAGTCATTACTTATTCCAATTAACAGTCTACTGTCGGTCTTTTTCTTGATCAGCTGTTAACTTCATCACACCGTAATGATACTATTTACTAGCGAAACAGAAGTTGTGCTATAAGCACAGATAAAATTTGAAAAAGTGATGCTATCAGGATGGCCATTGATGAACATCAAGAAGACAGTATACCCCAGTTAGATCCTTGGAGAGACACATGCATTAGTAAAAAATGATCTAGAAGAGTGGCCATTCAAGACAACTTTCCTTTCGCGATTTGATGAAAAAAAAAAGTAAATAAGTTTGGAAGTTCATCCCGCGATACCATAACCTTTCAACTTGTGAAGAAGACCAGTATGCCAAACTCTGTCAAACGCTTTCGAGGTGTAATCCTTTTTTCTTTGAGATACCGTTAAGGAGTCCAACGTAAAACTCTGAAAATAATCGTAGTGCATTTCAACAAACGTTAAGTGATTCTTATTTCCTTGAGATGGCTAACACGGTGGTCTGAAGATATTGCAGCTCATAACTCGTTATTTGTATGTTCAGGTTTACGACCGTGTCACTTTAAAACATCGATTCTTGTCCGGTCAAAGAAGGTAAGAAACGCCGAGCCTGGTAAGTACCTAAATCTGTGACCACTTGGGAATAACAAGCCTAAATTTGCCGGTTTTATAATGAATAATAGCTCGACATTGTTAATCAGTGATCCAAGTTCCAGTTCCAGTTGGGTTCATTTAATTCACATACGTGCAAATGCCTTTCAGAAATATATGAATCTACCTCTTTTTTCCCTGTCCACAGTCAGTGAGTCAAATGCCATATGCGATGCACGCCTGAGCGATCATGTCTCATTTTCTTCGTGACTGACAAGACAATTTTCCTGTTCCAGTCTGTTTGAACCCAGACTGTCCTGATATTCCCTCTCATAGCTGGAGAGAGAAGAGATGGATTAATACCATTTTAAAGGTATTTGTGAGCAAGTGAATGTAACCAACTCGACTGGAATTCGAACTCGGCTCTCCGATTTCTCATTGTTATTATCTCAAAAAAATTCTTACAATCTAAAAATATATTATGGGTTTAAGTATCCTGAAAAAGGATCTTAAGCCGTAAAAAAAAACCGAATTAATCAACAGTGTATGTTCCTAATTAAGTCATAAAATATCACAACTTGACAACCTGAATATCTTTATATATTTGCTCTTCAAGTAAAGTAGTTCCTCTTTCCTGGAAGTGTCATGAAGAACCCCGACATGAAACCCTGACGAGAACATTGCATTAAGTAATTTCGTCATGCTGGAACGGTGGAGTATTTTACTATAGCACTCTGATTTCCATTGCTCTCATAATTAACTAATTAAGAGAAGTGATCATCGATGGTAATTATAATTGAACCTTCATGATAATTACAGCTGGCGACTGAGCAAGAAAAAGACCGACGAATGAATTTAAAAGGAATATCTTAGAAGTCGAATAATGACCAGAGCTTGGCAGCTGATCTCTCATCTGAGCTTGCTCTAATAGCTCAGCCGGAAACAAAAACTCCTGACGTGTTACATTCTTTCAATTTTTTTTTTTTTAATCACATCACCCCTAGCAAGACGGTAATGCCACTGATGTGCAGGGGGGCTACATAAGAGTGAGAAGATTAGAAAAGAGAAAACCGGAAACCGCATCCTAAACAGGAAACAAGGGATGAGCCTCTTCACCTGTTCAATAGATGTGGGTGGAGTGTGAACCGGGCGATAGTTTAGTCTATCTACTCCAATTAATGCCTGGAAAAATAAGCTAATGACATTCTACCATCGTCAATCGAACCCAACATTCGCTAATCGCGTTGAACAAGTCTTCCTTCAGCCAGCCCATCTTTTTTTTTCTCGTTTTTTAATCGTTTCACCCCAATCAAGGCGGTACCGTCACTGATGCGCAGGGGGCTACATAAGAGTAAAAGTTTAGGCAAGAGGTGAGTGAAGATAAAGATGAACCAGTTACAGGGGGTATCAGAGAAAGAGCAAGAGAAGGATGGGAACACAGGTGGGAAAACAGTTGCAAAGGTAGAGAGAAACGAAAAGAACAAGATACACAGGGTGATGTAGAAAGGACTAGAGTCAAACGGATACGAGATGGGTTTTGGCATTGAATTTAAATTCCTGGAGGTTTCTCAAGTAGAACACGAACATACAATAAGATGCTGGAAAAATGTCTGGTTTTCTGTACCACGCCAATAAGTACCTGACTCCTCCTGAAGTTCTCTACCTTTGCGGGAGCCTAACAGGGATTATTGCTGCCATATATGGACATGAGCTACCCAGTGTTTGCTTCCTATCTTCGATATAGTCCCAGAAGCGCCACAGCGTGGCAAATTGTTTTCCACCTCATAATCTTTTTCTTGCAGATGAGACGTCGCAGGCCTCTCACTGCTCTATCGCTCTTTCCATGGAAATTATTCAAACGAACCACATTCCACGTTTCCACGTTGGTGATCAATTTTGCGTCCTACAACCACTTCCTGACCGAAGAAACGTTGTAAACCTCTCGCCGCTCTATTGTTATTTCCATAGAAATTGTTCAGACGAACCACATTCCTTAGTTCCACAAGCTCTTACTTTCATGGCTATGACCCGCCAGGCCATGCACATTGTAGCGAACCTCCATCATTCTCTTTATATTCCATTGGTGAGATGTAAGTTCCACTCGAGCAGCTTCTTTCCACAAACTGCTGCTTTGCTTTTTACTCACGATAGCGCCCAAAAGACAGTTGCGAAGGTAGAGAGAAAGGAAAAGAACAAGATACACGGGGTGATGTAGAAAGGACTGGAGCCAAATGGATAAGAGATTGGAATTGATATTGCATTTAAATTCCTGGAGGTTTCTCAAGTGGAGCACGTACATACAATAAGATGCTGGAAAAATGTTTGGTTTTCTGTGCCACGCCAATAAATACCTGACTCCTCCTGATGTTCTCTACCTTTGCAGGAGCTGAATATGGATTATTACTGCCATATATGGACATGGGTTGACCAGTCTTCAATTCCTAGTCTCGACAGAGTCTTAAAAGCGTCACCGCGTCGCAGATTATTTTCCACCTTACAATCTTTTTCTCGCAGATGAGTCGTCGCAAGCCTCTCGCCGCTCTATCGTTCTTTCCATGGAAAGTTTTCAGACGAACCACATTCCTTAGTTCCACAAGCTCTTACTTTCATGGCTAAGACCCGCCAGGCCATGCACATTGTAGCGAACCTCCATCATTCTCTTTATATTCTATTGGTGAGATGTAAGTTCCACTCGAGCAACCTCTTCCTACAAACTGCTACTATGCTTTATACTCACGATAGCGCCCAAAAGCGTTTCCGCATTCTTGTAGGTGCGATAATTATTCCACCCCTACATTCCCTTTTCTGACATCGAAACGCTGCAAGCCTCCCGCTGTTCAGTCGCTATTTCCATAAAAAGTGCTCAGACGAAATCCATTCCTTAGTTCCACCAGGTCTTACCTTCATGACTAAGAACCCGCCATGCTGCGCACATTATAGCGAACAACCCTCATTCCATTAGCATTCTATTTGTGAAAAGAAAGTTTCACTCAAGCACTTTTTCCCCGCGAATCGATGATTTGTGGAACCAAGCGTATGCTTCCTCGAATCACTACAATCTTAACCTGTTCGTTATACCCACATATCAGCGAAAATCGGTCTAGATCAGGCCGAAAATGGTATTCTCCTGCCATAATTGAAGTAGATTGACTAAACTATCGCCCGGTTCACACTCCACCCACATCTATTGAACAGGTGAAGATGCTCATCCCTTGTTCCTTGTTTAGGATATGGTTTCCGGCTTTCTCTTTTCCAATCTTTTCACTTTTTCTTTTTTATCAATTGGAGTAGATAGACTAAACTATCGCCCGGTTCACACTTCACCCACATCTATTGAACAGGTGAAGATGCTCATCCCTTGTTCCTTGTTTAGGATGTGGTTTCCGGCTTTCTCTTTTCCAATCTTTTCACTCCTACGTAGCCCCCTGCGCTTCAGTGGCGTTACCGGCTTGCTCGGGGTGATATGATTAAAAAAGAATATATATATATATATATGAACAAGAGCTGTTCATTCTTCACTTTCTATTCACGATAGCATCCAAAAGCGTTTCCGCATATTTTCCAAGTGTGAGAATTATTCCGTTCCCTCCCATATACCTTTTCTCAAAGACAAAACACTGCAAGCCTCTCGCTGGTCTATAGCTATTTCCATGGAAAGTGCTCAGACGAACAACATTCCCTAGTTCGACCAGTTCTAACCTTCATGGCTATGTCCCGCCATGTAATGAACCACACTCATTCACTTCATATTCCATTAGAAAGATGTAAGCTCAAAGCGAGCATCTTTTTCCCAGGGACCTTGTCGAACCGGCACCCTCGATCGCTACAATTTTATCTTGTTAATGTCTAAGGCTAACACTTATCTTCCACAGATGTCCATAAACTGTACATCTTACTTGATAACGCTCTACATCGAAGATGTGCGTTTTGGTGCAGTGGATATTGACTCGGAACAACAAAGCTGGATGCCGAGGTCGAATTACAGTTGAATTTCTTGCATTCACTTACGCGCAAATACACTTGGGAAAGGTATTAATCCGTCTTTTCCCTCCAGTTATGGGTAAAAAAATAGGACATTGGGTTCTATAGCCTTGGCTAGCAACCAGAATACCACAGAAAGCAATGACAACCAACTGCGTGATAACCTTCTGTCCAGCCAGTCATGTCTCGTTCCAGACATGATTGCCCAAAGCGTGTATCATGTATGGCACTTAACTGACTAACATCGAGTGCACCATTGTCAAACAGAAAAGATTGTGCACGACTTAAGCAGTGAAATAATTCCCTGGCTTGAAAAGAACTTTTGCACATTGAATATGTTACAAGCATTGGTCGGGAAATTGCTACTTTATTTGAGAATAAAAAGTTCTTTTTTTACACGAACAAAGATATGTCTCCTCACCTGATTTATTCAATCTATACAGTGAGGCAACCCTGAGAGAACTAGAAGTCCTGAAAGGATTCGTCATTGGCGGCCACAATCTTAACAATATAAAATACGCAGATGATACAGTGCTGATAGCAGACATGGAAAGGAAAATACAAAACCTATAAAAGGTAGCGAAAGAAAGCGAGAAGAAAGGACTAAACATGAAGTTAAAGAAAACTGAATGCATGGTCATCAGCAGAAAGAGGAGCCCAATATGCCAATTACAGGTCGGGGGCACTAACATCAACCAAATTTATTTTTGCTTTTAGCAGATGTTAGATTATTTATTTTTTCGTCGTTTGTTTGTGTGTGGTGATTGTATCCGCGATACTACGTCAAACTACAACCCCAAACTTACGGAGAGTAAGTGCTAAATCCACGAAACCTCAAATATAAAGGGCGACAGTTTATGAAAAGAAACAGAACAATCTGTACTATTTAAATATATTTACTTTACAAACAGATAAAAGGGAAACACGGAATAAATAAGTAGGTTGAAAACAATTTGCATCAGTGGATTGAAAAGGCACCCGGTCATCTTATCAACAGTGTTGGCTGAAGGGAAAGTTCCTTTCAATCCTTGGTTGTTTAAGCTTGTTCAGGCAATAGTACCCTATACTGTCAGCAAACAATATAAGATACGCAGATAACCCAGTGCTGATAGCAGACTTGGAAAAGAACTACAAAACCTATAAAAGGTAGTGAAAGAAAGCGAGAAGAAAGTACTAAACAAGAAGTTCAAGAAAACTGAATACATGGTCATCAGCAGAAAGAGGAACCCAATATTGCAAATTACAGGTCGGGGGCACTAAAATCAACCAATTAAGGATATTTAATTACCTGGGAAGTGTTCTAACAGAAGACAGAAAGTGCAACACTGAAATTCCGAAGACGTATTGGCATGGTCAAAGACGCATTCTAAAAGCTGAGTAGAGTCTTGAGAAACAGGAAATTTCACAACAAACAATGAAAAGAGTACTGAACAGTTAGGTGATATCTGTCCCCCTCTCTGACAGCAAATGTTAAATAATCTCCTAAAAAATAAAGAAGAAACTCGAAATCAACGGATATGTCGTTCTAGAGAAGGGTGCTGTGGTTACTATGGACCGAGTACTTGAGCAACGGCCGACATTTTGGAGAAAATGAAAACGAATAGGAAACTATATTTAGCATCAGCTGACGTGTCTGGGACACGTAACGAGGAGGGAGGGTTGGAGAATCTGATACTCACAGGGAGGATAAAGGGAAAGAAAGCCAGGGGAAAACAGCGCGTAAAAACAGGGCTTAAGCTAATGGATGACAGAGAAGAGTTTAAGAGATATAACAAGACTAAATTTGTTGAGAACGACAAGGGGCAGAAAGATGTGGAGGGCCATGATTACTTACGTCTTGCAAGAACACGGCACATAAAAAAAGAATGAAGAGGTACAAGAGTGGATCAATATGTACGTAACTTCTTATCGATTATCATAGGAGATGCGGAATTTTACCGGATATGTCCGAGGGAACATATAAATTCATCTGCAATTTGCGTAGTGCGCGGAAGTAAATGACAGAATCTATGGATTGATAATTCATGCTGAGGCGGTAAGTGTCACTAACCAATTCTCCTGCAGAAAATCAATGTAATAACTAGACGGTCTGTGAAGTTTTTTACACTTACACGCAAACGCACACGCTTTGTAGAACCTTCTTCTTATTCTATGTGCCCTGTCCCTTCAGGACGTAGGCGATCATGGCTTTCCACGTTTCCCTATCCCTGGTGGTTCTGAGCACGCCTTCTCCTGTTACACCGTGCAATCCTCGTTCTGTCATCCACGTGATTAGGTCCTTCAAATATGTTATCCGTTGCTTTCCCTGTCTCTTTTTCCCCTCTATCTGACCTGTTAGTATCAGGTTCTACAGGCCCTCATTGCGCGTCCCAGGAACATCAGCTGTCTATTTCTGATGCTCAGTATTAATTTCCATTTTGCTGCCATCATTTACAAGACCTCATCATTGCTCACATACTTGATCCATGAGATTCCCAGCATCCTTCTGTAGAACCACATTTCAGTTGCTTCAAGTTTTTTCTTCATCTTTGATGGTATTGTCCAGCATTTACTGCCATATTGAAGGACGGACATCACGTAGCAATCCACTACTCTCCTCCTAGTTTCTAGCGAGAACCTACTCCCATATATTTAGAGAGTCTTAATAAAATCCAAAGAATCAACAATATTATTGGTCTTGACCTTGGCATTTGGCATCCCATCGCCATAATGTAGTTTCCCTGTTTCTATTCTATAAATATATGTGAGTAGCCATTTATTTCCAATGATACCTGTCTACTAAGACGGCTAGATAACCCACAGAGCCCACCTGAACGAACTTTAGCTCCAGTTTCTGGAGAGAGCGCGTTCTTCTTTTTTTATGTGTTATATCCCTTCAGGACGTGGGCGATCATGGCCTTCCACGTCTTCCTGTTGTATTGTGGAATGAAGAGATACACAGAGAAATGTAAATAAACTACTTTACTAACAGAGTGGTACAACCAAGATGTATATACAATATTTATAGGCTCTCGCAGTAGTAGGTGTTACTTCCCGAAGTCCGCGATAATGACAACTGTCATGCTAAGCGCACATTGTCTTATATACATCCGAGCGACCGGATGGTAAATGGTACGAGCCACGACACAACACTGCCTATCCGTGGTAGCTCTTAGCATGTTTTCTCCTGTTAGCCCACCCAAACCCAGTTCTGCCATCCACCTGCTCAGGCCCTTCAATTATGTTATCCGCTGCTTTCCCACTGTCTTTCTTTCCCGCTATCTGACCTGTGAGCATCAAATAGATTTTGTTTTAAATCATATCACCCCGAGCAAGGTAGTAACGCCACTGATGTGCAGGGGGTTAAATAAGAGTAAAAAGATTAGAGGAGAGTGAAGAGAAGGACGAACCAGTTAGAAAGGAGCAAGAGAATGATGGGAATACAGGTGTGATGACAGTTGCAAATGTGGAGAGAAAAGAAAGGATATACAGGGTGGTGTAGAAAGAACTAGGGTCAAGGTAGTTAAGAGATGAGTTGAATTTAAATTCCTGGAAGTTGTAGCCGTCAGTAAAGCAAGAATAAGGAAGCGAGTTCCACAGGCGGGAAGTACGGGAAAAGAAGCTGCAGGAGTAGAATTGTCGTCTGCATTTGGTTGACCTAACTGTGATTGGGTGAGACCCAGTTGCCAGTCTGATTGCACGAGTAAACACCTGTTGCGAAGGCACCAGTGACTTAAGTTCGTTGGAGCTGAAGCCATGGAAGTATTTATAGAACAGACAAAGAAAGGGAAGCCACATCTCGTCGGTGGGAAAGTGGCTGTAGTCGAGCCGCCAACTTGGTACCTATCACATTACTGATTCTCCTTTGGAGCCTGTCTAGAACACGGAGATGAACAACAGGGGCACCTGACCATATATGGCAGCAGTACTCCATAGTGGAAATAATAGTCGAGACAAGGCCAGGACGTTCAAATCCCCAATCACGATGACTTATGACTTCGTGCTAATCAGACCAACAACGGTTCCCAAAGGATCCCGTCTACCCATTTTCACTCACAAGGTTTGTGTTGACCCGTGGTATGGTTTTTAAGAATTTACCAAAAGAGCCGCACATTTAGATTGCCTACTCGATAACATAAAGGAGTCACCTCTCTGACAAATCGACCATGGTGGGATTTGAACCCGGGCATCATTTCTATAAACTTTCATGCTCATTGACCTGATGAACTTTCTATAAACAAACAAAGAAGAGAGTACTGGATTGCTATATGGTGTCAGTTCTTCAATATGGCAGTAAATGCTGGACAATATCATCAAAGATGAAGGAAAAACTTGAAGCAACTGAAATGTGGTTCTACAGAAGGATGCTGCGGATATCATGGATCGAGCATGTGAGCAATGATGAGGTTTTGGAAAGGATAGAAACAAAAAGGAAATTAATACTGAGCATCAGGAAGAGACAGCTGAAGTTCCTGGGACATGTAATGAGGAAAGAGGGCTTGGAGAATCTGATACTAACAGGCCAGATAGAGGGAAAAAGAGACAGGAGAAAGCAGCAGATAACACATTTGAAGGACCTAATCAGGTAGATGGTGACACGAGGGTTGTATGGAGTAACAGGTGAAAACGTGCTAAGAGCCACCAGGAAGACGTGGAAAGCCATGATCCACTACGTCCTGGAAGGACAGGGCATATAGAAGAAGAAGAACTTTCCGTTATGATAAATATTCATTGGAGTTTCAACCACCACAGATAAATTGTAAATATCTAGGAATAGAGTCTTGACGTATTATGGTAGCTGTATTAAGAATGATAAGTATATGTTGTGCACAGTTGCATGGTAACTGTTCAGTAACACCTGTTGCTCGTGTTTTTCCTTTCCGGGTTAGACTATTTTGAGGACCCCAGACGCTATGCCAGGATTCGTCATTGGCAGTCACAATCTGAACAACATAAAATATGCAGATGATACAGTGCTGATAGATGACACGGAAAGAAAACTTCATGACCTACTAAAAATGGTAGATGAAAAAGTCAAAAGAAAGGACTACAAATAAACTACTAGAAAACCGAATGTATGGTTATCAGCAAGCTGATGAGCCCAAAATGCGTATTCCAGGTTGGGAATACTAAAATCAAGCAAGTACGAAAATTTAAATACTTGGGAAGTGTTTCTTACGGAAGACGGAAAGTGCGAAACTAAGATCTGAAGGCGGATTGGAATAAAAGAAAACTTCCAGCATCTTTTGATCTGACAAAGTTAACATTTACATATCCGACGAGTTGCATTTTGTAATTAATTATTTCGGGTATTCTTGACATTAAAATATATCGTTACGATGATTTATCTCATCTAAACTTATTTATAAATGGAAATTTGTTTCTGTGTGTGTGAGTGTCTGTTTGTGTGTGTGTGTCCGTTACCTATAGACTCCGAAACGGCAGAACCGATTTTCTTGATAATTTACAGTTGTACTATAAGCGTCAGCGAGTGTTCTTAGCTAGGTTTTGTGTCGAGGTACCCCCGATAAATATCGAAAATCGATAATCAAAAATATCGGGTTATAGAAGCAGTGGTCCGATTTTAATCAAATTTGATACACTCATAGAAAAAGACATAAGAAACGATATTCCGGAGTTTCAAGGTTGCAGTTCTTACGATAGTGTAGAAAATTAATAATATATATAAAAGACAAGATATTCAAAATTCAGTTTACGACGAAAAGAACTTATTTGATATCAATTCCAAAATTTGACTTACATCCATTCATTTTTCTTTCAGTCTACTGTTTCGCTTTAACTGGAAGCAGCTATTGCTTTTTAGTCTTTCGTGCCAACGTCCAAAGAGTCTGACCTCCAGGACCATCTATTAGTTTTAAAACTTTCATTACACCCGAGCAATGCTGGGCTATACTGCTATTATTTTTACAGTGGTGAGTTTCTTTATTATATTCATAGATATCTTTAACTTTTTAATACGATCTATCACTGTGCTAGAAAGCAATTTATTCAAGACAAGCTTAAAAACTGCACTCCCTGGGAACTTTTAAGCAGCACCGTCAGAGGGTCAATTGGGCTTCCGGCCCGAAATTAGATGGATCTTTGATCCAGCTTAGAAAACAGTAATGATACTTTTGAAGAAATAACTCTGAATTCAAACCGTGGAACTTCAAAACCTCTGGCGGACCAAGTCGGACTTGGGCCGTCTCAACCAAGAGGACGAATCGAGTCGGTCGAATGCTTAGTATAAATATATCGCAGTGTGGTGGCTGCTCTACTAAGTTTAGATTATTCAGCCTGAAGTCAAGTTTTCTCCGAGCGATCCCTCTTCTCACGCTCCACTTGGAGTTCAAAATTTGACGGCAACGGTAAAATCTCGCCTGTCACGAATGTTAAATCGGGCTATAAGTCCAGCTCCGGCTAAAAGACAGATTTGGGACAAAATTTCAATTCAGACCGAAAATTGAGTTTTTCAGATCACAAACTCTGTGGAATTTAAAATTTTCACACCAGGAAACCTCTCAATTTAACTGATTCTTGTAGAAATTAAGCTCATTTCTTCAACTAACAAAGTGCGTGGCAAAACCCAAAATCTTGTAAAGTAAAGCATAGGGAACAAAGAACAATACGGGAAGTCAGTCAGCTAATTGCTATACGTGATACACGTTTGGGCGACCAGGTCTTTTTCAAGACGTGACTGACCAGACAGAAAATTTTTCCTCGGTTTGCCATTACTTTCTGCGGTAGACTGGTTGCTAACTAAAGCTATAGATCTCAATCTCTCCTTCTATTCAACCCATATCTGGAGGGAGAAAAGACGGATTAATATCTTTCCCAATGGTATTTGGGCGTAAAAGAATGAAACGAATTCAACTGAAATTCGAACTCAGCTCTCCGATTTCCCATTCCAAGTCGATATCCATTGCGCCACAACGTACTTCCGAAAGAGGAGTTAAAAGCAAGAGAGCAAGTGGCCGACTCATAGGTTGTGAAGGGCACCAAAGCCATTGATTCATGGGATCAGTTGACTGAAGGCGAACTGAAACGCGAGATTGAATGCTTACTGGAAGTTACCCAAGACCGAGCCCTGGATAATAATTCTGCTCGAAAGAACTTTTATCAACAAGTTAATCGTGATCGTACTGTTTGTACCTCATCATCACTTTCTTAATCTCACTGAATAATAATAATAATAATAATAATAATAATAATAATAATAATAATATATTCTTGCAGCGCAAGACAAAAGTCTTTTCACTAGAAACTTTCAGGCAAATATTATACATAATAATATGGATCCAAGATGCAGGGTTTGTGATAAACACCAAGAAACAATAGACCATCTAATCTCAGGCTGTTCTGTACTTGTCCCAAATGAATATAAAAATCGCCACGATAGAGTTGGGCAATATTTACATTGTTCAATGTTAAAACACTATGGTAAATCTGTAAACAAACACTAGTATGAACATCACCCAGCACCTGTTACAGAAATAGTTGTCACCATTCTATGGGATTATACCATCTACACAGACAGAAAAATTGAAGCAAATAGGCCAGACATTATTGTTAAAAACCAGAAAGAAAAAACTTGTCTATTAATAGGTATGGCTTGTCCAGCGGATTGCAACCTAGCAACCAAGGAATTTGAAAAACTGTCAAATCATAAAGACCTGGAAAATGAAATAGAAAAAATGTGGAAATTGAAAACAAGAGTTGTGCCAGTGATAGTAGGTGCACTTGGAATGATAACAAATGGGACAAAACAGCACATTGAAAGAATCCCTGGAAGCTCCAGCTTAAGAGATATACAAAAAATTGTCTTATTAAGTACAACCCACACACTAAGGAAAACTTTGTCTATGTAACAATAGGGATGATAGGGGAAATAGAAAAAACATGAAATGGAGCCATAACAACACGCCTCGACCTGCCATATGTATTCCCGCAGACTTTCTTGGTTGTGCGACCATAGCAGAAATCGAAATATGATGAAAAATGACATGATAATAATGATAATAATTATTATTATTATTTCATAATGATATCGACGGTGTTTATCGGTTGAAGAGGGGAAAGTGGAACGGAGATATCCGGAAAAGGCATGCCACGTCGAACTAGAACATTCTACCGCCATAGACTAAATAAAGGGTCTGTTTAAAAATTCTATCGTATATCACCGGAATCAGGCCAGAGCGTACAACGGCCGAAATGTCGTGAATATGGAAATAAAGATGAGGACAACAGTCCGAGAAACGTAAAGTGTTAATCGTTACTATACCTCATCTCGGAAATGTAAACAGGGAGACACTTTTGTTTAAAAAAGAAGAAAAATAAAAGATTAGAATATCAAAATTGTTTCTCAGGTAAAAAAAACTACGTTCGATAGAAGCGGTTTGGAAGGTGGAACTTTTTTTTTACTATAGCACTTTCGCGCGGATGTAGACATCGTGTAAAGCAAGGAAGCGTTAAAGATGAAAAGAAAATATTGCTGATGTTGAAAGACTTCAAGGTACAATGTTTGTGAATGCAGGGATGTCAATATTTACGACAGTTGAAAGAGCTAAGTGTTTCTCTTGATGCGTGAGTAATATCTAATATCTAATAGCGAATCGAGAGTGGCAGACGGAGGAGAGAGTGGTTTTAATGGCGGACACAGAAGAAGCATTAGCCAATTACGCGCGCGCAACATATTAAAAAAAATAAAACAAAGTTTGAAATAGGAATAAAATTGTGTCCAATATTTGTAGAAATCTAGAATAAAAATTAAGGCAGTTAGTTCAAAGAAAAGTTTCCAGCATGTGGGTGTAAAAGAAAAAATCTTAACAGTCATATAAAAATCTGAAGCAGTAGGAGGATAGTTAATTTTTATTAAACTGGTTTTTGTCAACATAACCAAACTTCCTACAATTTACAGGCTTTGTTCAGAATCATTATAAGGTTATCAGAAGGTGGATTTTGTGAAAAAATTAAATTATACCCTTTCTATGTTTAAATAGATATCTATATATATATATAAAAGGCAATCTCTGAGTCTGTGTGTGACTGTTCCCTATGCACGCCTACATTTTTTAAAGCTGTGCCATTCAAACTTTCTAGGGACACATATCTACAGGGAAGCCAGGTCGACACATTGTTTTTGAGTTTAAGTTCAGCAATTTTCCCTTTCGCACTTTTTGTCCAATGGAGCCGATTGTTTACATTTGCTCCGGTCTAAATTACGTCACAGAAATCAAATCACACGTGTCAAACGCGACGAAAATACTTTTTATTAAAAAAAAAATGAGCCTTTATATTTAATTTTCATTCCGTCGTTTTAAAAATTCTTTTGGTCAACAAAAAAAGTAAATATTTTCCCCGTAATTTTGAAACAAAAGAAATATTTTAATTTTTCAAACAAATACAAAATCTACGCATCTCATTGGCATCTTCTACTACTATTAAACGGGCTATGATGCTAGTTTATTCATAAAAAAGAATAACATGAATTGGTAGAAGTTAATGTTTAATGAAAAACTAAGACGTTAAGGGTATCAAGAGTCTGTAGTAGCCTTTGCAAGAGTGAGTTTATGCGTCGGCAGGAACGTATGTGTGTATGTATGTATGAGCGTTGTCTTTGGATAGGAGTGTCTTTGAAGAGTGAATGGTGAAAAGGAAGAAGGTGAGAGGTGAGACAGAGACAATAATAGCGATCGCTTGACGTTAGTCAAAGGACGTGTTAGTTACGCTCGTCTTCTTTTATCTCTGACTATCGTCGAACTTGGTCCGTCTTTTATGGGGCTCGAAAATGTCATTGGAGAATTCACTACCGGATGTTATTCTGGCCTTTCTATGTTGCTTTTAGATGTTTCTTAGTTTTCTATTAGACAAAAACATTTCGCATCGGGGTGTGAAATTTCGCGAATTTTGTGTGTGCTAAGCAAAGTTTTTAATTTGAGAAAATTCGTTTATTTCTAACAAAACCAATGAGTCAGTGCTTAGCATTTAAATTTTTAAATCTAGAACTTGTTTTGTTCACTACAGATATCTACTGCACTGATTAACAGTTTCAAATGGCGGCCTAAACTCACCTGATGAGGTAGTGTTAACACCACACCACTGAGCAAAGGACCTCCTCGACGCAGGTCACCGGCAATGTGGAAAGTGTTTCTACAATGGCCACATATTCGTGACCAAAGCAAGCCACCTAAATAGAGGTCCTGGGGAGGAGTAAACATTAATTCGGCTTGGGAAATTTAAAAAATTCTGACACAGTTAAGATGAAAAATAAATTGGGATTAAAAAATGGGCGGAAAATGGGAACCTCGACCTGGAAAAAGAAGCCGGGCATAGGCCAGAAACAACACTTACATTAACTAGGTACACAAAAGAGAATTATCTTAACCAGGGAAGGGTTCCACAAGAATCCACCCCGATGCCACAAGGAGACTTAAAAGAGAAAATCAAGGCTAGCCTCGTTCACGCGAACCAGGCTCGCCTCAGTAACCCACCTTTTTTGCTGAAATCTGTCAAAATCAATCGCTTTCTATCAGTTCTCATCTTCATTTTGAGCTGGTGCTCAAAATATCGGATTAGATCCTGATGAGAAAGGCGCTGACCTCGCAAGACATCCTCCGTTCGCGTCATCCAAATCACGATTCGGTCCGTAGCTAGTAGCGACAGAAACACCATCCGTTTCACCCTAGAGAACGGGGGCGAAACCTTGTCACATGCGTATGCACGATCAATGAGCACGAGCTTTTCGGGAGCGATACGAGCCGTCAGCTCGCCGACACGGTCCCATAGAGAGCCAACCGGAGGACAATGGTAGAAGGCGGTCGAAGCCATTTCTTCCAAACCAAGGTTACAGCGTTCACAATCTCGCAAATCCGTCAGACCCTATATAAAAGCCTTGTCACTGAGAGATAGCCTATTCCGAATGACTTACCAGGTAAGCGAAAACTCCGGGTTGCTGACGTAATACGCATCTGGCGTCCAAAAGCAGAACACAGTTAAAAAGGGTCGTAGAAACATTCAATTTTCACGTATCCTGCGTAATTTATATCAGCCACCTGAAAGAAACTATTTTTATAAGAAAAAAAATTTCAGTAAAAAATCTTTAAAACTAAATTTTTAAATAAATGTTGCGATCGGCGAAGATCGTAAATCGATCTTTTAAAAAAAAAATGAGCAGTATATAAAAAATGGTAACTAACCATGAAAATCTAAGGTTATTTTCGGAATCAGCACAATCAAATTATCTAAGAAATGTGTTCACTAATGTCACTTATACTTATGCAATAATGAATTTCGTTAAATGAAAATTTAATTCAATTAATTACTGAATATAACGCACTTAAGTGACCATCATTTTGAACTTCGTATTCACGGGCTTCAGATCATGAATAAAATGTTCATCTTTATTCCTTAGATATTCAGTTCATCAAATTCATTTAAGCCGCTGTGCATTAGCTTTATTTCCCGTGCCCAGCGGATGTTGTAGGGATTCTGGTATAAATCACTGATGTAATCCGGTGTAATAATGTTCGAGACAAATTCAGAGTTAAAGAGCATCTTCAAATGGACATTTCCTTTCCCCGTCTTTTTCTATGCTATTCTATGCACATTCAATAATTTCTCCAATCCGAGCTGAACGTAGTCACCCAGACCTTGACAAGTCATGCACGAAACTTATTTGCTTAAAATGTCCAATTAAATGAAGTATCATTGATTCAAAGGAGAGATTGAATGGTGAGTTGTACAATTTTCGTTTGGTTTTAAGTTGTCAACTTATCCGCAATAATATGCATAACCTCTGCTTTTCTAAATCTTAAGTAATAAAAGAACAACATTCACTGGCTGAATACATATTAAATATCAAAATTCCTGTTTTGACGTTAGGGCCACCCTGTAAAAAGGTTACAACACTTGTTTATTTCATACAAATGCTCAACATTTATTCAATCAGCCAACGAGGATGGACGCCGTCGCATGTTCCACCTCTGCTACCGCCGATGCCGCTGCCGATTCCGCGGATGCCGCCGCCGATTCCGAGGAAAGTAGCCCACGCAGGCTGTAGGGAATCTCAAACGCATATTGCGGACAGGCATTGCTAGAGCCGCCGTGTGAACGAGGTGGACGCGGTCGCACGTTCCACTTCTGCTACCACCGATGCCGCTGCCGATTCCGCGGATGCCGCCGCCGATTCCGAGGAAAGTAGCCCACGCAGGCTGTAGGGAATCTCAAACGCATATTGCGGACAGGCATTGCTACAGCCGCCGTGTGAACGAGGTGGACGCCGTCGCACGTTCCACTTCTGCTACCACCGATGCCGCTGCCGATTCCGCGGATGCCGCCGCCGATTCCGAGGAAAGTAGCCCACGCAGGCTGTAGGGAATCTCAAACGCATATTGCGGACAGGCATTGCTACAGCCGCCGTGTGAACGAGGTGGACGCCGTCGCACGTTCCACTTCTGCTACCACCGATGCCGCTGCCGATTCCGCGGATGCCGCCGCCGATTCCGAGGAAAGTAGCCCACGCAGGCTGTAGGGAATCTCAAACGCATATTGCGGACAGGCATTGCTACAGCCGCCGTGTGAACGAGGTGGACGCGGTCGCACGTTCCACTTCTGCTACCACCGATGCCGCTGCCGATTCCGCGGATGCCGCCGCCGATTCCGAGGAAAGTAGCCCACGCAGGCTGTAGGGAATCTCAAACGCATATTGCGGACAGGCATTGCTACAGCCGCCGTGTGAACGAGGTGGACGCCGTCGCACGTTCCACTTCTGCTACCGCCGATGCCGCTGCCGATTCCACGGGAAGTAGCCCACACACGCTGTAAGGGACATCGAACGCACATTGCGGCCAAACATCGCTACAGCCACTGCGCAAACGAGGTGAACGCCGTCGCATGTTCCACCTCCGCTACCGCCGATGCCGCCACCGATTCCGCGGATGCCGCCGCCGATTCCGAGGAAAGTAGCCCACGCAGGCTGTAGGGAATCTCAAACGCATATTGCGGACAGGCATTGCTACAGCCGCCGTGTGAACGAGGTGGACGCCGTCGCATGTTCCACTTCTGCTACCACCGATGCCGCTGCCGATTCCGCGGATGCCGCCGCCGATTCCGAGGAAAGTAGCCCACGCAGGCTGTAGGGAATCTCAAACGCATATTGCGGACAGGCATTGCTACAGCCGCCGTGTGAACGAGGTGGACGCCGTCGCACGTTCCACCACACATGTTACCGCCGATGCCGCATCCGACTCTGCGGCAAGTAGCTCTAACACACTGTAGGGAACCTCGAACACACATTGCGGCCAAACATCGATCGCAGACAGCCATTGCGCGAACGAGGTGAACGCCATCGCACGTTCCACCTCCGCTACCGCCGATGCCGCTGCCGACTTCTCGCACGCTGTAGGGGACCTCGAACGTACATTGCGGACAAGCATCGCTACAGCCGCCGTGCGAACGAGGTGAACGCCGTCGCACGTTCCATCTCCGCTATCACTGATAGCGCTGCCGATTCCGCGGCAAGTAGCTCTTGCATGCTGTAAGTGACCTCGAACGCACATTGCGGGCAAACATTGCCGTTTAAACTAATGTCTCATTTTTAGTGGTTTAGAATCACATACCACTAAAGAAACGGCAAGAAAATAAAAAGTATAATACATTATTCATCAAGCAAGAAAGATTATGTATACACAAAGATATCAAATTACACCGAACTTCAAATAAATACAAAAAGATTTTGGAAATAGCAGCAGGAAAGTCAAATGACTCTGAAGAGTGAAGACATTATAATTAATAACCTCATAAAACTTCGAAGTTGTCATGAAGTTGTCATGTCACCGCTCAGCTAAGAGAAAATTTTCTCCACATTAATTCCATTGACGCACAATCCTCGATGTTGAGCGCATTATGACAAAATATCTGCTTGCCTAAAATGTCTTTTCTGCAGTAAACTACAGAAATATACAGCAATATTGGCAGTAAGTACGATTATAATTTAATACTATATATATATATATATATATATATATATATATATATATATATATATATATATATATATATCGTTAAATATAACAGACAATGAATGTCTATTATGTTTAATCATGAGCCGTTCTAAACATCGTATTTTGGCTTTAATTTCAGGTGAAAATAAAAACAAAAATTGTCCTACATTTGAACACTTTTTATTATGCTGAGTCTATGCTTTCGCATCACATGAGCCACCTTCGGAGAAGTTACAGGGACGTTGACATAAAGACATCCGCCATCAAAGATGATATTATCTTGCGTTGACATAAAACATTCCTACAACAATAAAATCACCTTTCAATATGGTCACAACACATTTAGATATATGACTCTGTTAACATTTCTGTCTCTCACGCGGCGATATATATATATATATATATAGTACTAAACTCCCACCGCATTCACTTACATATCTTACCAAAAATAAGTCGTTTTCACCATTTATTTTTCATTTCAACTTATCACCCGAGGAGGAGCAAACGTAGCTCCGAAACGCGAAAATTTTTTTTAGTGATACTATGCTTTTATAAACCATTGTAACAACCATTAAAATATAAAGCTCTACGTTGTATCGAGCACTCTTTATAAAAGTAAATGCATGAACAGTGGGTGTAAAACCTACGTGTTCAATAACTTTATATACACACACTCATCCGCAGACAGATCTGCCTCTCTGTATTACGACTCATCAATATAGCTTAGAAGCTGGTCACTTCCTAACCCAGGAGTGAAACCCGACCGCATTAGCTTCAGTCGGCGATTCTACCCCTAGGCCACGAGCGTCCAGTAGAGTAAAGCTGGCTTTTTAGCGCGTATAATCACGCCCAAAAGCTAGAGTGCTCCAATTCATTATCGAATGAGCGGTGCGTAAATGCCGGAGTAGCTAGTGTTTACAAAGTCTACCACTCTCTCTCTCTCTCTCTCTCTCTCTCTCTCTATACATATATATATATATATATATATATATATACACCATACTACCGAGCGCCCATAGCTTAGAGGTACAATCACCGATTGACGCCAATTCGGTCGGGTTTCAATCTCTATATATATATATCCGCAGACAAATCTGTTTCGATGTATCACAGTTCATCAGTACGCTTAGACATTGAAACCCGACAGAATTGGCGTCAGTCGGTGATTCTACCTCTAAGCTATGGGCTCCCGGTAGAAGCAGGCAAACTTTTAGCGTATGATGTATCATACACCAATAGCCAGAGTGCTCTAATTCATTACTGAATGAGCGATACGTAGATGCTAGGGTAGCTACTGTTTTTTTTTTCAAAGTTTACCATCTTCCAGAGTGCTCAATATAGCTGAATGAAGCTAGATCTCATCATCAGTTGAAAGGACTTGATATAACCGTTCGATGCTCTTTTGCTTTCTAGTCAACTTCAACTTTTTCAAATCTTATAATGGAATCTAAATCGCTATCTTCTGTTTTGTCAATTAATCTTTTTTCTCTTGTAATTATTTTTTTATATTATTTGACCTTTGAGTCTTAGCATTGCCTAACCTTTCTTAGCGTTAAATAATATAATGTGATAATGTTTAGCGCCAATATTGTTGTCTTTTCAGTAGTTTTTGTAATAAAATGTATAATCAATTGGAGTAGATAAACTATCGCCAGGTTCACACTCCACCCACGTCTATTGAACAGGTGAAGAGGCTCATCCCTTGTTTCCTGTTTAGGATGCGGTTTCCGGTTTTCTCTTTTCCAATCTTTTCACTCTTTTCTTTCTTTTTTTTTTAATTGGAGTAGATAGACTAAACTATCGCCCGGTTCACACTCCACCCACGTCTATTGAACAGGTGAAGATGCTCATCCCTTGTTTTCTGTTTAGGATGCGGTTTCCGGTTTTCTCTTTTCCAATTTTTTCACTCTTTTCTTTCTTTTTTTTTTTTTCAATTGGAGTAGATAGACTAAACTATCGCCCGGTTCACACTCCACCCACATCTATTGAACAGGTGAAGAGGCTCATCCCTTGTTTCCTGTTTAGGATGCGGTTTCCGGTTTTCTCTTTTCCAATTTTTTCACTCTTTTCTTTATTTTTTTTTTCAATTGGAGTAGATAGACTAAACTATCACCCGGTTCAATAATGTGGTTTCCGGCTTTCTCTTTTTCCAATCTTTTTACTCTTACGTAGCCCCCTGCGCATCAGTGGCATTATCGCCTTGCTCGGGGTGATATGATTAAAAAAAAAATAGAAAGTAGTTCTTCATCGTAAAGTGCTCGATGTCAGGGTGGAGATAGATCGTTGATAGTTTTAGTGCAAAGAATTTGTAACTTTAACTGAGCAGGTTCATGCCGACTTCGATATTATTTCGTGAGAACACCGTTAAGATGTCTTCACTCATTCGATCTGGGTTTATACCTGATGATGGTGGTTTAACACCGAAACTTTATAGCTATCAAGTTGCAGTATGTCATTATTATTATTATTATTATTATTATTACCATATATTTATGCTCTACTTCTACGATTTAAAGTAAATATCTATATCCATTAGTAACTATTATTCATATTATATATATAATTATATATATATTTAAAACAGAAATAGTGGTTGTTCGAACGAGAGAAATTGGTATAGAAGAAAAGTACGAAAAACTGTGAAAATTTTGTTTAAATTATAGAGAACACCGTTAAGATGTCTTCACTCATTCGATCTGGGTTTATACCTGATGATGGTGGTTTAACACAGAAACTTTATAGCTATCAAGTTGCAGTATGTCATTATTATTATTATTATTATTATTATTATTATTATTATTATTATTATTACCATATATTTATGCTCTACTTCTACGTTTTAAAGTAAATATCTATATCCATTTGTAACTATTATTCATATTATATATATAATTATATATATATTTAAAACAGAAATAGTGGTTGTTCGAACGAGAGAAATTGGTATAGAAGAAAAGTACGAAAAACTGTGAAAATTTTGTTTAAATTATAGATTTATTGTTGCTATTATTATAATTATTACTTGCTTTTTGTATGATGTATTAAGTGTCCATAATAGTATTTTTGTCGCTACACGTGTTTCGAGTCTAAAGTTGACTCTTCAGACGAATAAACTTGTGACTTCACATGTCAAGATCCGTTTGCTTTGCTGATGGTCAAGGTATCGTGTATTAATATAAGTCAAGTAGGTCAGAAAGTTAATATGCGTGCGTGTTGGGTTTTTTTTTTTTTTCACACTCGCACGTTAAGTTTCCCCTTTCGCCTTCTTTGACCGTAAAAAACTGTTTCACTGACTTGCGAAATTTAATTTTGTCTTTATAAATATATAATGAAGCTAAATTAGAAGAATTTAGAAATTGGTGATAATTTATTTCGGGAATATTTTGAAGAGATTTTTTTATTTTTTTTTTTAAATCATATTTCTTCTGAAAAAATAAAATATTCATCTCGTCAGACTGAAATCTTTTAGGAAATTTTATAAAAGATTTCGGGCTGACGAAAGTGACTTGGTATGTATCAATGTTCTGCAAGCAATTGTCGTTTAAAAGACATTCGTTATTTATTACACAATTGTTTTTTATTATATGGCTCATGTTATCATGTAAATTTTACAGCTTTTAACTGTGTTTTTGTTGAATATCTTGTAGAGAATGCATGATGCGGGGAAGTGTTTAAGTATGAGTTTAATGAACATTTTTCCTTCGTTTATTTGTACGTTTTTGCTGTACGGTGACTTGAACAATATGATAATTCACTTCCTGTTGGCGTTGCTTGTAGCATGTGGTGCGTATGTGATGTTACCTGAAATCCACTCTCTTTTAGAGCTGTTTCATAATGTTTCTTAGCTTCGGTGAACATGGTTTCACTGAAACAATTGTCGGAAAGCTAGACTGCTGGACGAAAAAAAAACAACTCTTTATTAAATAAACAGAGTGTCTGTTTAAATACAGTCAGTCAGTCAGTCAAGTGCCATACGTGATACACGCTTGGGCAATCATGTCTCTTTCGAAACATGACTGACTGGGCAGAATGTTATCCCGCAGTAGGCTGCCATTACTTTCTGCGGTAGACTGATTGGCTATAGAACACAATCTGTCCTGCTATTTAACCCATAACAGGAGGAAAGAGATGGATTCATACCTTTCCCTATGTTATTTGCGCATATGTGATTGCAAAGAATTCAACAGGATTTTGAACTCGGCTCCTAAATTAATTTTTCCGAGTAGATATCCACTGCCCCACAACGCACTTTCAAATACAAATAGTCACTAAATATAGCATTTAAGTAATAATAATAATAATAATAATAATAATAATAATAATCTGATCTGATTGTGATCTGCGTCAGTTACAAGACGGCAATAAATCTAATTCAAAACACATTAAACAGAATTATTTTACGGAATACAAGAACAGTATACAAGAAGCCAAAGAAGAAATCAAGAGCCATATAGTCAGATACAAAATATTGCAATATAGGAAAGAGAACATCTCGCAAAATTACAACCTACGAAGCATAACCTTGAAACTATTAAACTCTACAATGCAGTATTAATTTAGGGTGAAGAAGACACTCATATAAATCTCAATGAAGCAATATATGTATCAGCAATAGCAGCAACGAAAATATATTTTACGAGGATCACTACAACAAAAATCCTCAATTATCTTAGACCCTGCCGTAACAATAAAAAAATTAGTGCAAGAATAAGCTTACAAGTACCTAGGTGCAAATGAGAGTGAAATAATTCATCATGAAAATGAAAGAAATAGTACGTAAAGACGGCTACCACTGGTATTAAAAACTGAATTGAATTCTCAGAACAGAAATATGGTCCTAAATAACCTTACCATCCCAGTAGTCCAATATAGCTTCAACATCTTGAACTGGACTTTAAACGACATCAGACGAATGGATTCTAAGATAAGAAAGCTTCTTTCTAAACATAAGATGCATCATCCAAAGGCTGATGTAGACCGCCTATACATACTCCGTAAAGCTAGAATTGTCATACAAGACTACAACTATTAGCTTACTAACATATATAAAAACAATAAAAGTCTGGATGATACCGTTAGTCAGGCAACATGAAAACAGAAAGAAAAAATACTCAATAATGAAAGAAGACTGTAAATACGAACAAGATTTTCATTTAGTAGATTCTGTAGAAAAGCATTTTAGAAACCAAGAACCAACTATTTTGGCAAAAAATATGAAAAAGAAAGCCAAGGATAAAGCTCTTGAACAAATGAAACAACGCTGGCAAGACAAACCTCTGCATGGCCAATATACAGAACGTGTTGATAAACCTAATGTTAATAAAGTTAATACTCATCTATGGTTACGTGTATCTGGATTAAAGCCTGAAACTGAAGGCTTTATTCTTGCTGCGCAAGACCAAAGTCTTTTCACTAGGAACTTTCAGGCAAATATTATACATCATAATGTGGAATCAAAAATGCAGGTTCTGTGAAAATACCAAGAAACAATAGACCATCTAATCTCAGGATGTTCTGTACTTGCTCCAAATGAATATAAAAATCATCACGATAGAGCGGGGCAATATTTACACTGGAAAATGTTCAAACATTATGGAAAATATGTAAACAAACACGGGTATGAACATCACCCAGCACCGGTTACAGAAATAGAAGATATCACCATTCTATGGGATTACACCATCTACACAGACAGAAAACTTTAAGCAAATATGCCGAACATTGTTGCAAAAAGCAAAAAAAACCATCTTGTTTATTATTGATATGGCTTATCCAGCGGATTATAACATAGCAACCAAGGAATTCGAAAAACTGTCAAAATATAAAAACCTGGAAAATGAAATTAATCGTGCCAGTGATAGCGGATGCACTTGGAAGAATAAAAAATAGAACAAAAAACACATTGAAAAAATCCCTGGAAACCCCAGCTTAAAAGATATAAAAAAATTGTCTTGTTAAGTACAGCCCACACACTAAGGAGAACTTTGTCTATGTAACGCTAGGGATGTTAAGGAGATATGAAAATACTTGAACTGGAGCCATAACAACACACTACCATCTGCCTTAGGTCTTTCTGCAGACTTGGTAGGTAATGCAACCATAGCAGAAATCTATTTATAATGAATAATAATTATATTGGTCAACATGATTTTGTGGCGAAGAAACGAACCAGAAACGGCTAATTTGTTTGTGCTGATTCGGAGTAGATTTTCATGGTTAGCTACCATTTTTGCTGTCCTGCAATTGCTCAATTTTGGGGAAAAAAGATCAATTTTACGATCTTGGCTGATAGCAACATTCAGTTTTTAAAGAATAAAGAAAATACGTGTTTTTGAGTTAGAAATTTCAAAATAAACGTACCGAATGTTTACAATTTATAACCAAAATTAAAATTAACTGATAAATTTTACTCGTAATGCATTTTATCAGTAATAGGCTACTATGAGTATTAGAGTTTATTTTTTACATAGCCATCTACATACATTTGTGAATAAGGGTAGTGTTGTAAGTGACGAGCAAGGAAAAGAAATTCACCAGGACATCAAAACAATGGAAGAACGCTACCAGAGACGGTGGACAAATTTTTTTTTTTTTATTTTTTAAGCGTTTCACCCCGAGCAAGGCATGTCACTGCCACTACTGTGCAGGGGGCTACTTAGAGTGGAGAAAGGCTGATTAAATATAGGAAATGACAGAGTGGGTGATAGGCGGGTAAGGATACCGAGAATGAGGGTTGGGTAGATGAGAGTGTTGTGAGAATAGTTGGGAGTTAGTGTGATAGGAGGTGTCTATTGACCCTACATTTAAACACCTGGAGATTGTAACTGTCGGGAAAGCAGACTTGTGGAAGGGAGTTCCACAGGCGGGAAGCGCGAGAAAAGAAGCTGTTGGAGTAGAATTTACGGTTACATCTTATTTGTTTAACTGTAAAAGGGTGGGACCTAGTTGCCAATCTAGTATCTCGTGTAAATTCCTGCTTAGGCGGCACCAGTGATCTAAGCTCATCGGAGCAGAAGCCATGAAAATACTTGTAGAAGAGGCACAGGGAAGCCACATCACGCCGGTGTGAGAGCGGCTGCAGCCGGTCTGCCAAGTCAGTATCAACCACGTTACAGATCCTCCTTTGTATTTTGTCAAGAAGCCCAAGGAGAGCAGCAGGGATGCATACGGCGCGAGATTAAAAACACTTAAATAACATTGATCATGACAGACAATCAAGAAAGAGAAAATTTTTACATAGTTTTTATGTTTACGAAAGTTTAATTTCTGCTGTTAGTTTAGTAAATGATGCCTTATTTTATTCAAATGTGCTATTTTTAAAGACTTAGTTTCTGATTGTTATTGAAAAAAATAGTAGTTCTCAATAAGCAGACCAATATTAATTGGTTTAAATACGAATTGAGAGCTTTCTGTGATTTTACTTTGAGAAAATTACCATCGATTAATATCATATATAGAGAAACAAAAATTTAAAATGCTTTTTCGCAAAAAAAGAAACATTTCTGTGCAGCAGAAACGGTAGCTAACCAAGAAAAAGTAAGGACATTTTCAGATTCAGTGCTTTCAAGTTAGCTATAAAATATGACCGGTGTCTTGATACAATTTTTAAAAAAAAAAGATATTTTCTTGACCAGTGTAATTTTCATATATATATATATATATATATATATGTGTGTGTGTGTGTGTGTGTGTGTGTGTGTGTGTGTGTGTGTGTGTGTTTGTTTGTGTGTGTGTGTGTGTTACGGAAAATCCCGAAGATTAACAATATTTATATTTATATTATTTGTTTGAACATTATTTTTAATCAATACTTGTATTTGAGTAGATATTCTGTTTTTAATCAAAAATATATATATATATATATACAGTAGCGAGCATAAAGATCAGAACGACGTTAAGAAAATGTCTAAATGTGCTAAGAATATAATTATATAATATTCGAAAAAATAGATGATCAAAAACATCAGAACGATTAACAAAATCATATTATTAAAATGGATACATCATATCAAAATAAAAATAGCGTTCATATTTCCTCAGTACTTGATGTGTAAACCTTTACTTTCAATAACAGCTTGACATCTGCTTCATGAGAGAATTAATGTCTCGCATTCATTAAAGGATATTTTCTCCCATTCCTTCTTTCAAATAAGTTCATAGTTCTTCGACGTTTGTTGGATTCTTTTCTTTAGCTCTTTCATTTAGCAACTTCCAAACATTCTCAATAGGATTCATGTCTGGGTTTTGAACTGGCGACTCCATAACAGTAAGATCCTCCTCAGAAAGAAATATCTCAACAAACTTCGCTGTGTGACATGGCGCGTTATCTTGCATTAATACAGCTGGTTGATTAATTGCAGTTCTCAAATTAAGCACAAAATGTTTCTTCAAATATATCTTTGTATACAGTTGCGTTAATTTTACAATGTAGCCTAACAAGAGGTCCCGTACCATCAAGTGAAATCATGCCAAACACCATCACACTTCACCCTCCAAATTTAATGTTGCTTTCAGTGCACTGAAATGTTGCTTTCAGTGCTTCTTAGGACTGCGTTAAACGAATCTTCTTCCCATCACAACCGAACAAGTTAAACATTGACTCATCGCTGAAATGAACACAATCCCACTATTCTTCTGTCCAAATGACGTGTTCAGTGGCTAATTTTAATCGGCTCATTTGATTCTTTTTAGAAATGTATGGCTTCGTACAGGCTACTCGACGGTTCAGATTTATTTCATTAAGTCTTCGGGAAATTTTTTTTTTAATCATTTCACCCCGAGCAAGGCAGAAACGCCACTGATGTGCAGGGGGGTTACATAAATGTAAAAAGATTAATTAGAAAAGAGTGAGGAGTACAAGCTAGTTAGAAAGGAACAATAGAAAGCCGAGAAAGCAGGTGCAATGACAGATACATAGGCGGAGAGAAAGTGAAGGTTATACAGGGGAGGAGAGAGAGCTAGAGTCCAGTGGTTAGTAGATGAGTATTAACTTTGCATTTAAATTTCTGGAGGTTGTAGCCGTCAGGAAAGCAAGAATACGGGAGTGAGTTCCACAGGCGGGAAGTGCGAGAGAAGCTGCAGGAGTAGAATTGTCGTCTGCATTTGGCTAACCTGACTGTGAATGGGTGGGACCCAGTTGCCAGTCTGGTTGCACGGGTAAACACCTGTTGAGGAGGCATCAGTGACTTAAGCTCATCCGAGCAGAAGCCATGAAAGTATTTATAGAAGAGACAAAGCGAGGCCACATTTCGACGATGGGAAAGTGGCTGCAGTCGAGCCGCCAGATCAGTACCTATCACATTACAGACTCTCCTTTGGAGCTTGTCAAGAACACTGAGGAGAACGGCAGGGGCACCTGACCATAAATGGCAGCAGTACTCCATGCACGGACGGATGGTTGACTTGTATATATGCAGGATGGATTCAGGTGGAAAAAACATCCTGGATCGACATAGTGACCCAATCTTCTTAGCAGTAGATAGTGTGCCTTGATATTTTAATGCCAAGGTTAGCATTAGCTGTTTCACGGATAGCAGTTGCTGTCGCAAATCGATCTTTTATTGATTCTTTACCAATCCATCTGTCTTCCCTTGCAGTAGTTTTCCCAGGCCTGCCAGGTGGTTTATTGGCTTCACATGACCCAGTTTCCCCAAGTTTTCCTAAAATACTACGAATAGCACATTTAGATTTCCCAACACTCTTTGAAATATCCCCAATCAAGAGTTCATTACGTAACTTCACTATCAGTTTTCTAAGTTCCAATGACGTCACAGATTTTTCTCCATCTTTACAATCCAATAAACCTTAAAGAGCCGGTGTAATTTAGTAAAATATCCGATTTTATATTCTTACCCTAAAAAAGTTTCAATAATGCAAAATGGATTTATTTAATTTAATCGTTTTGAGGTTTTACATCATCTACTTTTTCGAATGTTATATAATTATTCTATTAACGTTATCAAAAAAGTTTATTGAGCTTTATATTTTGAAATGATATAATTTACCTTTATATCCTTTTTTGCTTGGTAAAATGTTCTTTGAAGCTTTTAAAATAAAAAGGTTATTTCATATTTAGACTTTTTCTTAACATCGCTCTGATCTTTATGCTCGGTACTGTATATATTTCTAAGGCCTGACTATTTACGATAGATTTCGTTAAGGAAATGTATGTCATTCGGCAGGATTGTAGTCCCTTTTAGACTGCGGAATCATTCGTGGTCGAGCGGTTTAAGACGCACCAGATCAATTGGTGACTTCCTTTATGTTGATAGGGTTCGCAGGTTCGAATTTTGCCAAATGACATATTTTCGTTACAAAAATTATCGTAATTAATCAGGCCGGTAGATATAAATATTTAAATGTACTGCTTGATTAAAAGCTGGAGATGTATTCAAACATAATTATCGAATAAAAATAATGTTCAAACAAATAAATTATATATATATATATATATATATATATATATATATATATATATATATATCACGCTGATATACCAATTTAATTTTTGGAATACTTACCAAAGATGTTTATACTGCAAATTAGCCATATATTATTTTGTAAATAGTCAAATGAAAGGCTGGTGGGTATCATACTGCAGAAGACGAAGCGAGTATTTTGTCTTCATGCGCCGTCCTGAGGTAAAGACGAGCGTGAAATTTTTCAAATGATTAACGGACTTGGCTCGATGTGTAGAAATGTCGGCTTCAGCTGGTCTCGTTACAATACCTGGTGAATTCCCTCGGGTAACCACAATCAGTTTAAATAGCATTGTCAAACATTTAGACACGAGTCAATGGATACCTGAAAAAGTGTAGCTGTTATCAGCACTTGAAGTGGAAACGACCTGCCCAGTTCAAGTTCAAGGGTCTGCTTCGTTAACAAAGCAAGAGTGTATCTTCTTGGATTAAATAGCAGAGTAGACTTGGGGTTCTTGTTTTGTCTGGCATCTAAAGTATGTGAAGGAAAATCTTGAAGTGAAACCGTTGTAAATAATAGTGTACATACGGCTCTTTAACCGTAGTAGAGTATCTATTCCATGTTGAAGCTATAGAGAGATGGTTAATGTCTATTGATTCGGTCTTGTGTCATACATAACCGAACTCCCGACAGCTTACAAGTTTCATGCAAAATTATCAGAAGGTTAATATCAGAAGGGGAAAGATGGTTGGTTGGAGATTGTGGAGTAACAAAAAATACATTTGTTAAGTTGAAATAGAAATTTATTAAAAGAAAAAATAACAAGAATACGTAGTAGTTAATGTTCAATGAGAAACAAGTAATGAGTTTAGGGTATCAAGAGTTAAAGAAATGTTCCTAGTAGTAATTTGTTGGAAAGAGTTCATGCCTATGTATCTAAGGTTATTTATAAATGGAACGTTGTCAGTGTGTGTGTGTATGTGTGTGTGTGTGTGTGTCCGTTACCGATAGACTTCGAAACGGCTGAACTAATTTTCTTGAAAATTTACAGAGTTGTACTGTAAGCGTCTGCGAGTGTTCTTAGCTAGGTTTTGTGTCGAGGTACCCCCCGATAAATATCGAAAATCGAAAAAATCGGGTTATAGAAGGAGTGGTCCGATTTTAATCAAATTTGATACACTCATAGACAAAGACATGAGAAATGATATTCAGAAGTTTCAAGGTTGAAGTTTTTACAATAGTGCAGAAAATCGATAATATATATATATATAAAAGGCAAGATGTTTGGGTGTGTGACTGTTTATCTGTCTGTATGTCTGTATTTTTTCAGCCCTTTTATTTTAGTTTTTGCTTCGGGTTTGGCTCTAAGTAAGTATAATTGTAGTTCTTAGTCTCAGCCATGATACCATTTACTCAGATGACTTATTTAACATTCAAAATTCAGTTTACGAAGAAAAAAACTTATTTGATATTGATAGCAGGAAATCAAAAGTTGATTTACATCCATTTATTTTTCTTTCAGTCTACGGTTTCGCTTTAACTGGAAACAACTATTGCTTTTTAGTCTTTCGTGCCAACGTCCAAAGAATATGAGCTCGAAGATCATAGATTAGTTTTAAAGCTTTCAATGCACCCGAGCACCGCCGGGCTATACTGCTAGTATCTCTCTCTCTCTCTCTATATATATATATATATATATATATATATATATATATGCGCAATCATGATAAATATATATCCTTCAATACTCGACGACATAATTATTGCCAAAAAATAAAAATAATAAAACACTGTTAAAGAGCAAATTCGCGGCAAGTGCTTTCATATCTGATAAAAAATTTAATAACCGATAATAAAGAGAATATACTGATCCGACGCGGCTTCCATATTTTTTTTTAATTTCCATGAGCGGGACAGGAAAGTAATATATATATATGAACAGAATAAATAAGGACAAATAAGAAAAAGTGTCTGTTATCTAAAATGTTTAATTTTTACAACGTTCTTCAGAGATTCATTAAAGATTCATTAAAGTCTTTAATAAATCTCTGGAGAAGCTTGAATTCGATCCATATATATATATATATATATATATATATATATATATACAAAACTGGTGACCATTGAAGTCAACACTCAAGGGCGACAGACTGTTTCATGCTAAGCGCAATCATCAGGCCTGATGATTGCGCTTAGCATGGCACAATTTGTCGCCCCTAAGTATTGACTTCAATGTTCACTGTTTTATTTTGACATATGCTCTATCTCTGATATTGAGCACTTTATCCTATAAATATAGCACACATTAAAACTATATTTATTCATATATATATATATATATATATATATATATATTAGGTTGTTACAAAAAAAATAGCCGATTTCAGGAGCATAATTTTATATTTTAAAAAATAACTGTAGAAATGTTGAAATTAGTCAAAATACGATATTGAGCACTTTATCCTATGAATATAGCACACATTAAACTATATTTATTCATATATATATATATATATATATATATATATATATATATATTAAAAAAGGATTAATTCAAAGATGTTGAATGGCCATTTCGATATAAAGATCCCCACGGGGGATAACACATCACCTCAGCAACAGAAAAATCCTATCAGAAACTCTTTTTCTGTTGCTGAGGTGATGTGTTATCCCCCGTGGGGATCTTCATATCGAAATGGCCATTCAACATCTTTGAATTAATCCTTTTTTAATATATATTTGCTCTGTAATATTTTATTACATGGAGCTCTCTTCCTGTATCATTTTTTAATATTAAAATAAAATTTTTAATATTAATTAGGATCGGGTTTTTGGAATTTACCTTCCTGCTTTTTTCCCTTGGATTGAAGTATCTGAATTAAAAAAATATATATATATATATATATATATATATATTAGGTTGTTACAAAAAAAAATACCGATTTCAGGAGCATAATTTTATCTTTTATGTAGAAATGTTGAAATTAGTCAAAATACGAGCCTTGGAACATCTATGCATCTCTGCCATTGATCGATGAGATTATTTATTCCTCGTTGATGAAAAAGGTATGGGTTACGATGCAACAAAATCACAGGTTTTTACCTACAATTTTACCATTTATAATATACTTAAGTGCTACAATATTGATAATCATTGGGTGAAAGATCAGGAGAATATGAAGGATATGGTAAAGTGCCATATCCCAAGTCTTTGAGTTTTTGTAACATCATTCTTGTTACATATGGTCGCGCATTATCATAGAACAGCATAGAACCACGTCGATTCACCAATGCAAGTCTCATTTTTTTATTTTGCGGGCGTGCATGCATTTAAGCAAGTTGATTGCAGTAAAGCTCTACATTAATGCTTTGGTTGGCTTTCAGAAAGCTGTCGTGGATAACACCAATTGCAGACGACCAGAAAGACACCATAATCTGTTACTGATGAAACTTTAGCTTCGAGAAATGGGGGGGGGGGGCTGAAAACGATCAAGCCATTCATCAGGTCGTTTACAGTTAGCATAAAAAAATCCATTTTTCATCACAAGTGTATATTCGGTCAAGAAATTTGATCATTATTTTTACGCAGAAATAGCATCAGGCAGACTTTAAAACGCCTAGGTTTTTTTTATTTCAATTGAGATCATGAGAAACCAATTTATCGAGCCTTTTCACCTTGCCAAATGGCGTGAAACAGTTGCAATGCTAACACCAAGCATCTGAGACATTTCTCTGACACGTTAACGTAAGTTTTGCTCAACAAATGCTTGCAATTTCTAATTGTCAAGACTGCGTGTCCGTCCTCTACCTTCATCTTCAAGGTACTTGTCACAAGTATGAAATTTTCTGAAGCTCCTTTGTTGTCCGACCATTTAGGGGGTCTATCTCTCCATGTTGATACTGGCAGAGGTTTGGGAGGCACTGTACCCAAGTTGAAACTCATGCAAAGAAAAGCAAACGAAAATGTTTTTCATGTTCATAATTAAAGGCTTTCATGCTTCAAGAATATTTCTGCCTGAAATTATGTTAAAAACTATTAGAGAGAACACATTAATTATTATATATACCAAAATTCACCGAATATGTACCCCGCGAATGCTATGTTAAAATGCCTTTTCAAAATACAACATTTCGAGCCGCCATAATTTTTGTAACAACCTAATACATACATACATACATACATACATACATATATATGTGTGTGTGTGTGTGTGTGTGTGTGTGTGTGTGTGTGTGTGAGTGAGTGTGTGTGCGTGTGTGTGTGTGTGTGTGTCGGATTAAATAGATTGCAAACATTTTTAATAAAATCCGTTTATGCTTACGGATAATCTTTCGCGTATTATAATTGAAAGGTGTTAGAAATGAGCTGTATTGTCTTAATCTACAATGGAGTTTGGGATAGTCATTATTAATGAGAGTCTACTTAATATTTTTTAGTTCAGAGTAAAATATGTTTTGTGGAGGAGTCTTGGAAACAGATTGAAAAGTACTTGGATACCTTCAGAAATGAATGATAATAACATCTGTCAACGTTACAGTTTAATTCTGACATCTTTCAATTAATAATACGTGAAAGATCATCCGTGAGTATGAACGGATTTTATTAAAAATAAGCAGACACAATGTTTGCAATTTATTTAATCTGACATGTTTAAAAGAAAACGTTCTGCCTAAATACACAAATTTTAAATTATATATATATATATATAACAGTTTTTATTATAATAGATAGGATATTGATTTCAGTTACTTTCCCACTTGCATAATATAGCTTCCCTGTGACTTTTCTGTGAATAATTTCATGTTAATTGTTCTTATTAACTTTTTTCTATGGTAGCTAAAACGTATGATTTTTTTTTCTTTTTGACAGATTGTAGGCGGAGCTTACAATGATAATTAAATAATGTAAATAATAATTATTCGTCGTTACACGAATTTACATTATATGAAATATTTAAACAGCTACACAGTATTCAAAAAATCCAAAATTAAACTCTTATTAAGAGCTGAAACATCATCACAAAAGTAATAAAAATTAGTTTAAACGTCAAAATAAATATTTTTCAACAGAGTGTATCTTATATATTTATAAGTTTAGATAATTTGTTCCTTTCTTTGAATACAGTTGTTATATCTGGTCTGGTGCTCATTCTATATATTTGCAGATTCTTGATAACACCCAAAGAAAAATCTGCAATATTATTGGCCCCAGTGTTGCATCTCGCCTTTAGTCACTTTCCCACTTTTGTAATGTAGATTTCTTATGATTTTTCTATAAATACTTTCATGGTAATTGTTCTGATTAACTGTACCCTATAGTTATCTAGACCTTGAGACTTTGAGTGCAGTACTAAATTGGCGGCAATACTTCTTCATTTTACATTTGAAATGGCTGATGTGACCGTAAATTTTCTGTTAAGAGTTTCTTCTATTGCAATTCTAGCATATGACACTCTCTTCCGGTTTCTTATTTTCCAGTCAGCTTCTATTTTCAAAAATGTAACTACAATATCAATCGTTATCTAATTTCTTCTTAATTCTTATTCATTTAATAATTCTCTTTATTTTTATTTTATTTTCTAAGAAATAGTAACAGTTTGCATCTTAGTAGCTTTATTTGCCTAGATTTGGGTGAGATGATTTTAAAAATCTAAGATTCAATATATAAAAATTGGGGACGATTTCAACAAAAATACAAAAGTATTTTGAAAATAAATGATTAATATTATGTTGTAAACTTTGAAGTTCTGAAAAAAAAAATTGTACAGGCAAAAGATTTTTACCATAAATCTTTTTACCAAAAAAAAATTGTCATGTAACATGTTGAAAATAAACAATGCAGGGAAGCTAACCTTCCTGTTATAGGATATATATATTTAGAGATTCTTAATAACTTGGATCGTCTAACTGAATATACCACTGTAAAATCGATAAAAACTTTCGTTCAAATATCAAAAAGGTAGCTCTGTAAAATGGCAGCCAACTGAAGAAGTTCCGATGATACAACAGCCGAAACGTTATAAATATAACAATCAAGATAAGCGTGCTAGTTGAGTCATACATAATTTCAGTATAGAGGCACTTCGATGTGGTGCGATGGTTAGCAAGCTAGTCTCGATAGATCGATTGAATAGTGAGTTCGATCCTCAGTGGGCGCCTCTTAATTTCGACTTTATGCACATCTGTACTACCGTCAGAAAATCATTTTGAGCACTTCGAGGTGATGCAATGGTTAGCAAGCTGATCTCGCTTGATCAATTACGACTGGAGAGTGACTTCGATCCTCACTGGGCGGCTCATATTTTTGGCCTTGTGCAAATCTAAGCGCACTAAAGCGCTGACTTTGTAGGACTCTGTGCCTTAGAGCGAAGAGGAACTCAGATGAAGCTATGCCGAAAGGGAAGAATTTCGTCTGGGGTAAACAGAAAAAAAACCCTGATAGCGCGTATGCAGAGCCTACAAGAGATTTTTGCATTCGGAGTGACCCACGTAAAAATCAGCCTAGTAACCAATCCTGCCATTTTTGGGAGGCTCGGATAAATATCGTGCACATCTAAGCTACAGTCAGAAAATCATTTTGAACATTTCGACGGGGTGCAATGTTTAGCAAGCTTGTCTCATAACTGGACTTTCTCTTTTCATTCAAATTATTTGCAGCTATTCTTTCTTATTTTAATAATCCCTTGTTAACCACTGAAATGATATTGGTAATACCTTGGCGGACGTTTGCAGTCTTTGGCTGCTCTTTCTAGTTAGTATTATTATTAGTAGTAGTAGTTTTTCTTTTGCAGGGAAATAACAAATAACTTTTGACACGTATATTTCTCTTCCATTTTCAAATTTTTCATGAAGAAATAACAAACAGAGTGACGCAGTCCTCATTAAAAGATGAAATATCGAACGATCGACAACTGGAAAACTAAAAACTTAGCCTGACATCTGAATTTTAAAAGCCAATACACCTGCGCACGCACATGCGCAGAGTTTCATTTTATCTTTAACTGATCAACATCGTAAAATAAAAGTTTAAAAAAAATATGTAATATTGGTTTTAAGTAAATTTCTTGAAAATTTCCACTATTTTATCAGCATCTAGACACTGGTTTTAGTCCTTTGACGCCTGCATTAAAGCATCCTTCCTTCAATCCTGTTAAAAAAAAAATTACTTAATTGTTACTTTTGGCAAATATTTCTGTCCAAACAGGTTTAATAAAGCAATGACTTCAATATTTTTTTCCAAGTTAAAATATTTTTACACTTGTAAAGAGATTACTGATTTTTTTTTTATTCATTTATTTTTACCATTTTTTTTACTTCAATATATGCAACCGTTGCAAAGTAAAATAATTTTATCAAAAGTTTCTAATTTAGCTGAAAAAGAAAAATATTTTGTAATATTAATTAAATGAGAGGGAACCGGTCCAAAAGAATCAATGTGTCATGATACAAACTCTTCATAAAAATAATGAAGGCAAGTGAGTATATTGAACGAAAACACTGTTAAAATAGAATAAAAACAGTGAAAATTCTCTGAAAGAATGAATGTATATTACCAAAAAAACATCTTCACAAAGAACAAAGATGGGGTTTACGGTAAAGCAAAATTCTTGATAAAGATTAGACTGTTCAGAAAGTAATTACGATTGAAAAGAAAGATTATAATAATAAATGTAAGCTAATATGTATATTAACTTGTTGTATTGCTCGGCGTTGCTCGGAATTTTTTAGTGGTTATATTGAAATGGTAAGGTCAAGTGCTTATTCAAAAAGCTCCAGTTACGGTGACGTGTAAGTTGAAAAAAATATGCAAAGTACGTATTAGTTTTTGCTATGTTTGTAAAAGGGGATTCATGATTGGTCAATTTAGCCAATAAACGGGAATAATGTATGTACATTTAGAAAAACGAGGAAGGGTGTTACAGGAGCCTGTAATGTGATGCGATAATGTTGTGACGCTGAAGAAGTGGATGCATTCTCCCTGAAACATCGGAGTGGTTGACAACTTGTAGAAAACGTGAAATTGTTATGGCATATGATAAGGTAGAAGTTACAAAAAGAACCGGAGAAATAAACGATCGTAAAAAAGAACATTTTCCATTATTTTTTGCCGTACTTTGCATCAGACTTTGATCGTGACTCGATTTTGGTTGAGTTTGAGTGAAGCGTCTTTAAGAAATGTATAAAAGTGCGCAAAAGATCACTCAAAATTATGTTTGCCGTTGATTTTTGACAAACACTGTGCATTGATTCAAAAGATTTTCGTGTACATCAAAGGTTCGGGCCTTGATCTACATACCCGATTTTGGTTGAATTCTCATAGGTCGTCTCGGAGGAGAAGAATTCGTAAATTCTAAGCGTTTTGGCGATTTCTGCCGTACCCTGTAAATCAAAAAATTCAAAAACATTTTGCGTATATCAAAGGTTTTTGTCATTACCTACAGAAAAACCCAATTTTGATTGAAATCGAGCCAAGGGTTTCGGGGAGTAGGGTTTGTTAGAATGAAGACACACAAACACACGTAGACAGACAGACAGACAGCCATTTTTATAACAATAGATTCAGTTAAAGTGCCATACGTGGTATATGCTTTTGGCCGATCATGTCTCGAAAGAAACATGACTGACTGGGCAGAAGATTATCCCGCAGTAGGTTTCCATTGCTTTCTGCGGTAGACAGGTTTCCAACCAAGGCTATAGAATATAATCTGTTCTATTATTAGGACAGATTGTGTTCTGTTATATTATAACTGGAAGAAAGAGACGGATTAATATCTTTCCCAAGGGTATTTGTGCGTAAATGAATGCAAGGAATTCAACTGGAATTAGAACTCGGTTCCCCGATTTGTCGTTCCGAATCGATATCCACTGCATCACAACGCAAATATAGATTACTTAACAAAAATGTAATCGGTTTCATTTTCACAAAATATGCATCGTGATGGGTATGAAAATGTTTGGTTTTGAATTTAAAGGATTCCAGGTTTTAATTTTTAAAATTTACACTTCTTTTTTTTTTTTTTTGAATGTTTTAGTACGTATGAAACGTTTTTGTGATCGGAACAAATTTAAATCTGCATGTGCTAATTCTAGTGAGTATAGATGAAGCATCATGAACGTCCGCTAATTCTAACGATCATAAATATTTTTTACGTTTTCCGAGCGTGTGCCTATGCGGGAAAATAACACCTTTTCTAAATACCAATACATGACACATCGATTGAAATGCATTTTTTACCTAAGGAAGCTGCTGCCAATAAAAGTTTGCATGGATTTTTTTTTATCATTTCACCCCGAGCAAGGCGGAAACGCCACTGATGTGCAGGGGGTTACATTAATGTAAAAAGATTAATTAGAAAAGAGTGAGGAGTACAAACTAATTAGAAAGGAACAATAGAAAGCAGGTGCGATGACAGATACATAGGCGGATAGAAAGGGAAGGTTATACAGGGGTGGGGAAAGAGCTAGAGTCCAGTGGTTAGTAGATGAGTAT
Organism: Ascarosepion bandense; assembly: GCA_037127315.1. Classification (NCBI taxonomy): domain Eukaryota; kingdom Metazoa; phylum Mollusca; class Cephalopoda; order Sepiida; family Sepiidae; genus Ascarosepion; species Ascarosepion bandense. Next base: position 4,195,542 of record JBBBDQ010000991.1, read on the forward strand.
TGACTTTGCATTTAAATTTCTGGAGGTTGTAGCCGTCAGGAAAGCAAAAATACGGGAGCGAGTTCTACAGGCGGGAAGTGCGAGAGAAGAAGCTGCAGGAGTAGAATTGTCTTCTGCATTTGGCTAACCTGACTGTGAATGGGTGGGACCCAGTTGCCAGTCTGGTTGCACGAGTAAACACCTGTTGAGGAGGCATCAGTGACTTAAACTCGTCAGAGCAGAAGCCATGAAAGTATTTATAGAACAGACAAAGGGAGGCCACATTTCGACGATGAGGAAGTGGCTGCAGTCGAGTCGCCAGATCAGTACCTATCACATTACAGACTCTCCTTTGGAGCTTGTCAAGATCACTGAGGAGAACGGCAGGGGCATGGTCGTTTCCAGTTCCTCTGATCGTGATGGACAAAACCGTTCACATTCCACAAGACAAAAAAAAACCAACTTCTGTAAACAGAGTCCCTATTTTAGAGTAGACACTGTTTTCTCATTTTGTGATAACTATTAGCTTTTCTGTTTTTCCGTTGACATGCAAAACTCAATTTTCATCATCCGTAACGATTCGATCCAAAGATCACAGTTTGGCATTCCAAGTTAAAAGGCTGCTGCAGATTGTATTCGATTTTTGAGCGAAATCTATTTCCGAACACAAATTTCTCCTTTGCAAGCTTTTTCAATCAAAGTCGCAATTGCACTATAAATAACACACACTCTGATGGAATATATGTATAACTCATTCTGGACCCGGATTTTAATCATGAAAAATTGGTTCTTGTCTTATTGGGCGACTTAAAATCATAACGGTGAAGTGCTTAACACCTTAACCCTGGAACACTAATCATCAATTAAAGCTACACCACTACTAACCCGATTTTGAAAATGTCAAAAAATATTAAATATAAATCTTTATTGAAAATATTTTACATGCAGGCACTTCAAAATTTGTACTTTGAGTTAACATTAATAGGAACTGAAAAACACATTTAGGTAAGAAAATCAGGTACTGAAAATTTAACTTAATTGTATTTAAAATGGCGTCATTTGCGCTGGGTACTATATGCCTGAATGTGCAATGTGGTGCAGTGGATATCGACTCGGAACGACAAATCGGGGGTGCCGAGTTCGAATTCCTTTCATTCACTTTTGCACAAATACCCTAGGGAAAAGTATTAATCCGTCCCTTCCTTCCAGTTTTGGGTTACATAATAGTACACATTATGTTCTATAGCCTTGGTCGGCAATCAGTCTACCGCAGAAAACAATGGCAACCTACTGCTGAATAATCTTCTGCCCAGTCAGTCATGTCTCTTTCGAGACATGATCGCCCAAAGCGGTTAACTATGTTCACTTTCTTAGCGCAGCTTAAATGTGGCACACGGTCGAAAGTATGGAACACCCAGGGAAGATCGAACTCATTGAATAATTGTAATGATTCTAGCGAGACAAGCTTGTTAACCATTACACCACCTTGTGGTGCCAATGTCACTCAAATATTGCGCCACGAATACTACTATTCTTTACTTAAATAGACTATTTTAGACCATGGCCCATTTCATTATTGAGAGTGCTCCCGGGGTGTCAGTCAATCTACAACAAGTTTGAAAATTCGAATATATATAACTCATCTTGGAAATATAGACTAATGTTGTTTTATGCTGCATTTAAAGGTAGCACAAAAATGATCGTATGCGATAGGACATTCTCTTCAGCATTACATATTTACCATATACTCAAATCTTTAGTATGAGGTTACAGCTCTCAGCAGAAGGCCCCATCATTTTACAGTTAGATCAACCAAATCCAGCCGACAATTTTACTCTAACACCTTCTTTTCTCGCACTCCCCGCCTGTGGAACTCCCTTCCATATACTTGCTTTCCTACAACCTCCAGAAATTTAAATGCAAAGTCAATTCCAATCTATTCTCCACTTACTCCAACTCTTTCCACATCACCCCGTGTATCTTGTTATTTTCCTTTCTCTCTACCTTTGCAACTGTCTTCACTCTTACGTTCACATCTTTTTCTTACCCTTTCTGTTTCACCCACTGTAGCTGGTTCATCTTTGTCTTCACTCTCCTTCTGCCTAAAACTTTAACTTTATTATATAGACCCCTGCACATCAGTTGTTTGAGGTGAAATGATTTAAAAAAAGCATCTGTCTCATAACAAGTAGTAGGTTTTTTTTGGTTGGAATTATTAGACCCGTGCCCAACGAATCTTGAATTCAGAGTTATTTTATAACTCCTAGACAGCTTACAATTTACTACTAAGAATATATGCTGTAGCATTTAACCCATAGTTATGGGAAGAAGAGACAGTTACATAACTTTTTCAATATTACTTGCACGTAAGCTAATGCAATGAACACGACTAGAATTCGAACTCCGATTTCTCATTCTGAACCGTTATCTACCTGTACATTGCTAAGATATCGGCCTACCCTGGAGCGAGGCAGGTGATGAAGTGCACACGGGGAAGAAAGGTGGTCTGCTTTTTTAACTGTATTGGCATTTATAAACGATAACGATATAGAAGACTTTTTTTTCATTTTCTAATGTTTTTATTTCACTGGATTTTTTCTTTCGTTCGTTTCTTTCTTTCTGGTATTTACAACAGGGAGTTGTAATTAAAATGGATGAATCTTGAGCAGGTCTCAACTGGCGATGAGTTTCTGGGAGTGCCTTCTTTGTTTGTCTCGAAGGCAACTTCGAATGAAAAAGAATAAACGCCATCATTGCTCAAAATGTACATCAAGACTTCAGAATTAGACACACAGATATATATATATATATATATATATATATATATATATATATATATATATATCCGCAGACAGATCTCTTTCGCGGTATCACAGATCATCAGTACAGTTACACATCCGATTGCTTTCAGCCAGGATTGAAAACCGACCGAATTGTCATCAGTCGGCGATTCTACTTCTGAGCTATGGCCACTCAGTAGAAGAAGGCAGATTTTAGCGTGTGATATAAACGTACGCCAGTAGCCGAGAGTGTTCTAATTCATTACTGAATAAACGAGATGCTAGAGTAATTACTGTTTTTTCAAAGTCTACCATTCTTCCAGAGTGCTCAATCAGGGTGTGAGAGCGTAAATAGTCTCTCTCTCTCTCTCTCTCTCTCTCTCTCTCTCTCTCTATATATATATATATATATATATATATATATATATATGTATATATATATATATATATATATATTTACACTCTCACACCCTGATTGAGCACTCTGGAAGTATAACGTATATAACGATCATATGCACGCTAAAAAGTCTGCCTTCTTCTACCGAGCGCCCATAGCCCAGAGGTACAATCGCCGACTGACGCCAATTCGGTCGGGTTTCAATCCTGGGTTAAAATATATAATATATATATATATATATATATATATATATATATATATATAGGTATCATTATAATCTTGCGAGATAAAGTTAGCGCCTTATTTTGGTCAAAATTAATTCCTTCTGTGTTGAGAGTGGCGTGACCTCTCCGGACCGTAGGCCTAAGCTATCATATAGAAGTCGTGTACTACGCTTATTATATGAACTTACTCTCGGTGACACCGACAAGATGTATTAGAGATAGAGCATGTGCAAATATAAAAGTGGACATTGTTGTCAACGCCCAGTGACGTTTCATGCTTAAACACAATATATCTTTATAAATATATAAATATATAAAAGAGAGAGAGAGAGAGAGAGAGAGAGAGAAAGAGAGCTGGTGCTATTGTTGAATTGTCGTCTAAACTACACAAAAATGAAAATAATACAAACATCTCATCTTTACTGATATCTATTCACCAAAATTACAAAATCTATTCAATAAAATCTATTCAATAAAATCGATTCAATAAAATCTATTCAATAAATCAATAAAATCTATTCAATAAAATCTATTCAATAAAATCTATTCAATAAATCAATAAAATCTATTCAATAAAATCTATTCAATAAATCAATAACATCTATTCAATAAAATCTATTCAATAAAATCTATTCAATAAATCAATAAAATCTATTCAATAAAATCTATTCAATAAAATCTATTCAATAAATCAATAAAAGTCTATTCAATAAAATCTATTCAATAAAATCCATTCAATAAAATCTATTCAATAAAGATCTATTCAATAAAAATCTATTCAATAAAATCTATTCAATAAAAATCTATTCAATAAAATCTATTCAATAAAATCTATTCAATAAAAATCTATTCAATAAAAATCTATTCAATAAAATCTATTCAATAAAATCTATTCAATAAAATCTATTCAATAAAAATCTATTCAATAAAATCTATACAATAAAATCTATTCAATAAAAATCTATTCAATAAAATCTATTCAATAAAAATCTATTCAATAAAATCTATTCAATAAAATCTATTCAATAAAATCTATTCAATAAAAATCTATTCAATAAAATCTATTCAATAAAATCTATTCAATAAAATCGCCATTTCAGAATCTACTTCATCTAGCCTTGATCGTCTCCTTGTTTAAGTAGGTGAATGTTGCCATAATCTTTGCCTTCAGGTGTTAAAAGGTGTTTTTTGGTTAACAGTATGGTCATCAGCAAAAAGAGCAACCCAAAATGCCAAATACGGGTGGTGGGATACTAAAATCAAGCAGCTACAAAAGTTTAAATATCTGGGAAATGTTCTAACAGATGTAAAGTGCGACACAGAGACTCAAAGGCGAATTTGCATGGCGAAGGACGCATTCCAGAAGCTGAGTAGAATATTAAGAGACAAGAAAATTTCACGAGAAACAAAAAAGGTAGTACTGGATTACTACGTGATGTCATTTCTTCAATAGGGCAGAGAATGCTGGACAATATCATCAAAGATGATGAAAAAACTTGAAGCAACTGAAATGTGGTTCGACAGAAGGATGCTGCGGATATCATGGATCAAGTATGTGAGTAATGATGAGGTGTTGGAAAGGATAGAAACGAGAAGGAGTTTAATACTGAGTACCAGGAAAAGACAGCTAAAATTCCTGGGACATGCAATGAGAAAAGAGGGCTTGGAGAACCTAATACTAACAGGCCAGATAGAAGGAAGAAGAGACAGGGAAAACATACTTGACTGTCCTGACCACAATTTCTCTTTTAAAAAGAGCTAAGTGAATATTGACTCGGAACGAGAAATCGGGAAGCTGAGTTCGAATTCCACTTGAATTTCTTGGGTTCACTTACGCTCAAATACTTTTGGGAAATATATTATGGGTTAAATAATAGGACAGATTTGGGTTCTATAGCCTTGGCTACCGCAGAAAGTAATCGCAACTACTGCGGGATAATCATATGCCCAGTCATGAGACATGATTGCTCAAGTGTGTATCATGTATAGCACTTAACTGACTGACTCACATTAATTATGGGATGTGCGTTGTGGTGTAATGGATATGTGCTCGGAATGAGAAATCAGAGAGCCGATTTCGAATTCCAGTTGAATTTCTTTCATTCACTTAGGCATTTTAGGAAAGGTATAATCCACTTCTTTTCCCTCCAGTTAAGGGTTGAATAATCCAATTTACTAAGACGAAAGTGTATAGAAAGTGCTTTAAGACTTCTAGTCTCTGAAGACAAGGAATTAGAGAATTACTGACTGGAATTGGAGAGCCTGTTTATGCCTGGCTTAGAAATTTTTGTAATATCTCGGTCTCGTTAGATTCTCTCTCTAGCCCTTTCGGTTTTGGGCTAAAAAGAACAAACTAGTACGTTGATTTATTTTATTTCTCTACTTTGTTGGTTGAGAGGGCGGTGTCTTTTTTTATCATTTCACCCCAAGCAAGACTTTAACACCACTGATGTGCATGGGGTTACATAAGAGAGTTAAAGTATTAGGCAGGAGGAGAGTGAGAACAACGACGAACAGGCTACAGGGGGTGAAAGAGAAAGTGCAAGAGAAGGATGTGAACACAGGAGTGAAGACAGTTGCGAAGGTAGAGAGAAAGGGAAAGAAGGGGTGAGGTAGAAAGGGCTGGGGTTAAAGTGGATAAACGATGGGAATTGACTTTCCATTTAAATTCCTGGAGATTATAGCTGTCAGAAAAGCAAGTATATGGAAGGGAGTTCCACAGGCGAGAAGCGCGTGAAAAGAAGCTGATGGAATAGAATTGTCGCCTGCATTTGGTTGATCTGCATTGATTTGGTTAGTTGACGTGTAGGACGAAAAATAAAACTGTTGATCAGCTGACTAGTACTGATATCTCAATAAAAACATAAAGGAGAAAACAATGGGAAACATCCCCGCTATCTAGCCCAAGAACTATCATAGCAGCATGCAACTGAAGTGAAAAAGATATCGGACGGAGACCAGGAATGAGTGCAACGATACAAACATTCAGTTAAGTGCCACAGATGATACACGCTTGGGCGATCAAATCTCGAGTGTAACAAGCTTGATTTGGCAGAAGATTTTCCAGCAGTAAATCGCCATTATTTTCTGCGGTAGAGTAACTAAGGCTATAGAACCCAATCTGTCTCCATAGCTGGAGAAAACAAATATACGATTTAATACCTTTCCCAAAAGTATTTGCTAGTAAGTGAATGCAAGTAAGTCAAGTGGAATTCGAACCCGGCTCTCTGAATTATCGTTCAGAACCGATATCCATTGCTCCATAACGCACAAACGTTATGAAGGGCTGCAAAGGATAAAAATACTGTGGGGAACCACGATCGCCTACATCCTGAACGAATACGGTACTTAGAAGAAGTACTCAAATACGTGTACAGGACTATTTACCCTACTCTTTCAAATAAACCCCAAAAAGCCTCTGCCCCAAAATTCTATGCTTTCATCACTAGGCTATCTCGAAGCATTTATTGAAGACTGCTTAAATTTTTTGGATGAAAGTAATACATTTTCACTGGAACTGTGATAGTGAAATTTATTTTTATCATTTTTAGGAGGCGATATTGTTGCAACTGGCGGGAAATCAAAGTGACTACTGCCAGGTGTATCGATTAAATTTACTCAAAACTTCAAAATAAGAATTGATGATGAAAGACTGTTCGAACAATTATCGCTGCATTTATTCCTTGTCAACACTAACTGCTTTCGACTGATGTCAAAGAAATGTTTCTCTATCCCTCTTTCTCGCCCTCTCTCCTTATCTATCTATCTATCTATCTATCTATCTATCTATCTATCTATCTATCTAAGGTTCATTGTGTCCTGTCCTATCTATCTATCTATCTATCTATCTAATTGTTCTTTGTGTCCTATCTATCTATCTATCTATCTATCTATCTATCTATCTATCTATCTAAGGTTCTTTGTGTCCTATCTATCTATCTATCTATCTATCTATCTATCTATCTATCTATCTATCTATCTATCTAAATCCGTTGTTTTCTTTCCCTTTCTTTTTCTTTCTCTCTTTCTATCTCTTCCTCTCTCTCAATCTGTTCATTTATGCTTTTCTTTCTTTTTTTTCTTTCTCTCTTTCTTTTATGGTGCCCTCCTATGAGGAATGGACTCTTTTACTAACTATATAATTACCTGCAGGAGGCAGTCAAGTAAGTAGATAACGGCAGTTATGTGAGCAGTTAAAGCCAGCTACGATCTGGAGACAATAAGCAGAGCAACTGTACCGTTCGATCTTACTTACTTAATTCTATTTACTTATATTAACACTTAATTTGCACATATGTTTTTGTTGTACTAAAACACTGTTTTGAAGCTACCTTCTGTTCTGGTCTCTACAATTTTGTGGAGAAGTTTCGCCACAACTCTACAACAAATTAGCGACGAAATTTTGCTTTAAGTTTTGCTACAAATTGGCGACGAACATCCACAACACTTTCTTTCTCGTTCATTGCTATCTATCTATCTATCTATCTATCTATCTATCTACATATTGTCACACACACACACACACACAAACACACACACACACACACACACACACACATATACGCTCTCACACCCTGATTGAGCACTCTGGAAGAATAGTAGACTTCGAAAAACAGTAGCTACTCTGGCATCTACGCATCGTTTATTCAGCAATGAATTAGAATCCTCTCCGCTATTGGGCGTGTATAATGATAATATACTCACTAAAAAGTCTGCCTCCTTCGACCGAGCGCCCGTAGCTATCACCCACTGACGCCAATCCGGTCGGGTCTCAATCATGGGTTAAAGGCAATCGGCTGTCTAACCGTACTGATGAGCTGTGATACAACGAAACAGATCTGTCTGCGGATATATATATATATATATATGTATGTATATATATATATATATATATTATTCCGCAGGAGGTGGCCATTGCTTTCTGTGGTAGACTGGTTGCCAGCCAAGGCTATTAAACCCAATCTATTCTAATATTTAACCCATAACTGGAGGGAAGAGACGGATTAATAACTTTCCCAATGGTAATTGTGCGTAAGTGAATACAAATAATTCAGCTGGAATTCGAACTCGGAACCCCGGCTTGTCGTTACTAGTCGATATCCACTGCACCACAATGCACAACTGCTGTCATATGTGGTCGGGTGCCCCTGCTATTCACCTTGGGGTTCTTGACAAAATCCAATGGAGAATCTGTAATGTGATCGATACCGACTTGGCAGCTCGGCTGCCGTCGCTATCTCACCAGAGTGACGTGGCTTCCCTGTGCCTCTTCTATAAATACTTTCAGGGCTTCTGTTCCAATGAACTTATATCACTGGTGCCCCTAGGTATGAATTTACACGAGCTACTAGATTAGCAACTAGGTCCCCCTTTACAATGAAACCGATAAAATGTGACCGCAATTTCTACTCTAACAGCTTCTTTTCACGCACATCCCACCTGTGGAATTCCCTTCCATATACTTGCTTCCCCGACAGCTACAATCTCCAGGAATTTAAATGTAAGGTCAATAGACATCTCCTATCTCACTAACTCGCATCCATTCTCTCAAGCTCTTTTGTTTTATCTATTCCACCCCCATACTCGGTATTCTCATTCGTCTATTACTCTCCTCCTAACATTTCCTATAATTAACTCCTCTTTCTCGTCACTTTCCCCTATGTAACCGCATGCGCAACAGTGGCTTTAAAATGCCCTTCTTGGTGTGAAATGATTTAAAAAAATCATCCGGCCACAGCAGAGCGAAAAACTTGGAGAGTTAGGTTAAAGAAGGGAGATAAGAGATACCCAGAAATTTATTATTTTAATCATTTCACCCCAAACAAGGAGGAAATGCCACTAATAAGCGGTGGGGGGGGTTATAGCGAGAGAGGGGGTGCTGAAGAAAGGATAAGATTTGGATGCAGATCAGGGAAACAAACTATGGCAGTTGGTGTTTCATTTAAACTTTTGTAGATTGCGGAAAGGTGTTTTACAGGCTGTATACGGAAAGGAGTTTCACGGTAAGTGCGAGAAAAGAAACTTTTAAAAAAGAAGAGGAGGTTGCATTTAACTATTTCAAAGGCAAAAAGATAAGACCCAGATGCCAATCTAGTAGCACGGGTAAATTTATGTGGTCGGAGCATTATAAAAAAAAAAGTCGTCTGAAAATTTGTCAAGAAAATATTAGAAAAAGACAGACGGAAGCCACATCACCTACGTGAGAATATGTCTGAAGTCGAGATGCCAAGTCAGGATCAATTACATTGCAGATCATTCATTCTATTTTGTCGAGAATATCGAGATGAATGGTAGGCGTACTCAACAAGATATGGTGTTGTAGTGAAATATCATGTCCTACCCAGGAATGGGTATGGACGGGTTATAAAAGACCAGGATTAGAACGAACTACAGTGTGATCGAGAGTGTTCGTGATTATACGGGAGCCTTCGTCATTATACGAGAGTGATCATGATTATACGAGAGTCATCGACTTTAATCGAGAGTCATCGGCCTTACACGAGAGTTAGACGTCACTAGACGGAAGTTTTATTCTCAAGACGGACGCATATGTCCTATACATTGCTTTCTTGATTGTTATTCGTGTTAACTGTTCTTTGGTGTACGTGTATTTGGTTTATTGTACTGAGGTATAATAAATCTCTCTTTATATGTCCTCAGTGTTAAGAATTATTTCTTGCACTATTCTTTCTCTGTTTATCTACTCCCGGGATATAACATATGGCAAAAGTATCCAATCCACGAATGAATGGTAGATTTATAAATGTGCAAGATGGATTCTGACGAGAAAAACTTTGTGGCCCGACTCAGTGAACTAACCTTCCTATCAGTCGATGCAGCTACAGATTCAATGTAGTCGTTCCACTTCAGGTTAGTTAAGAGACTGTGGCCAAGAAGATGTGTGTTGCTCTCCAGCAGACTATTGTCTTCTATTCTGATGGCTTCTCTATGGTGTTTAAAAAAGAACTGTTTCGTTTGGGAGGCATTAACACTGACTAGCCATTTCCTACACCAGTCCTTGACAGAAATTCTTTTTGAAAAGCAACAGACAGTTTACTTTGTCAGGCTTAGCAGTTCTACTAGTGATACGGGAGTAAACAGTGGGGGCATTTACACAAATACCTACTTGGGAACTGATTACATCAGAAAGATCATTGATGAAGATCAGAACAACATAGCTCCTACGATAAAGCCTTAAGGGGCGCCGTGCTCATGTGAAAGTATGTGGAATCCAACCTGTTCAAAACAGTCTTCGTTTCAAGAATTTATATAAACGATTGAATTAAATCAAAGAATCTTCCAGATATTCCGTAGCCCTGAAGTTCGCACAGAAGGCCAGCATACCAAACCCTGTCAAACGCTTTCGTGATACTAAGAGCAACAGCTTGAGCTTCGCCGTTCTTACCAAGAGTCTGGTATACATATTCATGTTAGTACCACAACAGTAGACCAGGCGAAGCGGAAGCTGTAGTGTTTGACAGAGAGTAGGTCGTGAGGTGTGAGATGTGAAATGCTTAACTATTTCAGCATTGGTAAGAGCCACAAACACTTTGCCAAAAAAGAGGTATGAGGCTAATAAGGTGATACTTAGTGGCGTCAGGGAGGTCCCCAGAATTATAAAAAAACAAGAACTAATGATAAGGAATTTCAACAAGCAAGAAAAGAAGAAGCAGGGGGGCAATATTTATAAAGTTTTGTGAGGACATGAGACAGCTTTTGGGGCACATTTCTTTAGAATAATGGCTAGAATTCTATCACCTCCTCTTTCCTTATGGGATTCAAGTTTAGAAACGACATCTGAGACCAGATACGTATTTATGTATATATCACTCAGTTGGGCCTCTTTTCTAGGTAGAAGATTTGATGTTGGTACTCCAGATGAGTCAAGCGTTGAGTTGCAAGAGAACTTGCGACCAAAATATTCAACACTTTCGACTGTGGATATGAAATATCAGCACACTCTTTCAGAACCGCCAACAATCTCTGGAACCGAATTGCGAAATGCTGTACGAGGTTTTGTTCTATCGCCAAAAAAGGAAAACTTAGCATCATTTAAGACAAACTTGCATTCATTACAAGCAGAGGCAATGAGGCGCTTATTGTGATCAGTCGTGTCGTATGTTAAAGCAAAAGAAATGATTGCTGTGAACAATTGCAGCAGAGCAGGTAAGAGAGAACCATGGATATGAACGAGATTTAAGTTAAAACTTTCTTGTTGGTATGAAAGCATCGATACCGACTTTCACCCAGCAGGAGGCTTCAGGAGCGCAGTTTTGAACAGGAAAATTAAAACTTTCTTCCAAGGAACATCAGGAAGGAAATCAGTGAACAAGTCCCAATCCGCTCGTTGTAAGATATTCTGCTAGTAGGAGGTTACTGGATAGAGGAGAGGGAGAAAGAGGCATTTACTGATACTACGGCATGATCAGAATTACCAAGAGGTAAGAGTTGCATTATATGAAAAGAGCCAAGGAGAGAAGTAAGGATGAGATATCTAAACTAATTTATGAAAGGAACTTTGTCTCCGTGTGTGTGTATATATATGTGTGTGTGTGTGTGTCCGTTACTTATAGACTTCAAAACGGCTGAACTGATTTTCTTGAAAATTTACACAGTTATACCATAAGCGTCTGCGAGTGTTCTTAGCTAGGTTTTGTGTCGATGTACTCCCGATAAATATCGAAAATCGATAATCGAAAAAATCGCGTTATAGAAGGAGTGGTCCGATCTTAATCAAATTTGATACACTCATAGACAAAGACATAAGAAACGATATTCAGAAGTTTCAAGGTTGCAGTTCTTACAATAGTGCAGAAAATCGATAATATATATATATATATATATATATATATATATAAGGCAAGATGTTTGTGTGTGCCTGTTTATCTGTCTATATGTCCTTTATACAAATCCAAAATTTTTATCCGATTCTCACCAAACTTCACACAAATATACTATATACTGAGTCTGAACTTCAGGACTATGGATTAGTTTTAAAGCTTTCATTACACCCGAGCAACACCGGGCTATACTGCTAGTAGAAGAAAAGTATGACTTCCAGATTTACTGGGAAAACGCGTGAGAAATTCAACATTTGCGTGAGAGACTGTGTGATTGAGATTGAGTTTGTGTTTTATTTAATGGCATATCAACCCCAGTGAGTTATTTAATGCCAAAAAGTGGGGTTTTGAAGTATTCTTTTAATGTTTAGTGAGAAGGTTGGTGTAGTCAGATTTTAACGAACATTTGTTTTTATTCTTTTTATTTTATAAAACTGAAACTGTCTTGTAGATTTATATTAAAAATGTTTTGCTGAGAATTTTTTTCTTCAAAAATGTGTTATGGTAATATTTTTTTCTTTAAAAATATATTGTTGGTCATATTTTTCTTCAAAAATGTATAATTTTCTATAAAAGTGTATTTTTATGTATATATTTTTATAAAAGTGTATTTTTATATTTTCATAGTGTTTTGACCCGTTTGGGGGTTAATTATTTGCTCATAGCTGGGACCCTAACAGGTACTACCTCTCCGAGTTAGGCTGAGCCTGAGAACAACAGCAATTAAGAGGTTCCGTGCAACCTCCCAATCAGAGTCCTTGCTGCCAGATCCATATTACGTCATGCCCAGGACCTTTTTTATTTTAGAAAACTGAAAATGTCTTCTAGTTTTGTATTTGAAAATGTTTTGCTGATATTTTTTTCCTTAAAATGTGTTATGGTAATAATTTTTCTTCGAAAATGTATATTTTCTATAAAAGTTTATTTTTATGTATATATTTCTATAAAAGTGTATTTTTCCACTTACATAATCTTTTGACCCCAGTTTATGGGTTATAGCTGGGACCCTAACAGGTACTACCACACCAGGTCAGGGTCGACCTAGGAACAAGAGCAATTAAGAGGTAGTTCCATGTTCCTCAAAACCTCCAAGTTAGACGCCTTGCTGCCGGATGCAGTTTACCGTCATGCCTAGGACCATATGATTGAGAAGTTCGGAGTTTGGACACCAGGAAGATCGGTGACAGAATGTTTCAGCTACTTGGCATGATGGGTATTAAATTCACTGAACACAAATGTATTATCAAACGGATGAAAGGGTATGGCCTTGTCTGTATTGTCCGAAATACAAGCTAGCATGCGACAATCAGAAGAAGGAAGCGGTAGAGAACGGAGACATAGCTTACTGACATTAGTAGCGAGAGACGGAGACACATGTAATAGTGCAGTGGAGACCTTCTTAGCCAGAGGTAGATATTCGCGGATATAAACTCCCAGGCCTTGCATATGGATATAAGAGCCCTTCTTAAAGAGACTAAGCTTATGGCCTATCACGTTGAATATACCGGTTCTCCCTCGATCACCGAAGTTAAGCAACGTTGAGCCTGGTCAATACTTAAATGGGTGACCGCTTGGGAATACCAGGTGCTGTAAGCGTATAGTGACGGATGCGCGTTGTGGTGCAGTGGATATCGGGTCGGAAAAAGAAATAGGTGAGCCGAGTTCGAATTCCAGTTGAATACCCTGCATTCACTTAAGCACTGGTACCCTTGGAAAAGGTATTAATCCGTCCCTTTCCTCCAGTTATGGGTTAAATAACAAGGGTAGGACTTGGGGACCCTGCCCTTAAAAACAAATCCCAATGAATCTTGATACTCGAAAAATTAATATTACTAGACACAAAACTTGTTGAAAGAAAAAGGTATTACCAGCAATAAATAAAGTAAAAAGTTTAATTGACAATAAATGACCCGCCGAGGTGTTGATATGCCATAAAAACAAAATACCCAACCAACAACCTAAAGCGAGTAAGGTAGCCAGGAATCGAAAAATCAGAGGAGGGTATTGTAGGGTTAAGATTAGTTTCGCAGAGAGCTAGGATGTCTGAAGACCGCTCATAGATGTACGATTCCTCATTGCAAAAGTTGGTACGAATAACAAACATGTTGGAGAAGGTAATGTTAAGGGGTTTAGGGGTTTTTTGTTTGGCTGGTATAGTTTTATTTGTTTGTTTACAGTTATGATGTGAATTTAGGTAAGAGGCCTAGAGTAGCACTAGCAAGTCGGTCGTCAAATTCGATATGTGAGTGAAGGGAATTGTCGTAGACTGTAGCATTATGTGGTCTTAAAGTTGTCTACCGAGACTACCGGGTGCAGGAACACCCATCCACGCACGGCATGACACTGCAGTATCCACCGAAATTATATGACTGTTGATCAGAGTAGGCTCTTTAGATTCTACGCGGGATAACACGTGGTTCTAGTAAGATCTACTTCAGTGGCTTAAATAACGGGTTTGATTCGAAATATCAACGTATATCATCTGAAGAAGGTTGGAGTGTACAACGGCTGAAACGTTGTGAATATGACAATAAAGCTGAGGACAACAGACCGAAGAATTTAAATAATTAAAAAAAAACAGAATATCCTATTAATGCGTTGCAGAATTCAGATAGCATCGCCAGTAACTATATACAGTCCCATAAAAAGACAGATGGTGTTTAATATTATGGAATTAGATTATTTTGTGTGTATAGTCACTTCTCAAAGAAATATTTGATGAAAACCAACACGTAATTTGAACTTGGCAGATGTGCTAGTTTTTGTTTTAAATTTATTTTGATGGCACCATTTCCAGAATTAAACGTCTCCACTCTATTCGACATGGCTGGAAATGAGTATTAATCGAGAGCTTACCAAGATAAATAGCAACATAGAAGGAATTAAAGATGGGGAAGTGGATAAACGCAAGGCTGCGGTAATTACGACACTGACTGATATGAAAAACGCTATTTCAACAACTCAGAACACGTGGATTTCCTGATTCGTATATATATATATATATATATATATATATATATATATATATATATCACCACACTTTATATTATCTATATCTATATATGTTGCCCCTCTTCTCCCACCCTAATCTAACGGAGACATTCTACATGGATATCTATATCTATAAAAGTGTCGAGAGTGGACGTTGTGTAAGTATTTGCTATGTAAATTCATTATATGTTTTTTATTCTTATACGTTAAACTTCCCGACTGAAACCGAGCTAGACTGCTAGTTATCAATAAATATGAATACACCTGTTCCAGAAGCAACCATGCGAGCCCAGTGTAAGACACTGCATCCACTATGCTACACAGATGAGTGTGTATGCTTTGGATCGTAAGTATATCCTTTCTTTCTACACACTTTGGGCTTTCCATCACTTTGGTAGAGATTAATTTTGGTCTTATCAGTCCATAAATTTTTTTCTAGAACTTTTGTAGCTCTGCTCTGCGTTTCCTTGCAAATTCTAATCTGGCCTTCCAATTCTTGGTGCTGATGTGTGGTAAGCATCTCGTGGCATAACCTCCACATTTCTGATCTCAAATGGCAGATTGTAACACATTTACCCCTTTACTCTGGTGATGTCACATCCATAAAAGTTCAACAATTCTTTAAAAAATTAAGAAAGTTTTACAAAATAAAATCCCTATTTTTAAACTGGTACATTAGCATGAATATTAATTGGCTAAAAGTACCATTTATTGAAAAGTAGCAGTATAGCCCGGCGTTGCCCAGGTCTAATGAAAGCTTTAAAACTAATCCATGGTCCTGGAGCTCAGACTCTTTGGACGTTGGCACGAAAGATTAAAAAGTAATAGTTGTTCCCAGTTAAAGCGAAACCGTAGACTGAAAGAAAAATGAATGGATGTAAGTCAAATTTTGATTTCTTGTATCAATATCAAATAAGTTTTATCGTCGTATACTGAATTTTGAAGGCTAAATAAATCCTCTGAGTAAATGGTATCATGGCTGAGACTAAGAACTACAATTATACCAACTTAGAGCCAAAACCCGAAGCAAACACTTAAATAAAAGGGCTGAAAAGCATACAGGCAGATAAACAGACACACACACAAACATCTTGCCTTTTAAATATATATTATCGATTTTCTGCACTATTGTAACAACTGCAACCTTGAAACTTTTAAATATCGTTTCTTATGTCTTTGTCAAAGTGTATCAAATTTGATTAAAATCGGACCACTCCTTCTATAACCTGATTTTTTCGATTATTGATTTTCGATATTTATCGGGGGTACCTCGACACAAAACCTAACTAAGAACACTCGCAGACGCTTATAGTACAACTGTGTAAATTTTCAAGGAAATTGGTTCAGTCGTTTCGAAGTCTATAGGTAACGGACACGGACACACACACACACACACACACACACACACACACACACACACAATCACACACAGACAAAGTTCCATTGTCTGTGTGTCCATTTATAAACAAGTTTAGATTTCTTTGTAATTTTATATCTTTTCCTGCTGATGGTTGGTTATTTTGTTGGTTGTTTTGTTTTTATGGCAAATCGACCTCGGCGGGTCATTAAATGCCAACAAAATTTTAATTATTTATTGCTGGTAATACCCTTTTCTTTTCAACAATTTATTGTTTTTTATATAAGTTTTGTGTCTAGTCATATTTTTTCTTTTCAAGTATCAAGATTCATTGGGATTTGTTTTTAAGGGCAGGATCCGCAAGTCCTACCCTTGTTATTTAACCCAGAACTGGAGGGAAGGAACGGATTAATACCTTTCCCAAGGGTACCAGTGCTTAAGTGAATGCAGGGTATTCAACTGGAACTCGGCTCACTGTTTTCTCTTCCGAGCCAATATCCACTGCACCACAACGCACATCCATCATTAAACGCTTACAGCACCTGGTATTCCCATTTAAGTACTGACCAGGCTCAACGTTGCTTAACTTCAATGATTGAGCGAGAACCGGTGTATTCAACGTGATAGGCCGTAAGCCGGTTATTTTTACTGATTCAGTTAAATTGAAAAATGTCACAATATGGATTGACTTCTTCTTCTATGTGCCCTGTCCTTTCAGGACGTAGGCGATCATGGCTTTCCAGGTTTCCCTATCTCTGGTAGCTCTTAGCACGCCTTCTCCTGTTACACCATGCAGCCCTCTTTCCATCATCCACTTGATTAGGTCCTTCAAATATGTTATCCGCTGCTTTCCCCTGTTTCTTTTTCCCCTCTATCTGGCCTGTTAGTATCAGGTTCTTCAAGCCCTCGTTCCTCATTGCATGTTCCAGGAACTTCGGCTGTCTATTTCTGATGATCAGTATTAATTTCTTTTTCGTTTGCATCCTTTCTAAATCATCATCATTGCTCACATGCTCGATCCATGGTATTCGCAGCATCCTTCTGTAAAACCACATTTCATTTGCTCCAAGTTTTTCCTTCATCTTTGATGATATTGTCCAGCATTCACTGCCATATTGAAGAACTGACATCATATAGCAATCCAGTACGCTCTTCTTTTTATGTAGCGAAATTATTCTGTTTCTTAATTTTTGACTCAACTTGTTGAATGCTTCCTTCGCCATAACAATTCGCCTTCGGATCTTTGTGTCGCACTTTTGTCTTCTGTTATAACACTTCCCTGGGAAAGCAACGGATAACAGAGGAAAGTGTGCCAAGAGCCACTAGGAATAGGGAGACGTAGTAAGCCACGATCGCCTACGTCCTTAAAGGTCAAGGCACATAGAAGAAGAAGAAGAAGAAGAAGAAGAAGATATTCCTGTCCTTCCTTCTGTTATATGAAAGCGCTATATTAATAAGATATACTAATGCCTAATAATGGGTAAATCGAAATATTCTCTTTTTGTCAAATGAGACCAATTTTGAGAACCTGATACTAACAGGACAGATAGAGGGGAAAAGAGACAGAGGAAAGCAGCGGATAACATATTTGAAGGGCCTGAGCAGGTGGATGACAGAACGGGGGTTTCGAAATCTTACAGGAGAAAGCGTGGTAAGAACCACCAAGGAGAGTAACAGACCAACTAGAGGGAAAAGCGACTGAGGATAGCAGCGGGCCTGAGCAGGTGGATGACAGAACGGGGGTTGCGAATCGTTAAAGGAGAAAGCGTGCTAAGTGCCAACAGGGATAGGGAGACGTGGAATGCCATATTCGCCTACGTCCTGAAAGTACAAGGCACATAGAAGAAGAAGAAGAAGAAGAAGAAGAAGAAGAAGAAGAAGAAGAAGAAGATATTCCTGTCTTTCCTTCCGTTATATTAAAGCGCTATATTAATAAGATATACTAATACCTAATAATGGGAAAATCGAAATGTTTTCTTTTAGTCAAATTTTTGTACCTGATTCAGTTAAATTGAAAAATGTCACAATATGGATTGACTTCACACCACCTAATTCTTTAAAGAGTGTAACTGTTTAATCAATTTTTTGTTTTGTTGGAAATTAAAAAATGCTTTTATGTAACATCAAGTACGATTAAGATTGTTAAGTTCCGTGTTCAGTTAAAAAAAAGTTGAAAACTACGTATTTTAAATTCAGTTTTCACAAGAAAAATAATTGTTTTTTTTTTTAAGTTTCATTGTTCATAATCCTTTTGCTGACTTTGTATGGCTATTCGAGATTTTAGAAATTCTAAAACTTATAAAGCAGAAAGGATTTTAAATTTTTTAAAGGAAAATTTTAATTTCAAATATATTATACATTAAAAACCCCTTCTACTTTATAATGTAAACTATATTTGAAGTTAACTTTTTTCTTCATTCGATTAATAGTCACCATTTAACTGACACATACGATCACCCAGTCTGCATTTTAATCACTTCCTAATGCTTCGGACTACTAATTATAGTTATAAAGATTTCATTATCAACTTTTTTTTCTCTTTTCATTTTGAAGGTGGTCCTTGTGAGATGTTCATTCTCAGTTCTGTTTATCTTTTCTCTCTTAATTATTAATTCTATAGTCTCTCTCACTCCAAAGAGATCGACCAGTCACTATTGTCACATAATCCCCTCATTATTAACCCTGTTCAATAATTCAGTGGATACTTGCCAATTTTTGCAAAATTGATACGTGTGAAAAATGTTGAAGCATAAGCTTATCTAAGCATAAGCTAAACAAGATATTTTAAGGTCACACAAAATTCCAAAATGATATCTGGATAGAGAGGCAGAGGATTTTAAAATTCTACTATATATTTTTGTTCACAAGGACCATCTCTAGCCTTAGTAAAAAAATTATTTAAATCCTGTACTGTTAGGAGTTTTATATTCCCAAAGTGCTTACCATTAATAAAAGCATTTCTTTATACATCAATTTATTTTAATAAAGTTCTTTTTCAGTGACTCAGATACTAAATAATCTATAAATACAAACTTTCTTTTTTGACACATTACAAATTGTTGTGTTGATTATGATCAATGCTTGTCTAATGGCCCCGATCAATTTTTACATTTTTTCCCAAAATACCTACCTTTTCTTCAATAGCCAATTCTCTCGTCTTCACGTTGGTTTATCCTTTTTAATAAAAAATGCAATTTACTGGTGGAACCCAAGACTAAAACCAATAGTAGTTATTCAGAGTTATTTAATGTTTCAACAATAAATCAAACAGGTAACACTTGGGTAATAAGAAACATCTTTATTGAATTAGTTTTGATACTTGAAAAATGAGTAGGTTCAATCCAAAGGTGGTATTTCCTAAATTGTTAAACACATCTAAATGTAAATACTAATAAACAGAAGCTGAAATTCCGAACTTTTGTCTCATATTCATCTTTTGACCTTAAACTTAAATGTCTTCAGTGAACAACAAAAGCAAAAGAATTCTTTTCTGGCTTCTTGACAGAAGCCAACGAAGAATCTGTAATGTAATTGATTTTTTAAAATTTTTTTTTAATCGTATCACCCCGAGCAAGGCGGTAACGCCACTGATGTGCAGGGGGCTACGTAATAGTGAATAGATTGGAAAAGAGAAAGCCGGAAACCACATCCCAAACAGGGAACAAGGGATGAGCCTCTATACCTGTTCAATAGACGTGGGTGGAGTGTGAACCGGGCGATAGATAGATCTATCTACTTCAAATATAAAAAAAATAAATAAAGTGAGAAGATTTGAAAAGAGAAAGCCGGAAACCACATCCTAAATTCCGACCTAAGAGCTCAGTTCTAGTCTCTTTCTTAACGACATAATGTGGCTTCCCTTTGTCTCTTCTACAAATACTTTCACGGCTTCTGCTCTGGCGAGCTTAGCTCCCAGGTGCCCGCTCTGGATGAATTTACTCGAGCTACTTGACCAGCCACATTCCCTTTTCTGTTAGAATCGTTGCCAACCAAGCCTATAGAACCCAATCTGTCATGCTATTCCGCACATAAGTGATACTCGCTTGTTCGATCTTGTCACTTTCGATCCATGACTGAGTAGGTAGAATATTTTCTTGACTTAGGTTGCTATTTCTATCTCTGGTAAATTCATTGCTAACAAAGTCTATAGAACCCAATCTGTCCTGCTATTCAACATACTTGATACTCTCTTGGTTGATCATGTCACTTTCGATCCATGACTGACAAGGCAAAACATTTTCCAACAGAAGTTTATAATTTCTTTCTATGGTAGACTGATTGCCAACCAAATCTATAGATCCCCATCTCTCCTGCTATTTGACCCATAGATGGAGGGAGAAGAGATGGATTCATACTTTTCTCAAAGCTATTTGAGCGTAAGTGAATACAACGAATTCAACTGGAATTCGAACTCGGCTCTCCAATTTCTCATTCCGATCCGATATCCACTAAACATAATTTAGCAGAATCATGACTATCATGGTTTACACATCATCATCATCATATATTTGGTTAGCGCATTTTTAGCTTCTGTGGCTATTACCCTGTTCCTCTTTTCGGAAGTTCCTCTGCACTCTGTTAAAGCCATTGACTTCTGAGGCTTAGCCCCTTCGCTCAGTCTGGTAACGGGCTAATTGCTGCCTGGCAGAGGTGGGCTGTAGAGAGACATTTACTTTAACAGATCGGATCGAGTATCCCTTCCAACCATCATCACCCAGTTTAGCCGGCAGGCCGATTCCATTCACCGGCGTGTGGTCGATGCAGTGCAACTTCTTAGAGCTACTTGTTGTATTTAAGACTGGACCAGTAGAGTTCCGCATCCAAATTTACCTGAATAAAGAAGATTTGACCCCTTTACTGCAAAGCTATTCCAGTGACGATATATTCCATATTACACATCTCTTCTCTTATATGTACCTTGTCCTTTCAGGACGTAGGGGATCATGGCCTTCGACGTCTCCCTATCCCTGGTGACTCTTATCACGCTTTCTCCTATAACGTCTCTCAGCCCCCGTTCTGTCATCCACCTGCTCAGGTCCTTCAAATGCAATGAGGAAGGGGAGCTTGGAGAACCTGATACTAACAGGCCAGATAGAGGGATGAAGAGACAGGGGAAAGCAACGGATAACAGAGGAAAGTGTGCCAAGAGCCACTAGGAATAGGGAGACGTAGTATGCCACGATCGCCTACGTCCTTAAAGGTCAAGGCACATAGAAGAAGAAGAAGAAGAAGAAGAAGAAGAAGAAGAAGAAGATATTCCTGTCCTTCCTTCCGTTATATTAAAGCGCTATATTAATAAGATTTTTTTTATTTTTATAAGCGTTTCACCCCGAGCAAGGCATGTCACTGCCACTACTGTGCAGGGGGCTACGTAGAGTGGAGAAAGGCTGATTAAATATAGGAAATAACAGAGGGTGGGTGATAGGCGGGTGAGGATACCGAGAATGAGGGTTGGGTAGATGAGAGTGTTGTGAGAATAGTTGGGAGTTAGTGTGATAGGAGGTGTCTATTGACCCTACATTTAAACACCTGGAGATTGTAACTGTCGGGAAAGCAGACATGTGGAAGGGAGTTCCACAGGCGGGAAGCGCGGGAAAAGAAGCTGTTGGAGTAGAATTTACGGTTACATCTTATTTGTTTAACTGTAAAAGGGTGGGACCTAGTTGCTAATCTAGTATCTCGTGTAAATTCGTGCTTAGGCGGCACCAGTGATCTAAGCTCATCGGAGCAGAAGCCATGAAAGTACTTGTAGAAGAGGCACAGGGAAGCTACATCACGCCGGTGTGAGAGCGGCTGCAGCCGGTCTGCCAAGTCAGTATCAACCACGTTACAGATCCTCCTATACTAATGCCTAATAATGGGCAAATCGAAATATTTTCTTTTTGTCAAATGAGATCAATTTTGAGAACCTGATACTAACAGGACAGATAGAGGGGAAAAGAGACAGAGGAAAGCAGCGGATAACATATTTGAAGGGCCAGAGCAGATGGATAATAGAACGGGGGGCTGTAAGATGTTACAGGAGAAAGTGTGATCAGAGCCACCAGGAATAGAGTGACGTGGAATGCCATGATCGCCTACGTCCTGAAAGAACA
This sequence comes from Ascarosepion bandense, assembly GCA_037127315.1. Classification (NCBI taxonomy): domain Eukaryota; kingdom Metazoa; phylum Mollusca; class Cephalopoda; order Sepiida; family Sepiidae; genus Ascarosepion; species Ascarosepion bandense. The sequence continues at coordinate 4,218,205 of JBBBDQ010000991.1, forward strand.
AGGCACATAGAAGAAGAAGAATGTGATGATGACCTCTTCTGCTCACCTCTTCAGAAGCCATGAAAGTACTTGTAGAAGAGGCACAGGGAAGCTACATCACGCCGGTGTGAGAGCGGCTGCAGCCGGTCTGCCAAGTCAGTATCAACCACGTTACAGATCCTCCTTTGTATTTTGTCAAGAAGCCCAAGGAGAGCAGCAGGGGCACCCGACCAGATATGGCAGCAATATTCAATACACGGGCGGATGGTAGATTTGTATATGTGCAGAATAGTTTCAGGTGATTTCCGGGCCCTGCTGGAGATTGTAGCCGTCTGGGAAGCAGTCATGTGGAAGGGAATTCCACAGTCGGGAAGTACGAGAAAAGAAACTGTTGGAGTAGAAGTTAAGACTGATAACTCAATGTTCTGCTTACTTTTTTCATTGAGTGTAAGAAATACCAATTCTCCTTCCTCTTGGTACCATTTCTTCTTTGCTATAACACTTCAACTTTTTCTTCTTTGTTTTGATCAACATGTCTTTATAGCCACTTCTCTGATAATTTACACTCCTGCACACTTCTTCATTCGTGGCGCGGTTGGTGTCTAAACACCTATTCTCCTTCCTTCTTCCTGTACAATTCCTTGTTGGATGGTGTTGGAGAGACCTCGTGACCTGTTTATGTGACCATATCACTTCACCATCCGCACATTTTATTGAATGTTGACCACCGAAACATGTTCTGTCATTCTATTTTTTCTGATCTTTTTTTTTTCCTAGTCTTTCCTGACGATAAAGTGGTTCAGCACAAATATTTTTCTGAGTATGTCTATGATTTCATATTTACACAGAGACACTGAGTTATTATCATAAATTTTACTAACATTTCAATATTGACCTGTCTAATTTAAAACAGATTTATTGCAATCTGATATTATATAAACATACGGGGCAGTTAATTCACCGGCATCTCGTCTGACCGTCCATATCTTCATCCGTTAATATCTTAAAACTTATCCAACCTACTTTTGATCGATTTTTATTTGTTAATTACCTTTCAAAATTCAAAGGTGGATTATTGATCCTTGTGCATTGATTTTTCTCTTCCACTCAGAAATCAATAGATTGTTTATTTCATTCATTCGTTTCTTTCTTTCTACGTTAACTTTTTTCTTTTTTCAATTTCCCTTTTTCTTTGTATCATTTTGTGTTCTTTCTTTCTTTCTTTATTTCTTTCTTCGTTATTTTTTTTTTAAATTGTGGCACTTTTGTTTAAACATCTTTTTCATCTCTTCTTTCTTTTGCTTTCCTTTCCTAGGATATCATTTATTATTTCCTTTATTTTTAATTCTCTCTTTTACATTTCTATTTCTTTCTTTTATTTTTCTTTTTTTTATATTTCTCTTTCTTTCTTTCTTTCTTTCTTTCTTTCTTTCTTTTACATTTCTATTTCTTTCTTTTATTTTTATTTTTCTTATATTTCTCTTCCTTTCTTTCTTACTTTTACATTTCTATTTCTTTCTTTCTTTCTTTAACGTTTCTATTTCTTTCTTTTATTTTTCATTTTTTATATTTCTCTTTCTTTCTTTCTTTCTTTCTTTCTTTTACATTTCTATTTTTTCTTTCTTTCTTTCTTTCTTTTACGTTTCTATTTCTTTCTTTTATTGTTCTTTTTTATATTTCTCTTTCTTTCTTTCTTTCTTTTACATTTCTATTTCTTTCTTTTATTTTTATTTTTTTTATATTTCTCTTCCTTTCTTTCTTTTTTCTTTTACATTTCTATTTCTTTCTTTCATTTTTCGACTTCTTTCTTTCTTTCTTTCTTTTACATTTCTATTTCTTTCTTTCATTTTTTCCACTTCTTTCTTTCTTTCTTGCTTTTACATTTCTATTTCTTTCTTTTCTTTTTCTTTTTTTATATCTTTCTTTCTTTCTTTCTTTCTTTCTTTCTTTCTTTATTTCTTTCTTTCTTTCTTTCTTTCTTTTACATTTCTATTTCTTTCTTTCTTTCTTTCCTTCGTTCTTTCTTTCTTTTACATTTATATTTCTTTCTTTTATTTTTCTTTTTTTTATATTTCTTTCTTTCTTTCTTTCTTTTTTCTTTTACATTTCTGTTTCTTTCTTTCATTTTTTCCACTTCTTTCTTTCTTTCTTTTACATTTCTATTTCTTTCTTTTATTTTTCTTTTTTTATATTTCTCTTTCTTTCTTTCTTTTACATTTCTATTTCTTTCTTTTATTTTTTTATATTTCTCTTTCTTTCTTTTTTACTTTTACATTTCTATTTCTTATTTTCTTTCTTTCTATCTATCTTTCTTTCTTTCTTTCTTTCTTTTACATTTCTATTTCTTTCTTTCATTTTTCCATTCTTTCTTTCTTTCTTTCTTTCTTTCTTTTACATTTCTATTTCTTTCTTTCATTTTTTCCTTTCTTTCTTTCTTTCTTTCTTTCTTTCTTTTACATTTCTATTTCTTTCTTTCATTTTTTCCACTTTTTTCTTTCTTTCTTGCTTTCTTTCTTTCTTGCTTTCTTTCTTTCTTTCTTTCTTTTACATTTCTATTTCTTTCTTTTATTTTTCTTTTTTTATATTTCTCTTTCTTTCTTTCTTTCTTTTACATTTTTATTTCTTTCTTTTATTTTTCATTTTTATATTTCTCTTTCTTTCTTTCTTTCTTTCTTTCTTTCTCATTTCTATTGCTTTAATTTTTTTCTTCCTTTTACCTATCTATTTCTTCCTTACTTACTTTCTTTTATATTTCTATTTTTTCTTTTATATTTTTTCATTCTTTCGTCTACATTTCTTTCTTCCTTTTTTCTCTCTTCTGTTTCCTTTTAACTAGTTTTTTTATTCTTTTTCAATTTCCCTTCTTTCGCTTTTTTATTCTTCCATTCTTTTCAGTTTTCATTCTTCTGCCTACAATTATCCTTCTGTTTTTTATTGTTTTTGTTTTTTTCACTTCTACCATTTTTGCTTTCTTACATTTGTTTTTACTTCTTTCTTTTATTTTTACCATTTTCTCTTTTCTCATATTATTTCTTTTTCCTACATTTTTCTTGTTTTTTACTTCTACCCCTTTCCAATTTTATCTTTTCTTTTAACTCTTTATTTAATTTTCGTATCATTTTTCTGATTTTCTTTCTTTAATATTTCTTTTATCTTCCATTCTTTTCAGTTTTCTTTTTCCTGTCTGCATTTTTCTTTTTTTCTTTTTACTTCTACCACATCCGCATTTTTACCGTTCTTTTTTTTTCTTTCTTTCATTTTGCTATCATTTTTCTTTCTTCTTTCACTTTCTTTATTGTCTTACATTTTTTTCTTTCGTTTCAATTCTACCAATTTTATACATTTACTTTTCTTTTCTTCCCCAATTTTGTTTCATTCAAATATCTCTTTATTCTTTTGCCTTCTTTCTTTCTTTCTTTCTTTCTTTATACATATATATATATATATATATATATATATATATATACATACACACACACACACACATATATATATATATATATTGATTGATTGATTGATTGATTGATTGATTGATTGATTGCTTGTTTAATTACTGATAATAAAATCTAGACCAATGCACATTTGTATTAAAAGTGTTCAATACAATTATATCTTAGAACTTTTGAATATTTTCCATTTGTAAACGAGTTATTACGCGACCTAGGTTTCTACCATGAGTGGTGTCTTCAGGCGATTTTCAATAACTGATTTTACAGTTTCTTCTTCTTCTTCTTCTTCTTCTTCTTCTTCTTCTTCTTCTTCTTCTTCTTCTTCTTCTTCTTCTATGTGCCCTGTCCCTTCAGAACATTGGCGATCATGGTTCTCCATGTCTCCCTATCCCTTGTAGCTCTTAGTATGTTTGCTCCTGCTGCTCCAGGCAACCATCGTTCCGTCATCAGACCCTGCAAATATGTTATCCGCTGCCTTCCTCGGTCTCTCTTTCCTTCTTTCTGGCCAGAAAAAAAAAACACTCACGTAACGGTGTTTTTATTTTAACGCTCACGTGGAAGGGAAGTTTTGAACGCACACTTTTTAAAATTACAAGAAATTATAACGTTTTAGCCATGGTTTTATGAATCTAATAGATATTCTTTAGTATGTTTACACTTAGTCATAATTTCCGTTCTTTTATTCAATAGTTCGTTTTTGTTTGGGAAAATCGCTAACTTTTCTTCCTAGCACAGTCTACATATTTTGCCACCGTTGTGAGGTTTAGCTGTTTTTTCGATACTCTACGTCATGTCTGAGTTTTTTCCATATTTTGATTTTAATTTCCACGCGTGGCTGGCCAATTTTGGACAGTTTTTTAAGTTTTCTATTTTGTATGTAGACTTGTGATTGAACCACCTATATAATTATGAATTAATTGTACATTGCGACATGCAAATTTCTATGTTTCGAGATAAATTTTGGCAGTGTTGGATCTTGGTTGTGAAAAAAAAAATAATTCGTAATTATATGATTATATTAAGCTCTATAATATTTAATATATTGAGCACTGTTTATAATAAAATATATGCCCAGGTACTCAAAATATTAAAACCTTGGGTCCTCTTCATCTGGATCTGTGTGTGTGTGTATATATATATATATATATATATATATATATATATATTACATATATATATATTACATATATATATTTTATATATATATATATATATAAATTTTTCATATATATATATATATATATATATATATATATATATCAGCAAAAATATATATGGATATTAATATTTATAAATAATATAATATAATAATAATATATAAATAAAAATATATATATATTGCACTACACATGAAGAAATTCTAAAAACTAAGATATTCTGTTGATCTTTTGAAATGATTTGTGAGCGTCTTTGTGGTTGCCAACACTATTTGTTTATAGATACGTAATTTAGAATAAAGCGTATTTCGTCTTTTTGCCTTGATAAAGTCCATCACAGGACGAAACGCGTAGGCGATTTAAAATACAGTTTTCCTCTTGTCTTTATTTTATTTAACCATATATATGTATATAAAAACTGATCAGTTTTAGTATTAATGTAATTAATATTAATTAGGATCGGGTTTTTGGGATTTACCTACCTGCTTTTCCTTTTGAATTAAAGTTATAATATATATATATATATATATATATATATATATATATATATCTTTTCTTTGTAGTTCAACATCTTTTTTCCTACATACTCTTCTTGTTTTTCTTTCTTCTATACTTTCTTTTCCCAATCATATTTATTTATTTATTTATTTATTTCTGGCAATGTTTTTTTTCTTTTTAATGTTTCCTACGTTGTTCTAAGTACTTTTTCCTCTCTTTTCTCTAATTTCTACTGGCTTTTAACTCTATTCCTATCTATTTCACTCCAGGTGAAAAAAAAACTATCATCTTTCCATTGCTTCCTTCTTACTCATATATAAAGCTTAATAAATTTTATTTTTTTACATTTTAATAATCTTAACCTATCCTCTTCCCAATTCATTCAGCCTATCCGCCACTTCCTTCAGCTGATGTCGCTTCTTAGATTTATTCGTCAATCTGATTAAAATTATCTGATTTTTTTCTCTTTATTTCCTCCTTTTCATTTTTCCTTTCAATGACTCGACTGTGTTTCTTCTCCTCCTCCTTTCTCTATCGTTAGTTTCCAAATTCATCATAACTCCCACTTCGACCTCATCTCCTAATTTCATTTCATTTACCCATTTTATTTATATTCAATGCCAGTTAACTTACAAGTTACGCTGGTCAAGTAAACCAGGAGTAATCAGCATATTTATTCGATTACCTCCCTTTGATTTTTCTTTTCTTTTCTCTCTCCTGCTGCTTAAGTCTGCTTTTAGTATTTTATATTTGAAAATTTTTGCTATTTTTTTATTTTTATTTATTTATTTATTTTTTTTTTGGTATTTCTTCAAAGTAATTTAACTTTTATTCAATGTAAATTGATCGAGCCTACATCTATTCCTCTTTCACGTCTGCAATAAGGAGACCAATTTCTTTTCTTTTTTTAATCTCGATGTATTTCGCATGATAGGCTTTCGACATTAGATATGAGCTGCATATATGGTTGACTTTTGAAAATGCAAATTTGCCCTTTGAGGTCAGCGAGAGAAAAACTACAGAGTCATAAGCGGGAAAAAGTAAGAAACTGCAAAGTGAAATAAAAGGAATAAAGACGTTAGCGTAAAAATGAAGGGTAAATAAGAAAAATGGACAAATGAAGAAAAGAAAGAAAGACAGAAAGAAAGAAAAACAAAATGAAGATAATAATTAGAATAGGAATATTATAGAAATATAGTGTAAGAAAGGTAAGCAAATAAAGAATGAAAAAGATTAAGAAGAGATAGAAGTGAAAATAGGGAATGAAGTGTCAATAAGAAAAAAGAGGGACAAATTACTAGTCTAGAAAGATGAAGAAGAATTAGAAAAGAAAGAAGGAAGAGAAGTAAAACAAAAAGAAAATATAAAAACAATGAGGAATAAATAAAAATGTATATCTATCTATCTATCTATCTATCTATCTATCTATCTATCTATCACGGTCTGTTCATATCTATCTATCTATCTATCTATCTATCTATCTATCTATCACGGTCTGTTCATATCTATCTATCTATCTATCTATCTAACATAGCACATTTGGTATACAATCCAGGTAAATTCCGATAGAGACGAACTCAAGAGAACTCAGTGTTAAATTCATTTATTTAATTTAACAGAGTAGTATAATTTATAAAAGATTTTAGATTATTACAATGGGTAATACATATTTCACCGCGACCTGAAATATCAGGACGCGGTGAAATATGTATTACCCATTGTAATAATCTAAAATCTTATATATATATATATATATATATATATATATATATATATATATATATATATATATATATACTAAAAACAGATATGCGGTTGTTTTAACGAGAGAAATTAGTATAGAAATATTTATAAAAATTACAAGCCTTCCCTAAACAAAACAACATGAAAAATCTACTAAAACAAACACACAGACACACAAAATTCAAACGTGAAAAACAACCAAAAACACACACACTAAATTCAAATAGTATCACAAAAACAAGAAAAAGAACTAGATGACCCTTAAAAATAGAATTGAATCAGAATCGCTAAAAACAATTTTGAAGAATAAAGACGAAATCAAACATCGCAAGTCAGTGAAAAAAAATCATAGCCAACGAAGTTGACAGGAAAAACTTAACGTGCACGTGTGAAAAACACGCACGTATAAGAACTTTCTAGACTGCTAACCAACTGACTTAACTATTTATACATGATACCTTGGTCATCAGAAAAACAAACAGAGCTCGATTTGTCAAGTCACAAGTTTATTCGCGTGAAGAGAGTCAACTTATAACTCGAAACATTTGTCGTGACACAAATACTATTATGGACTCTTAATATATCATACAAAAAGCAAGTAATGTTAATAATAATAGCAACAATAAATCTTCACTTTAAGCAGAACGTTTACGGCTTTTCGCACTTTTCCTTATATATATATATATATATATATATATATATATATATATGTGTGTGTGTGTGTGCGTGTGTGTGTGTGTATGTGTGTGTGTGTGTGTGTGTGTGTGTGTGTATTGTTGTGGCGTAAATAAAGCAAGCTTGGTAATACTTGTCAAGACGCCTTAAATAAAGAACTGAAATAAAGTTCAAGGAAAGAGTTCTGATAGTGTATTTTTTGAAGTACCGTTAGAGCCCATCGAGACATGATAATATAACAGTTATTCATGAGTTATAATGGAATTAAAACTTATACGAAGTACAAAACAAAATACTTTTTTACTTCGGTGCATGTAATAGCAGAACAACAAGAAATTAGAACCACGTTGATGTAATTTTTTCCTTGCTGTGCGTAAAGAATAAAACAGAACTTCTTAAATGCGGAAGAATTATTTGCCCAAGTGGTAAAAATATAAGAACAGCAACAACAACAGCAGTTGTTGGAACTCCAAAAACAACAACAAAAGTTAATTGAAATAATTCAAAATAAAAAAGAAATACTCCAATTTCATTCACTCTTTATGCTGAATTCACATGCAATTCAGATGATGGAATTGCTTTTCCTATTTATTTTAGAAGATACGTGCGAATTTACAGAGAAAAAGACAGCGACTGGGTACACGAGAAAAACAAAACTTTTGTTGAGAACGTTAGAACCAGTAGAACATAAAAAAATTGAATTTTGTACTTCAAAAAAAAAAAGAAATTTGCTTTGAAGAAACGGCAAATGCTAAAGTTTTCAGCGTTCAGAGTTCATTTTTCAATAGTTGTTGGTAGTGTATGAATCTGACAAAAAAGAAAGATCAAGTTTTAGTCACAGATGCTGGAATCATTAAGAAAAAGTGTAAAAAATAAAATTAAACAAGATGACTATGATTATACTTTAAAGGTTAATTCTTGTTCAAATGTTAACAGCGGAAATACTGCCAGAATCCTAACAAAACTAAACAGAATCGAAAACTAACTCTACAAAAAACATCGGACGAATATCAGAGAATCTTAAATCTCAGAATCTATGGGGAGAAAATTTAAGAAAAAAGCCAATGAAAAATGTGGATAAGGAACGAAATAATCCATGTTTCAGAAATGGAAGGTTGCATCTCGGAGTCGACTTTGAGAATTTAAAGTTCTATGATTTCAAACTCAAAGTGAAAAAGTGTGGATTCTTTTTGCTTAAAAATTAATTCTTATTAAATTGTGAAATGAAAATCTCCTGAACGGTTACTGGTCTAGATTTTTTCGTACTAACGCAGGTGTCAGTCATTTAAGTGCCATACGTGATACACGCTTGGGCGATCATGTCTTGAAAGAGACATAACTGACTGGGCAGAAGATTATCCTGCAGTAGGTTGCCATTGCTGACCGAGGCTACAGAACCCAATCTGTCCTATTATTTAACCCATAACTGGAGGGAAGAGACGGATTAATATCTTTCCCAAGGGTATTTACGCGTAAGTGAATGCAAGGAATACGACTGGAATTCGAACTCGGCTTCCCGATTTCTCGTTCCGAGCCGATATCCACTGCACCAAGACGCACATCCTGTACACCAGGATTTTATCGTTTTTCCTTCGCTGATTTTAATTTTGATTAACGATTTTCTGATGATATCAGCTCTCGTTTTGAAGATATAAATATTTACTTCTACCTCGATAATAAGGCTGATGAGTCCGACAAGGTCTCAATGGCAGCTTAGGTGGAAACGACCTCAAGAACCTTGTTAAATGGGGGAAAAGGTGGTTTGCCATTTTTCACGCCTCCGAAACTAAACTTCTCTTCCTTATCTGAGATACTCCTCTCTACTTTCCATCCGCATGGCTGATACTAACCACGAGGAAAGTAACTCATTGCGCTTTGTCGGGCGAACGTTCATAGCTGAATATGAAGGGAGAAGACTATATTGAATCTATTGCTAGGCCAGTTAATAAGAAAGTCGGTTCATTTTGGCACTGCCATATTGAAGAACTGACATCACATGGCAATCCCTAAAGCGAAGCTACTATTAATTAACCATCATAGACAATCGCACCTACCTCCCATTAGCATGGACCAGGCTTGCCTCCCAGAGAGTAAAACACTACGCCTGCTTGGTCTCACACTTACAGCGAACCTCAAATGGAATGACTATATCGAATCCATTGCTAAATCCACTGCTATGAAAGTCGGTTCTCTGTGCAGGGCCCAAAAGTTTTTTTCCGTCTGAATCTATTTTGTACATATATAAATTTACCATCCGCTCGTGCATTGAATACTGCTGCCCTATCTGGTCGGGTGCCCCTGCTATTCTCCTCGAGCTTCTCGACAAGGTACAGCGGAGGGTCTGTAATGTGATTGATACCAACTTGGCAGACCGCCTGCAGTCTCTCTCTCTCACCGGCGCGTCGTGGCTTCCCTGTATCTTTTCTATAAATACTTTCACGGCTTCTGCTCCAATGAACTTAGATCACTGCTGCCCCCTAGATACGAATTTGTACGAGAAACTAGATTAGCAACTAGATCCCACTCTTTTACAGTGAAACCGATAAAATGCAGCCGTAACTTCTACTCCAACAGTTTCTTTTCTCGCAGTTCCCGACTGTGGAATTCCCTTCCACATGATTGCTTCCCCGACGGCTACAATCTCCAGGAGTTTAAATGTAAGGTCAATAGACACCTCCTAACACACTAACTCGCTTCCATTCTTTCAAACACTCTTCCCATCTGCCCAACCCTCATCCTTGGTATCCTTATCCATCTATCACCTTTCTTCTGACATTTCCTACATCTAAGCACTCCTCGTCTTTACCTTCCCCTATATAACCCCATGCGCAATAGTGGAGTGGAATGCCTTGCTTGGGGTGAAATGATTAAAAAACAAAGAGAAAAAAGTACTCTCTCTTTTTTTGTTTCTAGTGAAAGTTTCCTGTCTCTTAATACTCGACTCGGCTTCTTGAGTGCGTCTTTCGCCATGCCAATTCGCCTTCGGATCTCTGTGTCGCACTTTCCGTCTTCTGTTAGAACACTTCCCGGGTATTTAGTGTGAGACAAAATAAAGCAAACGACATTTCTTCCTCTTTTACTATGTACCGCATCCCTTCGGGAAATAAGCGATCGTGCTTCTTTCTGCTTAACTTTCTAACTTTTGTTGCTGGTCAGCATTTTTCTCTACTGTTCTGCAATCTATTCACGCAAGCTCGTTAGGTAAATGGCTGGCTGACTTTATACATATCTCTTGACCACAATATGTCCCGTTGGAATCAGTTTACCAAGTTACCCTTCCTCATTATGCGTCTAATAAATTCCAGCTATCTTTTCCTGGTTCTGAGTAGATGTGTTTTTTTTTCAATTATTCTTCCTTTATATGCCTTGTCCTTTTAGGACGTAGGCGATCATGTCCTTCCACGTCTCCCCCTCTCTCTCTTAGCACGCTTTCTCCTGTAACACCACGCAACACTCGTTCCGTCATCCACCTGCTCAGGCCCATCAAATATGTTAACCGCTGCTTTCCCCTGTCTCTTTTTCCCTCTATCTAGTCTGTTAGTACCAGGTTCTCCAAGCCCGCCTTCCTCATTGCATATCCCAGGAACTTCAGCTGTCTTTTCCTTATGGTCGGTATTAATTTCCTTTTCGTTTCCATTCTTTCCAACACCTCGTCATTGCTCACATGCTCGGTTCACGATATTCGCAGCATCCTTCTGTAGAACCACATTTCAGCTGCTTCAATGTTTCCCTTCATCTTTGTTGATATTGTCCAACATTCCCTGTTATATTGAAGAAGTGAGTTCAGATAGCAATCTAGCACTCTCTTCTTTGTTTCTAGGGAAATTTTCCTATGTCTTAATACTTTACTCAGCTTCTGGAACGCGTCCTTCGCCATGCCAGTTCGCCTTTGGATCTCTGTGTCGCACTTTCCGTCTACAGTTAGAACAATTGCCAGATATCTAAATTATTTTCTTTAAAAGTTACTTCTTACTTACACGCTTCATCCATGGAAATGTCTTTCTGTGGAACCACATTTTTGTTGTTTCTAGTTTTCTAGTTATCTTTGGGAGATTGTCCAGGGTTCGTTGTCATATTGTTAGAGGAAAGTAAATGATATCCAGGACAGGTTTTCTTTTTCCCAACAAAAGTTTTCCGTTCTTTCTACACCTTACTTAGCTGTTTAAACGCTAAAACTTATAACCTATAGCCTCCAGGAATTTAAATGCAAAGTCAATTCCCATCTCTTATCCACTTAGCTCCAACCCTTTCTATATCTGTATCTTGTTCTTTTCCTTTCTCTCTAGATTCGCAACTGTCTTCACTCCTGTGTTCCCATCCTTTCTTGCTCTTTCTCTTTCACCCCCTGTAGATAGTTCACTTTGTCTTCACTCTCCTCCTGCCTAATACTTCAACTCTCTTATGTAACGCCCTGCACATTAGTGGCGTTAACGCCTTACTTGGGGGTGAAGTGATTTCGCCAAATGCCTATTGTAAGTTTGGATTATAATGGGTGGGTTAATCAATAATGGATCAGAATTGTTAATCGAATAGCCAAATTCCAGTTCCTGCAAACACTCTTGGGAAAGGTATGAATCTACTTTTTTCCTTCGGCTCTGGGTTAAATAATAAGGTTTCTATCAATAAAACAATTATTATCTCCAACACCCGAAAAAAAGTTTTACAATCAAAATTATTTTGTGGCTTTAAATAACTTATAAAGTGTTGATAAATCGTAGAAAATGTATCAATCATTTAATCCAAATAGCGAACTATACCATTTTTTTCTTTTGCTTGTATTTTATTTCTTTTAAATGTATTTTGCATTTTTGATTTTGCATTAAATAAAATTTAAGATGAAACATTATTTGCATGGGATGACCGCGGATGAGTGAAAATGATATGGGTATTTCCGTGGATGGTGGGATCCGTCTGTAATCATATTGAATATCATGATTGAAAAATATACCCGACATATGTAAATAAAGAAAGACAAATATTTCCTAATTTTTTTTAAAATTCTGCTTTGTGAATGCTTCAGCAGACAGAACTGATTCATTTTGTCCGCTTTCCCATTTCCCCTGTCTTATTTCTTTCATTCTTTTACTTTGTAGTTTTGAATTTCAAATACTGCCCTCCATTATAAAATTTGATTGTCTGCGCATGTGCTATTTTCAACGTTGTTCCGTAACATCTTTGCATAATATTTCTCATTTTATTATTACTAGCAGTATAGCCCGGCGTTGCTCGGGTGTAATGAAAGCTTTAAAACTAATCCATGGTCCTGGAGCTCAGACTCTTTGGACGTTGGCACGAAAGACTAAAAAGCAATAATTGTTTCCAGTTAAAGGGAAACCGTAGACTCAAAGAAATAACTAACCTAGAGAGCCAACGAACCTACCAAGTTTTCACCAAATTGGATCTTCACGGAAAGTTGGCTTTATATATATATATATATATATATATATATATATATATATACTAAAAATTTATTACATAAATATGTTATAATACTACTACAATATTAGCCATTTTGTTTAGACGCTAACTATGTCTTATGAAGTGATGATGTTGATTTAAAGTTGAAGAGATTTAAAAGGTTCAAAACTAGCCAAACTCTCTTAATCAAGGAGATGCTATTTTGGATAAGGATTTATTTCATCCATACCTACTCTATGCCTGGCTATAAACGTGTGTGTGTGTGTGTGTGTGTGCGTGTGTGTGTGTGTGTGTGTGCGTGTGTGAGAATTGTTTGAAAGAGAGCCATTGTGACATTCTTATGGTTCCATCATTTTTCCTTCTCATCTCGCATCAAAATCTCGCTTTTGTTTTTGTTTTTTTTGTTTTTGCCTATAATAGACGTTTTAATAAATTTGCATCTTTCGGGAATGCTTCGTTTCTGTTTTTTCCTGCAATAATTCAAATTTGTCCATATTATCTGTCAACAAATTACGTCGTACTGTTTAGGTTTCGTTTACTATTTTGCGACATAGAAATAACCAATAATTATAGTTAAACCTAATTAACTTCTACAGTTTTTCTCATATCTATTGAAAAAAGGAAATTGTTGTTGTCTTTTTTTCTTTTTTATTACTCCAAGATTTAAATTTACAGCTTAAACAGTTATGCTTACTTTTATGACATCTATTTAGAATGATTCTAACTATACTTGTGCAGGATCAGCAAATGATAAAAATTATATTAAATGAAAATTTATACTTTCACAAAAAGAAATGAATTATTATGTTGAATCACAAATGATTTTTCACAATGAATTCTAATGATGAATATATCATCCAAACTAAGCGTTCTTAACATATTTTATAACAGGTGATGAAAAGTTGGTTGCATACTACAATGTTCAACGCAAAACGCAGTTGATTGATAAGGATCAATCTCCACAGTCAACCCCGCAAGTCAACAAATGACGTGCTTGTGTGGTGGGATCGTCGTTGTATTATTCATTTGAAGTACATAAAATGCTATTGAACGCTAAATGTACAGTTATATATCTAGCAGCTGTAATGTGTTTACGAAAAATCTTGTTTTCCTTCAGGAAAACCCAAGGCCACATACAACAAGAACAGAAAAAGGAAAAAGTTGGAACACGGTTGGTCTGTTCTACGCCACTCGCTATATCCACCTGACGTTGCACCAACCGATTATTACACATGACGGTTAGTGTTATTATCTCAATTGTGACTCCGTCTTTGGGCAGAGTGAGATACAGTTAACGCAACTGATGGACAAATTACTGAGAGGTGCCAGGGGAACATCTACTTGCAGCTCTACCCTACCTTTTGCATTAGAGAGTAGGGATCGGTTGTCACACCGTAGCGAGCGTAAACTTACGGTTGCAGGGAATGGAGAATTTCGAGCCTTGGATCGGATGTATGCTTTCGGGTACCCCACAGTAAACCCGATCTTTTGCCACATTTTGTCTCAGTAGATACCCACTTTAACGATGATTTAAAAACGCTTTGATCGGGAATGAAAACTAAATTCAAGAGTACTCATCAAAATCTGAAAAAAGTTTTACTCTCAAAATATCGAAGATTTGCTTGATAAGTGACAAAAATTCATTACCAGTTATAGTGAATATATAATTGAATAAAATCAGAAGTGGTGCTTTGTTTTTCGAAGAATAAAATTGATCAGCAAAACAAAGATTATTTATAATTCAACATTTAGATTTTTTTTTTTAATCATTTCACCCCGAGTAAGGCAGAAATGCCACTGATGTGCAGGGGGCTACATAACTTTAAAAAAAATAGAAAAGAGTGAGGAGTACAAACTAGTTAGAAATGAGCAATAAAAAGATGAGAATGCAGGTGCGATGACAGATACATAGGTGAAGAGAAAGGGAAGGATATACGGGGGTGGGGAGAGAGCTAGAGTCCAGTGGTTAATAGATGAGCATTGACATTGCATTTAAATTTCTGGAGGTTGTAGTCGCCAGGAAAGCAAGAATATGGGAGCGAGTTCCACAGGCGGGAAGTGCTGGAGCTGAAGCTGAAGGAGTAGAATTGTCGTCTGCATTTGGTTAACCTGACTGTGAATGGATGGGACCCAGTTGCCAGTCTGGTTGCACGAGTAAACACCTGTTGAGGAGGCATCAGTGACTTAAGTTCGTCCGAGCAGAAGCCATTAAAGTATTTATAGTACAGACAAAGGGAGGCCACATTTCGACGGTAGGGAAGTGGCTGCAGTCGAGCCGCCAGATCAGTACCTATCACATTACAGACTCTCCTTTGGAGCCTGTCAAGAACGCTGAGGAGAACGTCAGGGGCGCCTGACCATAAATGGCAGCAGTACTCCATGCACGGACGGTTGGTTGACTTGTATATATTATTTCGAAAGTTTTTTTAAAGATAACTTTATCTTTCAAGTCAGTCCCTTAAAAATGTTATAATCTATAAAATTTTATTTACAATAAAATTCATCTTGCCACAATTTATTTGCGTTTTAAGTATTCATATCTTTTATTCTTTTTTTTTTTTTTCAATTATGCCATCGGCTTTGTGCGGTTGATCACGACCTTCTTCCAAGGTCACCAGAAGTCCAAAATTAAAATTTCCGCTAGAAGCACTGGAAGCAAATACGTCTTATATCAGAAGTTTCCCTGATATTAATACATTTCATTTTTGTACAAATATTGACATTGCATATCTGTTCTAAATAAGATTCCTTCGCTAAAAATCTTAGATGCGAGGTGGTGTAATAGATAACAATTCAGAATGAGAATTCAGTGATCCGAGTTCAAATTTCACTCGAGCTCATTATATTCAGTTTTGTTAAAATCTCTTTGGAAAAGGTCTGAACTTATTTTTCGTCTCAGCTATGCGTTAAGTAATATTAGATGTATCTGGGAAATTCTTTATCTACAAAAAATAAAATATTAACTCGCAAATAAGTCGAATTATTCTTACAGCATACAAATATGTTGCGCTTTCAAATAACACATGGAGTGGTGATAAACCGTAAAAACCCAAATCAATCAAAGATTAGAGGCTTAACGTTTTTGAAAACTAACAAATTCCTATAAAAAGTATTTATCAAAGACTTTTTTTCAATTTTGCAAACGCGAATTTAATATTTTTAAACTTTTTTCTCCTGCTTGCATATGATGTTATCAATTAGTTAAGTGATACACGCTTTGGGCGATCATGTCTCGAAAGAAACATGACTGACTTAGCAGATTATCCCGCAGTAGGTTGCCATTGTTTTCTAAAGTAAACTGGTTGCCAGCCAAGGCTACAGAATCCAATCTGTCCTATTATTTAAGCCTTAACTGGAGGGAAGAAATGGATCAATACCTTTCCTAAGGATATTTGTGCGTAAGTGAATGCAAGGAATTCAACTGGAATTCGAACTCGGCTCCCTGATTTGTCGATATCCACTGTACCATGATCAAGCGTACCAAATGAAAATTGCTCTGAATAGACCTCTTCACAGTACAAGTCTAATCAGAGCTAATCAGACTATACAGGACGGTCTGCAAACAGCTGGCTAAGATCTTAAAGTCTTCAACTTTTTATTTAAGATCGTGAGAACGCCGTAAGTTACTATCTCCAGCCACCGTTTTCGTTCTTGCGTAGAAATTTGGTAACATCCCTGATGTAACATTGTGATATAGATCCTTGCTTCGTCCAAAAACAAAAAAGCGTGCATCACGTATGGCACTTGACTGACTGATCATCAAGTCGTTACAGATGCCGCGATGATCAATCTAGGTCAGTGCAAGGCATTCGAAATGGTTAATCATTGATTTCTGGAAGCTGTTCTCACGGCAGCTTTTTGTAGGCGTACTTTCGCACATGGATCCAACTTCTATGCGCATCCTCTGATACGCTGGTAGAAGTGAATTTGCTTTACGTTCTTGCGTAGAAACCTTTCCTTCGCAAGTTAAATGCGAATTCGGTCCTTCACGGAATTTCGTTGCCTGGCGCTACCACCTCTACCTGTACTTTGCCTATACTGACGACGTTTCGGCTCTTGTGTCAAGTAGAGACGTGATCGACGAAGTCGGCAAAAAGAACAAAGTGTACGAGACAGTGACAAGGGACAAGATCATCCGCATTAAGTCTGCTTGCGGTTGGACACATAAAAGTTTTTTTTTTCCATAGCCTTTTCTCTGGACGGACGGGCCGGTTAGTATACTCGGCGTCTGGTTCTGTCTTGATTTCTTTTTGGAAATTGATTCACCAAAAGATGTGAGAGAAGGCCTAGGTCATCTTTGGTCCCAGAGGAATCTTTCGTTAAAGGGGAGAGTGGAAATATGTACCTCGCATTCTTCTTTAAAAAAATGAATATATTAGAAAACAAAACGGCTGAACTGATTTTCTTGAAATTTTACACAGTTGTACTTTAAGCGTCTGCGAGTGTTCTTAGCTAGGTTTTGTGTCAGGTACCCCCGATAAATATCGAAAATCTATAATCGAAAAAATCAGGTGGTCCGATTTTAATCAAATTTGTTACCCTCATAAACAAAGACATAAGAAACGATATTCAGAAGTTTCAAGGTTGCAGTTCTTACAATAGTGCAGAAAATCGATAATATATATATATATATAAAAGGCTAGATGTTTGTGTGTGTGTGTGTGTGTGTGTGTGTGTGTGTGTGTGTGTGTGTGTGTGTGTGTGTGTGTGTGTGTGTGTGTGTTTATCTGCCTGTATGTCTGTATTTTTTTCAGCCTTTTTATTTTAGTTTTTTCTTTTGGGTTTGGCTCTAAGTAGATATAATTGTATTCTTAGTCTCAGCCAAGATACCATTTACTCAGAGGACTTATTCAGACTTCAAAATTCAGTTTACGACGAAAAAAACTTATTTGATATCGATACCAGGAAATCAAAATTTGACTTACATCCATTCATTTTTCTTTCAGTCTACGGTTTCGCTTTAACTGGAAACAACTATTGCCTTTTAGTCTTTCGTGGCAACGACCAAAGAATCAAGCTCCAGGACCCTGGATTAGTTTTAAGATTTCATTATATCTGAGCAACGCCGGGCTATACTTCTAGTATAGATAGATAGATAGATAGATAGATAGATAGATAGATAGATGCTTAAATCTATCTATCTATCTATGGACACTTCCTTGAAACAGTCTCATGCAGCCATAATATGATGTTTGTGTGTGTGTGTCTGTTTATCTGCCTGTATGTCTGTATTTTGTTTCAGCCCTTTTGCTTCGAGTTTGGCTCTAAGTCGGTATAATTGTAGTTCTTAGTCTCAGCCAAGATACCATTTACTCAGAGGACTTATTTAGCCTTCAAAATTCAGTTTACGACGAAAAAACTTATTTCATATCGATACCAGGAAATCAAAATTTGACTTACATTCCATTCATTTTTTTTCAGTCTACAGTTTCGGTTTAACTAGAAACAATTATTGCTTTTTAGTCTTTCGTGCCAACGTCCAAAGAGTCTGAGCTCCAGGACTCATGGATTACTTTAAAGCTTTCATTACACCCGAGCAACGCCGGGCTATACTGCTGGTACGTAATAAAAGAATGATATTAATGTCAAATTTATACCTATATTTACAGGTAGAGTATTAATATTTAATACAAGGATGATCATTGTGTTGATTTATTATTGTGTTAATGCCTGGTCCATGTTTTTGCAAGGAGAATGCATAAATCCCCATTTTCAATTATTTAAAAGCAATTATTTCCTTAATCAAGCGTCGACAATCTGTACTGGAACCTTGTTCTATCAAATACAAATTGAGGCTAATTTTAATCGGGTCGTATCACACGCAAGATATAAATTTAGCGTCTACGGTAAGCAGTACATACGCTAATTTTGTATCTCGTGTGTGATACGACCCCCTTAATATTATCTTCAAAATAAGGTCTTCAAAAGCCGCATTATGCGTAAGAATATATATATTTTTTTTTTTCATTTGGCTTCCTATTTATAATTATTTTATTTTTTTAATTAGTTTCCGACGTAGCAAAGCAGTATTTAAACCACACACACACACACACACACACACACACACACACACACACACACACACACACACACACACGTATATGATTAAATAAAACGAATAAAAGAGGAAAACGTATTTAACTCACCTACGCGTTTCGACCTGTGATGGACGTTATCAAGGCAAAAAGACAAAATGAGCTTTATTCCAAATTCTTCTTCTTCTTCTTCTTCTTCTTCTTCTTCTTCTTCTTCTTCTAGGTGCGCTGTCCTTTCAGAACGTAGGCGATCATGGCTTTCCACTTCTCCCTACCCTGGTGGCTCTTAGCACGCCTTTTTCTGTTATACCATGCAACCCTCGTTCCATCATCCATTTGATTAGGTCCTTCAAATATGTTATCCTATGCTTTCCCCTGTCTCTTTGTCTATTTATCTGGCCAGTTAGTATCAGGTTCCCCTCATTCCTCGTTGCATGTCCCAGGAACTTCAGCTATCTTTTCCTGATGCTCAGTATTAATTTCCCTTTCGTTTCCATCCTTTCCAAAACCTCATCATTGCTCACATGCTCGATCCATGATATTCGCAGCATCCTTCCGTAAAACCACATTTCAGTTGCTTCAACTTTTTCCTTCATCTTTGATGATATTGTCCAACATTCACTGCCATATTGAAGAACCGATATCACATAGCAATCCAGTACGCTTTTCTTTGTTTCTAGTGAAATTGTCTTGTTTCTTAATACTTTACTCAACTTCTGGAATGCTTCCTTCGCCATGCCAATTCGCCTTCGGATCTTTCCGTCTTCTGTTATAACACTTCCCAGTACGATTTTATCTTGTGTTGACATAGAACTCCGCTAAGCAACGGCAATAGTTACCAAAAATAACAAACGCAGTTCGCAAATTTGCAATGCTGTTCTATGATGATGGATGTTTTGTGTTACCGTACTTATAACCTCTATGAAGATGGCTTATGATAGCCGAAAGCTTAGAACCATCTTAAAAAATTATCCAAATGTTGGAGAATTTTCTTTTATTTTCAACTGAAATTAAATCCAAAATACGGCTCATGATTAAGCATAATAGACATTCATTGTCTCTTATATTTAACAGTATATGTTTAGAAAATTATCTGCTGCCTCGATACACTAAATATATATATATAACTACAGTTGAATTTTTTTAAGTAAACATAGAATTATCATGGGATGAACTGGAGAGAAGAGTGAAATATTTCCATGCAAAAAATGAAAAAGCCCTCTTCAAGTTATTGAAAAAGAAAAAATGTGGAATCACTTATAAAACTTATACATTTAGAAACATTTACAACGAATGCCAAAAGT
The DNA here is from genome assembly GCA_037127315.1 of Ascarosepion bandense. Classification (NCBI taxonomy): domain Eukaryota; kingdom Metazoa; phylum Mollusca; class Cephalopoda; order Sepiida; family Sepiidae; genus Ascarosepion; species Ascarosepion bandense. The sequence continues at coordinate 4,238,463 of JBBBDQ010000991.1, forward strand.
CTGTACTGCAGTAATCAAGACGAAAGTAGGACATATTGATGGGAGAAAAATTTAATCGTAAATACTTTTCTTATTTTTGGCATAATAAAATTTCTAATAAAAATTCATGTCTCACTTTTTTAATCATGTATAAGAATGATGTTAATTTCAAAATTTATATCTATATATACAGGTAGAGTATTAATAGTTAATATCAAGGATGATCATTGTGTTGATTTATTATTTTCGTGCGTTGTGCGTTGTGGAGCAGTGGATATCGACCCGGAACAAGAAATCGGGGAACCGAGTTTAAATTCCAGTTGAATTCCTTGCATTCACTTACGCAGAAAGACCCTTGGGAAAGGTAGCAACCCGTATCTTCCCTCCAGTTATGGGTTAAATAATAGGACAAATTGAGTTCTATAGCCTTGGCTGGCAACCAGTTTATCGTAGTAAGTAATGGCAACCTACTGAGGGATAATCTTCTGCCCAGTCCGTCATGTCTCTAAAGAGACATGATCGCCCAACTTTTATCGCATATGGCACTTAAATGATAATAATTTTTTATTTATTTAAACTATAAAACAACTACTTTTGGAGCCGATTCAAAAAATTTAGACGTGTCTCCTAAAACGTTTGGACTGTAGTGTATATTTGTACGTGTTTCATACATACCCTTATCCACACGCACACATACAAAGACACAGACACACACACATACACACACACACACACACACACACATATATATATATATATATATATATATATATATATATATATATAGGTGTGTATGTATTTGTGTGCGTGCGTGCGTGTGTGGGTGTGTTTATTATTGGATTAGAGCCAGTGATTCGATCGGACATATGACGAATACTACTCTGCGATAAAGAAGATGAATTTGTTGTGAGTTAATAATCTTGCCGTACCAAAATAGCACAGCGCCATGCGAGAAATTGAAGTTAATAATTTAATTTATGCCAGCACTTGCATTTCGTCGTTGTCTAAAATGCCGTGGGTAATACGCCCATGGGCGAATAGTCCGCAGTCAGTGAGGTCCACGGCACCGTAAAGTGTCCCCGTCTGGTGTCCGTTCGAACCACTGTACTCAGCTCGAAGAGTCCATTATTTACTGTCGCAGTTTAAAGTAGGGTCAAGTTCCTTTTATAGAGACAACATGCAAGGTGGATTTGTTGTTGAATTTACCATCTTCTCGCCTTTGTCTAAAGTGGCTCAACCTTCAAGGTAATAGATGGTTTGAATTCAGTTTTTCTTTTCCTAGTTTGGTTGCTAAATAACGCTATAGGATCAATCTGTCGTGCTATTTACTCATAGTTGGAGAGAAGATAGGGATTCATATCTTTCTCAAGGAGGTACCGACTTGGCGGCTCGACTCCAGCCACTTTCTCACCGGCGGGATGTGACTTCCTTCTGCCTATTCTACAAATATTTTCATGGCTTCTGCTCCGATGAACTTAAGTCACTGGTGCCGCCCACCACAAGAATTTAACCAGACTGGCAACAAGGTCCCACCCATTTACAGTTAGATCAACCAAATGGAGCCGACAGTTCTTCTCACATCAGCTTGTTTTCTCGCACTTCCCCCTGTGAAACTTCCTTCCATAAACTTGCTTTCCTGACGGCTACAACCTCCCGGAATTTAAATGCAATGTTAATATCCATCTCTTATCCACTTGACTCCAGGCCTTTCTACATCACCCCTCCGTATATCTTGTTCTTTTTCTATCTCGCTACCTTAAAAACTGTCTTCACACGTTTGTTCTCATCCTTCTCTTGCCCTTTCTCTGACACCCCGCTGTAACTGGTTCATCTTTCTCTTCACTCTCTTCCTAAAGTTTTACGCTTATATAGCCCCCTGCGCATCAGTGGCGGTACCGCCTTGCTTGGGGTGAATCGATTAAAAAAAATTGTATGCAATGAGCTCGAATGGAATTCGAACTCAGCTCTCTGATTTCTTAATCCGAGTGGCTGTTCCTTACTTTAACGTCTTCTTACATTTGGGGTTTAATTTTTTTTTTTTAGTTTCTTTTAATCTCCTATTTTTTCCCTGTTCGATCTGTACTTCTAGAAGTTATCTTCGGAGATGTCAGTACCACTGAAAAGCGACAACAATATTCGATTCGACAGACAACAGCTGCCCCATCCGACGAGGACGATAAAATGGTCAAAACAGGAATCAGATTTGGCAATACTAGCGCACCTGAAGACATAACACTGTCTGAAATAGCACAAAACAAAACTTTTCATGTCATTGTCCCTCTGTTGATAATGACATTCAATGCATCGTGTTTTCATGGCTCTCTGACGAAAGGTGTGTTGTGAGGAAACAGTAGAAGGTGCTGACTAGCAAAACGACAAGCGACTTACTTCCATTTGTAGTTAGCGCATGTCCGTTCCTAAGAGACTGACTGTCTTGTTAATGGCAAAGCGGTGACAGTAAATTTATTTCGGTCAGTCGACGACCCGTCAGTATTTAAAATTGACGTATCCACTCGCTTCTCAACAAAGTTAAACATCAAAAGTTTGAAAATGTAGGGAGTTATACGATCACATTCCCTGCTTTTAGAATAGTAAGGATTTTAGTAGCCTGTAGCAAAACAGTAAATGCGTCTCCTATTATCAGAATGCTATCCGTTTGAGCAATGTAAATACAAAAACGTGTGTAATTTTTAAAATTTTTTTTTAATATAACTGAACCTGACTTGTCATCTCGACTTCAGTCACTTTCACACCGACGTGACATGAATTCCCTCCCTCATTTCTACAAATATTTTCGTAGCAGCTGCGCTGAAAAGCTTTTTTTACTGGTGACCAAATGCATAAATATAAGCTTGGTACTAGATTGGCATATAGGTCCCACCTTTTTACAGTTGAAATAGCTAGATGTAACCACCACTTCTACTCCATCAGTTTCTTTTTTCGCAACTCCCAACTGTTGAACTCTCTTCCGTTTATTTACTCCCCTGATAACTACAATTTAAAATATCAAATGCAACGATAATCTTCATGTTCTGTCTTCTTGTTTCCCGTTCATATTTTGTTCATTCGTCAATCCTCTCCATACACAATATTTTCTCTCACCTTCATTCATGGTAACCAACTACGTACTACTGACACTCCCAACCTTGCTTGTAACTCTCTTTAATTTACTTGCCTTCCTGATAATGCTTCTTCTTCCTGTGCCGTGTCCCTTCAGGGCGTAGGCGATCATAGACTTCCACTTGACTCTATCTCTTGTTGCTCTCAGTAATTTTTCTCTTGGTATCTCTTCCAAGACCCACTCCGTCAAACATTTGCTCAGACCCAACAAGTACGTCTCGCGCTGCTTTCCCTTGTCTCTTCTTCCATTTATCCGACCTGTGAGTATCAGATTCTCTAGGCTCTCCTTCCTCAATTACGTGTCCCATGAACATCATTTGTCTCTCCCTGATATTTTTATTAGTTTTTTCTCGTCTGCATCCTTTCCAACTCATCATCGTTGCACATGTCCTCTGTCCATGTTATCCTCAGCATCCTTCTGTAGAACCACACTTCTGCTGCCTCAAGCCTCTCCTTCATCTTTGATGAGATCGTCTAGCATTCATTTCCATCCGTCTATGACATCCTTAGCATCCTTCTGTAAAACCACATTTCTGCTGCCTCAAGCCTCTCCTTCATCTTTGATGAGATCGTCTAGCATTCACTTCCATACAGGACAGATATTACGTAGCAATCTCGCACCCTTTTCTTTGTTTCTAATGAGATTTTCCTGTCTTTCAGTACTCGGGCTAGCTTTTAAAATGCGTCTTTGGCCATGCCAATGCGTCTTTGGATCTCTGTATCGCATTTTCCATTCTCTGTCAAAACACTTCCCAAGTATTTGAATGTTTTATATATATCTAAAAAATAATAACTCAATTCTCTATATTATCCTACCTAGTTACCATATATACAATTTGTCTTGTGGGGGATAAACATAATAACATTTAAAAACGAAAATCAAATAAACACTGAATACAATTTATATACAAGAAACTAAACAAAACAGCGAAACAGCAAAACAATTACCCTGAACTTATTGATAGATATGGTACAGGGACGTCGCGTTTCGACGGTAGGAAGGTCCTGAAGACGAGATGACAGGTCAAACATATTGCAAATATATAGCGAGAGCAACAGACCAGTTCTGGCAGCAATATTTAAAGTAAAGTCGAATAGCTGCAGCCACTTCCCCATCGTCGAAATGTGGCCTCCCTTTGTCTGTTCTATAAATACTTTCATGGCTTCTGCTCAGACGAACTTAAGTCACTGATGCCTCCTCAACAGGTGTTTACTCGTGCAACCAGACTGGCAACTGGGTCCCACCCATTCACAGTCAGGTTAGCCTAATGCAGACGACAAATCTACTCCTGCAGCTTCTTCTTTTGCACTTCCCGCATGTGGAACTTGCTCCCGTATTCTTGCTTTCCTGACGGCTACAACCTCCAGAAATTTAAATGCAATGTCAATACTCATCTACTAACCACTCAGCAAAAGATACAACCCAAAATGTCAAATACAGGTGGGGGATAACAGAATCAAACAAGTCCAAGAATTTAAGTACCTAGGAAGTGTTCTAACAGGAGATGGAAAGTGCGACACGGAGATCCGAAGGCGAATTGGCATAGCAAAGGACGCGTTCCAGAAGATGAGCAAAATACTAACACACAGGAAAATCTCAATAGAAACGAAGAAAAGAGTGCTAGACTGCTACGTGATGTCAGTTCTTCAATATGGCTGTGAATGCTGGACAATATCATCGAAAATGAGGACAAAACTGGAAGCGGCCGAAATGTGGTTCTACAGAAAGATGCTACGGATATCGTGGAGTGAGCATACAAACAACGACGAGGTGTTAGAAAGAATGGCAACAAAAAGGAAATTGATGCTGAGCATCAGGAAGAGACAACTGAAGTTCCTGGGACATGCAATGAGGAAGGAGAGCCTGGAGAACCTGATACTGACTGGACAGATAGAAGGAAAGAGAGACAGAGGAAGGCAGCGGATAACATATTTGCAGGGTCTGATCAGGTGGATGACGGAACGGGGGTTGCCAGGAGCAACAGGAGAAAACTTACTAAGAGCCACAAGGGATAGGGAGACGTAGAGAGCCATGATCGCCTACGTCCTGAAGGGACAGGGCACATAGAAGAAGAAGAAGAAGAAGAAGAACCACTGGACTCTAGCTCTCTCCCCACCCCTGTATAACCCTCCCTTTCTCTCTACCTATGTATCTGTCATCGCACCTGCTTTCTCAGCTTTCTATTGTTCATTTCTAACTAGTTTGTACTCCTCACTCTTTTCTAATTAATCGTTTTACATTTGTGTAGCCCCCTGCACATCAGTGGCATTTCCGCCTTGCTCGGGGTGAAATGATTAAAAAAAAAAAAGTACATTTGTTTTGACGAGAAAAGTATCCAAAGAAAATAGTGAATAATTATAATTGAGAGTTATTGACAAAATTTAGGTGTTAAGGAAAATATAAAATTAAATCAAAATTCATAATTAAATGTTTTACTGGTTGGGAACCGAAGTTAGTGAGACAAGAAGTGAGAGAAACGATCCGGTAATGGGTAAAGAGGCAGTCAATAAAACAGCCAACAGTGTGCGGAACGATCAGGCAGTGAGTAGGCCAGATAAAGATAAATTTCGCTTTCTCGAAGCAGGACATTAACGCTTAAATGAGTTTTTGCTAATCCCCGACGCAACAAGTATCTCAAAAAGCATTTGTCACGACTATACTGTTGACAGTATTCTTCTTCTTCTATGTGCCCTGTCCTTTCAGGACGTAGGCAATCATGGTTCTCCACGTCTCCCTATCCCTTATGGCTCCTAGTATGTTTGCTCTCATTACTCCTGTCAACCCCCGTTCCGTCATCCACCTGATCAGGCCCTGCAAATATGTTATCCGCTGCCTTCCTCTGTCTCTCTTTCCTTCTATCTGGCCAGGCAGTATCAGGTTCTCCAGGCTCTCCTTCCTCATTGCTTGTCCCAGGAACTTCAGTTGTCTCTTCCTGATATTCAGTATCAATTTCCTCTTTGTTGCCATTCTTTCCAACACTTCATCGTTGCTTGCATGCTCAGTCCACGATATACACAGCATCCTTCTGTAGAACCACATTTCCGTTGCTTCCAGTTTTGTCCTCATTTTCGATGATATTGTCCAGCATTCGCTGCCGTATTGAAGAACTGACATCACGTAACAATCCAGCACTCTTTTCTTTGTTTCCAGTGAGATTTTCCTGTGTGTTAGTATTTTGCTAAGCTCCTGGAACTCGTCCTTTGCCATGCCAATTCGCCTTCGGATTTCCGTGTCACACTTTCCATCTTCAGTTAGGACACTTCCTAGGTAAGACGAATCTGTAGAATATAATATTTTTAAAAATATAGATTCTCAGTATCTGTTTTAATATCGTCTTAAACAATCTTTAATAATCTTAAACAGAAGAGGAGGATACGCTACAGAATCGAATATAATCGTGATGTCCTTGGCTGATTCAGTGATTCTTCTACATGATTGATGATCAATAAATCGTTTCAACGTTTTCAGAATAAAAAGATGGCTTGCATATTGAAGAATAAAGAATTTACCTCATTTTGGATTTTACAAATCTGTTATGTTTAAACATATGTTGACCACAGTATAAGAAATTGAACTGGTTTTCCCAAATTTCATTGGCATATATTAGTCGCTTTATATATATATATATCGCAAAAAGATAGATGTATAAAATATAGATATTTAAATAACATATAAATTATAAGATAAATAATATAGCATAGATTATTAAAATAAAATTTCCGTCTATTTAAACACTAACATATTTTAAGAATAAAAAACTTAATTCTCAGATAATATATGAACTGTCCCAGCGTTGCATTAACCAGATATTAGTATTAAAAGTTTAATTATGTAACGGTCAGTATCTACCCAGTACCTGAAGATTGCGTTGAGTATCAAACTCCGAGTCGTGTTACCAGCAAGAGATTATATAGAGACCGTCATTTGACAGGATGATAGAATAAAGTAAAAGAACAAAATATGTGTCTCAATCTAACATGTTTCACTTTTATTCAAGTTTCTTTAGAGACCAAGGGAAAAATAAAGACAAAACAAAGAGACTGGTAGATTGTGATTTAGGGTTAGTTCTTATCGTACAGATATGTGTCACGTGTATTAAAGCAATATATAATTTTAAATGTATGTGCGTGGAAGATTTTGGGTGATAAAGCGTAAAATAGTGCATGTTTGTGCAAAAACTCTTGTCTGTTTCGGTATATTATTACATATATATATACATATAGTTGTAAGGTGTATTATTACATATATATATATATATACATATAGTTGTAAGACAACTTTTTTCTTTTTTACTACTCTTGTGGAACTTATGTTTACACACCCCTTATTTTTTAATAATTTATGTTTTTATTAAAATTTGTTTCCTTTCTGTAACGTCAAATTAATGTGTCGTAATAATTATTTAAAATTTTGCCAACGTTCACTTTTAATAATGTGTTGCTCGAAAGGGTCCTAAAGTTTTACTTATATTATGATTTCTACTCTGTTTAAATCAGTTTGTTCTTTCTGTGGGTACAAATCTCTTTATATATATATATATATATATATATATATATATATATATATATATATATATATATATATGTTGTAGAGGGACATCCTTTCCTACCCCGTAATTGATATGGTCTAGTCTATTAAAGATTGTGACTGTGAAAAGAGCAATGCTTGATAATGGCTAAAAGTATATCTGAAAGGGCTTGGACATACAGAACATTCGGACAATTTCTACATAAACTTGTTTACAGAAAAGCAAAAAAGCATAAGAAAAAGTAAATAATAATCTTAACCAAAGTATCTTGTCATTCTTTCTTTTATTAAAATTACACACACACACATATGTATGCACACACACACACACACACACACACACACACACACACATATATATATATATATATATATTGTTCCGGATATATAGATAGCAGAACGCACATACAACTACGCATATAATAATAGTCTTTGCGTAGTAAGAAGTCGATCACGTGAAAGACCAGTGCTAGCTTTGGAATAGCAGGTCAAAGCTAGTTGACCCAGATAAAAGCCAGACAGGAAATAAACCAGACATGGAAGTCGGTTGCAGGTCGTGGAACCTGCAGGACTTAAAATTCGAGCCAAAAGAAATCACGTGGGAAGCGAAATCCAAAGTAAAATTTTAGTCAGTTGCTGATTGAATATTGACAAGACAAGTCATATTTGCTGAACGCTAATGAAGGATGGAGGAAGGGAAGATGCATTTTGAGAAAATAGCGTGAATAAACCCATTTCATCTTAAGCAACTCCGGATAAGAAAAAGACCGAGTGTATAAATTCTTATTCGTCAAAACAAGAAAGAAAACGGAGCTCTGCCGTGTGTCGAGAAAGAAAGAAATATAACAACGAAGACAGAAATAAGTTATATTATTATTTGTATGTTGATTCATACTTGTTGAATGGAAGAACGAGATGGCTACGAAGTTGACAGAAGTTGTAATGTAATTCGTACGCTGAGTTCAATTTATTCAAAGGAGAAAGAAAGCGACGACGAGTAATTCATCAAGAGAAGTAAAGAGGAGAAAAAGAGATAACGACGCAGAGAAGACACCAGATAAAGAATCTACGTGGAAGATAAAAGAAAACCAAATTATCTGTCTGCAGAAAAGACAACGCCGGTTAAAGAAAAGAATAAAGAAATGTGAGGACATTTCCGAATAGCTGTGTGCTGAAAATATAATAATCAACTGAGAGATATAGAGACAGCTGTAACTATCTACATTTCAAGTGTATAAAGAAAGAGACAAAGAAAAAAGAGAAGAAGAGACAGTAAAAGAAAGAGAGAAGGAACTGATACAAAGATAGGTTATCGAGTTATTAGACCCACGTTAGAATACGCATACACTTCTATGAATATTATGTTACTACATACACCATACCACGTGTTCAAATAAAAAATATCCCATTTTATTGTATGTTAATATCTTGCATTCGTATTCGCCTGTATTTGTTTATATTTGTGTGTTGTAATTTGATATTTCGGCCACGTTGGGTATCCGAAAGTAATTTTGAGGTTCAGGTCATTGGCCATTCTAATTCATACTTAAATTTCTTTTTTTTTTGTTTTTTTTTTTAACTTTTATTTATTAAAAGTTTTATATCAAAATTATATTGTCTCGACGTTCATCCTTGATTTGTTGTCAGCGCTCGTGTTGAATATCGAAGCAGACCTGTGAAAAAATTTCCATTCGATTAACCAATTGAACAGCAATCTTATTTCATTATTTTACTTATTTAAATCATCGTCCATTTGTCACGATCTGGGACAGATAACCAGTATCTGTCTATAGAATTAAAAATGCAATATACCCGAATCGACATGTAAACATCTGGATGGTTATTGTCGTGACAGGTATGTGACAATATATGCCCCTATGTATTTTCTCGCTTGTTCTCACTTTCTTCTCCCTCTGTGCATTTTCTCACTTTTTCCTCTTTGTTAAGCCCAGACGTCGCGTGACCGATGTCTGTATATGCCTCTATTTTACTCTCCACTTAAATTTGGCGACTATGTTTCTCTGAGCCGTTTTTTCTTGTCTCTTTCTTCTCGTTTCTTTCTTTCTCTCTTGTTTTCCTCTTTGTTTTTTTATTTCCTATGTGCCCTTCCTTTTCCTGTCTTTTCCCACTTTTTTATTTCTCTTTTTGTTTTCTAATCTTTTCTATCCTCTTTATCTCGTACGTATATTTTTTCCAATAACAAACGAAAGTGAATTTTCATAATTTTTATTTTAAAAAATAACGTTTATGACTATCATTATTAACTACCTGATGAGACGTTGTTCCTTCAACGTCGAAACAAAATGAGGAATTTTGTAGTTTGTACATGTTCTAAAGTACAATTTATAATATATATATATATATATAGTGTTATGGCAGAAACTGATTCAATCTATAGTATCGGGAAACATGAAGACAATATTTACTACAATCGGTCTTACAATCGCGTTTCGGAGACGTCTGGTCATTGAAAGGACAATTTTTACCATAAATTTTAATAATTATTGTTTATATTGGCCTAAATAATATAGAACGCCATTGTTGGTTCTTGCTGTCGGCTGTAATCTCGTTTTGATTGTTGTCAATGCAAATTCCTACATCCTAATATCGAACAAATCCCGAAGAGATTTTTTAAAAGGTAAAAAAAAACAATCATGCGTTATATTATCAGTACTTCGATACTGAGCTGAACAATCTACAATTTAAATTAATGAAAATTTACTTGTCATCAACGTACATTTAGCATAGTTCTCTCTCTCACACTCACCCTCTCTCTCTCTCTCTCTCTCTCTCTCTCTCTTTCTCTGTCTGTCTTTCTCTCTATATCAATTCCATTCTCTTGATTTCTTTTCTCCATTTTCCCTCGTTGTCTTTCCCGTTTCACGTGGCCGGTCTTAAAAGTTCTAATTTCGACCGACTTTTCAAAATCTGAACAAAAGATCAGAGCATAAATTTATTCTTTGGGTAGTGCCTCTGGTCAGACCACGAATCCTTCATCCTCAATTCGCCTTCGTTTTTGCTTAATATGCAAAGTCTATTCTAACCACTGGCGATCAAGGGCCTTTACCAGTTTCTTATAAGAAATATCTATACGTTTCTATCTTATAAGAAATTATCGTCGTTGCCTAGAACTCACTACACCCCGCCAGTATTCCCTGTGCATTTGGGACCTTGGCGCAGTTGTGTAGCGAAATTCATAATCTTGTCAAATAGCTGAATACTTGATCCTTCGCCAGGTCTACTACGGGTGTTTTTTTTTTATTATGACACCAACACTTGATGGGTTGTCTCCAGGCCCCATCCTGTTATTTAACCCGTAACTGGAGGAAAGTGACGGATTAATACCTTTCCCAAGGGTACTAGTGCTTAACTGAATGCAGGGTACTCAACTGGAATTCGAATTTGGCTCACCGATTTCTCTTTCCAAGCCGACATCCACTGCGCCACAACGCACATCCGTCACTGAACGCTTACAGCCCCTGGTATTCCCAAGTGGTTACCCATCTAAGTACTGACCAGGCTCACGTTGCTTACGGTATATCACGTTGAATACACCGGTTCTCGTTCGATCACCGAAGTTAAGCAACGTGAGTCTGGTCAGTATTTAGATGGGTGACCACTTGGGAGTAACAAGCCTGGATTTGTCGATTTTATAATGAATAATAGCTCGACATTGTTAATCAGTGATCCAAGTTCCAGTTCCAGTTGGGTTCATTTAATTTACATGCTGTAAGTGTTCAGTGACGGATATGAAGAAATTACATGTTACTATCCAAGTAACATATAACGGTTTGGTGTCTTCCTTCATCCACATCTCGAGATTCATTCATCCGAAATCATTATGCACTGATTGAACCAGCTGCGCTTGCCTTCAATAGGTCTTGTGAGTTTTAAACTTCCTAAGCAATATAACCGAATTAAGTGAACCAGACATTTCAACGGCCATTTCTGGTTGTAATTTTTTTGACTCGTACATTATTTACAACTTCCTCGTTGGGTACATGATTACGCTGTCTTATTCTCTTCGTTGGCAGGTAGAAAAACATCTGGTAGAACCACATATGTTAGAATATGGCAGAACTGTGATAGAACCACATATATGGTAGAACAATATTTGTGTTTCTTCATGTGTCTTCCCTTGCAAAGAGACTGTCCAGCATCCCCCGCTATATAGGAGAATACGTATCTGATACGGCCATATCAACTTTTTGTCTTGTCATTGCCTAGATGGGTGACCGCTTGATAATAACAGGTACTGTGACCTTTGAGTAGCGGAAAGTGTAATAGGCTAACCGCTTGGAATTGAATTTTTGGAGGCTGTTTTCTAATTCAAGTTGGTTTTGTTATATTCACTTACGCGAAAATATTTTGGAAACAGTATAAATCAATCCGATCCACACAAGCAACTTAGTTATGGGTTAATTACTAGGATTTATTTTATGTTTTTTTAGTTGGTTGATGGATGCTATAGGATTTGTATACTATACTATTGAGGAAAAATCTAAACTTATTTATAAATGGAACTTTGTGTGTGTGTGTGTGTGTGTGTGTGTGTGTGTGTGTGTGTGTGTGTCTGTCTGTGTGTCTGTCTGTGTGTGTCCGTTACCTATAGACTGCGAAACGGCTGAACCGATTTTCTTGAAAATTTACACTGTTGTACTATAAGCGTCTGCGAGTGTTCTTAGATAGGTTTTGTGTCGAGGTACCCCCGATAAATATCGAAAATCGATAATCGAAAAAATCGGGTTATAGAAGGAGTGGTCCGATTTTAATTTGATACACTCAGAGACAAACACATAAGAAACGATATTCAGAAGTTTCAAGGTTGCAGTTCTTACAATAGTGCAGAAAATCGATAATATATATATATATATATATATATATATAAAAGGCAAGATGTTTTTGTGTATGTCTGTTTATCTGCCTGTATGTCTATTTTTTCAGCCCTTTTATTTTAGTTTTTGCTTCGGGTTTAGCTCTAAGTAGTTATAATAGTAGTTCTTAGTCTCAGCCATGATACCATTTACTCAGAGGACTTATTTAGCCTTCAAAATTCAGTTTACGACGCAAAAAACTTATTTGATATCGATACCAGGAAATCAAAATTTGACTTACATCCATTCATTTTTCTTTCAAGCGATCACCCATAAAACCTATGCTAGCATACAGTGGCTGAATTTTAGGCGGAGGAGTTAGCTGATCAACAGGCACACATATATTACTTTTCCACACACAGACACACACACACGCGCGCACACACACACATACACATCCTGGTCGACGCACACACATAGCTACAGTAGGATATGAATAGTTCTGCCGATCCCGACGTGTATGGAAGTTCTGGATTGGACACAAAACCGTCTAATAGCGGTCCGTCTTCCGGTTACCTCTGCTAGAGATACGAACCTTTTTTCTCCCCAGAACGTAGACAGACAAAAGGACATTTTTATTTTTTAACTCATGTTAGTCCCAAGAGACCCTAAAGGTAAAGTTTTACTGTCTGGTGTTGTAAGAGTGTAAGAAAAGGCAAGAGGTTCAGGTTATGTAGATAAAAATGAACATGAAGATGTCAAGATAGTAATGATCAAGAAATTACAATGCCAAGAGTCTGTCCAACAGAGCAGCAGTCCTTAGAAAGAAGCCGTAATAGCGGAATTTACTTTTTTTTAATGGAATAAGAATTGAATCAAAATGATTCAGGCTTGACTACGTGGCGTGGAAGGGGCTAACTCTAAAAGTCATGGTTGGTAGAACCAAAGAAGATAGCTCATCATAAATTTTGTCATTGAAATAGAGAAAGAGATGTTTGTGACATTTCGTCTCTGGAAAAGATGTGCTAGGCGAAAAATAATTCATCACCCATAAGGTCACCTCCCACCCTTTAACGACAGGTAGATGAGGAGTGGGCAGCTCCATCCCATATATGGTAAGAATACTCCAGTTTTGCTCTGATAAATATAGAGTAAACCAGGGGCTGTCAGATATTTACATGAACAAGAAAATTAACAGATCATTTTTGTTATGGTGCCCTCCTACGAGGAATGAACTCTTCCTCTTTTTATATATAGTTACCTGCGTGACTTCCAGGAGAGCAGTTAATGGAGTTTAGCAGTAACTGCCTTGCACACTGTCGAACTTTCAGCTTTCGAGCGAAGAGTATTAACCCAGTCAAGGCTCAGCCGAAGGGTAGAGTCTCGTCTGGGAAAAATTAGAGAGGAAGTTTTGGCCGGGCTCTATGGCCAGGAATACACACATTAAAAAGGCCTTGTGCCACATTTTGTCTTAAGTGGAAAGATAGATAAATAGCGCAGTTAACGGAGCTGTGGTGATGTGATGAATCTGATAACATTCACAGAAATCTCTAAATTTTGAAGACGTAAACTGCGTTCCATTATCCGATACTAAGGTGTCTACTACTCCGAATCTAGCGAACAGCTCTGTATCACTACAACTTTGCGGCAAAGTTTCGCCACAACTCCACAACAAATTAGCGACGAAGATCCACAACAATTTTCCAGCATCTTCAGCAGTTGATCGTATACATGAGTTCCATTTAGGGTCTGGGATGAGCTTGAGTCTCAAAAGAAGTTTAGCAAGGGAGCCTCATTGAGAGAAAACCCATCAATCATGAGGGATGGAAGTTTGCTTTGTGATAATTTCAAGTTATTAGTTTTGGTTTTGGGTATCGCGTTTTACAAGCCATTCCTTCCTTCACTGAGCCGCCTGTATGTGGACAAACAACAAAAGCTATGACCTGTCTCACTTGTGACACACCTTACAGTAGACTTACTAGGTACCTTGACGTGGTGTAATGATTAGCGAGCTTGTTTTGAACGAATTTGTTACATCTAAGTAGTGAGTTCGATCCTCACTGGGTACCACATACTTTCACCTTTACGCCATATCTAAGCTGCGCTTCAAATATAAATTTGATAGACTTATTCAAAGACAGTAATTTTATTATCCTATAACACAAAAAGAAGAAGCATTCAAAAAAGGTAAACGCCTTGTTTACTTTAAATTGTTTTTCAAAAGAATAAACGTTCTCTTTGGATCATTCTTATTCTTTTGGTTATTCAATTCCGCTTGAGAATTTCAGGTGCTGTAAGCCTGGATGCGCAGATAAATGGATAGGGATTGTTTTTCGAAGACTGGGGTTTCCATTCCAAATGGGTTCGTTAAATTCGCTTACACACAAATTGAGAAAAGTATGAATTCACATCTCCCCCAACTATACGTTAAGTCATAAGATTTGTATCTCTCATTTTATCTCTCACCGTCGAAAAAGTTCTTACAACCTAAAACATATTTTCTGGGTTTAAATAAGCTACAAGTTGTTGATAAATTGTAGAAAATGAATGAATGAATCAAAAAACTTTTAACAGATGTCGAAAAGAAGGGATAATATCTGGTGGAGCCAACTTGATATGTAAGTTCCGAATATTACAGACAAAGCTGTGGCTATCCAGGATACGAGCCGCTGCTTCTCAATCTGACCGCTAGATGGCAGGCCGTCACTTTGTTTACATCAGTGAGACCACACATATAGCTTATTGCTTCATGACTTTCCACCTATTTTATATTTTAATGTGTTTAAATAGTTGCATATTCATCATTTTCTATAACCAAATAGTGCACAGGGTATTCGGGTTAAATTTGACGTTTTTAAAGAGAAAACAAAATTAATACCTAAGCCAAAAAATCAATATCCGGAAAAAATAGCAAATTAGAACATAGTCGAGAACATCTAAAAGATAATTCACTTAAACCTTAACCCTCAGCATTTACCACGACCTCGATACAACTCCGAAGTCTAGCGTATGCGACCTTCTGGGGAGAACTTCAAACTCTTCCTTAAACTTGTCGATTAGCTGGGCCTTGCTGTTACAGACTGCGGTTGATGTCTTTTTTAACCGTATCCTACGCATAATAATTCATTGTATTAACCCTCTAGGGCCATTCATATCATATTTGATACATTATTTCGCTATAAGGAAACATTTGGTATTTCCCTATAAGGAAACATTTGGTATTCATTGACTGAGCAGTCAGTACTGCTTTCATTTGAAATTTATAAAATATTTCTCTTAAAAAAATTTTCAGGAAAATATTTCTTTCAAGGCTTGTTTTCATACTGTATCAAATATGATACGAATGGCCCTAGAGGGTTAATCTCAGTCTGTTTATCTATCTATCTATCTATCTATCTATCTATCTATCTATCTATCTATCTATTAACCCTCTAGGGCCATTCGTATCATATTTGATACAGTATTTCCCTATAAGGAAACATTTGGTATTTCCCTATAAGGAAACATTTGGTATTCATTGACTGAGCAGTCAGTATTGCTTTCATTTGAAATTTATAAAATATTTCTCTTAAAAAAATTTTAAGGAAAATATTTCTTTCAAGGCTTGTTTTCATACTGTATCAAATATGATACGAATGGCCCTAGAGGGTTAAAATCAAGGGAGTTAGAGGGCCAGATGTTAGGAAAGGTGAAGTTGTAGAAATTATCTAGCAACTATTTCTGACTCTTTCTGAAGCTCTGATAGGGAGCTGAATCTTGTCATGGTTTCCGGCAGCTACTTTCTTCAACCAAAGCTTGACTACGATATTCAGCAATTCCACAAAGCTATCCTAATTGAGCTGGAGACTCTGTTAAAAAATGTGAGGTGACATGACATCATTCTCGCTGGACATACGCCTCCAAACCATCACAGTTCATGACACGAGGTACATCATTTTTTTTTTTTTTTTAATCATCTCACCCCAAGCAAGGCATTCCACTGCCACTATTGCGCATGGGGCTACATAGGGGAAGGTAAAGAGAAGGAGTGGTTAGACATAGGGAATGTCAGGAGGAAGGTGACAGATGAGTAAGGATACCGAGGATGAGGGTTGGGCAGATGGGAAGAGTGTTTGATAGAATGGGAGCAGGTTAGTGTGTTAGGAGGTGTCTATTGACCTTACATTTAAACTCCTGGAGATTGTAGCCGTCGGGGAAGCAATCGTTTGGAAGAGAATTCCACAGTCGGGAAGTGCGAGGAAAGAAACTGTTGGAGTAGAAGTTACGGCTGCATTTTATCGGTTTCACTGTAAAAGGGTGGGATCTAGTTGCTAATCTAGTATCCCGTTCAAATACGTATTTAGGGGGCACTAGTGATCTAAGTTCATCGGAGCAGAAGCCGTGAAAGTATTTATAGATTTATTTATATTTATTCATATGGACTGTTATCTGTTTTCCTGTGTGTTATGCGGTCGGTCCTGACAAAACTTAGTTTAATCGGAGAAGAATCTGGCTGTCTCTGGTTTATCAGGATGTTTCCCGTTATTCAGGAGTTTCTTTGTCTTTGTCAGGTGGTTTTCTTGAGCCTTTTCTGCATAAAGTTGACCATTAAACTTTTTGTATGATTGGTAGCAGATTTCCTCATTCAAAACCAACTGCATGATGGAAATCGCATCACCCATTTCCGCGACAAGGTACGTATTCCTTTTTTCTGGGCTTTCAATCACTTTCTCCTGCAGTTGTTGGATGGATTCTGATGTACGGAGTCAATCTGAACGCCTAATGAGTTCTTTTCTGCAAGCTACAGCCTTGTAATTTCCCTTTCAGCTTTCCGTTTCACACCTTATTGTTTTCAAGGTGTTCCAATGGTATTAAACAGCTATCATGATTTCAGCATTTTGGTGATCATGACGCAATTCAATGGCTTCCATTCGTCCCTGTCAGTTAAGTTTGACTCTTCTAAAACTGTATTATCTGGACTTCACACCGCCGTTCGCTGTTTACAGATATTCAAAACCAGACTGAAAAAAAAAAGACACATCAGACTCCGTCAAATTTATCCTGGACACCCTGTCTATATACAGTGTGCAGGTTGGTTGTTTTTATGGCAAATCAACCTCGACGGGTCAGTTATTGCCAACTAAATTTTATTTATTTATTGCTGGTATTATCTTTTTCTTTCAACAATTTATTGTTGTTTTTTTTATATAAGTTTTGTGTCTAGTAATACATTTTTGTTTTCGAGTATCAAGATTCATTTGGATTTTTTTTTTAAGGGCAGGGTCCCCAAGTTATACCCTTGTTATTTAACCTATAACTGGAGGGAAGGGACTGATTAACACCTTTCCCAAGGGTATCAGTGCTTAAGTGAATGCAGAGTATTCAACTGGAATTCGAACTCGGCTCACCAATTTCTCTTTTCGAGCCGACGTCCACTGCACCACAAGGCACATCCGTCACTGAACGCTTACAGCACCTGGTATTCACAGTGTGCAGGTATTTTGCAGTCTCAGATTATATATTGTGAGTAATTAAATGTATAGTAAAATATTATTCCTCCTTCTACCCCGGAGATCCGAGGTGGTTAGAGTAGAGAAGCCTAAATGTACGAACAGATTGCTAGCGAGGCAGATCGTCTGAGCATCAGCGCTGGAATGACGAGGCGCATGCGTCAGTAAGTCAGATCGAGGCTGGCCGCGTGCGCAAAATTAAATACGCACGAAAAATCGAAAAAAAAGGCGCAGTTTAAATTTGTGCGTTCAGAGCAGTTCACGTTGGCGTATGTATGTTTTCAGTGCCTGTGCTACAGAATCCCAGATTTTTTGCTACACTTTCGTAATACAGTTGTTATTATTAGACATCACAGATTTAGCATCGATATATAAGGACAATCGGTATTAACGGGCCGATGTTTCCCCATTCGTATCCGTTAAAACGAATTCTGAGGTGTATTTTATTTGTTGATTTATGTTAGAACTTTGTTTTATCCATTTTTATTACGACGCTTTAATTTAAATTGGCCAAACAAAGAAATCACGCGAGAACACCATGCCAAGTAAGTTCAAATCTCGTCTGAAGTTCCTCCGCCATCACAAAATGCCGGACTTCTTTTTTTTATTTCCAGGCGGCAAAAATATCAACAATAAAACTTTTTTTTAAATAATTTTCTCTGCAATAATTGTTGTTGGTTCTTCTGTTTTTCTATATTTTTTGTTTTTTGTAATTGTACAGAGTTTGTTTCAAATTATTCATTCGATTGGCGTCCTCAAAGCATTCACTCTCTCTGCTTTTGGAAATTGGGCTTCGATTGATTTGGGAGCCAGTTATCGTTTAACGGGTAAGCGGCCGATCGATTTGCATTACTTATTCGGAAGTAGAGAAGTTAGACCGTTAAAGCCATTATATGAAGCGTGTGACTATCGATCATTGTATCAAAGTGAATATTTAATTTGACCGGCTTTATCAAAGGCGGCAATAATGTAAAGAATTACATCTCAAATGGTTTTTATTAGAATAAAAGATGGCTACCACAACCCGGCACCAGTCAGCTCCCGCTCAAGACACACACACACACACACACACACACACACACACACACACACACACACACAAATTTATATATATATATATATATATATATATATATATATATACACGGGGAGAGATGTTTTGGGGTTGGTATCCGAGTTGAGAGAGATGAAGATATACAAATTTGCATGCAAACACCATAAGGTGTTAGTGATTGTGTTGAAGTAACAGATCATTAATCGAGGTTATATTTCTTTACTATTTGCGCGTAGTGTCCAATAGATGAAACCTTGTGTCAGACTGACGTAACGGTTAGCGATTAAGGGTGAAAGAAAGTGACGATCCGGGTTCAAGTTCCATCCGCGTACGTTACATACTTCTTCGCAAAAATATTCTTCGGAAAGGTGTGAATTCACTCATATTCGTGCTTACCCAACCCAGCTGCGTGCACACACACACACACACACACACACACACACACACACACACACACACACACACACACACACACACACACACACACACATATCTATAGCTTATATATCTGGAGAGTTAGTCAGTTAAGTGCCATATATGATACACGCTTGGACGATCATGTCTCGAAAGAGACATGACTGACTGGGCTGAAGATTATCCGGCAGTTGGTTGCCATTAATTTCTTGCGCTAGACTGGTTGTCGACCAAGGCTATAGAACACAATCTGTCCTGTTATTTAACCTATAACTTGAGGGAAGAGACGGGTTAATACTTTCCGTTTTGGGTCGTTTAATGCTGAAGAATGTGTTTGGTTTTTGTTTACTGCTTGTTGATCTTTTGTGAGTATTGCTGTCGAGATATAAATAGAGTGTGTTATAATTTGATGTGTGATGGCTTATATGCTATCTTCTTTTGTAACTATATTTTGTTATACAATTTTGTTGCTTTTAGAAATTCTAAAAGGTCATTTGGGTCAGCTTTGTTGAAGATGTCTTTCAGATAGTTTTCTTGATAGTATTTTGATCGCATTTATTCAAGATCTATGCAGCTTGTTAATATATGTTTCACTGTGTAGAGCTCCTGACATGGAATGCAAATTGGTGCCTCCTCACCTTTTATTAGGTGTGAATGTGTTAGAGTGGTGTGGTGTATTTGAAGTCTAGTCATTACTACTTCGCTTCTTGACATTTTCCTATTGGAAATTTTAACTTCTATCCGTTCTTTGAGATTTAATTTTGTAGAGTTGGTTATTTTTGCAGGAGATCCACAACTATTTGGTCTTAATAAAAATTTGTTGATTAAAGGTTTGTAATCTGTGTGGAGTACTTTTATATCACTAATGTTGATGTTTAATGATCTTTTAGCTGCTATGGCTACTTGTTCGTTTTCTCTGAGACTCATGTGGCTGGGAATTCAGCATAAAATAATGATTTTGTTTAGGGTGATGTGGTTGATTCTTTGTAAGAGATTGATGATCAAGGAGTTAGATTTTTGTTTTTGGAGCCATTAGTACTGATAATGAAAATATTAGATTTCGGCGTTAAATAATACACAGAGGGTGATATGCGCTCAAATAAAAATAACCAAACCAAACCTTTCATTGTTTATAACAGTATTTTCGTATTTCTACATATTTCGCTCAGTTTTTAGAAGGTGTATTTGTTCTATTACCATCAAATCTCAGGATTATCTCACAGGTATATTATGTCTCTTCGAATCATCTCACATGTTTACAACATATCTTAGGATCATCTCTCAAGTATAATAAATCTCTTAGGATCATCTTACGGTTAATTCAATGTTTTAGGATCATCTCACAGTTTTTTTTTATCCCTTATAATCATTTCAAAGGTTTATTCCCTCTGTTGGGGTCATCTCACAGGTTTAATAAATCTCTCAGAATAATCTCACAGGTTGGATTAACCTCTCAAGAACATCTAACATTATATCAGGAACATCTCACAGGTTTATTATATCAATTAGGATCATCTCACAGGTTTACTGTATATCTTTCATTTAATAAATCATTAATTAATCATTTAATTAATTAATCATTTAATAAATCTCTCAGGATCATCTCACAAGTCTATTATATCACTTAGGAACACCTTACAGGTTTATTATATACATTAGGAACATCTCACAGATTTAAATAATCTCATAGAATCATCTGACAGGTTTAATAAATCTCTCAGGTCATCTCACAGGTTTATTATATCTCTTAGGATCATGTCACAGGTTTAATAAATCTCTCAGGTCATCTCACAGGTTTATTATATCTCTTAGGATCATGTCACAGGTTTAATAAATCTCTCAGGTCATCTCACAGGTTTATTATATCTCTTAGGATCATCTCACAGGTTTAATAAATCTCTTAGAGTTAACCCACAGGTTTTTATATCACTTAGGATTATTTAATAGGTTTATTATATCTCTCAGAATCATCTGACAAGTTTAGTTATCTCTTAGATAAAACAAACAACTAAACTAAACTAAACATTTTGTACGTAATTTTTGTGCCTTTCAATGCGTATATAGTGTACAAAATTTTATGCCTTCAACTAGTCAAGTGCCATACGTGATACACGATTAGGCGATCATGTCTCAAAAGAGACATGGCTGACTGAGCAGAAGATTTTGCCGCTGTAGTTTGCCATTACTTTCTGGGTAGACCAATGCAATGGAACTCAATCTATCCTGTTATTTGACCCATTGCTGGAAAGAAGAGATGAATTAATATCCTTCCCAATGATATTTGCGCGTAAGTGAATGCAAAGATTTCTACTGGATTTCGAACTCTGTTCTCCGATTTTTTTTTGTTCCTGGCCGATAGCCACTGCACAAAACAAGCAAGGCAATAAAGTCTCTCAGGTTTACTGAGTAGGAAAAAATCTGAGAAAAGACTATTAAAGAGATAGAACTACAAAATAAAACAGGAATTATGTATACAGAAGACACTGTTGTGGACCGGCGATTATTTTCAAGGATGAGTTATCAGAAGGGGTTTTAATATTGAAGCGTGTATGTGTTCAGAATTCCACAAACAATATCAATGCAAGAAACAATGACGAAGGAATTAACGAGAAATAATTGCATGAAACACAGATTTAAATAAGCAAAGAATCGCATAACATTTATATACAAATATATAGACTTGTAAGAAAGTGAAAAGGTTGTAAGTTATGATGTAGATAGATATTATGAGAGTTTACGATAAGTCAATAATTGAAGTTCAGCAGACATTTTATCAGTTCGTGAAAGAAAATTAAATGTCCTGGATAGCGACAATTTAGTAAAAACTGTTAAATAAAAGAAACGTGTGTGTGTGTGTGTGTGTGTGTGTGTGTGTGTGTGTGTGTGTGTGTGTGTGTGTAAGAATTACGACTACAGATTTGCGTACCTTTGATCGTCAAGTTGTTGGAAGTAATGTAAGATATTAGTTGACGGAAATTATCAACTTTAGAAACATTACTTGTATGAGTCGTAGATTGACGAAGCTACAGATGTTTCGGGGTGTGAGTTGAATGTGATCAGCTAGAACGATAAATTCTAGATGGACGGTCTTTGCCTTGTAGCTGGTGGTGAGTTAGTTCGAAGGTCGCCGAGACTAACGACAAGGATTTGTGTGGCAAATTAAAGCTAACAGCCTGATCAAAGCTCCTGCTTTTATAGCTGATCCAATCCCCGCGTTCGTACCAGGCTCGTTTGGCGGAAGCATTGTATTAAGCGATGCGATTGGTCAGTCGACTATCAAAGGATATGATTGGCTAAGGTTGTTGTTGTTGGAGCTGTCCATTATTGTGTGAGGGTTGAATCGATATATGGGTGATCCAAAAATACATTAACACTGCATTTAACATTTTTAATATCAGCTACTAATGAAGCTGTTTCAGTCAGTCAGTTAAGTGCCATACGTGATACATGCTTGGGCGATCATGTCTCAAAAGAGACAAGACTGACTGGGCAGAAGATTATCCCACAGTAGGTTGCCATTGCTTTCTGCGGTAGACTGGTTGCCAACCAAAGCTACAGAACCCAATCCGTCCTGTTATTTGACCCATAACTGGAGGGAAGAGACGGATTAATACCTTTCCCAAGGGTATTTGCGCGTATATGATTGCAACGAATTCAACTGGAATTCGAAATCGGCTCTCAGATTTCTCGTTCCGAGTCGATATCCACTGGACCACAACGCACATCCTATTTAGCTGTTTAGACATACTGTTAAAACAGGAGTGAATGGTTGTGAGATCAGTATACCTGGTTGAGAAGTGATAACACCCGGAAGGTCGTTGTTGAAAATTAGAAGAAACAAATAGATTCATACCGTTTCCAAGTCAATTAGCGCTTAAGTGCATGTAATGACCCGGCTGGAATTTGAGCGACTCAATGATTACTCACTCGGAGTCGCTATCAACTAAACCACACGCGCATCCACATTTAGTAAGACTATTTTTCACCGCGTCCAAGTCGATAACGAATGTGACACATGGTCGAGGTTCAGGGTGGCTTAAACGGAAATATCCCCTCGACACTTCCTCTCCCGAAGGAAGCATCCAAATTTAGTAAAAGGGATTATTCATAAGGATTAATAATAATAATAATAATAATAAGAAGAAGAAGAAGAAGAAGAAGAAGAAGAACAAGAACAAGAACAAGAACAAGAACAAGAAGGGATTATTCAAATAGTTTATTGTAAATCTAATGAAATTCCTCTGCTATATTGTTCATTCTAGCCGGATAATATTAATTCGCATATGAGCTTTTCATCAAGTGTTTGAAAAGTTGAAATATCAGTGGATTCTGTTTTTTTTGTTTGTTTGTTTGTTTGTTTGTTTTTTTTTCTTTATAATGTGTGCTTCCCCAGGCGATGTGGTGCAGTGGATATCGGCTCGGAACGAGAAATCGGATAGCCAAGCTCGAATTCCAGTTGAATTCCTTGCATTCCCTTCTGCGCAAATACACTTGAGAAAGGTATTAATCCATCACTTCCCTCCAGTTATGGGTTAAATAACAGGACAGATTGGGTTCTATAGCTTTGGCTGGCTACCAGTCTACTTCAGAAAGTAATGACAAACTACTGCAGGATAATCTTCTGCCCAGTCAGTCATGCCTCTTTCGAGACATGATTACCCAAGCGTGTATCATGTATATCACTTGACTGATTGACTTACCCGGGACTAGGCAATGTAACTTGAAGAAAAGAGACATACTGTCGCAATATTGTTAAACATTGTCATTTATTTTTATTTTTCATTTCTGGACATCGCTCTCTCCTGGACGAGAAATAAGAAGAAGAAGAAGAAGAAGAAGAAGAAGAAGAAGAAGAAGAAGAAGAAGACAGAAAATAATAATAATAATAATAATAATAATAATAATAATAATAATAATAATAATAATAAGCATAAGATGTATCATCCAAAGGCAGAAGTAGACCGTCTATACATACCCCGTAGAGAAGGTGCAAGAGGTCTTATTCAGCTAGAATTGTCATACAAGACAACAACTATTGGCTTACTAAGATACATAGAAACGACAAAGAACTCGATGATACAATTAGTTTAACAACGTGAAAACAGAAAAGAAAAATATTCAATAATAAAAGAAGGCAGTAAATACAAACAAGATTTACATTTAGTAGATTCTATAGAAAAAGCAAAACAGAAGCCAAGAACCAACTATTTCGGTAAAAAATATGAAAATGAAAGCCAAGAATAAAGCTCTTGAATAGATGAAACAACGCTGGCCAGAACAAAACCTCCTCATATCCAGAACGTGCTAATAAATCCAATGTTAATTAAGTTAATACTCATCGATGGTTACGTGCATCTGGATTAAAGTTTGAGACTGAAGGCATTAATCTTGCAGCGCAAGACCAAAATCTTTTCACTAGGAACTTTCCGGCAAATATTATACATAATAATGTGGATCCAAAATGCAGGTTATGTGATAAATACCAAGAAACAATAAACCATCTAAACTCAGGATGTTCTGTACTTGCCCCAAATGAATATAAAAATCGCCACGATAGAGTGGGGCAATATTTACATTGGACAATGTGCAAACACTATGGGAAATCTGTAAACAAACACTGGTATGAAAATCACCCAGCACCGGTTACAGAAATAGAAGATCTCACCATTCTATAGGATTACACCATCTACACAGACAGAAAAATTGAAGCAAATGGGCCAGACGTTATTGTTAAAAACAAGAAAGAAAAAACTTGCCCATTAATTGATATAGCTTGTCCAGCGGATTGTAACATAGCAACCAAGAAATTCAAAAACTTGTCAAAGTATAAGGACCTGAAAAAATGTGAAAATCGAAAACAGGAATCGTGCCAGTGATAATAGGTGCGTTTGGAATGATAAAAAATCGAACAAAACAACACATTGAAAAAATCTCTTGGAAACCCCAGCTTAAGAGATATACAAAAAATTGTCTTGTTAAGTACAGCCCACACACTAAGGTGAACTTTGTCTATGTAACGCTAGGGATATTAGAGGCGATAGAAAAAACATGAAATGGGGCCATAACAACACACCACAACCTGCCTTAGGTCTTCTTGCAGACTTGGTATGTAGTGCGACTAAAGCAGAAATCAAAATATGATGAAAAATGACAGCATAATAATATTCTTCATATAAATTGGAAATAATTTTCAGGATAATAAAAATGATGATAATAATAATAATAATAATAATACTTCTACTATTATGATAATAATAATGATGATAATAATAATAATAATTATAATGAAAATAATGATGATTATTATAATGATAAAGATAATAATGATAAAAAATATTATGATAATAATAATACAGTTAATAATAATTATTATAATAGTAATTCTACAAACAATGATGATTATAATGATAATAATGTTAGTGATGATGATGATGATGATAATAATAATAATGTTAATAAAATAATTATAATAATAACAACTATAATAATAATACTACAGACAATGATGTTTATAATAATAATAATGATAGTGATGATGGTAATAGTAATACTGTTAATAATAGTTATTATAATAATACTACTACAAACAATGATAATTATAATAATAATAATGATAGTGATGATAGTAATAATAATAATAATGTTAATATTAATAATTATAATAATAACAATTATAATAATAATAATAATAATAATAATATACACAATGATGATTATACTGATAATAATGACGGTGATGATGGTAATAATAATAATGTTAATAATAATAATTATTATTATAATAGCACAAACAATGATTATAATAATAATAATAATAATTATTATTATTATTATTATTATTATAACGATGGTGATGATGGTAATAATAATAATGTTAATAATAATAATAATAATAATAATAATAATAATACAAACAATGATGATTATAATAATAACAACGATGGTGATGATGGTAATATTGATGAGGCTAATACTAACAATGGTGATAATAATAATAATAAATGATGATGACAATAACAGTAATAATACTGCCTTTGAATACGATAATGCCGAACATTTAAATGAGAAAGTAAATATTCTCATCAGGTTGGTTCACATCGAGACAAAAACAGATTAACTAATGTTGCACGTTTTTTTTATATCTTGCCTTATATTTTTTTTTCCGAATTTGTGATGGCGTGCTTTTGGCGAGATAACGGTTTTTAGCTTCGGATGGTGATAAAGCAGGAGGCAAACTAATAAAGAAATGAAGTTGAAGGGCTCCCATCCTGTTGGCGTTTTGAAAAGATAAAATGCATCGCTTTAATATCAAGGCTTGTAAATCGGTGCAACAATGCATTAAAGAAAACATGCCTCAGTATCAACGGAGGGAGAATGGAACGATAGATGGACAGATGGATACACATAGATAGATAGATAGATAGATAGATAGATAGATAGATAGATAGGTAATGAAGAGACAGTGATAGATAGATAGATAGATAGATAGATAGATAGATAGATAGATAGATAGATAATGAAGAGACAGTGATAGATAGATAGATAGATAGATAGATAGATAGATAGATAGATAGATAGATAATGAAGAGACAGTGATAGATAGATAGATAGATAGATAGATAGATAGATAGATAGATAGATAGATAATGAAGAGACAGTGATAGATAGATAGATAGATAGATAGATAGATAGATAGATAGATAGATAGATAGATAATGAAGAGACAGGATAGATAGATAGATAGATAGATAGATAGATAGATAGATAGATAGATAGATAGATAATGAAGAGACAGATAGATAGATAGATAGATAGATAGATAGATAATGAAGAGACAGGATAGATAGATAGATAGATAGATAGATAGATAGATAGATAGATAGATATGAAAAAACAATGAGATAGATAGATAGATAGATAGATAGATAGATAGATAGATAGATAGATAGATATGGAAAAAAACAATGAAGCTAGATAGATAGATAGATAGATAGATAGATAGATAGATAGATAGATAGATAGATAATGAATAGAAAACCAATGAACATAGATAAACAAACAGACAGGAATAAAAATAGACTGAGAAAGTGATATATAGACAGATTACCGTTTAAGTTTTAGTTGTTTTTATTATAGTTTTCAATTAACAATTCTACGTGCTCTTTCCAACCTTTGTTTTGTTTTTGTATATATTTTGTGAATAAGATAATGTTTGAAAAAAAAAACAGCCCCAAGGTGGGAAGACATCGTAACGGTGTCCCCACGAAACTTTTAATTTGACACGAATCTGCTCAGTTAAAATGTCTAATTCTTTGGATTTAACCTATCAACGCTGCATCTCCACCCGATATTAAGCACTTTACGTTAAAAAACTCCGCTTGCCAAAATACCTTTTATCAGGAAATATATATAATATATATTTCATTATCCAATATATATATATATATATATATATTGGATAATGAAATAGGGTTGTTCCAACGAGAGAAATTGGTACAGAACAAAAAGTGTGAGAAGCCGAGAACGTTTTCTTTAAAGTGTATATTTATTGTTTTTGTTATTATACATGTTATGATACATCAAGTGTCCAAAATGGTATTTGCGACGCTACACGTGTTTCGAGTCTAAAATTGACTCTCTTCAGGCGAATAAATTTGTGGCTTTACCTATCGAGTTTTTTTTTTTGGTTTCTGATGTCCAACTTGTTGCTTTATAAATAAGTAGAAAAAATAAGAAAATAAATAAAATTAGTAAAATAAAATAAAATAAGATAAAATAAATCAAATGTTGGCACATTGAATGGTCTGTGTTTTTTCACATCAGTACGTGTATAAATGGATAAACAGATCAATAAATAAACAGATGAATAAATCAAGTGCTTACCCCAATTTGAAATAATTTTGGTCTGGGGTTACCTTTTTAGTATGTTAAAATTATCTTCTAGTCGCCTTTGCCTATCTATCATACTTTTCATCGGTCAGTTGGTTGTTCTTTATTGTTTTGACGGTGTTTTGAATGTGTGTGTGTGTGTGTGTGTGTGTGTGTGTGTGTGTGTGTGTGTGTGTGTGTGTGTGTGTGTGTGAGCGTTTTTTTATTTCGTCTTTATGTTTTAGAATTATTTTTTGGATCATCTAGTTCTTTTCTATTGTTTGCGGTTATCTTTTGAATTTGCTGTGTGTGTGTATGTGGGTGGGTGTATGTGGGTGTGTGTATGTATGTGTGTGTCTGTATGTTTTTCGGTGTGTGTGTGTGTGTTTTTCATGTTGTTTTGTTAAGCGAAGCCTTGTATTTTTTATGAATCTTTCTTCCTGCATTATTAATATTTCATAATCTGTGTTTTGATATATAGGTATAAGTTTGAATTTGCCATCACTACATTCATGCAAATGTTGAGAAACATATAATTTCCTGCTATGTGATAATCTTATATTGCTTCTATGAAAGGAAATTTTATTGTTCCAGCATTGTGTCGCTCCCACGTATATCTTTGCGCATTTGTCGCATTTTAGAGCGTAAACTACATTTTTTTAATTGCACCTCAGATCTGATTTTATTTCGAATGTAGTTGCGTTTTCGAACTGGAAGTGTTTTCCTTCTATTATTATGTTGCATACTCCACATCTTTTTGTTGCATTTTGTAACCCACTGTGTTGTGTGTTGTTCGAATTTTGATGAGGTGAGGGTGTCTTTTAAATTTTGGGGCTGGCATTTGCTGTTAATTATTTTGGTTGTCTTTAAGATTTCTTTTATTTTTTTAATTATTGTTGAGTAATTCCATGTGGTCTTTGATCTTTGTGAATAATTATGGATTGTTTTTGTTGTGAGTGGAAACGTATACTAGAATGTTTTCTTCTTTTTCGTGTTTTTCTTGTTTTTTGGGATTTCGGAGGGATTCAAATGGTATATTTTCTGCTAGTTATATATATATATATATATATATATATATATATATATGTATGTATGAAAATGTTATTTATAGGTAGAAAATTTAATCAAAGAGATCAATGTGTGTAGCTTAATGTAACACATTATAAAATAGTAAAAAAAGCAACCGGTTTTTCTTCCGCTCATCAGGTCTATACGGGAGATTTAAACTAAAATTAAAATGCAAAAGAGTGTAATGAAATCTACACTAAATTTCGCAGCACACTTTCTATTGTTTAAAAGGTGCTTGCAAATGTCGGAACCGTAAGTATTTGGAACGAGTCCATTCCGAGGTAAGGTGTGGTTCCTAATCTTAGTTGGCACATGTTGCTTTATTCTCATGTCCAGAAGCTTAGTAGTTCTCCCTGTGTAGTCAGCTCCACTGCTACAATTATATTTGTAAATAATGGAATTAATTTGGTGGGGAGGGAGAGTATCCTGCCGTTCAGAGCATAACATGGGCCGGGTTTGAAATACTATACGTACCTCAGCTGAGAAAAAACAACATTGAACATCTGATGAAATTTGTCTAGCCATGCTTTCACACTTTGATCCTATCCAGGGAAGTCTCAGATAAACGGGGCATTTTTTGACTGTAATGAGTTTAACTTTTCTGAATTCCGAAATCTTGTTTCGGATAACCGAATGAACAGTGTCAAGGGGATACCCTAAACTGCATAAGGTTTCCTTCGCAAAACTAATTTCATCATCAAGGAAAGACTCAGAGCATATCATTAATGCGCTATGAACTAGGGTTCTAATAATGTTTACCTTACATTTTTTAGGACAGAAGGAATCCCAACGCGTATATAACCCCGCAAATGTTGGTTTCCTATAAACTGAGAAAGGTTGTAGATGTCCGACGTACTAGGACATCTAAAAAGGTTCGTTGAGAATTTAATTCTTTCTCAACAGTAATCCTCAGTGCTGGATAAATATCATTAAGAAAAGAGAGAAACTGATCTGCCTCAACTTCATTATTGAATAAACAAAATATGTCTTCAACATATCGACAATAAAGTTAAGGTAAGGTAAACTACTACGTATTCTCTCCTATTATATATATATATATATATATATATATATATATATATTGTTTAATTACTCAGTTTTTGGTCATAATAAAATTAGACCAGTGCACATTTCTATTAAAATGTTCAGTACAATTATATCGTAAAACTTTTGAATATTTTCCATTTGTAAACTAGTTATTACGCGACCTAGGTTTCTACCATGAGTGGTGTCTTCAGGCGATTTGCAATAACAGATTTTACTGTTTAACGTGTTTTAAAGAACGCTCACGTAACACTTGATTTTTTTTTGAACGCTCACGTGGCAGGGAATATTTGAACGCGCAATTTTTATAATTACAAAAAATTATAACGTCTTCATCTATGGTTTTATGAGCCTAATATGTATTTTTTAGTATGGTTAAACTTAGTCATCATTTCTGTTTGTTCATTCAATAGTTCACGAACTACTGAATGAAAGAACTAAGTGTAACCATACTAAAAAATGCGTATTAGGTGTATACAATCATGGATGAAAACGATATAATTTCTAATAATTTTTAAAATTGTGCGTTAAAAAAAAATACAAAAACAAGCGTTACGTGAATGTTCTTAAAAAATGGTAACCAGTAAAAACAGTCATTACAAATCGCCTGAATATACCACTCATGGTAGAAACTTAGGTCGCGTAATAACTCGTTTGCAAATGGAATATATATATATATATATATATATATATATATATATATATATATATATATATAACATAGCACACTTGGTATACAATCAAGGTAAATTCCAACTCAAGAGAACTCAATGTTAAATTCATTTATTTAATTTAACAGAGTAATATAATTTATAAACGATTTTAGATTATTACAATAGGTAATACATATTTCACCGCGTCCTGATGTTATTACCGCGGCTCGTCAGACCTAAATGGTACAACAGTTGGTCCTCCAAAAAAAAAATATATATATATATATATAAATATATAAAATTTGTTTGTTTAAACATTATTTTAATGGATACTCGTGTTTGTGTAGATGCTCTGGTTTTTTTTATAATTCATGCCAGTAGATATATAATTGGAAATGAAAGTTTACTGTTTAATTACTAGAAAAAAATACAGAGCATCTACTCAAATACAAGTATCCATTAAAAATAATGTTAAAAATATATCGGAGTTAATCCATTTCGTAACGGAGTTAGTAAAAATTCTTATATATATATATATATGTAAAAAGTGTATGTATATAATTATAAATATCAATATATATATATATATATATATATATATATATATATATATATGCAATTTGTTATATATATTATATTATTTATATATTATATATGCGCGGTACTTCTTTGAAAGCGCTCAATATCAGTGATAGAGATGGCATATTCATATAGATAGGTGGGAGTTTGTCTCACACATATATATACACTAATAAAAATATCAATGTTATGCCGCCAAAATCTATTCTTAACCTATCTGCACCAGACGATTGTCTACAGTGTGTAGCTTAGTGTTGTACTGAGGGTAAGGAATGTATATCCATTATTACAATAAATTTTACTTCTGTTATACATCGAGCCTATGTTATATTTCGACGATGACACACTGTGCTAATTCTTATATACACTGTGCTAATTCATATATATATATATATATATATATATATATACAATAAATAAGGAACAAAGAAAATAATTGCAACGTTCAAACCATTAAATTAAAACAGTGCTCAATATAAAAATAGAGCAATACATATTTATTATAAATCAACCTTAATTTAATTGTTTAACTTTTAAATTTTAATTTTTAGTTTAATTTTAATTCTTAAAAAACTTTTATTTTACTTCTCCAATTCATTATATTGCCGCTAATGTGTTTTTATCTTCGTGTTATGTTTTTAGTTTATGTTTTATGAAGAACTCCTCTGTTGTTTGTGTATACGATTTAGTTTGAAACAACTGTATCTATCTGCAATTCACTTCCGGCCAGAGTTTGAAAGTTATATTTCTTTGCCGCTTCTGTTGTCTCCCCAACTTTCTTTCCTCTGTGTATTTTTCTCGCTTTTACCTCTTTGTTAAGCCTAGACACAATGTAACCGATATCTATATCTCTCTACAATTTACTTCCTGCCTAAAATTAAAATTTTTCTATCTTTGCCGTTTCCATTAGAACTTTCTTCTCAGTTCTTTCTCTCTTATTGCCCTCTTTGCTTTGCTGTTTCTTCTGCTTCTTTCCTTTTTCTTTTTCATTTCTTGATTTCTCTTTTAGTTTTCTCATCTGGGACGGGCTCTAACCGAAAACGTAAAGTGCGACACAGAGATCCGAAGATGAATTGGCATAGCGAAGGACACAGAAAATTTTCACGAGAAACAAAGAAGAGAGTACTCGATTGCTATGCCATGTCAGTTCTTCAATGTGACAGTGAATGTTGGAAGACATAATTGAAGTTCTTGGGACATGCAATGAGGAAGGATGGCTTGGAGAACCTGATGCTAACAGGCCAGATATAACATATTTAAAGGGCCTGAGTAGGTGAATGACAGAACGGGGGCTGCAAGATGTTACAGGAGAAAGCGTGCTAAGAGCCACCAAAGATACGGGTACGTGGAAGGCCATGATCGTCTACGTCCTGAAACGACAAGTCACACAGAAGAAGAATATCCTCTTACCCTGTACAAAAAGTTTATTAAAAATAAAAGAAAGTGTTCTTTTTTAATTTTCTTTTCAAATGAAACGTTTATTACCATCATCATTAAATACCTGATGAAACATTGTTCTTTCAATGTCGAAACAAAATATACATTTTTGTAGTGGATTGTAGTTTGTATATGTTCTAAAGTATAATTTATAATTTTATAATATATATATATATATGTATATACTAGCAGTATAGCCCGGCGTTGCTCAGGTGTAATAAAAGCTTTAAAACTAATCCATGGTCCTGGAGCTCAGACTCTTTGGACGTTGGCACGAAAGACCCAAAAGCAATAATTGTTTCCAGTTAAAGCGAAACCGTAGACTGAAGGAAATTGAATGGATGTAAGTCAAATTTTGATTTCCTGGTATCGATATCAAATAAGTTTTTTTCGTCGTAAATTGAATTTTGAAGGCTAAATAAGTCCTCTGAGTAAATGGTACCATGGCTGAGGCTAAGAACTACAATTATACCTACTTAGAGCCAAACCCGAAGCAAAAACTAAAATAAAAGGGCTGAAAAAAAATACAGACATACAGGCAGATAAACAGACTCATACACCAATATCTATTGTAAGAGCTGCAACCTTGAAACTTCTGAATATCGTTTCTTATGTCTTTGTCTATGAGTGCAACAAATTTGATTAAAATCGGACCACTCCTTCTATAACCCGATTTTTTCGATTATCGATTTTCGATATTTATCGGGGGTACCTCGACACAAAACCTAGCCAAGAACACTCGCAGATGCTTATAGTACAACTGTGTAAATTTTCAAGAAAATCGGTTTAGCCGTTTGGGAGTCTATAGGTAAGGGACACACACACACACATACACACGCACACAGACAAAGTTCCATTTATAGATAAGTTTATAGATCACTATTTAAATTATTGACCTATATATGGAAGGGATCTATCTCAATAATAACGTCCCATTCAAATATTCACCTTGTTTTATTTTATTCGGTGCTGAGTGAAAAGTGCAAAGCCCAAGTAATAATCGGCAAGTTGACTTTAACTTATGAATTTCCACGCCAACTTCGTAATTATCAAAAGATGCTGATCCGTTCTCTTTCTGGCCGTCACATAACACTACCGTGAGAGTCTCACATCTATCGCAATGTAATGTAAGATCTCAGTTTTAGACAAGAGACCAAAGTTACCTGGCCCATTTTCTTGTAGTCACATTCTATAAATTTGTCTTTCTATTAAAGTGTCCGATTTGGCGCGCGTCGACTCGTCTACATTCCAACCAATCAGAATTCAGCATGAAGTTCTGAACCTATTTTTAGTTGCCTTTTCTATTGTCTGGTCTTCGTTTGCTGTTCACACAACATTAAATCCACTGTCAATGTTCCTAAACCAAATTTTATGCCTCTGCGAATATCTTGCCTTGTTCATGGCATTAATCTGAGTGGTACTTTTGTAAGCATTGTTGGACCATCCTGAGATTGAATGAATTCCCAAATGATAAAGCCGATATCATTTGTCAAACGATATTCAAACTATTTAGATTATGCTTAATATATATATATATATATATATATATATATATATATATGTGTGTGTGAGAGAGAGAGGAGTTGAATACATGGATCAAAATCCGGCAAGACGAATAGAATAAGTAAAAAACAGGTAGGACAAATTGTCTTTAATCTAAGATGTTTCGCTTTAAAAAGCTTCTTCAGAGATTTTTTGAAGATGAATGATTTTAAAAAAAAATTCTTTATTTTTTTAAAAATCTAGAGACAGAAGGTATGACTTCATTGATCAATACATGTCACGTGTAATAAAACAATGGATGAATATTTTAAATTTAGAGGAAAAACTTATGTTTGTTTAAGTGTGTGTGTCACGTGTAATAAAGAGAAGCTTGCTAGTGAAACACGTTAGATTAAAGACACTTTGTCTTGTACGTGTTATTTACCTATTCTATTCATATATACATAAGTTTCATTAAAAAGAACGACACCCAACAAGACATGTAACCACAGTAGCTTGTCAGTCGTTTATTTATATATATATATATATGTGTGTGTGTGTGTGTGTGTGTGTATGTATAGTGACTTAAATTAATAGATATACGTATGAGGGTGGTGTACATATGTATAGTCTTATTATTCAGGTGTTAATAAAAGAGCGCTCAATGTATGAACATATATATATATATATAATAAATATACAGACATAGGATAATATATATATTTACATACATACACACACACACACATATAGTCATCCGTAGACAGATCTGTTTTGCTGTATCACAGCTCATCAGTACGGTTAGACATCAGATTGCTTTTAGCCAGGTTTGAAACCCGACCCCAATTGACATCAGTCGACGATTCTACCTCTGAGCTATGGGCGTTCGGGGGACTTTAGCATGTTATATACAATGTAAACACACAATATATATATATATATATATATATATATATATATATATATATATATATATATATATATATATATATATATATATATATATATATATTAACCCTAAAAGGTTACTGCGTGAGTAATCACCAAAACAGAGTTTGGGAATAACAAGACTCGCACGCTGCGTGAAGTAAATAGAATGCTAAGAGACTCATAGTCAGTATAATTACTCTACTCTCTGTATTTACCACCTCACTACTCGGGCGAATGTTACAGGCGTATGCCCCAGGCGTATGGGACACATGGTCAGTTAAAGTGGGAATTCCGATCACTTAAACTCAACTAAAAATATCCCGTTTACTTTGCACAAGGCCAGGTCAGATTACTACCTATTTTCCTCAAACGAGGCTCTAATCTTCTGCAGAGAGCCCTCTGGGTTCCTCCTGCCCGTAGGCAATGAGTACGACAGAGCGCAACAACTGCTAGTTAGTATAATTATTTTAATCTACTGTATTTATCTGCCTCCCCACGTAGGAGGAATGCGGCACAAGGGCACTTTTAAAGTGAGGTCCCCAAGTTCTTAAGCTCGGCCAAAAATCTCCCGTTGGCCCTACACAAGGCCGGATCATGGCTACTGTCTCTTTTCCCTTCGGCGGAGTCCCGTCTGGGTTCCTCCTGTCCGTAGGAGAGTTAGGAAGACAGAGAGAAACAATTGCTTGACAGTATAATTACTGTACTCTACTAGACTACTCCAATAATGTCCACGTATTTAAAAGGATATGAATACATAGGATTGCTGATCAAAAAATAATAAAAGGTATGGAGATAAAGATAGACCGCTAGCAGTATTGTTGTAGAGAGGTTTATTACTTCGCTGAAAGGAGACATACCGAATTCAAAATTTTCTGAAGGTAGCACTACTCAAGGTTTTTTTCGATCTACCATATATATATATATATATATATATATATATATATATATATATATATACTATTTACGAGAACCAAACTTGGCTGAAAATAGTGTGTTGTAGTGTACTGAAAAAAGCAGCCTTTGTTTCTAGTCTCAGTAACGTTAAAAACATCTCCGCATACTTGTTGGTTGGTTGGTTGGTTGATAGATTCATTTAACCAGAATATCAAACTTCATTAGTTCATGTAATGCTGAGAATCGTTTTTGATTCGTTTTATTTAGTTTATTTGTTTTATTGTTTTTGTTTGTATCAAGATTCATTGGGGTTTGTTTTTAAGGACAGGCTCTACAAGGCCAACCCTTGCTATTTAACCCATAACTGGAGGAAAGGGACGGATTAATAGCTTTCCTAAGGGTACCAGTGCTTAAGTGAATGCAGGGTATTCAACTGGAATTCGAACTCGACTCACCGATTTCTCTTTCCGAGCCGATATCCACAGCACCACACAGCACATCCGTCACTACACGCTGGTATTCCCAAGCGGTCACCCATCTAAGTACTGACCAGACTCAACGTTGCTTAACTTCGCTGATCGAGCGAGAACCGGTGTATTCAACGTGATATGGCCGTAAGCACGCACATCCCTCACTAAACGCTTACAGCACCTGGTATTCCCAAGCGGTCACCCATCTAAGTACTGACCAGGCTCAACGTTGCTTAACTTCGGTGATCGAGCGAGAACCGGTGTATTCGATGTGATAGGCCGTAAGCCCTGCGTACTTGTGAGTGACTAATTTTTTACAATCTTAATCTATTCAAGTCCAGTGTTAACCGTTATCATCTCTACATATTAACATAAACTGTGCCTCTTACTCTGCAACACTCTACCTTGAGTGCCTCCAAGGCTTTGTACAGGGTGAAATTCATTTTAAGAAAAATAAATAAAATATGGCAGTGAATGTTTGACAATATCAACAAAGATGAAGAAAAAACTTTAAGCAGCGGAAATGTGGATGCTGCTCGTATCATTGACAGAGCATGTGAGCAATGATGAGGTGTTGGAAAAAATGAAACGAAAAGGAAATTAATATTGTGCATAAAGAAAAGACAGCTGAAGTTCCTGGGACTTGCAATGAGGAAGAAGGTGTTGGAGAACCTGATACTCACAAGCCAGATAGAGGGAAAAAGAGACAGAGTGAAGCAGCGGATAACATATTTGAAGGGCCTGAGCAGATGGATGACAGAACGGAGGCTGGGAAATGTTACAGGAGAAAGTGTGCTCAGAGCTACCAGGAATAGGGAGACGTGGAGGGCCATGATCGCCTACGTCCTTAAAGGTCAAGGCACAAAGAAGAAGAAGAAGATATTCTGGTCTTTTCTTCCGTTATATTAAAGTGCTATATTAATACTATATATACTAATGCCTAATAATGGGTAAATCGAAATATTCTCTTTTTGTCAAATGAGACCAATTTTGAGAACCTGATACTAACAGGACAGATAGAGGGGAAAAGAGACAGAGGAAAGCAGCGGATAACATATTTGAAGGGCCTGAGCAGGTGGATGACAGAACAGGGGTTTCGAAATCTTACAAGAGAAAGCGTGGTAAGAACCACCAGGGAGAGTAACAGACCAACTAGAGGGAAAAGCGACTGAGGATAGCAGCGGGCCTGAGCAGGTGGATGACAGAACTGGGGTTGCGAATCGTTAAAGGAGAAAGCGTGCTAAGTGCCAACAGGGATAGGGAGACGTGGAATGCCATATTCGCCTACGTCCTGAAAGTACAAGGCACATAGAAGAAGAAGAAGAAGAAGAAGAAGAAGAAGAAGAAGAAGAAGATATTCCTGTCCTTCCTTCCGTTATATTAAAGCGCTATATTAATAAGATATACTAATACCTAATAATGGGCAAATCGAAATATTTTCTTTTTGTCAAATGAGATCAATTTTGAGAACCTGATACTAACAGGACAGATAGAGGGGAAAAGAGACAGATGAAAGCAGCGGATAACATATTTGAAGGGTCTGAGCAGATGGATGACAGAACAGAGGCTGGGAAATGTTACAGGAGAAAGTGTGCTCAGAGCCACCAGGAATAGGGAGACGTGGAAGGCCATGATCGCCTACGTCCTGAAAGGACAAGGCACAAAGAAGAAGAAGAAGAAGATGATATTCCGGTTTTTCCTTCCGTTATGTTAAAGTGCTATATTAATACCCTATCAGTCAGTTAAGGGCCATACGTAAAACACGTTTGGGCGATCATGTCTATTTCGAGACATGACTGACTGGGCAGAAGATTATCCCGCAGTAGGTTGCCATTGCTTTTTGCGGTAGACTGGTTGCTAGCCAGAGCTATAGAACCCAATCTGTCCTGTTATTTAACCCATAACTGGAAGGAAGAGACGGATTAATACCTTTCCCAAGGGTATTTGTGCGTAAGTGAATGCAATGAATTCAACGTTATATTAAAGTGCTATATTAATACGATATACTAATGCCTAATAATGGGCAAATCGAAATATTCTCTTTTAGTCAAATGAGATCAATTTTGTAATTAATGTTCATTTGTCGGTAAGAAGCAGTACCGAAAAAGATTGTTCGTAGGTTTGATGGCAGAGGAATAATGGCCGGTGGCAGTTTTATTATCAGTGGACTCGGCTGTCTTGTTATTGGTAACGATGTCTCGTTATTACAGCGCTCAAGTATCAAGAGGTGTGTGAACATAGTTTTAGCCCTGAGCTACCAATGGAAAAAAAATTTCAAAAATAATAATCCTTCCTAAGACGTCGTTAATTGGTATTTTGCAGATACATATGTTTCATAAAACTGTGACACTTTTCCTCTGTAATGAAGTGGTTTGTCCTTTTTCTAGATCACGATTCCAGAGAATATACCGATGACGAGAAATGAGTACACAAGCTCCAAGCTCTCTAAATTATCGAAATTGCTGTTAAATTTCGCATTCACGTTTTGTAAACAAAAGAATCGACATAAAAATTAACTTTTTTTTAAATAATATTTTTGCTAATAACATTTGTTGCCTTTTAACTGTTTCCATAATTAGGAATTATCACACTTTTATGAAGAAAGGTAAAAACACTCCTAAAAGGAAGAATATTCGAAATAACATAAGAAAATATGCTTAAAAATTTCATAAAATATTCTAATCAAATTCCACTATAAAATTAAAACTTCGAAGAATTTTTATAATTTCTGAATGAAATAATGTTATGGAGTAAATAAGAACCCTTCAGCAACACGAAAGAACTCGGCAAGACGCCTTAAATAAGCAACTCAAGAAAAGTTCAGAGCGAGAGTTCTGTCGGAATTTCTCCTACTGGTCGAAGAGGAACCCAGACGAGGCTCCGTCGAAAAAGGAGAGTCTCGTTTAGGGAAAAATAGACAGATGCCCGACCCTGTTTTATATATATATATATATATATATATATATATATATATATATGTGTGTGTAACCACTGAGGTCAACGTTAAGAGACTGCAAGACTGCAATATGAACACCTAGTGAGCCCTTTTATCGATCAATATAGCATATCATATGATGTAGAATATTTATATTCATCAGTGTGGCTAGACATACCCACTTGCTTCTGGCCGGGATCGAAAACTCGACCGATTTGGTATCAGTCGGAGTCGCTACTCCCTAAGCCTTCAGCGCATGGGGTCAGAGAAGGGAAATTTTAACGTCTTGTATGTAAGCTGTGTATACAGACGCCAGTCACCGAGAGAACTCAATTCATTTCTGAAGAGTCATGCATTATAGCCGAAGTGGAAAGCTTTTTTAAAATTTTCTTCTCCAGAGAGCTCGATCGTAATAGTCTACTTCAGTAGGGATGAGTCCTTTATAGATCTGGTTGTCGAAAATACTTGGTAGTTGTTAGATTGATAGTAAACGTCATCTTGTTAGCAGCTGTCGAAAGCGTGGTTAATATGAAGGCATGTTGTGACGCATATACACTGATTGTATTAAAAAATGGCGGAAAATGTCTTCGCAACCAAATGCTTAGTTTTTCACACGACATGTTCAGACGCAGTTACTGGCTCTCTTTCTCGGTGTCTCTCTCCTGGTCCTTTATATACATTTATATACATTTATATACATTTTGAAAGACACCAAGTAGCTTGAACTCGAAGCTCGGTTTGACTAAAATGAAGTCTTTTTGATTAACCAAAAGTAATTAATTCTTTTTTTATTGTTCTTTTCTTTTTCTTTTTATAGCGGAAGTTATGTGTGGAACTTCCTTTCTTTTGGTCGATTTCTAGTCACAATAAGCTAGATCCTGAGCTAGCGAACTTCCGTTTCGTAGATGTTGTTCAGTTTTTACTTCTTTTCATAGGAGATTTGCTTTCTCATAAGTTGAGACAGAGAAAAATAGAGATATGTATTATTAAGGAAAGCAAATGCCTTATTTAAATTCTAATGTTTACTATTTTCTTTTCATATTTGATTTTTATATTTGTGCATATCATAATCTCTCCTATAACTTGCTTAGCCACCCATTTACTCAATATCACTACATAAATTATGTGTTGTTTGCCTCTGTCCCTATTATGTTTATCCTGTCCTGTGAGTATCCAATTTTCCACACCCTCTTTCCTCATTATGTGCCCTATAAATGTCAACTGTCTCTTTCTGGTGTTAAGTATAAGTTTTCTTTCCATTTCTATTTGTCTTAAACTTCGTCATTGCTCACACATTAGGTTCATTGTATTCTCAGTATCCTTCTGTAGAACAACACTTGCTTCAAGTGTCCTTTTCATATGCGAAAAGATTTTCAAATTTTACCGCCATATAGGAGCACTGCTATTACGTACTCTTTTCATTTCTTTGTCTTTTCTGTTTCTTAATACCTTGTTTAGCTTATGGAAG
Source organism: Ascarosepion bandense (assembly GCA_037127315.1). Classification (NCBI taxonomy): domain Eukaryota; kingdom Metazoa; phylum Mollusca; class Cephalopoda; order Sepiida; family Sepiidae; genus Ascarosepion; species Ascarosepion bandense. Next base: position 4,279,689 of record JBBBDQ010000991.1, read on the forward strand.
TCATCTTTCGCTATCTCTAATGTACATTAGGATTTCAGGGTCACACTTTCCGGCTTCTATTAAAACACTTCCCAGATATTTATATCGTTTACTTGTTTTATTTTGGTATCTTAAGTTTGCAATTTACATCTTGAGATTTTTTTTTTCTGATTGCTATGCATTTCATTCTTCCATCGTCGATTAAAAGAAAACCACTCTCAAAATTAATCTAATTATTAAACCTTAATATCACTTTTAGCAATGTGTAAAAGAGAATATATTTCTAATATTTTGAGGCCATCTCTTTTCAGAATTGCAGGCAAAAATATTTTTCGCCATTGCAACCCCAATTTATTTATTTATTTATTTATTTATTCATTTTGTGAATCGAAACTGATTGGGGTTTATTTTTTAAAGATAAGTCCTTGAATCATCAATACTGGAAAATTAGAAGTCGGAAAACAAAGAAAAGGTCGATATGAAAACCATAGTCTTATTTTTTTTTAATTAAAAATAAAATAACATATATCCCTTTTTACATTTTTACTCTTTTAATTTAATTTCTAGTGCTATTGTTTGTAAAAAAAAACTAAAAAAAAATTATCCGATATTTTTTATAGATTTTTAGCAATATTCTATATTGATTTAATACTGCCATATTTGAAAAGTTATCCATTACACTACCAGCCTATCGAAGTTTGCAGTAACACTTTACCCGCACACGAAAGGTTTCTAGACTCTCGCTACCCTATCACTATTCGCGCAAAAAAAACTTCAAACGGGTTACATTCCATAAATCTACCAGCTGGGAGGGCAATATCCACTGGATTGATTTATCTTTACTCTTTTAGTATTCCACTGATAACGGTGAAGTTTCATATAGACAGCTTCTTCCTAATAACTGATCATTCAGTCAGTTAAGTGCCATACGTGATACACGCTTTGGGCGATCATGTCTCGAAAGAGACATGACTGACTGGACAGAAAATTTTCCCGCAGTAGGTTGCCATTGCTTTCTGCGGTATATTGATTGCCAGCCAAGGCTATATAACCCAATCTATCCTATTATTTAACCCATAACTGGTGGTAAGAGACAGATTAATGCCTTTCCAAAGGGTGTTTGTGCATAAGTGAATGCGAGGAATTCAACTGGAATTCAAACTCGGCTCCCTGACTAATAACTGATACTTTGTCGAAAAGACTCCAGATAATACGGTTCCCCGATTGTTATTGTGACAGGATAAGGAAAATGTTTCCCTGAGCTACTACCCGCATCTTTTGTGCTTATTGAACTTAAGTCGAATTAACTACACTATTTACATTATTTGGACTATTGTCCGCATGTCCGTTGCCATTTTTACTAAGTTCCGGCCCTTGTACGCTCCGGCCGTCTTCAGGTGCAAGGCATTTTAAACTAAATTCTTTATCACTGGTGCATATCATTCTCATTCCTTGTGCGAATGGCAGTCATGAGTTATCTCCCTTTAACCCAACTTTCTAAGTTAATAGTTCACCACTGCTGTAGCCTGGCATTGAGCTTAGAATTCTGGGGGTAAAGTCACTGGAACTAACCAACCCCTATATTCACTGGGCCATGGGTTCTTGAGATAGATAGATAGATAGATAGATAGATAGATAGATAGATAGATAAGATAAGATAGATAGATAACATAGATAGATAAATAAGATAAGATAGATAGATAGATAGATAGATAGATAGATAGATAGATAGATAGATAGATAGATATGAACAGAACGAGATAGATAGATAGATATGAACAGAACGAGATAGATAGATATGAACTGAACGAGATAGATAGATAGATAGATAGATAGATAGATAGATAGATAGATAGATAGATAGATATGAACAGAACGAGATAGATAGATAGATATGAACAGAACGAGATAGATAGATATGAACTGAACGAGATAGATAGATAGATAGATAGATAGGAGCAGACTGTGCTTTGATACAACGATACTATTTCAATGCGTGGGTAGAAGGTTATTAGATTAATAAGTAAGGACACCTACCAATAAAGAGACATTGACTACATCTTAAATGCAATCGGATTATGAGAAGCAGTTTAACGATTGGCATTACGTTTCCAGTTTCTCGACCCACGATTCTCTCCATATATTTTGGGTCTGGTTCTTCTATCTCCTGAGGTAATTGTTTGTTACTGTTTCACGACAAAGTTCTTGGACTTGCTGACATGCTACTGTGGCTAATAGAAAAGTAATCTTTGCCTGAAATCTTCTTTTCGTTGGTCCAAGACATAGTCCTCGTCCTCCGAACGAAAAGATAAGAAGCAGGCCCAAACCAAAAACGAAATAAGTGTTATGCTATGTGGCATTTATTGTTAATGGCCACAATCTTAACAATAGAATATATGCAGATGACACAGTTCTAGTGAAAGACAAATAAAGGAAACCACAAGAATTTCCACAGAATGTAGTGATTTTTGTTTCTTTATATTACTTTATGGCATATCAACCCGCAATTGGTCATTCAGAGCAGACAAAATTCTTACAATAGATTTGTATAAAAAGAGCAAAGAGACTTACCCTATTCCCCCACTGGAGCGAGTTGTGATACAATATCCTGTATCTTTTGATTTAGGCAGAAGACGTTCCCGTAGTCGGTAGCTGTTTCCTTCTGTGGTAGACAAGTCGCCAACCAAAGCAACAAGACTTATTCAATCCATTACTAGTGAGTGGAGGAAATTGGTTCAAGCCTTTCCTAAGGGTATTTGCGTGTAAGTGAATGTAACGGACACGATTGTAATACTAACTAGTACTTTGAATTCGTTGCATTGACTTACACAAAACACCCTTGGGAAAGGTATTAATCCGTCTCTTCTTTCCAGTTATGGGTTAAATAACAGGACATATTGGGTTCTGTAAACTTGTCTAGCAACCAGTCTACCGCAAAAAGTAATGGAGACCTACTGCGGGATAATCTTCTGCTCAGTCAGTCATGTCTCTTTTGAGACATGATCGCCCAAGCGTGTGTCACGTATGGCACTTAACTGACTGAATTTGCAATGAATTTAGGCATGGTGGATAGCTGCTCGGATTGAGGAAGTCCAGTCCGATTCATTATATTCACTTATGCTAGTATCCTTGAGAAAGGTATGAATCCATCTGTTCTCCCCCAACCTATGGGTAAATAGCAGGACAGACTAGGTTCTATAGCCTTGGAGAACAGTATAAGAAAATGAAAACTCTGAATTCAAACTAACCTGGGTATCATCTATGGCACTTAACAGACTGACTGACTGACTTTAGTCAAATAAGATTTGTAGCATTATTTTGTAGACCGGGAAAATCTTTACGATAAGTAACATTATTTTCTAGTATTTCTACTTATAAATATTTCTGCGGAGTATTTTTATGAGTGTTATGAAAAGACAATGAAAGAAAATGACATTGCAAAGGTCAAAAAAGAAGGTTTCGTTTCTTTTTATCGAACATTTTCATTGCGTTGTTAAAATCCGTTTCGAATCTTTTGTTTCTTCCTTCTCTCTAGCTTTCACAGGCTATTGTGGAAAAATATTGATTTCATTGCACCAAACTAAAAGTTAAAGGTATGCTTAAGTGAACTTCGGCCCTTATCCAATTCTTTGTGCTTCAATTTCATTATATTTTTTCTTCGTTTAAATAAAACAGGAATACTAATAGGCCTCCATGGGTTAGGGTTGACCATGGGTAGCATCCTAGTTGTCTGCTTGGTTGGAGCATCGGCGTCTGTGACTGTAAAAGCTGATGCGGGAGTGACAGTACTTTTGCATAGGCTGCATTTATGTTTCGTTTCTGTTCTGTCGGAGCTGTCATTTTCCTTTCTGCGAACCCGCCTCTCCATGACGACTTGTGTTATTTGTCCTTCCCTTGATTTGAGTTGTTGGGCGAGGGTTCCTCTCCATTTGAAACGGTTGACTACTACGCTCTCCCATGAATTCGTGTTGATGCCTACAGCTTTCATATCGCGTTCTATGATGTCACGATACCGCAGTTGTGGCCGCCTTTTAGTTCTTTTGCAAAGACCAGCTCTCTATAGGGAAGGTCTTTTGGAATGCTACCGTTTTGAATGCTGTGGACATGGCCTAGCTAGCGGAATCTGCTCTGTTTAAGGATTGTGAACATCGTAGGCAGACCGGCTCGAGACAGGACTTCATTGTTGGGCACCTTGTCTTGCCATGAGATTCCAAATATACGTCGGGTACTACCCACGTGGAAGGTGTTTAGACGTCTTTCTTGCCTGGCATACATGGTTCATGCCTCACTGTCATATAACAGCGTGCTGATGACACAGAAAAAGTAAGCATTACCATTTTTGTTGTTTATTATTACAAATAATTTTCAAACAATTCATTTCAAATTGTCGGTTGTTTATAACCAAGTTTCGTTAAAATTCATTAATTTCCGTAACATGTTTACATTTGTTGACATTACGATACATTTCAGAGCAGATATGGTTGTTTGCGATGAATCAAAAATTGTGTTACATAGGCTTGATAAAAACATTGCTGCGACTGGAGGCTGTTCGTGGTCGAGAGGTCTAAGACGTTGCCAGATCAAATGGTAGCTTCCCCTATGTAAATAGGGGTCGCAGGTTCGAATCCTGCCGAATGGCACACATTTTCGTAATAACAATTTATCGTAAATAAACAGGCCGGAAGATATAAATATATAATACTGCTTAATTAAAAAACAAACAGAATATCTACTTAAATACGGGTATCGATAAAAGATAATGTTCAAACAATTCATTTCATATATATATCAGATATATTATTAATTCTAATTTTTAACCAAATAATATATTACGTAAAATCAACATGATATATCAATTCAAATGTCCTTTGGGAGAATGAATCTCCGACAAAAATACAAGTCGTTCTACATTACACATGTTTGACCATTCGTCCATTTCCAGAACTGTCAACCATTACATTTGAAGCAAAATAAAATTTACCATAATTGCTAGCAACACAGTCTTGCGTTTTTTTTTTTTTTCATTTTTTTTCTCCACAAATTACACCCTTGAAGATGATCTCGGAAGGAGGTTGAATGTGTTTAGGAAAATTAGGAAATGGATAATAAAATCAAATGTACAAGTTAGAGCGCACTTCTTACATCTTTCAATTGTAATACATGAAAGATTATCCGTAAGTGTTATATATCGCCGTATGACGACAAAACAACAAACACGCATATATAAAAATATAAGGTTATATTTTTATTAATGACGACGAACTGTGTGGAATAGAGAACGGAAAGGGTGAGGGCGCATATAGAATGGCTGACGGGAGTGTAGTCTGCCTGTGTTGTCTCTCTCTGCTTCCACCGGCCGTTCTCTGCTACTGGCGAATCCGTGTGTCGAGGTCCTTATATAGTCCTCTAGAACCGGGACCTTCCTTCCGGTTTTTGCCTCGCCCACGCAACGCCCACGTAATTCTAAGAGGCACCTGATCTGTTTGCCTCTGTAGCCATTTCCGCCGCTGTCGGAAATAAGGTCAAAATGACATCCGCTCCGGCCTTGACAGGATGTATTTCACAAACACCTGTCTTGTCGCTTCGCCGCCCCCTTCACGGATGGAAAACACCATCGCTTGCATCACTTCCTCGGGTGGGGCCAGATTGTTATATTACATAAGTACGAACAGATTTTATGAAAAATAAGCATAATATTATTGCAGTTTTTAATTTGACATGCCTAAAAGAGAATTTGTTACTCACACACACACACGCACACAGACCGACACACACACACACACACACACACACACACACACACACATATATATATATATATATATTTATTATATACCGCACATTGAGTGCTGGTATTAATGAAATGATGCTCGATGCAATATAACAGAGATATAAATTGCATATTAATAAATATATTTTTCCCCACTAATATCACAACTCGAATACATTCCAGAAGCTGTGCAGAGTATTAAGAGATAGGAAAATTTCCCTAGAAACAAAGAAGAGCGTACTGGACTGTTATGCGATGTCTGTTCTTCAATACGGCAGTGAATGCTGGATAATATCATCAAAACTGGAAGAAAAACGTGAAGCAACTGAAATGTGGTTCTGCAGAAGGATGCTGCGGATACCATGAATCGAGCATGTGAGCAACGATTAGGTTTTAAAAAGGATGGAAACGAAAAGGAAATTAATATTGAGCATCAGGAAGAGACAACTGAAGATTTTAGGACATGTGATGAGGAAGGAAGGCTTGGAGAATCTGATACTCACAGGTCAGATAGAGGGAAAGAGTGACAGGGGAAAACAGCGGATAACATATTTGAAGGGCTAGAGCAGATGGATGGCAGAGCGGGTTTGGGGTGGTGTAACAGGAGAAAACTTGTTAATGGATAGAGAAACGTGGAAGGCCATGATCGTCTAAGTCCTGAAGAAACATGGCTTAGGTCAGAGAATGAGGCTAGTTAAGTCCATCTAAGACCAGCCTTCCCCAAACCCCATTTTCAAACTTGTACCACATATTTCGTATTTTATAACAAAATAAATAATAGAATGTATGGTTTTGGTATATATATATATATATATATATATATATATATATATATATATATATATAAATATTGGCGTACACAATATTTTAATTTTCTCGAAAGACTTCTGACAAGTGAAGCGTAATAACCGGTTCACTCTTTATACCTTTTTTTTTTTTCGCTTCGTGTGACCAATACGTATTCTTGTGTTCTTGTCCTTTTATATTATACTAGCAGCATAGCCCGGCGTTACTCGGGTGTGAAGAAAGCTTTAAAACTAATCCATAGCCCTGGAGCTCAGACACTTTGGACGTTGGCACGAAAGACTAAAAAGCAATAGTTGTTTCCAGTTAAAGCGAAACCATAGACTGAAAGAAAAATGAATGGATGTAAGTCAAATTTTGATTTCCTGGTATCGATATCAAATAAGTTTTTTCGTCGTAAACTGAATTTTGAAGGCTGAATAAGTCCTCTGAGTAAATGGTATCATGGCTGAGACTAAGAACTACAATTATACCTACTTAAAGCCAAACCCGAAGCAAAAACTAAAATAAAAGGGCTGAAAAAAATACTGATATACAGGAAGATAAACAGACACACACACAAACATCTAGCCTTTTATATATATATATAATCGATTTTCTGCACTATTGTAAGAACTGCAACCTTGAAACTTCTGAATATCGTTTCTTATGTCTTTGTCTATGAGTGTATCAAATTTGATTAAAATCGGACCAATCCTTCTATAACCTATTTTTTCGATTATCGATTTTCGATATTTATCGGTGGTACCTCGACACAAAACCTAGCTATGAACCCTCGCAGATGCTTATAGCACAACTCTGTAAATTTTCAAGAAAATCGGTTCAGCCGTTTCGGAGTCTATAGGTAATGGACACACACACACACACACACAGAGTCAAAGTTCCATTTATAAATAAGTTTAGATCTGCGTTATTACATATTGTGTGTGTGTGTGTGTGTGTGTGTGTGTGTGTGTGTGTGTGTGTGTGTTTATTGGGCATATATTGGCGTCTTTTTTCAATTATAAAACCACACCATGCAATTAATTTTCCAAATCAGAAAATATTTTCTTTGAGTTTCGGACTGATAATTATTCCCATGCTTTTATTTGCTAACAAACATTTTCTTTCCTTTTTTTTTTCCTCAATTTATGATGAAAATTTCTATCTTTTCTTTTTTTCAGTCCTCAGGTGTATCGGTGCTAAATTTTCTTCTTTATGTTATTAAAAATGTTCTTCTCTTTGATTTCAATGTATATTAACGTCTTTATTTCATAAGCTCGTAAAAGAATCCTAATGTGCTTTGTATTGCTGTCCTCCTTGATTTCATTTTTAATTTTGGTTTTTATTTATCGGTTGATTAAATCGAAACCTACTCATTTTTATTCAATATGTTCAACGCTTATTTATATTTCTATGCTATTCTTGGAGCAATTAAAATTTAGAAATTCATTGAAAATGCCACACATATATAAAAATTGTACTTTGAAATTAAATCAGCGGTTTTTCATATCGCCCCTAATGTATAATAGCCCTGGGGAATTATTGCAGAACATTGGCTTTGAAATTATCTCCGGGTTTTAGCATTTACATCCGCCTACGCTTATTCTAAGATGCATCTTAACCAACACAGGCAGCTACAAATAATAATGCTGTAAACTGTGGCGTACAGATCGACGTCAAAATTTTTAGCTCAAAATTCTACCTACTGTATAGGTCGACCCCAAAACACACACTAGGCTACCAGTATTGAGAAGGTATTAAAAGTTACCATAATGCATTAATGGCTAACCATAAACCTTTTAATTCACCTTTAAAATAATTCTGTACCTTAATTACAAAGTAATTATGCTGTTACGGTAAGTGTATTTTCAATAAACTGCCATCTTGTATCATTAACCTCTCATTACTATTATCAAATTTCGTAGATGACACACATATCATACATGGCTGCCTGAGATCAATGGCGCTTCGGTCAGTGTTGATCGTAGGAGAACCGGTGTTTTAAAGGGATATGACCTTAAGATCCCAGACTATGTAATTGAATCTCAAAATAAACAACGAAATATGTTTAAGAAAATGATTTAGTCTACATTTCTTGCCGTGTCGTTTTTTTTTGTTTTGTTTTTTTTTTACCTTCCGTTTTTATTTTTATTTTATTTATTTATTTATTTATTTATTTATTTGTTTGTTTGTTTGTTTTTGTGAGCGTGGAGTGGATTTTCTCCGGGATTTTTGTGCACATTGAGGCAAACAATAATGAGGACGCAACCTATGTTTTCATTGCCTTGTCACTGAAAAGCTGACATACAGCCTAGTTGTATGTCAAAAATTGATTAATAGCCAATATTTTATTTTCAATAAAATATAAGAATTTACTTTTTTCAAAGCAGTCTTATCGGTTATTACATAAAGTTTCCGATTATCAAAAAAATTTGAAAGCATTTCAATATTTGAACAATTTTAGTGATGAGGCAGTTTCGCATAAACGTTATAGTAAATCGATCCTCCATGTTGGAACCACTCACGTTGGGGCCGCTTTGTTTTTGTTTTTTTTTTTGGGGGGGTGGGCAGTTGTTGCTCTTGTTTTTGTCTTTTTCAAGTTTTCTTTAGTTCTTACGATGACATCTTCCTCGAAAGTTCTAATAAATGGCTTTATTAAAAAATTTCGCAAAAGATTTAATTGTTGAATATGCGCAAGCAAAAAAGTTAATTGTACAAGATAGAAAAACTGAGCAGCCCCCACCTAAAATGTTTAAATGTTGAAATTTTTACATTTTTTTTTTTTTTGTCAATCGGAAAATTTAGAGTTTAATCGATAAGACTGGACTGAAAAATGTAAAAAAAAATTGATAATCAACAAACTTACAGATGGTGCTAACGTTGTACCGGCCAAGTGGTTCCAAAATGGAGGATCGATTTACTAAAATGTTGTACGATAAACTGATCCCCCACTAAAATTGTTGAAATATTGAAATTTTTCCAAATTTTTCTTTGTCAGTCGGAAATTCTAGAGTGTAATCGATAAGATTGCACTGAAAAAAGTAAAAACAATAAATTAAAAACAACAAAAGGTGGTCCTTCAGGTCCGCCGAATAATTTAAAAGGAAGACATAAAATGGCGTCTAACTAGCTAACTTAAAACACGTATCTAATCCACAAAAGATGCTGACTACGAAAATGCAACGGCATGAGGTCCAGGGTAAGAGCAGAGATTCATGAATGATAGGAAAACTGTCTGTGTTAAAACGCCAAGAATGGCAGTAAATTAAACTTTTCAATTACAAAACACTCGTAAATATTCACCAGGTTAACTGCAATGTTATATTAAATCACGTCATTCAGCATTCTCGAAAATTTAAAAAATTCGATTAACAACATTTTGCTTTTGTTGAAAGATACATTGTACAAAATAAAATCCTTTCACTTGTCTTGGTAATGACGAAACATGTCGGCTAAAACTAAGTACAGTTTTCATATATATATATATATATATATATATATTATAAATTATACTGTAGTTTGTACATGTTCTAAAGTATAATTTATAGTAAATATTCATTGCTCTATTTTTATATTGAGCACTGTTTTAAATTAATATATCTTCGTTACTTATTCCTTTATATATATATATATATATATATATATAGTCATCCGCAGACAGATCTGTTTCGTTGTATCAAAGCTCATCAGTACGGTTAGACATCCGATTGCTTTTTGCCCAGGGTTGAAAACCGAGCAAATTGACATGTCGGCGATTCTGCCTCGGAGCTATGGGCGCTCGGTAGAAGGAGGCAGATATTCAGCATGTGATATACCATGTATTCATACGCCAGTAGTAAGAGTGTTCTAATTCATTACTGAATGAACGATGCGTAGATGCTAGAGTAGCTACTGTTTTTTTTCAAAGTCTACCATTTTTCCAGAGTGCTCAATCAAGGTGTGAGAGCATAAATAGTGATCTGCAGACAGATCTATTTCGCTGCATTACAGCTCGTCATATATATATATATGTATGTTATAACGACATATGATTTTTTATATAATTTTTTTATGCATCAAGAACAGTTTTGAAATAAAAGATGTATGACAAACTGGAAAAAGGTTTCATATATATATATATATATATATATCCCAAGTAGGCATATACGCTGACGACACCACGGTTTACTCCCGTCTTGATGAAAAGTCTGCAGAGGCTGACGAAGCAAACCTCGCTGCCGAGCTTGAAATGGAATAACCACCATAGACAATCGCATCTACCTCCCATTAACATGGGACAGGCTAGCCTCCCAGAGAGTAAAATACTACGCCTCCTTGGTCTTACACTCTCGGCGGACCTCAAATGGAATGCCTATATTGAATCCATTGCCAAATCTGCTGCTATGAAAGTGGGCTCCCTTTGCAGGGCCCGGAAATTTTTCCCACCTGAATCTATTCTGCACATATACAAATCTACCATCCGCCCGTGTATTGAATATTGCTGCCATATCTGGTCGGGTGCCCCTGCTGCTCTCCTTGGGCTTCTTGACAAAATACAAAGGAGGATCCGTAACGTGGTTGATACTGACTTGGCAGACCGGCTGCAGCCGCTCTCTCACCGGCGTGATGTGGCTTCCCTGTGCCTCTTCTACAAGTACTTTCATGGCTTCTGCTCCGATGAGCTTAGATCACTGGTGCCGCCTAAGCAGGAATTTACACGAGATACTAGATTAGCAACTAGGTCCCACCCTTTTACAGTTAAACAAATAAGATGTAACCGTAAATTCTACTCCAACAGCTTCTTTTCTCACGCTTCCCGCCTGTGGAACTCCCTTCCACAAGTCTACTTTCCCGACAGCTACAATCTCCAGGTGTTTAAATGTAGGGTCAATAGACACCTCCTATCACACTAACTCCCAACTATTCTCAGAACACTCTCATCTACCCAACTCTCATTCTCAGTACCCTTACCCGCCTATCACCCACCCTCTGACATTTCCTATATTTAATCAGCCTTTCTCCACTCTACGTAGCCCCCTGCGCAGTAGTGGCAGTGACATGCCTTGCTCGGGGTGAAACGCTTATAAAAAAAAAAATAATAAAAAAATTCCCATCGGTGGTGGACTGGGGTAAGAAATGGCTCGTAAGTTTTAATGCTTCCAAAACGAAGCTGCTATCTATTAACCATCACAGATAATCATTAACATGGATCAGGCTCCACCTTTGAAAGTAAAACACTGCGCCTCCTCGGATTAACTCTCACATCAGACCTCAAGTGGAATTACTATATAGAATCCATAGCTAAATCCGCGACTAAGTAAGTCGGTTTTATGTGTAGGGACAGAAAGTTTTTCCCGTCCGAAACAATCCTGCACATATACAAATCTACCATCCACCCGAGCATTGAATATTGTTGCTATATCTGGTCGGGTGCTTCTGCTATTCACCAAGGTGTCCTCGACAAAATCCAACGGAGAATCTGTAATGTGCTCGATCCCGACTTGGCAGCTTGGATACAGTCACTTTCTCACAGGTGCAACATGGCCTCCCTGAGTCTCTTCTACAAATACTTTCATGGCTTCTGCTCAGACGAACTTAGCTCACTGGTACCCCCTATATATGAAGTTACTCGAGCCACAAGATTAGCAACTAGGTCTCACCCTTTTTCTGTGAAACCGATAAATTGTAAACGCAAATTCTACTCCATCAGCTTCTTTTCTCGCACTTCCAGCCTGTGGAATTCCCTTCCGCATACTTGCTTTTCCGACAGTTACAATCTTCAAGAATTCAAATGTAAAGTCAATAGTCATCTCCTGTCTCACTAACTTACATCCTCTCTCTCCCATGCTTTTTTTCTCCGTCCACCCCACTCTCATCAGTATTCTCTTCCTTATCATACTCTCTTTATGACACCCCCTGTAACCTGTCACTCTTTCTCATAACATTCCTCCTATTTAACCCCCTGCACAACAGTGGCAGTAAAATGCCTTGCTTGGGGACACACGATTATATATATATATATATATATATATATATATATATATATTCCATTTTTAAACGAGTTATTTCGCTACCCAGGTTTCTACCATGATTTGTGTCTTCAGGTAATTTTTAATAACTGATTTTACTTTTTACCGTTTTACTTTTTAAGAACGCTCTTGTAACAGTGTTTTATTTGAACTTTCACGTGGCAGGGAATTCATGAACGCGCACTGTATAAATTAAAACATATTATTATGTTTTCATTCATGGTTGTATGAATCTAAGAGGTATTTCCTAGTGTGGATACATTTTGTCATAACTTCTGTTCTTCCATTTAACAGTTCGTCTTTATTTGGGTATGTCATAATTTCTAATTTTTCTTCTTGGCACAGTCTCCATATTTGTCCACCACTATAAGACTTTTCACATTTAGATTTCAATTTCCAGACGTGGTTAGCCAGATTTGTATTGTTTTTTTAATTTTTCTATTTTAAATGTAGATCTGTGGTTGAACCACCTGGTCTTAAAGGTGTCTTTGGTTGAGCCCAAATATATCTTGTTTGGCCATCTGGGTCATGTATCTCTGCCTTAAAAATTATTTCTTTTGTGTTGCAGAGACCTTGAAGTGGACATTTATTTTTGTCCCTGCAGTTGCATTCTTTGTTGGTGGTTTTGTTTTGTACGATGTGTTTTTGTCGTTTTGTTTTTATGAAACTAAATTATTAGTGCAACTAGAACTTAGTTTGATTGTGTTTCTGTTGAAAATGTTGTTTAATTCTGATTCTTTTTGAAAGTGCTTATCTATTTAAAAAATATTTGTCTTATTTTGGTCTTTAATTCTAAATTAAATGGTGGATTGAACCAGGTAATGTTTCGTTTTCTATTGTTGTTCTTGATTTGTCTGTTTGGTTGAGAATTATATTGTAAAATGTTTTTATGGTCAGTTTTTAATACAAAGGTGTGCTGGTCTAACTCTATTAGGACCAAAAACTAAATATTAAACAATCAATCAATCAATCAATCAATCAATCAATATATATATATATATATATATATATATATATATATAGTGTATCGAGGCAGTAAATAATTTTCTAAACATATGCTGTTAAATATAAGAGACAATGAATGTCTATTATGTTTAATCATGAGCCGTTCTAAACGTTGTATTTTGGCTTTAATTTCAGTTAAAAATAAAGACAAAAATTCTCCAACATTTGGATAATTATTTATTGATTTGCTTCTAAGATTTCGGCTCACATGAGCCTTCTTCAGAGAGCTTATTTAGACTGAAATATAATAACATCCACCATCACCGACGATTTTATTTTGTGTTGACATAAAACTCTGCTTGGCAACGGCAATAGTTACCAAAAATAATAAACGCAGTTCTCAAATTTGCAATGCGGTTTTATGACGTCACACCGCGTGATAGCGCTAAATGACAACAAAACCATGTAGTCAAATGCAATGTAATATGTTATGTCCGGATTTAAAGGTGATTTTATTGAGTGTTGGTTGTTTTGCTTTGATGTACCTGGCCTCCAATATCTGCAGGTTCCTCTTACTGTGTGTATGAGTTAGGATCATCGTATTGTTGACCAAAATCTGTCTGATATTACTTACATGCTTATGATTTTCAGAGAAATGTTGTTTAATTGTACTCTGATCAGAAAGATGACATGAAAAAATCTAAAATGTTTCACTTTATTTAGTTTCTTCAGAGATATTTTTAATAAGACATGCATTTTTTTAAATATAGAGATATTATATTGGAAAGATGATTGAGTCTTCATTTCATTGGTCAGATACGTTTCACGTGAAATATAGCAATAGCAGATCATTTCGTTACTTATTATTTCATATATATTTTTTTATAAGCATTTCACCCCGAGCAAGGCATGTCACTGCCACTATTGCGCAGGGGGCTACAAGGATGATTAAATATAGGAAATGTCAGAGGGTGGGTGATAGGCGAGTAAGGATACCGAGAATGAGGGTTGGGTAGATGAGAGTGTTCTGAGAATAATTGAGAGTTAGTGTGATATGAGGTGTCTATTGACCCTACATTTAAACACCTGGAGATTGTAGCAGTCGGGAAAGCAGACTTGTGGAAGGGAGTTCCACAGGCGGGAAGCGCGAGAAAAGAAGCTGTTGGAGTAGAATTTACGGTTACATCATATATGTTTAACTGTAAAAGGGTGGGACCTATTTGCTAATCTAGTATCTCGTGTAAATTCCTGCTTAGGCGGCACCAGTGCTCTAAATTCATCGGAGCAGAAGCCATGAAAGTACTTGTAGAAGAGGCACAGGGAAGCCACATTACGCCGGTGAGAGAGCAGCTGCAGCCGGTCTGCCAAGTCAGTATCAACCACGTAAGAGATCCTCCTTTGTATTTTGTCAAGAAGCCGAAGGAGATCAGCAAGGGCACCCGACCAGATATGGCAGCAATATTCAATCATATATATATATATATATATATATATGTGTGTGTGTGTGTGTGTGTGTGTGTGTGTGTGTGTGTGTGTGTGTTGATATTTCTCAAAGAACGCTCAAATACTATACTCTGATGCCAGACAAAAAGTCAGCGAGTGACACTTTAATCGTAAGTCTAACGTAGTGACATATTGACATTAAGCAGAAGTATTAACCCAGATGTACAAGTGCTATTTTGACAGGTATTCTGCTAATAATAATAATAAGTATAATCATAATAAAAATACATCTGTCTTCAGCAGTGAAGGAATATTTAATTGGCTTAATAATAACGCTAATAATAATTCTGAAACTCTTCACCAAAAATCCTGGAGTAACTGAGAGATACACCCGAGTAAAACTAGTGGGTCCCAAGTTAGCTGATATAGAGTCTCAATTTGATTTCCATAATGCGGTATTGGTTTTATTAAAGTCAGTTTTACCACCGGGTGAGATTAATTGAAAGCGTCTTGTCAGAAAATGATGTCTACTGTGTCCGTTAACCAGATGTTCGACCACGGGCTGTGAAAATGGCACAGAGACTTGACAGTCCATGATCCGATGCTACTGGCCAAAATATTGATTACGTTCTTTTGGGATTTTACAAGATCTTGATAATACTTGTAGTTTGCCTTTCTCATCAACAAGCCTGCTATCTATCTATCTATCTATCTATCTATCTATCTATCTATCTATCTATCTCTGTATATATATATATATATATATATTATAAAAGAGTTTAGATTATTACAATTGGTAATACATATTTCACCGCGTCCTGATGTTATTATCGCGGCTTGAATTTAACATTGAGTTCTCTTGAGTTAGTCTCTATCGGAATTTACCTGAATTGTATACCAAGTCTGCTATATATATATATATATATATATATATATATATATATATATATATATATATCAGTCTGCACATTATCTATCTATCTGTATGTCTCTCTGGATATCTATCTATCTATCTATCTATCTATCTATCTATCTATCTATCTATCTATCTATCTATCTATCTCAGTCTGCACATTATCTATCTGTCTGTCTGAATATCTATCTATCTATCTATCTATCTATCTATCTATCTATCTATCTCAGTCTGCACATTATCTATCTATCTGTATGTCTCTCTGGATATCTATCTATCTATCTATCTATCTATCTATCTCAGTCTGCACATTAGCTATCTGTCTATCTGAATATTATCTATCTATCTATCTATCTATCTATCTATCTATCAGCCTATTCATATCTATCTATTTATAGAAAGACGGAAATTTTCTAGAAATTCTAATATTTAGGGAAGAGAATCGGACTGATAACTTTTCAGCACTTCCTTATAACTAATGTTACTTTCTCACTAGCTAGCTTAATTTGTTTATATCCATTTCTCCGAACATCAATTTGTACCAAAATTTGAACAGTGCCAATAAAAACATGCCAAACACGTCCACGATCAGTGAAAAAACATGTAAATTTAATTTAAAAATTACTCCCAAACACATTGCTATAAATTGAAGCAATCACTGATAGGATCAATCTCTATTTCAAAACAATAATACGGCCTCTGGGATAAAGACTCCATAGGTGCTTTTTTTATGGAGTTCGGTCTTTTTCCACGACGACTAACAGCGAAGTAATACATAATTCTTACCTCTCGCATATCATTAAAATAATCGTTTCGTGTCGACACCGGTTAATTTCAGAAGCTCGTACTTCATTTTGTAAATCATTTCACCCAAGAAAAGCGGAAATGCCCCCAATGCGCAGGGAGCTACAGGGAATGAAAGTGAAAGAGAATACTGAGAATGGGGAGGACTGAAAAACGATCAAAAGATGAACGGGCTTCAAGAAGACAGAAGATGGCAATTGAAAATGCATTTAATTTTTTGAACATTGTATTTATCAGGGAAGAAAAGAAACGGAAGTAAGTTCCACATGTGAAAAGTGCGGGAAAAGAAACTGTTGGAGTAGAAGAGATTTCAATTGACAATCTAGTAGCACGCTTAAATTCGTGTATTCGAGGCACCAGGGAAAAAAAGTCTCGTTAGAGCAATTTCCATGAAAATATTTGTAGAAAAGACATAGGAAAGTCATGCAACATCGGTACCTACTAAAATTTCCATATATTTATTTACATATATCTATATCTATAAATATTAATGCATATTTAGGCAGAAACTTTTCTCTTAAGCTTATTTCGTTGAATATGACAGGTAAGGAAAATGTAATTGAATTTTTTTTTCCAGCATTCATACATTTTTTTCGTTTGGTGGGAAAAATGTCAGTATTATCCATATATATATATTTTATAATCATATCGCCCCAAGCAAAGTAGTTTACTGCCACTGGTGCGCAGGGGGTTACATAGGAGGAAAGTGATGAGAAAGAGACACAGGTTATAGGGGTTGTCAGGAATTAGATAAGAGAAGGATGAGAATACTGATGAGAGTGGAGTGGACGGAGAAAAGAGCATGAGAGAGAGGGGATGCAGATTAGTGTGACAGGAGATGACTATTGACTTTACATTTAATTTATTGGAGATTGTAGCTGTCAGGGAAGCAAGTAAAAGGAAAGAAATTCCACAGGCGGGAAATGCGAGAAAAGAAGCTGTAGAGTAGAAGTTGCATTTAAATTTTATTGGTTTCTCAGTGTGTGTGTGTGTGTGTGTGTGTGTGTGTGTGTGACAGGATAAGAGACAAATAGAAACATTTATAAATTGAACATGTTTAATTTAAACTTTATCAGAAAATCAGATCTGGCGAAGAAAAGAATTTTCTGGTATGTTTATTCTTGACTAGCAATATAACCCGGCGTTGCCCGGGTGTAATGAAAGCTTGAAAACTAATCCGTGGTCCTGGAAAACGTAGGTTGTTGAAAGGTTGATCTCGAATCCGTAGAACTTACTAAGATGAATGGATGTAAGTCAAATTTTGATTTCCGATATCGATGTCAAATAAGTTTTCCGTCGTAAACTGAATTTTGAGGGCTAAATAAGTCCTCTGAGTAAATGGTCCCATGGCTGAGACTAAGAACTACAGTTATACCTAGTTAGAGCAAAACCCCGAAACAAAAATCAAAATAAAAGGGCTGAGAACCTGATTTTGATCAAATCCGATAAGACAGCGGGATATCAATTTCTAATATCGGAGTCAAATAAGTCATCCAAGGATAAACTAACCTAAGTAAGTCCATGAAAACCTATCGTAACCATCGGGAGTAAAATTGAAGAAAATGAGCCATTGATGGCTGAATATCGGTTTTTAATCAGATTCGATAGAATATCGGGAGTATCGATTTCCGATATCGGGGAAAATGAGTCGTCTGAGAAGATCTGCTAATGTTTGAGACTAAAAACTATAATTTTACCAAGTTAGAGCAAATTATGCAGCAAGAACCACGATAAAAGTTCTGAAATCCTGATCTTGATCAGACCTGATCGGATATCGGAGTATCGATTTCCTATATCGGGGGGGAAATCTGAAAAAATAAGTAGCTCATGACTTGACCGGAAGACGAAAGAACATTTGTGCAAATTTTGGTGGGAATCAGATAAAAATTGTGGATTTGTATAAAGGATATTGTTGTGGGATCTCCCCTTTTTGTATATGCCAATGGACTCGACTGTGTGTACATATAATCTTGGCATAAAGAGAACAGTGAATCTCAGATCTGGAATCACAGTTGTAGTTGCAGTTTACAGTGGAGAGTAATCACAGAGATCCGTTACAGTTATCGAAGAGTTCTGACAAATACCGAAGTTACCCAGAGACCAGACTAGCTCTGAGCTCTACTCAGCTAGAATAAGTTTCCCGTACATACTATTTCACTTCTAGACTTGTATATATTTATTTCTACTAATAGTATTCCTGAATTGTCTAACTCGCGTTCCAGTTTTTATATTACGTTCAATATAACCTACTTTTTCTGTCTCCACATCTGTTTTGGTTGTTTATTATTTTGTGCGGTTCCTCATCCGGGATTTTTTTTTTTTAATCATATCACCCCGAGCAAGGCGGTAACGCCACTGATGTGAAGGGAGCTACGCAAGAGTGAAAAGATTTGGAAAAGAGAAAGCCGGAAACGACACCCTAAACAGGGAACAAGGGATGAGCCTCTACACCTGTACAATAGACGTGGATGGAGTGTGAACCGGGCGATAGTTTAGTCTATCTACTCCAATTGAAAAAAGAAATAAAGATAAAAAATAAGAAAAAGAAAAGTGAAAAGATTGGAAAAGAGAAAGCCGGAAACCACATCCTAAACAGGGAACAAGGGATGAGCCTCTACACCTGTACAATAGACGTCCACAACAGACAGACAGACATTTATATATATAGATTTGCTTTATCATTGGCTAAGTAGAGTTCACCTGTATACGTCCAGTTAAGTAGCGTTCATACGTATAAATCGTAGTTGCATGCTTAAATTTATAATATTTATGGCGCCATAAATCCCATATAAATGCTTATAACTTGAAACAATGAATGCGTTTGTCCACTTCAGTTTAAGAAGAGTGGATGTGCGTTGTGGTGGAGTAGATATCGACTCAGAACAAGGAATCAGAGAGCCGAGTTCGAATTCCAGTTGAATTTCTTACATTCACTTACGCGCAAATACAGTAAGTTAAATTTATAAGATTTATATATATATATACATTGTAATAGTTGTTAACATGGTTAACGATCGCTATGGTTGAAAACTACTGATGGACTAGTTTAGACACGCCAAATTCCATTCCCTGCAACTATCCATTCCCTACAACATGCTTACAACCATCACTGAGTATGTTCACCAGGCTTTCGACAAGAACGGCGAAGCCCGAACTGTTGCCCTAGACAGTTTAACAGGGTCTGGCCTTCTATGAAAGCTACTGGGCGACGGTATCAGTGGACAATTGTTTGATCTAATCCATAATAATTTCGGAGTCTATAGGTAACGAACACACACACACACGCGCGCGCGCGCGCACACAGACAAAGTTTCATGTTTAAATAAGTTTAGATATCCGAACAAATTGGCCAAAAATGTTTCCAACGCCAGTCCCTGCTTTTTCAAAAGTGAAAACTGAAAAAAACATTCGTTGAATAAATGCATCCCTGAGTAAATACTGGGTTGATTTTCCTATCATGTATTCTTTTATAGTTTGGTCATCAGTCTACGGCAACTGAAACAGCTAACGTATTCATCCTGTTAGCTTTCGATTATAATCTCAATAATATATAGATTTACGGCTTGGGTAACACACACTACTGTACGCCGTTCGTGGAACAGAATAAAGAATAGGATCACTTGTGAGATTGCTGATTCGTTCGTTGAGGACGAGAACCATTGCGAGAGTAAGGTGAAAGAACGACATACTCAACGAATCAAAGTACTGAGAGGAACAGTTCGGTTTAACACTAGAACTACTGTTGATGTCAGACACAGAACATTTGGAAAGCACTCTGATTGGACATTGTGACTACAGCGAATTAAATTCTAACAGCTGGCGACACGAACATCATGTCTGCCGGGAGATGAAATAGACGAACATATAATTATAGTTAATCGCATGAAGGTGATAAAGACACGGCCACAGAGAACAAGCTGATATATATATATATATATATATATATATATATATATATATATATATATATATGCATAGATAGACTGATATAAAAGTCTAGGATAGACAGACACATATATACATACATACATACATACATACATACATACATACATACATACATAATGAACAAACACACGTGCGCATACATGCACACATACATATATATACCCTAACATAAATAATGCACACACATGCGCACATACATATATGCACACATACGTAGAGATAGATAGATAGATAGATAGATAGATAGATAGATAGATAGATAGAGATAGAAAATAAATATAAATATTCTGTATTTGTGTCTGTGTGTTTGGCTCATGATAGATAAGTACGCGTTGATAGATAAATAGATAACCTAACATATTGAATGCACACACACACACACACACACACACACATATATATATATATGAGTGTTTTGATAGATATATATTAATAGATAGATAGATAGATAGATAGATAGATAGCGTTTAACATAGATAATGAACAAAAACACACAGCAGACAGATAGATAGATAGATAGATAGATAGATAGATAGATAGATAGATAGATATAAACCGACTGAAATAGATAGATAGATAGATAGATAGATAGATAGATAGATAGATAGATAGATAGATAGATAGATAGCGTTTAACATAGATAATGAACAAAAACACATATACACATATGCAAGCAGACAGGCAGACAGATAGATAGATAGATAGATAGATAGATAGATATGAACAGAATGAGATAGATAGATAGATAGATAGATAGATAGATAGATAGATAGATATCAACCGAGTGAAATAGATAGATAGATAGATAGATAGATAGATAGATAGATAGATAGATAGATATATAAACCGACTGATAGATAGATAGATAGATAGATAGATAGATAGATATGAACAGACTGAAATAGATAGATATGCATAGACTGAGATAGATAGATAGATAGATAGATAGATAGATAGATAGATAGATATGAACAGACTGAAATAGATAGATATGCATAGACTGAGATAGATAGATAGATAGATAGATAGATAGATAGATAGATAGATATGAACAGACTAAGATAGATAGATAGATAGATAGATAGATAGATAGATAGATAGAGATAGAACAAGACTAAGATAGATAGATAGATAGATAGATAGATAGATAGATAGATAGATAGATAGATATGAACAGACTGAAATAGATAGATATGCATAGACTGAGATAGATAGATAGATAGATAGATATGAACAGACTAAGATAGATAGATAGATAGATAGATAGATAGATAGATAGATAGATAGAACAGACTAAGATAGATAGATAGATAGATAGATAGATAGATATGAACAGACTGAAATAGATAGATATGCATAGACTAAGATAAGATAGATAGATAGATAGATAGATAGATAGATAGATAGATAGATAGATATGAACAGACTGAAATAGATAGATATGCATAGACTGAGATAGATAGATAGATAGATAGATATGAACAGACTAAGATAGATAGATAGATAGATAGATAGATAGATAGATAGATAGATAGATATGAACAGACTAGATAGATAGATAGATAGATAGATAGATAGATAGATAGATAGATAGATATGAACAGACTGAAATAGATAGATATGCATAGACTGAGATAGATAGATAGATAGATAGATAGATAGATAGATAGATAGATAGATAGATAGATAGATCTTTATTAGAGTAATGCACTGAATGTAGGAAAAGAGATTTAATAACCTGGAATTAATACAATTATCACTGACAGAATAGGAACATTATATGTATAATCGATAAGCATTTAATATTGAAATGCACTGAAAATCCGAGAGAAAAAAATAATACAGAAGCAAATTTCTTATTTGCTATCTCAATGTAGTGCCCTAAAAACTTCCTTTTAAAGAATCTAAATTATGATGGAAGGGAGATATGTCTTGGAAAGACCAACGTCCCTGACAAGTGCTTACGACGAGGGAGAAAATCAGCATTTTGATCGATCAAAAATTTTTCGGTCGTCGAAAGTAATTTTCGAAGAATATACAAGTAAATAAATAATAACAAATAAAATTGGTCACCATAACTGTCTGGAATCTAAGGACTCCCAAAATATTCTATCTCATGTATGAATTGAAAATGCTTTTTTTTTTCACGAAAAATAAACAAATATTCATTTGTCAATGAAGGATCAGTTTGTTAAGTGATACACGCTTGATTGATCATATATCTTTCGATCCCTGACTAACTAAGCAGAAGATATTCCCGCAGTACGTTGCCATTCATTTTTTACTACAGAACCAATTTTGTCCTGCTATTCAACTCAGAGCTGGAGGGAGGAAAGTATTTTGTGCTTGAGCGAATGAAACGAACTCAACAGGACTGCGAACTCGGCTCTCCAATTTCTCATTCCGAGTCGATATCTATTGCACTAAAATGAGAATGAAGGGTACAGACAACTTATTGAACCTCATATAGTGTCTTTCTGAAGAGAAACAATCTATAGTATTAACCGTTTCCTTATAAGGTAACATTCAGCGTCCCTTGCTCTAACTGCCAGTTCTGTTTTCGGTTGAAACTTATAAAATATTTCTATTACGAGAGTCATTCAATAAATAATGTGAATTTTTCTAAGGTGAATTTTTCTAATACAGATAGAAGCTTACCTTTTTTTAAAAGAAATGACTACAAATAAACTGCAAGAAAACCGAATGCATGGTCATCACTAAAAAGTGCAGCCCAATATGCCAAATACAGGTGGGGGATACTAGAATCAAGCAGGTACAAAGATTTATATACATGGAAAGTGTTATAACAGAAGATGGAAACTTCGACACAGAGATCCGAAGGAGAATTTGCATGGTGAAGGAAGCATTCCAGAAGTTGAGTAAAGTATTAAAAAACAGGACAATTTTGCTAGAGACAAAGAAGAGAGTACTGAATTGCTATGTATTGTCAGTTCTTCAATATGGCAGTGAATGCTAGACAATATCATCAAAGTGAAAGAAAAAGTTTGAAGCAACTGAAATGTGGTTCTACAGAAGGATGCTACAAATATCATGAATCGAACATGTGAGCAATGATGAGGTTTTGGAAATGATGTAAACGAAAAGGAAATTAATACTGAGCATCAGGAAGAGACAGCTGAAGTTCCTGGGACATACAATGAGGAAAGAGGGCTTGGAGAACCTGATACTAACAGGCCAGTAGAGGGAAAAAAGGTAGGGGAACGCAGCGGATAACATATTTAAAGGACCTAATTAGGTGGATGATGGAACGAGAGTTGCATGGTGTAACAGGAGAAGGCGTACAAAGAGCCACCAGGGATAGGGAGACGTGAAAATCAATGATCGCCTACATCCTGAAGGGACAGGGCACATAGAAGAAAAAGAAGAAGAAGTGTTACACACTTTTCCCATCTGTGCACACGCTTTCGTATTCCCTCAGCGTAAAAATCCTTAGACTGATGTCTCAGCCAAACGCTCGCATCACTTTTGACTTCATCGTCACTTCAAACTTCTTTAAACAATTTAGCCCATTTGTAGACATTATTTGGCTGAAACATGTGATACCATACACAGCTGACATTCTCCTATGAATTACAACTGGTTTGCACTTTTCAGCAACCAAAAACTTGATAACTGACCTCTGTTCAATCCTGGAGCATGCTTCTTGGTCGGCCATCATTGTTAATCTCCAAAACTCTCAATGTTTTTTTCAATCTGCAAAACAATTAAATCTCTTTGAAAAAGAAGTAAAGGAAAAAAATTTTTTAAAGTAAGCTTCTATCTGTAATGAGGTCCTTATACCGAAAAATTCACCTTATTTATTGAATGATCCTCGTCATATCCAGTTTTCAGAAAATTAGGATCCTCAAATTCCGTAAATGTTATCGGTCTTTCCAGTATTGATTGGGGTTTCCTACCTAACCTTTTGTTTGAAGTAGTGTGGAATGTCAGCATCTTGATTATGTTTATATTTTAACTCTGATTTACATGTGATAACCGTTTCATTCCCTGATGCTGTTCAAAGTTCTCAAGTGATGTGGTTTCTGCTATTTAGTTGAGCTCTTTGTCAGTGATCCTGTAGCGCCAGTCAGTGAGGATCGATGAATGACGGGGCTTGCTAAGACTTACATGCTTCATTCGCTCAAAGTCATTTTTAACCATCGATCTGAAAAAAGTCAACCTATTCTTAAAATTAAAATTTTTTTTTATCATTTCCCCCCAAGCAAAGCGGCACCACCACTGATGTGCGGGGGGTCTACATAAGAGAGTTAAAGTTTTAGGCAGGAGGAGAGTGAAGACAAAGATGAACCACCTACAAGGGGTGAAGAAGAAAGAGCAAGAGAAGGATTGGAACAGGTGTGAAGACAGTTGCGAAGGTAGAGAGAACGGAAAAGAAGACGTTATACGAGGTGATGTAGAAAGGGCTGAAGCTAAGTGAATAAGAGATAGGAATTGACTTTGTATTTAAACTCCTGGAGGTTGTAGCCGTAAGGAAAGTAAGTATATGGAAGGGAGTTCCACAGACGGGAAGCGCGATAAAAGAATCTGATGGAGTAGAATTGTAGCCTGCTAACTGTAAATGGGTGGGACCTTATTGCCAGTCTGGTTGCACGAGTAAATTCTTGTGGATGCGGCACTAGTGACCTAAGTTCGTCAGAGTAGAAGCCATGAAAATATTCATAGAAAAGACAGAGGGAAGCCATATCCCGCCGATGAGAAAGTGGCTGGAGTCGAGCTGCCAGGTCGGGACTCATCACATTACAGATTCTCCTTTGGAGCCTTCGAAAACGCTGAGACAAACAGCAGGTGCGCCTGACCAGATATGACAACAGTATTCGATCCAAGGTCGGATGGCTTATTTGTATATGTGCAAGATCGATTCAGGAGGAAAAAACTTCCTGAAGTTCTGATGTCAATATTAACCATTTCCTTATAGGGGAACATTCGGCATTTATCCACTGAGCAGCGAGTGATACTTTCTGTCGAAGTTTATAAATTTATCAATTAAAAAAGATTTTCAGGGAAATACATCACTTCATCGCCTCATCCAGAATGTAGCAAGAAAAAGCGAAAAGAAAGGAGTTAGCATAAACTTCAAGAAAACTAAATGACCCCAAAAGCCAACTACAGGTCGGAGAAACTAAAATAAAACAAGTAATGAAATCTAAATACCTGAGAAGCGTTCTCACAGCGGATGAAAGTGTGACTCTGAGATCCGAAGACGTATTGGCATGGCCAAGGACGCAATTTAAAAAAGCTAACCAGAGTACTAAAAGACAGGAAAATCTCATTGGAAACAAGAAAAGGGTGCTGGACTGCTATTATGATAGCTGTTCTTCTGTATGGTAGCAAATGTTAAACGATCTTTTTAATGATGAAGGTGAGGCTCGAGACAGCGGAAATATTCTCAGGATACCATGGACCAAGCACGTGAGCAACAACGAGGTGTTGGAGAGAATGAAAACCAGAAGAAAACTCATACTCAACGTCAGGAACAGAGAGATGAGGTTCCTGGGACACGTAACGAGGAAGGAGGGTTTGAAGAATCCGATATTCACAGGACCGATAGAGAGAAAGAGAGACAGAGGCTTGGGCTTGAGCAAATGAATGGCAGAACGGGGTTTGGGAGAGATACCAAAATGAGAAAATATTAAGAGCTGTCTCTCCTGGTGCTCAGTATTAATTTCCTTCATCATTGCTCACATACTCGATCCATAATACGTGCAGCATCCTTCTGTAGCAGCACATTTCAGTTGCTTCAAGATTTTCCATCATATTTGATGAGATTGTCAAGCATTTACTGCCATATTGTAGAACTGACATGACATTACAATCAAGTACTATCTTCTTTGTTTGTAGTGAAATTTTCCTGTCTCTTAATACTCTACTCAGCTTCTGGAATGCATCTTTGGCTATGCCAATTCACCTTCGGAGCTGTCTGTCGCACATGACGTTTTCTGTTAGAACACTTCCCAGATATTTAAATTTTTGTACGTGCTTGATTTTATTATCCCCCAGCAGTATTTAGCATTTTGGGCTACTCTATTTGCTGATGACCATGCATTTGGTTTTCTTGCAGTTTATTTGTAGTCCTTTCTTGTCACTCTCTTCAGCTATCTTCTGTAGGAGGTCTTGTAGCTTTCTTTCTGTGTCTGCTATCAGCACTGCATCATCTGCGTATTTTATGTTGTTCAAATTGTGGCCTCCGATGACGAATACTGGCATAACATCTAGGGTCCTCAAAATAGTCTCGCTGTACAAGTTGAACTGATTCGGTGAAAAGACACATCCTTGTCTTACGCCCCTTTTTATCTTTGTATATCTATTGAATTCATTACCTGTCCGAATGCAGGCGGTTTGATGCCAGTAGAGATTCTTGATTACTCTTATGTCTTTCCCAACTATGTTATAGTTGCTGAGAATTTTTCTCTTTTCTCTGTGGGGTATTTTTTTTCGAATAACTTCGATCACCTCGAGGTGGTGTAATGGTTAACAAGCTTGTCTTGCTAGCATCATAACAATTTGAGTAGTGAGTTAGATCCTCTCACTTTCGGCCTTGTGCCACATCTAAGCTACGCTTAGAAAATCGCCTCTGTCGAACGCTTTCGTATAATCGATAGAACATTGGTATATATCCTTTCTGTTTTGTATTGCCCTTTTTGATAACATCCTAATCATAAATATTGCGTTACTTGTTCCAGTATCAGTGGCGAGCCCGTTCTGTTCTTGTCCTATCACTGGCCTGATTCTGCTTCTCGCTCTGTTCATCAGGATTTGGAAAACAGCGAGAAATTATTTCATGTCCTAATATATATAATAGACATCTATTAAAGAAATGCGTTGAAACTCCTAAGTAAAACGATTGTTAGTGGTCGCGAATTGTTAATAATTATTACTATTATAAATCTAACAAACTCTCTCCCACCACCATCGTCTCTCTCTCTCTCTCCATCTCTGTCTGTCTCATAAACACACACACAGTCAAAATTTGTTGATCTCTTATTGATCATTCTTTTTTATTTAATTTCCTTTATGAGGAAATTAAACTTTGTAGACAATCAACACATTTTCTATTTTGATTTGAACTCATGAAAATCAATTACAAAGACACTTTCGATGATGTAAGACAATTGCTAAAGGTTCAGTTATTAAATCCCGCGATACGAATGAGTTAAATTGTCCAATAAAGGGAAAATTTAAATAATAGGGAGAAAGTAATTTGAAAGCTAAGTTACAAATCACTACGGAATAGATTAATCAATAAGCGAAAACCTGAATTGGTGGTTCATTGATCACCAGAAATGGTCGTAAGCTAGTGACTTCTGTAGATACAAGTAAAGACCACACTTTGAGATGTAGCCGGCCGGTGTTCACATTCCTTGTTACCCCTCTAAAATCTTTCGCTTTCTCTCTCTCTCTCTCTCTCTCTCTCTCTCACACACACACACACACACACACACACACTCACACTCACATACATATAAACACAGTTTTCAAAAGCTATTTTATAATTAGTCATAAAGCTACTTATAATTTTCTTTTCGTTAAAACTAACAGCGACCGTGAAGATTCCACGTTTTTCTTATTTTTCTTTTCTGGGTTATATTATAATATCTAAAAAATAATTAAGCGCCTTTGCGAGTTTCAAGACTACAAAATACTTGTAGAAATTCTCTTGTTGCATCGTTACATATTTTACCTTAACAGCTTTAACAAAAGACATGAATGCAAGCCATTATTTCAAGAAGTAAGAGGTTACAAATGAAAGATAATAAATTGACAAGATCTTCCGTTTCACTGATTGGATGTACCGCTGGTGTAATGAATAAAGGACCTGAATGAGAAATCGGAGAGCCGAACTCAACTTCCAGTCGAGTTAGTTACCTTCACTGACGTGCAAATATTTTGGGAAATGTAGGAATCCACATATGCCCTCCCAGGTATGAGTTCTACCTGGGAAAATCATTGTTATTTCCCAAGAATTATTAATGCAAAAGAAAGTAATTATTTCTTACAAAAGAAAGAATTACTCTTACAATCGGAAAATGTTTCAGCATGAAACAACACACAGAGGGTTGATGTGCCGTAAAAACAAATCAAGCAGAAGAATTCTCAGTGAAGCAGACGTTAAACACGTTAAAGCTTTATCGCTAAATCTTTATTTCTTTGTTTCTTCCTTTTCTCACCGAAACCATATAGCGACTCCAATATGTCTTTTCCGTTTTTCCTCTTGATTAATAAAGTGCTATATTTATGATGCATTAGCTGAGTGTTTCTTTCTTGCGTTATTTTATTTCTTTCTTTATTTCTTTGTTGTTTCTTTTTTTCTGTTTCATTGAAATCAAGCAGCGTCGCTGATATGTTTTTTCCGTCTTTCCTCTTGATCAGAACAGAATAGTTCAATATTTATGATGTCTTGGCAGGCGTTTCTTTATTATTATGTTTCTTCTTTCTTGCGTTTCTTCTTTCTTTCCTTATCTTTTCGTTGTTTCTTTCTTTCTTTCTTTCTTATTGAAATCAAGCAACGTCGCTGATATGTCTTTCCTGTTTTTCCTTTTGATCAAAACAGAATAATCAAATATTTATGAGATAGTGGTAGGGCCTTTTTCTTTTTCTTATCGTTTTCTTTTGTTCTCTTTCTCTTGCTTTTTTTTTATTGAAATCAACCAGCATCTCTGATATGTCTATTTTTTTCCTCGCGATGAAAACACCAATACCTCAAAGATTCTGGACTATTCAGGCTTGATTCCTGTATCAAACCCGTATCAGAGACACTGGTTGATTTCTATGAGAAAGAAAGAAAGAAAGAAAGAAAGAAAGAAAGAAGAAAAAGAAACGCCTTGCCAATACCACATAAATAATGGACTATTCAGGCTTGATTCCTGTATCAAACCTGTATCAGAGACACTGGTTGATTTCTATGAGAAAAAAAAAAGTAAGAAAGAAAGAATGAAAGAAAGAAAGAAAGAAAAAGAAACGCCCTGCCAATACCTCATAAATAATGGACTATTCAGGCTTGATTCCTGTATCAAACCTGTATCAGAGACACTGGTTGATTTCTATGAGAAAGAAAGAAACAAAGAAAGAAAGAAAGAAAGAAAGAAAGAAAGAAAGAAAGAAGAAAAAGAAACGCCCAGCCAATACCTCATAAATAATGGACTATTCTGTTTTGATCGCGATTAAAGACACACGCGATTAAAGACACATCAGAGACGCTGGTTGATTTCAACGAGAAAGAAAGAAAGAAAGAAAGAAAGAAAGAAAGAAAGAAAGAAAGAAAGAAAGAAAGAAAGAAAGAAAGAAAAAGAAACGCCCTGCCAATACCTCATAAATAATGGACTATTCAGGCTTGATTCCTGTATCAAACCTGTATCACACTGGTAGATTTCTATGAGAAAGAAAGAAAGAAAGAAAGAAAGAAAGAAAGAAAGAAAGAAAGAAAGAAAAAGAAACGCCTTGCCAATACCACATAAATAATGGACTATTCAGGCTTGATTCCTGTATCAAACCTGTATCAGAGACACTGGTTGATTTCTATCAAAGAAAGAAAAAAAGAAAGAAAGAAAGAAAGAAAGAAAGAAAGAAAGAAGAAAAAGAAACGCCTTGCCAATACCACATAAATAATGGACTATTCAGGCTTGATTCCTGTATCAAACCTGTATCAGAGACGCTGGTTGATTTCAACGAGAAAGAAAGAAAGAAAGAAAGAAAGAAAGAAAGAAAGAAAGAAAGAAAAGGAAACGCCCTGCCAATACCTTATAAATAATGGACTATTCAGTTTTGATCGCGATTAAACACGGAAAAAACGCATCGGAGACGCTGGTTGATTTCAATCAGAAATAAAGAAAGAGTTAAGAGAAAAACGCCCGACCAACACCTCATAAATACTAAACTATTTCCTTTTGATCGCGATTAAAGACAGAAAAAACGTATTAGAGTTGCTATTTGGTTTCAGTGAGAAAACGAAGAAAAGAAAGACTACTCTGTTTCTTATAGACTCAAGCACTATGATATACTCGGCCAAGGCATGAAACCTCATTTCCTTCTTCTTCCAAAGATCCATTCAAACAGTCGGGTTCATTACATTCACTTATGTGCAAAATCTTTTGGGAAAGGTATGAATTCATCTTCCCCTGTTATGTATTAATTAGTAAGAATTTTATCGTGAAAGATTATTGCTGTTCTCAAAAAAAAAAAAAGAACCAATGTTAATATTTACGCGCCAAATAGGTTATTCATCCAATTCAAAATATGTCAAAACTTTTTTATAAGCTCTAAAAAACAAATCAAGCAATCGAACAATTAACCGATTAGTTATCTTTCTCAAGAAATATATGGAACGGTCCCCCGCGTTAGACACCCTTATCGTGTCTTCTTCACGTCAAGGGTCATCTGTATCATTTTTATGATCTACTTAATTCGATTGCAAATATATCTCGCATCTTATTCAGCATAGTCATTTTAATAGTAATTAAAATGTAATGAGTTGCTTATTTTTACAATATTTT
Source organism: Ascarosepion bandense (assembly GCA_037127315.1). Classification (NCBI taxonomy): domain Eukaryota; kingdom Metazoa; phylum Mollusca; class Cephalopoda; order Sepiida; family Sepiidae; genus Ascarosepion; species Ascarosepion bandense. Next base: position 4,310,793 of record JBBBDQ010000991.1, read on the forward strand.
TCCCCAATACAAAACCTAAGTGTCACGACTAGGTGAAGGGTCGCTAAATGAATTCGTTGTATAGATACGGTAGAAAGGAATGCGGATTAACCCTCTAGGGCCATTCGTATCATATTTGATACAGTATTTCCCTATAAGGAAACATTTGGTATTTCCATGTAAGGAAACATTTGGTATTCATTGACTGAGCAGTCAGTACTGCTTTCATTTGAAATTTATAAAATATTTCTCTTAAAAAATTTTTCAGGAAAATATTTCTTTCAAGGCTTGTTTTCATACTGTATCAAATATGATACGAATGGCCCTAGAGGGTTAATAATATAATATGATTAAGGCTTCTACTTGTCATAAAGTGGGGGATCAGTTCTATATTGTTATAAAGTAATAAACAGATCCTCCACTAATTACTACTTAACCCTCTAGAGCCATTCGTATCATATTTGATGCAGTATTTCCCTATAAGGAAACATTTGGTATTTCCCTGTAAGGAAACATTTGGTATTCATTGACTGAGCAGTCAGTACTGCTTTCATTTGAAATTTATAAAATATTTCTCTTAAAAAATTTTTCAGGAAAATATTTCTTTCAAGGCTTGTTTTCATACTGTATCAAATATGATGCGAATGGCTCTAGAGGTTTAAACGGACATGCAGGATAAGTAACAGTTAAACTTAGACTTGAAATAAGTTAAGATTCTCGTGATCGGCGAGTCCGTTCCACAAAGTAGCAACTCCTGGGAAGGAGCTTCCACCTTAACAACAGAATACAAAGAAAATGAGGATGGTTCACAACTACCTACATGGTATCGCGGTCTTTAACCATAAATGTTTGAACAGATTTGGTTTGATTTGTTTGTTTAACGGCATATCAATTCCTTATAGGTCATTTAATGCCAAAATTTAATTTTCTTAGTAGTTTTGATTTGATTGTTTAACGGCATATCAACCACATATGGGTCATTTAATGCTGAAAATTAATTTTCTTGGGAGCTTTGATTTGATTTGTTTATTTAACGTCATATCAATTCCTTATGGGTCATTTAATGCCGAAATTTAATTTTATCGGTAGTTTTGATTTGATTGTTTAACGGCATATCAACTCCTTATGGGTCATTTAATGCTGAAATTTAATTTTATTTTCTTGTGAGCTTTGATTTGATTGTTTAACGGCATATCAACTCCTTGCGGGTCATTTAATGCTGAAATTTAATTTTATTTTCTTGTGAGCTTTGATTGGACTTGATTGTTTAACGGCATATCAACTCATTATGGGTCATTTAATGCCGAAATTTAATTTTATTTTCTTGCGAGCTTTGCTTTGATTTGATTGTTTAACGGCATATCAACTCCTTGCGGGTCATTTAATGCCGAAATTTAATTTTATTTCCTTGTGAGCTCTGATTTGATTTGATTGTTATGCAGCATATCAACTCCTTATGGGTCATTTAATGCCGACATTTAATTTTATTTTCTTGGTAGCTTTGCTCTGATTTGATTGTTTAACGGCATATCAACCACTTATGGGTCATTTAATACTAATTAATAGCATGCAAGGCCGCGTAAACGATTTGACTAGAAAGAGTGGATTGAGCAACTTAGCTCAGATATGACAGCAACACCCTAGAGATAAGGCAGGTTTATTTTTCACCTTTTGAAGAGAATCTACATTGCACTCGATTTGAAAGTTAGGTTTAGATGTGATAAGTACTGACATAAAAAATTACATTCATAGCCTTTTTAATCATTTTTGAGCATTTAGTTTTACAGATCGTCTGTAAAAAATGTGGAGAAATTTCTAATTTCCGCAGGTTTTTTACTTATTTACTTTTTACTGGCTTCAGAATTTTAGAATTTCAAGAATAAATCCAAATAAAGATGATATTTTTTGTATTAGATTCATTAAATGGAAAATATATTTAAACCTAAATTCTAATTATGAATCACCACAAGCAAAATATACGATTTATTTTTACTGCACTCCAAATGTCTAATAAAAACTGTGTAAAAAAAAATTGTAAAAAGATAACGAAAAACGTTATTCAATGATTATGATTTTTAGACCATTTCTTACTGAAAGAAAACTACAAGACCTCCTACAGAAGGTAGCTGTGGAGAGTGACAAAAAAGGACTAAAAATAAACTGTAGGAAAACTGAATGCACGATCATTAGCAAAAAGAGCAACCCAAAATGCCAAATACAGGTGGGGAATATTAGAATCAAGCAAGTACAAAAATTTAAATACCTAGGAAGTGTTCTAGCAGGAGATGGAAAGTGCGACACAGAGATCCGAAGGCGAATTGGCATGGAGAAAGACGCATTCCAGATGCTGAGTAAAGTACTAAGACATAGGAAAATTTCCCTAGAAACAAAGAAGAGAGTGCTAGATTGCTATGTGATGTCAACTCTTCAATACGGCAGAGAATGCTGGACAATATCATCGAAGATGAGGAAAAAACATGAAGCATTGGAAATGTGGTTCTACAGAAGGATGCTGCAGATATGGACCGAGCATGCGAGCAATGATGAGGTGTTGGAGAGAATGGCAATCAAAAGAATATTAATACTGAGCATCAGAAAGAGACAACTGAAGTTCCTGGGACATGCAATGAGGAAGGAGGGCTTGGAGACTTTGATACTGACAGGCCAGATAGAAGGAAAAAGAGACAGAGGAAGGCAGCGAATAACATATATGAGGGGCCTGATCAGGTGGATGAATGGGGGAATGCGAATGTAACAGGAAAAAGCATACTAAGAGCCACCAGATATAGGGAGATGTGGAAAACCATGATCGCCTACGTCCTGAAAGGACAGGGCACCTAGAAGAAGAAGTTAGATCATAAATAATAAAATCAAAACATAGATAAATGTGTATATAACACCATAAAATTGCTGGACACAAATTATAAAAGGAAATGCTTTAAATATACATTGTATTCTACAAGACGTATCTATTATAGTGGGACACAAATCAAGGATCGAATTTCACTATATTTAGTCGGTTTAGTATAGTCAGGCACTAGGATGTAAATGTTGAGCATTTACTAGTGTTTGAATAATAGTCAGTCAGTTCAGTGCCATACGTGAAACACGCTTGGGCGATAATGTCTCTTTCGAGACATGACTGACTGGGCAGAAGATTATCCCGCAGTAGGTGACCATTGCTTTATGCGGTAGACTGATTGCCAGCCAAGGCTATAGAGCCCAATATGTCTTGTTATTTAACCCATAACTGGAAGGAAGAGACGGATTAATATCTTTCGCAAGGGTATTTGCGCGTAAGTGAATGCAATGAATGCAACTGGAATTCGAACTCGGATCCCCGATTTCTCGTTCCGAGTCGATTTCCACTGCACCACAACGCACATGAATAATAGTAGTTGGACTAATCTCGCAACTGTCGTTTGCATCGTGTTTTGAAGTAAATGAGTAAACTAGAATGACACGATTTCAAGAAGAAATTCTAATAAACTTGATATTTTTTGTATTAAAATTTTTGTATTTGAATGGAAAATATATTCAAACAAGAATTCTTATAATGAAGCACTACATGCAAAATATGCAAATTTTTAGTGTATTTGATAAACAAAACTATAAAAATGGTAAAATGTTACAAAAAGGCTAATTAATGAATAATATTTGTTAGATCATTTCTTAGAAAATTTTCAGGCCATAATTAATAACATCAAAAACTAGATAAAAATCTATTTAATACTGCTGAGCCTAAATGCTTTAAATTTGCATTGTTTATTGAAAATCGCACTAAAACTATTGCACTGAATAACATATTAAATCAAAATGTAGCTAAATTATTCAGTATAATTTCTCTTTGAAGGTCTTATTTGATGGCACGATTTTTTTATTAATAATGTGATTGTACCTTCCTTTTTGTACCTACAATTTGTGAAGCTTCAGTAGTTAATTTAACTGCACTTTCCACACCTTGTAATATGCGCAGGTAAACCCCAACTTTGTTCCAAATATTAGAACCTCTTGTAATTCATTTTAGAAAAACCTACTGCCGGTGCAAATTCTTCTTCTTCTTCTTCTTCTTCTTCTTCTTCTTCTTCTTCTTCTTCTTCTTCTATGTGTCTTGTCCTTTCAGGCCCTTCATGACCTTCCACGTCCCCCTATCTCTGGTAGCTCTTAGAAAACTTTCTCTAACATCTCGCGGACCCTGTTCTGTCATTCACCTACTCATGCCCTTCAAATATGTTATCCACTACTTTCCTCTGTCTCTTTTTCCTTTTATCTGACTTCAGGTTCTCCAAAACCTTTTCCCTCATTTCATGTCCCAGGAACTTCAGTTGTCTCTTCCTGATGCTCAGTATTAATTTCCTTTTCGTTTCCATTCTTTCCAAACATTTATCACATGCTCGGTCCATGATATCCGCAGCATCCTTCTGTAGAAACACATTTCAGTTGCCTCAAATTTTTCTTTCATCTTTGATGATATCGTTCATCATTCACTGCCATATTGAAAAACCGACATCACATAGCAATCTAGTTCTCTCTTCTTAGTTTCTAGTGAAAGTCTTAATACTTGTGCTTTAATAATTTACTTTGTTTCTGGAACGCGTCCTTTGCCTTCGGATCTCTGTGGATCTTAGAATTTGGAAAAAATAAACTTTGTTCCTTTTGTGACACTATCTCACGTGGTGATGCTTTCGCTTCTCCCGCGGGGATGCTTTCTTTTCGTTGGTTTAAAACGACGGAGAGAGAAATTGATATTGATGATATTATTAGTATTTTATTGCGTCAAGCGATGTGAGCTTAAAAAAAATAATTTTAGTACCATCAAGTGCTTCTAAAAGCACGAAAACATTAAATAAAGTTATTTTGGATAAATATACATTTCTCGTCTTTCATGATTTACGCCTCTTTTCATGTTCAATATGGATTTCTCTTAGATTTGAAATGTATTCCGCTAATCTGAAAAGCGTAGACAAAACAAGTGTCAGAGTGATTTGATAAGGTCACCCAGATGCCAAGGCCACTGTTGAATACACCAGTCCGAAATAACCCGACCTGAATTCAGTTCGGTGTGAGTTGGCATGATCTCATTGATCGAGCTAGGACATCCGCAAATTGAAGGGGCGGAGACCGATTTTCATTGGCCGATGACTGTGAGCCGGCCAGATCCCCAGAGAGGATCGAAATTGGTTATAAAAATAGAAGCTCGACACGAAAAGACAGTTGGGAAGCAGTTTTTTCAGAGTCTGTGGAAGTTTTTCGAGTTGGGGCTGCTATCAGTCGAAATGTAGCGGCTGGGGGAAAAATGGCGCAGACTGGGAGCCATGACCCATGGCTGGTCGCCTACCATAGAACTTATGGCTAAAGAGTTAATTTCAAATGAAGCCTGCCACAAATTAACTCAAAGAAGTTAATTTGGAATAATGCGCCATCGACATGAAACCCGAAAGAACGTTATTGTTATTTTTTTTTTTTATCACGGGAAAATCGAACGTTCTGAATCTTCGTTCGTTCAACCTCGGCAAACTCCGTTAAACTCCGATAAGGACCCGAAAGAACTTTGCTATTTTAGAAGTTACATAGGAAAATTGACAATCCCGATTATAGAGAATTAATGGAAAGACTTTTAATGAAATACAAGAGACTTTGGCGAATATTTGAAGAGATCTGTTTATTTCATTTATTTTATTATTATTTTTTTTTTTTTTGTGCTGTGTTTATTTATTTATTTATTTTTTCAACCTACAAGTGTACACCAGTGTCCGAACTGGCTAAAAGGGACGACTATTAAGATTGTGAGACGAGACCTCTGGGATCTAATCACAACGTGGGACAGTGGTCCGTTGTTGCAAAAGACGTCCTGTAACCCAGCTTTTGTGTCGACGTCATCGGACGGGATCGCCGCAACCGGGTAGCAGTGTCACAGCTGGGATCGTCACGACCGTCATCGAGGACGAGCGTCACATAAGGGCTACAGTGCCCTGTGCGGTATCACAACTGGTTGCCGCCGGGCGAATTGAGGGCCAGCCGCACTACAGTGTTACACTTTATTTGTCATGTCAAATTCAAACTTTTAGAGTGCAGTATCGCATTTTTCAAAGTGACCTGCCCTTCTCAGCAACAGTCATCAAGCCTTGTATTGGATGAAAGATTGGTGTTGAATTTCTAGGGAGACTCATCTTATATTATCAAAAAGGAAAGAGCATTGAAGTCTGTATGTTGTTATGTTTTCTCGTGACACTTGTTGAAAGTAAAATTCTTCTTTCTGGATTTCTTGATATTTTGTGGTTGTCTTTCTCGTCAATTCACCAGTTTTCCTTCTTTTCCCTTCCATATTTTTTTCTTATTTCTTTTTCATTTCCTCCTCTATTTTCTTTTCTCACTTTCATTCGATGTAAGTTGCTTCCACTATTTTTTTTCAGCTTTCCTTTTTCCTTCTTTATTCATTCCATAATTTTGTTCATTCTTTTTCAGTTGTTTTTCTTCGTTCTCTCTTTCTCTTGTTGCAGATTTCCTTCACCATCCTTCAATTTTTTTTTATTTTGTTCTGAATTCATTCTGTTTTCACGCTGAATTTCCATCGTTCATTTTTCATTTTTTCACATTCATTCATTCTGGTTTTATTCTTTTTTTCTTTCGATATTTTTCTTCATTAGTTCTCCTTTCCTTCGTTGTAGGTTTTCTTTATCGATTTTTCAAATTTTTCACTTCTTCATCTTTCTATTTTCAGGATAATTC